>VDFB02000015.1:369570242-369626122 GCA_007258455.2 Sequoia sempervirens | reverse complement strand
GGGGGGGTTGTTTTGGGTTTGGCACCATGGCTCGCAAAGTTAATTGTTGTTTTTGGTTTAGACCTTAATAACTATTGTGAGTGGGCTACCATCCTCTTCCAAGACACTCATCAAATTTTTCGCTATCTATGCCCCTAACTCTTCATCCTTGAGAGCTGCTTTATGGGAATGGATGCTCACTCATCTTCCAGCCACTGAGTGGGTTCTTGGTGGTGACTTTAACATGGTTGAGCACCCTATGGACCATAGTTGGGATAGCCACCCATGACTCCCATAGCATGAGTTTGAAGCTTGGAATTTAGCATGAAACTCTTTGGGTGTGTATGATCCTATCATGGGTAAACTAGAGTCACATAAATCCCATTAGTTTACTTTGAGTAATTGTTGTGAAGGGTTTTGAAAAGGAGGATGTGTTGCTTAAACAAGTTTTACATTTCCCCCAAATTGCTTGTCCTCCTATTCACTTCGAGTCACTCCATCCATCTCGATCTGGCTGCCACTCTTTTTTACCATCTCTCCATTTTCATCTCTATCTCGTGTTGGTGGCTAAACTTTACCTCATGAGCTCCCCTACAAGTTGAATGTTTCTCATCTTCAACAACAAATTTGCATTGATGGGCTCTTAACAATTTGGAAAGTTGAACTAAAGCCTCAAAATGATAGATGGATAATTTGTTGGGAAAGAAAAATTTCTCGCTACACCATCTTCCTTCGTGATTTTGGTAGGAGAGTTGTCGCAAAATGTAACATATTAGAGAAATCCCTTAAAGAGTGGCTTATTCAAGGTAGAAAACTCCTTGACATTAACCCACACAAAACATCTCTTCAAAAATCAATTGCTCACATTGAAGATCAACTCTCCAAATTGGATGCTTATAGGGGCAAAGGTGCTCAACTGAGCACACATTTTCAATGATTGAAAGAAAGGGACAAGAGAACCAAAATTTTCTTCCATTTTCTTCAACACAAGCATAAAAGGGAACAAATTATAGTTATTAATATTACGGATGGTTCACCTCAAACCAACCAAGACTCTATTATGAGAATATTCTATGAGCATTACAAACAAATATTTACAAATGAATCAATTAATGACCCTTTAATCCCTATTGACTTGGAGGATGGTCTAGCTAAATTTATTCCTCGTAAAATCCCGCCTGATTACAACACTTTCCTTGATCACTACCTCTCGTTAGATAATATTGAAGAGGCTATGAATAGTTTGGCTATAGAGAAAAGCCTGGGGATGGATGGCCTTCCTATTGAGTTCTATATCATGCCCTTTAACCTTATATTAAGGAATATTTTTATAATGTGTCTCTTGAGGGTATTGAAGCTAGTTCCTTTAGTGATATCATCAACTAGGGCCTTATCAAACTTATTCCTATAGGAAAGCATGAAGAAACAATAAATGGTTGGCGACCCATAACCTTGCTTAATACTTCATACAAGATCATAGCTAAAGCTTTAGCCAAAAGAATCAAAGCCATATCCCAAGAGATTGTTTGACTGGAACAAACTGGCTTCCTTAGAGGTAGATTTATTTTAGACAATTTGGTGTTTCCTTGGGAAACATCATAATGGGCTCAACAAATAGCTCAAGACTCCTTGATCCTGAAGCTAAATTTTGATAAGGCTTATGATTGTATAAGATGGCCATTTATCCTTAAAATGCTCAATTGGTTGGGATTTGGTCCTAATTTTTGTGATCATGTCATAATCTTGTTCATAGATGCCAATGCTAGACTAGCCATCAATGGAGCCCTCTCTCCCTAATTTCCTCTCTAAAAATCCATTCAACAAGGCTACCCCCTAGCTATGTTCCTTTATGTCCTCACAACAAATTCTCTTGGATATCTCCTACATTGTGCCCAAGAAAATCACCTCATATATGGAATTTGTTTGCTAAGTAATTCAGTTGCTCTCAACTCCCATTTCACTGATGATAGCATGATTTTCATCCAAAATATTGTGAATGATGTCAACAACCTATTGGATATCCTTGATTTTTTTGTGAGGTTTTGGGCTCTCAATTGGCAATGCACAAAACTAAATTTTGGATGACACACCCCAACCCTCATCTTGCCTGGATTCCAAAGGAATGGAAAGAGATTAAGCATGGAAGCATAACTAGATATCTTGGAATTCTATTTGGAATTGGAATCTCTTTGAAGGACACATGTGGAAATGGTTTTTAAACAAATTCAAATCAAAACTATTATCTTGGACAAACCACTTCCTTTCTTTAGCTAGGAATATTTAGGTAGCTAATAAAAATCTCTTGGAAATTCAAGTATATATCTCTTCCTGCTAGTTTCCTTCTAAACAATGTTGACCCTACCATTGACCAAGAAATCCAAAATGATCCACTCTTTGACCTTTATGCCATTTATGATCAAACACTTGATGACCCTATTCAGGCCCTGACTATCGGCACTTTCCAAGATGAGACACTTGCCTCCATTGGACCCATAGATGATCTTCCTCCGAAAAAAGAGTCTTCCATTATGGACGTATTTGCAAACGATCAAATTATAGCTGAATTCACTGGCCTCTATGACACTGACCATAATGATGGATTCGACATAGACTTGGAAGCATCAATGGAATCATTTGAACTTGACATGTCACAAGATCAAACCAAAGATATCAGTCAAAAATATGTCCAACATGACAATGAAGCTAAGACACTTTATCAACTAGGGTCATCTATCTTTGTCAGAGCAGGCTTCCTTGCAGACAAAAAAATTCTAGGTAATAATGTCCACATACATCATGATGGGTTAGCATCTTGCTTTCAAAACAATAAAGACCCCATTGCAAACAAAATTCTTCAAAGCATGCAATATCAAGGAAAAGAACTAGGCATACACAAGCAAGGCATTCAAGAACCAATACAACTCCAGGAAAATTATAGGCATCAAGGTTTTGGTTATTCTTCAGTCAGCAAATCAAAAGATGTTAGTGGAACCTCCTCGATACTAGAGGCAACCTTGTTAGATGCAAACATCAAAAGAGTCCATGAGAAATCCTTTGTCATAAGATTGCTGCCAACACCCTGTCCACCCACACCATAAACCATCATTCTCAACATCTTAAACCTTCCCTTTGGAACCAACAAAAATAAAAATATTACAAAGTCAAAAATCAAATGTCAAAGGCCATCGAATCAGACAAAAAGACAAGTGGACAAATGAAATTAAAATGGATCCCAAAGAAAAGTGGATCAAACAAAGAAAATATGTCAAAAGAACAATTCAATAAATATGTGGAGCCACAAGACAAGAGGACTCCCACATATAACACATGTCCACCTCCTTCAAAATGAATGCCAAATAATTAAGAGTATTTGGTTCAGCCTTCCTCCTCCAAAATCCATCATCCACCACCCTGAGTTTGGAAATAAAAGTGATTCATCCAAACATCAAAACAACCACACATCCTTGTCCTTGCAATCTTGTCTCTTCAGGGGTCTGTTGTCCATCTGCAAATCCATCACATCTTGAACAACTCTTTTACCACTGAGGGACTCTCCTTGGCGCTCTATCTGATGTCAGTATTCGATAAGACCAACTCTGGTGTCAGGAAAGGATCTGGCTTAATATCAATTAGTTTGTATCTGGCTGGCTACCAATCGAATAGGGCAACACTTCATAAAGGTTATTATGTATCATTTGATCTACTTGGCACGTCAACAACTTCAAACAATGGAGTGGGTGATTCAAGACATCAAAGAGATTCGTTCCCAAAATATCAAAAGAAATATGAAAAATTAAAAATCAAAATCGTCTTTACAGTGTTAAAAGACTTGGAAAAGCTTGAGGCGTCTTGTTGACACTAAGTAAGAGAATAAAAGTGACAAAAAGTAAAATTTTTTCAATGGTGAAAACTTGGAAAATGAGTGCTGGATAAAGTACCATGATAAAACACAGCAAAGCAATCATGTAAATCGTCGTCATGGTCTTACACTTGAAGTGAGGTCATCTCATCTCATATGCCTTCCTCTTAACATTTGCATCCATCCATTTCATCCATATCATTTATGTCCATTTTCCCACCTACCTTGGTCTTGACATAAAATTGGCACACATAAATCATGCTTTGGGCAAATTCTTGACATGTCTATCCTTCGGTCATACACTATTCACGAAATATCATGTCATTACTTTCAAAACCTCATTATCTTTATGAGACATAGTCCTTGAAAATCATATGACAATTCCCTTAGTCTTATGTCCCCCATCCTTTACCAAGCCCACCTTTCGTCCTTTCATGTCTGTCACCTATCTTGGCTTTCTCTTGTCAAATGGTCTAAGGATACTCCATCATCCCTTTTAGTCCTAACCAAGTCATTCCAAATGCAACGAGTCTAATCTATACAAGTACATTATCAAAAACATTACTTGACTTTGTTCCTGGCCCGATTGCTGACCTTGATACTTTTGTCACATTATCATCATCCTCACGTTGTTTCAGGATGCGTCCTTCCCATGTCAAACAATGTTGTCATCACCTGTTAGTTGGTATTTAGCTTGAATAGGGGCACAATCATGTTTGACCTTGGATTTTCATGTGTAGGCATCACTCACATGCATTTTTTGTGATCCTCTTGTACCATTCAAAAAGACAAAAACATCATAAAATATCTTGAAATAAGACCTAAAAATTGAAAAATGTCTTGAAAAAAACCTAAAAATTGAAAAACGTCCTGAAGAAAGACCTAAAAAAAATGTCTTGAAGAAAACACAAAAACATCCAAATCAATGTCCAAATCCCAAAAACAGAGTCAAAGTCTATCAAATTAGTCAGTTTATGTCATTGTCAAACTATGTTGTCTTTGCACCTTTGCTACGTACGCAAGACTCATCTTTGAGTCCTCGAGACATTAGGTCAGTCCTTTTAGGTTTGTCCAAATTAAATCATGGAATTTTTCACAATTGTTGCATCAATCAAATAAGTCAGACATAGTCAAACTTAGACACAAGATAGTCATTCAAACATCAACATTCCAATCATGACCTAATAGACAACACAGTCCAATCAATGTTACAGTCAACATCAATCAACTTGCCAAAACATATTTGTCAAAACAATGTCAATCTAATCACTCTTTGGTCCTCTTCAAAATGTTTCCTTCTTAGAGTTAGACCTCGTCAAAATGTCCTTTTCCTTTTTCAAGATGTGTCCTTCCTGACAATAGGCCCCATCAACACCGTCAAATTGGAAAAACTCTTAAACTGTCAAAGCCATCATGTAATGCTTTGTCTTAATAACCTAAGAATGTTGCAATTGTGTTACAAAGATGTAATAATTTTTTTTTTTTAAGTATTAATATTAAGTTAATTAAATTGCATACATTCTTAGGTTAAGCGACGTTACACTACTTTGAGTTTTCCATAAGCGACTTAAGTATTTTGCATTGCACATAATAAATAATAACATAAAGATAAACATTGCATAATAATAAATTTCCATTCATGATAACATAATAAAGTACAAACATTTTTTTTTTCCATACATTGCATTGATATGATATTACAATACTCATCCAACTTGATGAGGTAGTTCAATAATAATTACATTTTTTACAAATGATCACCTCACAACATTGAGGGATATTTTCAAATACAAGTTTACAATATACAATGATGAAAGTAAAGAATAAATCCATGTGCGAGCTCTCCATCCATGAAGCTCTCAATGCTACTATCAAACTGGGGACCCAACGAAGTAAGGCGCACGTTCCACCCAACCATGTGGTACCCGTAGGTCCACCCCCTGTGCTAGGAGATAGTAATAAGGTTACCTAGACCTAATCTACTAACCCTAGACACTAGTACACAACAGACTATTGGTTACATTGCTTCCAGTTTTACCAGTGATTACACCACAAAACATAGGGGTTGTTGTTGTTCTAGGTGGGTGTCTCATCTGCTTGAAGTGAAAGGTTACCACAGATTATTTCTTCTGGATTTGACCCCAATCCTTGGGTTGCCACAGCAACCTCTCTTATGAGCTTGACCTATAGCAGCTATTGTGAGATGAGCAGTCTTTGAGATGAGACTTGATTTGCCATTCGAGCCTTCTCAACTTATACTCATGACTGTAGTAGCTCAAGAGTCATAAGTGAGGCAAGTACATCTTATAAAGATTTTTAGATCTATCTACTGTGTTCTTTAATTTTCACTGAGTTACTAACTATTTGCAAGTTACCCTGACACCACTTTGTGTGTCGGCCCTTACAAATAGCCACTCCCCTAAACATAACAAGGATATACTGTGTTTTCCTGACTAGGGTTTATAAGGTGCACAAAGTACTTCACTTGTAGGAAATTGACCCATATCTGACATTAAAACTTCATGAAAATTCAGGTATCAAAACACTATATTTTACATATTCACAACTCAGGTCAACTCAAGATATACTTTGAACATTCACACCCCCCCCTTACTACGCAAATCCTTCTGGAAGACTTATACATTTAATACATTTCCCAAATTGACCATTTAAAAAGGAAAATTACTGTTTTAGAATAATTAAATCTCAATAATAAACTATCCTTTGGATATATTAAATCCATTCAATCAAGAACTAGGAATAAGAGATTAATATAAAATTACAACAATAAAAATTGTAAATATTTTCTCAAATAATTATAGAAAATTACTTTAAATAAATTCTATACATTTCTTCTTCATTTTCACATAAAAACAAATACTATATATATATATACATATATATATATATATAACTCTCTATATATATATATATATATATATTATTAATACTACCAAATCTCTTAAATATTTCCTTATTCTAATCACAAAAGAAAATTTCTTTTTAAATAAAAGAAATATTAAATATATCTATAATTTAATATGTATATATATATACATATACATATATATATATATATAAAATTATATAATATTAATTATATATATTTTGTTTACCAAATTTCGCATAAAATAACCATTTAACAATAAAACAGAGTTTTCAATATTTGAATTTTTAAAGTTATAAAAAAAAAATACAACTCAGTTGAAGGTTGTTGCAGAGAAGCCTCTCATTAGAGGAATCTCTCATTGCTTTAAAGCTAAGCCAATGATACCACAATTTCTTGTCTTGACCTTCTTTGTGGGCCCAATGCAATATGATTTGGGGAGGGTTCAACCCTTCCCCAATATAATTTATTTAATAATTTTTTTATAAACAAAAAATATTATTTTACAGATTCCGTACTGGCGGAAATGGTATAAACGGATCTGTGTTTTAAAATTCAAACAATAATATGGAACATCGCCTGTACGTGATTCAATAGTAATTTCAACATAATATTTAATAAACGAATTTATAAATAAAGATTTCTTTAAATCCTTACTAAATTCAATTGGAAAAATAAAATAAATTTTCCTAGGTTTTTCCAGAATAACATATTTACACAGAAAATCAGTAACGAAAGTTTTTTTTTTTAAATACAAGAAAAATCTCCAAATTTATTTCCTAAATCTTACAGGTAAATTTCATCTCAAAACCCTCTAAAATTTTGCAATATTCTCTGTAGATTTTCTGCTGTATAAAAACTAATTTTCTCCAAAAACAATATTCCCAATTTCCCAAAAACAATATATTCCCAAAAATCAATTTTCTTTCTCAGCAAGATTTTCAAAGATTTTATTTTCATAAATAAAATAAAATTTTACATTTTAACAGATCTTTCTTTTATTGTTTCTTTTGTTCTTGTTTTCTTGAAATTCTCACAATTAACAAACTAAATATTTTAGAGAAAGTTTTCAAAGAAATACAAGAATTTATCAATAAAGAAAGATTATTTTTCTAGAACAAACATAAATTACCAGGAAAATACCTGTGAATAGGAGATCTTGTTTATTGGAAAGAATCTTGCCTGGAGAATGCAAACTTCCAATTCTTTCTTCAAAGTACCAAATCAAATGAAAGCTTTGACAAACCACCAAGAATCCTCCAAAGGATCTTCCAATTCCAAAATCAACCAAAATAAAAGAGAGATAACAACCTCTAAGAAATATTGAAATTTCCACAGTAAGAAATTTTTTTTTGCCAGCATTCAGAAAATTTCCCCGTGAGAAAAAAAAATGGAATAGCCTCTGTAATTTCCCGTGATCCACAGTAACCTTTCAGTAACAAATTTTCAACAACCCAAATTAATGCAACTTCCACACTTGTCGAGAAGTTGCAAATATCTTCTCCACAACTTCTCGGCAGTTTTTGCCCTTTTTAAATTTTGCATGCAAATTCGAATTTTATTTAATTTAAAATTTGAAAACTAATTTTCCATTCACATGCATTTTATTTAATCTAATTTTTTAATTTTCTAATTCTTTTAAATACAATATAATTTACACACTTAATAGTTTAACTTAATTAATTAATTTATTTAATTAAATAGTTTAATCTTTTAAGACCAACTATTTAACCAAAATAAAGCTAACTATTGTATTAAATTATCAAGTAAGTAAATTTCAATCATATTTAAATATTAATTAGATAACATGGTGAAAACGCAATATATTTTACCTTTTAAACAATTTAACCAGCGAGAAAATACAATACAACCTATGACTCAAAGCGTACGACATTGTACTTCAAGACCAAAAGGTTAAAGGCTGGACCAAGTAAACCTAACTACTATCTCTGGATTCGACATTTTAGTTGGTCGCTGACATTTCGGTGCGATTTTACGAATTGGAGTCGGTGTCATATTACTGTATAAATCTTCTGACCAACCCGAATATAGCGTGCATACGTAACCCATATATATATATATAAAGCATTAAGCAGACACATCATGCAGAGAAAATCACAGATATCGCAGGGCACTCACAAGCAAGTGATACGATTCTATTCTCCACACCAATACACTTCACAGAAAACTGACTAAATAAATGTTGTTAGTCCATCATAAGCATGTACATAGCAATAGTCATCTGAAAGTAAACATCTACGCTAAATCATAACATGTCTAAAATAAATAATCATCAAACAAAGTATCATCATGTCACAGAATAATCCACTATCGCTAAAAACCAGCGATCACAATATCCAACAAAACATCATAGGTCTAACAATATTTAAGCATAGCAACAAAAAGCATAAGCATAAATGGAGGGGTACTACATCCTCCCCCCCTAGGATCAGGCTTGCTCCTGAAAGCCTACGAACAGATAAGGATAAAGTTCCCTCATGTGTGTCGCATCCTCCCAGGTAGCCGAAGCCTCATAGCTAGGATCCCATTGGACCCTCACCTGATCAACGTCTCGACCCCTGAGACCGAACGTCCGGTGCTGAAGAATGGCCATAGGCTCCAAAGCCAGCTGCCCATCCTCTACCTGTAATGCATTCCAATCAAGTACATGAGATATGTCGGGATGATATGGTCTAAGAACTGATACATGAAAAACATCATGAATACGAGACAAACTGGTTGGTAAGGTGAGTCGATATGCCACGGGACCAATTCTCTCTAAGATCTCGAATGGTCCTACGAAACGAGGTGCAAGCTTAGATCCTTTGCCATAACGGATTGGACTCTTTCGCGGTCGTACTCGAAGAAACACTCTATCACCAACAGTTAACTGTCGATCGATCCTATGCACATCGGCATATTTATTTTGCCTATCCTAAGCTGCAATTAAATGCTCTATAATACGGTCAACTTGTTGCTCCATGTCACGAAGCATCTCAAGTCCAAGCAATACTCTATCCTCAAGTAGATCCCAACTTAGTGGAGTTCGACAAGGACAACCGTATAATGCCTGAAATGGTGGCATACCTATGGAACTCTGATATCTGTTGTTGTAAGCGAATTCTACTAAGTACAAATAATCCTCCCAACGTGATTGTTGATCCATTGCGTACATCCTAAGCATATCCTCTAATATTTGGTTAAATCTTTTAGTTCGTCCATCAGTTTGAGGATGATAGGCTGAACTAAAGTTCAACTGGGTACCTAAAGCACGTTGTAATGAAGTCCATAAGGCTGAAGTAAATACAGGATCTCTATCCGATATGATCCTACGAGGAATCCCATGCAATCTAACGATGTCCTCCATGAATATCCTAGCTACGAATGAAGCATTGTATGATGAACGTACAGGTGAGAAGTGAGCTACTTTAGTCAATCGGTCAACAGTTACCATAATGGCATCATGTCGACGTGATGACATAGGTAACCCAACAATAAAATCAATGGATATAATATCCCATTTCCATTCAGGAATGAGATGTGGCTGCAATAATCCAGCAGGATGATGATGCTCAGCTTTAACTCGTTGGCATTCAAGACATCTCGATATGTAATCAACAATATCACGTTTCATGCCAGGCCAGAAATACAATTGCCGAAGATCAGCATGCATTTTCTTGACACCTGGATGAGCTGAATACAGAGCTCGATGAGCTTCAGTCATAATTAATGTACGAAGACTCTCTACATGAGGTACATAGATGCGACCTAAATGTCATAATATACCATCCGATTCTAAAACATAACCAACAAATCGACCTTCTAAAGGTCTACCTAATTCAATTTCTGACTTTACTTCCTGATATAATCTATCAGTAGGAAGTGCAGCTACTATTTGACCTCTCAAATCTACTTCAAGAGTAGTAGCAGAGATCTCATGTCGACATCGGCTAAGAGCATCAGCCACTACGTTCTCTTTTTCTTGAACATACTTTACTTCAAAATCATACTCACACAAGAACTCCATCCACCGTCTTTGCCTTGCATTCAAGTTAGGTTGCGTAAAGATGTATTGCAAACTACGGTGATCAGTATGAAGTTCGAAGCGATGACCTAATAAGAAATGCCTCCATCGAACTAAAGCATGTACTACGGCAGCTAGTTCTAGGTCATGAGTAGGATAGTTTAATTCTTGGTCCTTGAGTTTACGAGACTCATAGGCAACCACACGCCCATCTTGCATCAAGACTGCTCCCAAACCCTCCAAGGATGCATCCGCACAAACTACGAAATCCTTAGTAGGATCAGGAACAATGAGTATAGGCGCATTAGTTAGCTTTTCTTTAAGAGTCTGTAAGGCTAACTGACACTGTTCTGTCCAAACAAACTTCTTCCCTTTCCTCTGAAGAGAAGTAATAGAATGACCTATTCTAGAAAATCCCTCTACAAAACGTCTATAATAGTCAGCTAACCCCATAAAACTACGAACTTCACCTACATTAGTAGGTGTGGGCTAGTCTACAATAGCTTGGATCTTTGAAGGATCCATAGCAATACCTTTTCCAGATATCACATGTCCAAGGTATTTTATTTCAGATTGAAAGAAGTCACACTTCTTCAGGTTTGCATACAATTGATTTTCTCTTAAACATTGCAATACCTGTCTCAAGTGTTCTTCATGTTCCTTCATGTTTCTCGAATAGACTAAAATGTTAGCGAGAAATACCAGGACAAAGTGATCAAGGTATGTACGAAATACACCATTCATTAAACTCATGAATACTGATGGTGCGTTTGTCAACCCAAATGGTACTACTGTGAATTCGTAGTGCCCATAACGAGTTCGAAAAGCAGTTTTATGAATGTCTGCTTCAGCTATACGTAATTGATGATAACCAGATTTCAAATTGATTTTAGAGAACACATTAGCTCCCTTAATTTGATCAAAAAGATCATCGATTCTAGGCAAAGGATAACGATTCTTAATCGTAACCTTGTTCAGTTGACAGTAGTCAATGCATAGCCTAAGAGATCCATCCTTCTTCTTTACGAAGATAACAGGTGCTCCCCAAGGGGAAACACTTGGAAGAATAAAACCCTTTTCTAAAAGTTCCTCTAACTCCTGAGTCATCATTCTATAAGGAGCTCTAGATATAGGCTCAGCTCTAGGAACTCGGTCAACTCTAAAATAAATATCCCTTTTCGGTGGCATTCCAGGAATTTCATCGGGAAACACATCTGCGAATTCCCTAAGAATAGGATGATCATCAAGAGATATCTCTTGACTCTCACCCTCATTTAAATCAGTAACTGTTGTTGCAAATAGTTGACATCCCTGACGAAGACATCTCTTTAATTGCATAGCAGATATCATCCGCAAGGAGATAGGTCTTTGAATACCTATGATTTCTACTTTCGCACCTAAATAATTAATGCAACTAACTGTCTTAAGTTGACAATCAATTACAACATGATAAGATGCTAACCAATCCATACCTAAAACTATATCGTACGATCCTAAGGGTGTAACATATAAATCTACCAAGGTAGTTAACGTACCTATTTTAAGTTCACAATTATGTACTAAGTTATCTACTGCTACTTTCACCCCAGAGGTGAATTCAACTTGCCATTTACCACCTTGCTTTATCGCCACAAGACCACAACGGTCAACAATGGTCGGTGAAATAAAGGAGTCAGTGGCTCTAGAATCAAAAAGTATCGAAACACTAATACTACATAACTTACCTGAAGTCTCGACCACCGTATTCTGGTGATCGGCTTGGCGGTCATTAACCGCTGCATAAACGGTATGTGCTCATCCTGCATCACCCACTGTACGCTCTGAAACTATAGGTCAAGGCCCATAACTAGTAGAACCTCTCATCGGACACTTCCTAGCTATGTGCCCATGCTGCCCACATGAATAACAACATGTGCCTGTGCCTCTACCGATTCCTCTGCCACCCGAGGGTACATTGGATTGCTGAAAACTACCTCTACTGACGGTAGACTAAAAACTCTATGCAGGTTGATCTTGCCTATTACGCTTGTTGCGCCACCAGTTACGACCCTTTCCTAATTGAGGATTGTTTTGTTGTTATAGTTGAGGGTTATTGTTCTTTTGAGGTGTTCTTTGTTGTTGCTGCCCACCCTTTGTGGGTGTTTGTTGGTTCTTGGAAGAACCACCTGTCTGTGCCTGTCCACCTCGTGGACTAAAACCTGTTGCAGGAGCACTGCCAATCCGCACTCCTGTGTGCCCACCTAAAGCCATAATAAGGTTCTCCTCAACTATGCGAGCCTTCTCTACTGCGACTTCCATAGTCTTTGGATCAAAGACTCGAACACCACCACTGATGCAGGCGTTTAAGCCCCTGATAAAATTTTGTACTAGCATAGGCTCATCATCGCCAATACCAACATACTGCTTGGGTTCATAGAACCTACGTTCGTATTGCTCTACAAAAAGAGCTAACTGACATAGATCATGGAACTCATCAGCCCTATGCTGCCTCCAGTGTTCTTAAAGGAACCAAGCTCTAAACATCTTGAGAAACATCTCCCAAGACACATAACCAATATCTATATGGAGCTTCTCCTCCTCTAGGCACCACCAAGTAGAGGGGAATCCTATCAAGTGCATAATAGCGCATCTGGCACGGGTATTGCTACTGTAAGGGTGCATGGAAAAGCATCTACCCAAATCTAGTAGCCAGGTCTCTGCCTCTAATCCTCCTCCTAAACCATCGAAGGTAGGAGGACATGCTCTTAGTAAATCCCTCATGTGACCAGCAATAATAGAATCCTGATGTGCTGTGTCATCTACTCTCCTAGGGGATCTATCCCTCTCTCTCACAACCTCCTGCTCATCTACCTGTCTAGGTCCAAGATGAGCTAGGACCTCCTCTAAAAGTGGACGTATCTGAGAACCCTCTACTGCTGATTGTTCGGGATTATGTCCCTCATTTCTCTGACCCATCTGATCTGCTTGGTCACTATGGTGAGGGCTAGGAGGGGGAGTAACCTGAGGGATTGGCCCACGGCCTCCACCTCTACCTCTACCATGACCTCTTCCTCCTCGCCTAGGCATGTTCCTACACATAACAATTACGAGTCTTAGATACTATTCAACCAAGGTTATTAGTTGCGACACTACGTGCTAGGTCAACCTAATGGGCTCGAGATTACCCAAAGCGTCTAGTGTTTGTAACCTGGCTCTGATACCAATCTGTAATGCCTCGTCTTAATAACCTAAGAATGTTGCAATTGTGTTACAAAGATGTAATAATTTTTATTTTTTTAAAGTATTAATATTAAGTTAATTAAATTGCATACATTCTTAGGTTAAGCGACATTATACTACTTTGAGTTTTCCATAAGCGACTTAAGTATTTCGCATTGCACATAATAAATAATAACATAAAGATAAACATTGCATAATAATAAATTTCCATTCATGATAACATAATAAAGTACAATTTTTTTTTTTTTCCATACATTGCATTGATATGATATTACAATACTCATCCAACTTGATGAGGTAGTTCAATAATAATTACATTTTTTACAAATGATCACCTCACAACATTGAGGGATACTTTCAAATACAAGTTTACAATATTCAATGATGAAAGTATAGAATAAATCCATGTGTGAGCTCTCCATCCATGAAGCTCTCAATGCTACTATCAAACTGGGGACCCAACGGAGTAAGGTGCACGTTCCACCCAACCATGTGGTACCCGTAGTTCCACCCCCCATGCTAGGAGATAGTAATAAGGTTACCTAGACCTAATCTACTAACCCTAGACACTAGTACACAACAAACTATTGGTTACATTGCTTCCAGATTTTGACAATTGATTACACCACAAACATAGGGTTGACTGTTATTCTAGGTGGAGTGTTATCACAATGAGGCAAAGGTTACCCTGGTGTTTCTTCCTAGGTTCCGGCCCCGAATCCTTGGGTTACCCTGGCAACCTCTTACGAAACCCGGCCCCTATAGCATACTATTGTGGAATCGAATGTCTTTTGAAGATACAAGACTTTGATTTGCCATTCCAGGCCTTCTCAACTTATACTCATGACTGTAGTAGCTCAAGAGTCATAAGTGAGGCAAGTACATCTTATTAAGTGTTTTAGATCTATCTACTGTGTTCTTTAATTTTCACTGAGTTACTAACTATTTGCAAGTTACCCTGACACCACTTTGTGTGTCGGCCCTTACAAATAGCCACTCCCCTAAACATAACAAGGATATACTGTGTTTTCTTTACTAGGGTTTATAAGGTGCACAAAGTACTTCACTTGTAGGAAATTGACCCATATCAGAAATTAAAACTTCATGAAAATTCAGGTATCAAAACACTATATTTTACACATTCACAACTCAGGTCAACTCAAGATATACTTTGAACATTCACCCCCCCCCCTTACTACGCAAATCCTTCTGGAAGACTTATACATTTAATACATTTCCCAAATTGACCATTTAAAAAGGAAAATTACTATTTTAGAACAATTAAATCTCAATAATAAGCTATCCTTTGGATATATTAAATCCATTCAATCAAGAACTAGGAATAAGAGATTAATATAAAATTACAACAATAAAAATTGTAAATCTTTTCTCAAATAATTACAAAAAATTACTTTAAATAAATTCTATACATTTCTTCTTCATTTTCACATAAAAACTAAAACTAAATATATATATATATATATATATGTATATATATATATATATATATTATTAATACTACCAAATCTCTTAAATATTTCCTTATTCTAATCACAAAAGAAGAATTCTTTTTAAATAAAAGAAATATTAAATATATCTATGATTTAATATGTATATATATATATACATATAGATATATATATATATAATATTAATTATATATATTTTGTTTACCAAAATTCGCATAAAATAACCATTTAACAATAAAACAGAGTTTTCAATATTTGAATTTTTAAAGTTATAAAAGAAAAATACACAACTCAGTTGAAGGTTGTGGCTGTAGCCTCGATTAGAGGGGACGCATCCCTGCTAGGCTGCGCCCAGCAGCCACAAGCTGTTGCGGGTAGCCTTGCTGGGCTGCGCCCAATGCAATATGATTTGGGGAGGGTTTGACCCTTCCCCAATATAATTTATTTAATAATTTTTTTATAAAAAAAAAAATGATTTTACAGATTCCGTACTGGGGGAAATGGTATAAACGGATCTGTGTTTTAAAATTCAAACAATAATATGGAACATTGCCTGTACGTGATTCAACAGTAATTTCAACATAATATTTAATAAACGAATTTATAAATAAAGATTTCTTTAAATCCTTACTGAATTCAATTGGAAAAATAAAATAAATTTTCCTAGGTTTTTCTAGAATAACATATTTACACAGAAAATCAGTAACGGAAGTTTTTTTTTTTTAAATACAAGAAAAATCTCCAAATTTATTTCCTAAATCTTACAGGAAAATTTCATCTTAAAACCCTCTAAAATTTTGCAATATTCTATGTAGATTTTCTGCTGTATAAAAACTAATTTTCTCCAAAAACAATATATTCCCAAAAATCAATTTTCTTTCTCAGCAAGATTTTCAAAGATTTTATTTTCATAAATAAAATAAAATTTTACATTTTAACAGATCTTTCTTTTATTGTTTCTTTTGTTCTTGTTTTCTTGAAATTCTCACAATTAACAAACTAAAGATTTTAGAGAAAGTTTTCAAAGAAATACAAGAATTTATCAATAAAGAGAGATTCTTTCTCCAGAACAAACATAAATTACCAGGAAAATACCTGTGAATAGGAGATCGTGTTTATTGGAAAAAATCTTGCCTGGAGAATGCAAACTTCCAATTCTTTCTTCAAAGTACCAAATCAAATGAAAGCTTTGACAAACCACCAAGAATCCTCCAAAGGATCTTCTAATTCCAAAATCAACCAAAATAAAAGAGAGATAACAACCTCTAAGAAATATTGAAATTTCCACAGTAAGAAATTTTTTTTTGCCAGTATTCAGAAAATTTCCCCGTGAGAAAAAAAATGGAATAGCCTCTGTAATTTCCCGTGATCCACAATAACCTCTCCGTAACAAATTTTCAACAACCCAAATTAATGCAACTTCCACACTTGTCGAGAAGTTGCAAATATCTTCTCCACAACTTCTCGGCAGTTTTTGCCCTTTTTAAATTTTGCATGCAAATTCCAATTTTATTTAATTTAAATTTTGAAAACTAATTTTCCATTCACATGCATTTTATTTAATTTAATTTTTTTAATTTTCTAATTCTTTTAAATACAATATAATTTACACACTTAATAATTTAACTTAATTTATTTATTTATTTAATTAAAATAGTTTAATCTTTTTAAGACCAACTATTTAACCAAATAAGCTAACTAATGTATTAAATTATCAAGTAAGTAAATTTCAATCATATTTAAATATTAATTAGATAACAATAATTAAAGCACAATATATTTACCTTTTCAAAACAATTTAACCAACAAAAAATACAATACAACCTATGACTCAAAACTGAAAACTGACAATGTACTAAGACCAAGGTTAAAGACTGGACTAGGATAAACCTAACTACTATCTCCCATTCAACATTTCCGTTGAGTCTTGACATGCTCAGACCTGATTACATAGGTACAGTCAATGTCATGTACCTGCAAATCCTGCAACCAAGCAAATAACGTGCATACATGTATATATATATATATATATATAAAGCATTAAGTAGACACACCGTGCGGAGAAAATCATAGATATCGTAGGGCACTCACAAGCGAGTGATGCGATTCTATTCTCCACACCAATACCCTTCACAGAAAACTGACTAAATAAATGTTGTTAGTCCATCATAAGCATGTACATAGCAATAGTCATCTGAAAGTAAACATCTACGCTAAATCATAACATGTCTAAAATCAATAATCATCAAACAAAGTATCATCATGTCACAGAATAATCCACTATCGCTAAAAACCAGCGATCACAATATCCAACAAAACATCATAGGTCTAACAATATGAAAGCATAGCAACAAAAAGCATAAGCATAAATGGAGGGGTACTACATCCTCCCCCCTAGGATCAGGCTTGCTCCTGAAAGCCTGCGAACAGATAGGGATAAAGTTCCCTCATGCGTGTCGCATCCTCCCAGGTAGCCGAAGCCTCATAGCTAGGATCCCATTGGACCTTCACCTGATCAACGTATCGACCCCTGAGACTGAGCGTCGGGTGCTGAAGAATGGCCACGGGCTCCAAAGCCAGTTGCCCGTCCTCTACCTATAACGCATTCCAATCAAGTACATGAGATATGTCGGGATGATATGGTCTAAGAACTGATACATGAAAAACATCATGAATACGAGACAAACTGGGTGGTAAGGCGAGTTGATATGCCACGGGACCAATTCTCTCTAAGATCTCGAATGGTCTTACAAAACGAGGCACAAGCTTAGAGCCTTTTCCATAACGGATTGGACTCTTTCGCGGTCGTACTCGAAGAAACACTCTATCACCAACAACGAACTGTCGATCGATCCTATGCACATCGGCATATTTCTTTTGCCTATCCTAAGCTGCAATCAAATGCTCTCTAATACGGTCAACCTGTTGCTCCATGTCACGAAGCATCTCAGGTCCAAGCAATACTCTATCCTCAAGTTGATACCAACTTAGTGGAGTTCAACAAGGACGACCGTATAATGCTTGAAATGGTGGCATACCTATGGAACTCTGATATCCGTTGTTGTAAGCGAATTCTACTAAGTACAAATAATCCTCCCAACGTGATTGTTGATCCATTACGTACATCCTAAGCATATCCTCTAATATTTGGTTAACTCTTTTAGTTTGTCCATCAGTTTGAGGATGATAGGCTGAACTAAAGTTCAACTGGGTACCTAAAGCACATTGTAATGAAGTCCATAAGGCTGAAGTAAATACAGGATCTCTATCCGATATGATCCTACGAGGAATCCCATGCAATCTAACGATGTCCTCCATGAATATCCTAGCTACGGATGAAGCATTGTATGATGAACGTACAGGTGAGAAGTGAGCTACTTTATTCAATCGGTCAACAGTTACCATAATGGCATCATGTCGACGTGATGACGTAGGTAACCCAACAATAAAATCAATGGATATAATATCCCATTTCCATTCGGGAATGAGATGTGGCTGCAATAATCCAGTAGGATGATGATGCTTAGCTTTAACTCGTTGGCATTCAAGACATCTCAATACATAATTAGCAATATCACGTTTCATGCCAGGCCAGAAATACAATTGCTGAAGATCAGCATGCATTTTCTTGACACCTGGATGAGCTGAATACGGAGCTCGATGAGCTTCAGTCATAATTAATGTACGAAGACTCTCTACATGAGGTACATAGATGCGACCTAAATGTCATAATATACCATCCGATTCTAAAACATAACCAACAAATCGACCTTCTAAAGATCTACCCGATTCAATTTCTGACTTTACTTCCTGATATAATCTATCAGTAGGAAGTGCAGCTACTATTTGACCTCTCAAATCTACTTCAAGAGTAGTAGCAGAGATCTCATGTCGACGTCAACCACTACGTTCTCTTTGCCTTGAACATACTTTACTTCAAAATCATACTCACACAAGAACTCCATCCACCGTCTTTGCCTTGCATTCAAGTTAGGTTGCGTAAAGATGTATTGCAAACTACGGTGATCAGTATGAAGTTCAAAGCGATGACCTAATAAGAAATGCCTCCATCGAACTAAAGCATGTACTACGACAGCTAGTTCTAGGTCATGAGTAGGATAGTTTAATTCGTGGTCCTTGAGTTTACGAGACTCATAGGCAACCACACGCCCATCTTGCATCAAGACTGCTCCCAAACCCTCTAAGGATGCATCCGCACAAACTACGAAATCCTTAGTAGGATTAGGAACAATGAGTATAGGCGCATTAGTTAGCTTTTCTTTAAGAGTCTGAAAGGCCAACTGACACTATTCCATCCAAACAAACTTCTTCCCTTTCCTCTGAAGAGAAGTAATAGAATGACCTATTTTGGAAAATCCCTCTACAAAATGTCTATAATAGCCAGCTAACCCCATAAAACTACGAACTTCACCTACATTAGTAGGTGCGGGCCAGTCTACAATAGCTTGGATCTTTGAAGGATCCACAACAATACCTTTTCCAGATATCACATGTCCAAGGTATTTTATTTCAGATTGAAAGAAGTCACACTTCTTCAGGTTTGCATACAATTGATTTTCTCTTAAACATTGCAATACCTGTCTCAAGTGTTCTTCATGTTCCTTCATGTTTCTCGAATAGACTAAAATGTCATCGAGAAATACCAGGACAAAGCGATCAAGGTATGTACGAAATACACCATTCATTAAACTCATGAATATTGATGGTGCATTTGTCAACCCAAATGGTACTACTATGAATTCGTAGTGCCCATAACGAGTTCGAAAAGCAGTTTTATGAATGTTTGCTTCAGCTATACGTAATTGATGATAACCAGATTTCAAATCAATTTTAGAGAACACATTAGCTCCCTTAATTTGATCAAAAATATCATCGATTCTAGGCAAAGGATAATGATTCTTAATCGTAACCTTGTTCAATTGACGGTAGTCAATGCACAGCCTAAGAGATCCATCCTTCTTTACGAAGATAACAGGTGCTCCCCAAGGGGAAACACTTGGATGAATAAAACCATTTTCTAAAAGTTCCTCTAACTAAATACGAAGTTCCTCTGACTCCTGAGTCGTCATTCTATAAGGAGCTCTAGATATAGGCTCAGCTCCAGGAACTAGGTCAACTCTAAAATAAATATCCCTTTTCGGTGGCATTCCAGGAATGTCATCGGGAAACACATCTGCGAATTCCCTAAGAATAGGATGATCATCAAGAGATAGCTCTTGACTCTCACCCTCATCTAAATCAGTAACTGTTGTTGCAAACAGTTGACATCCCTGACGAAGACATCTCTTTAATTGCATAGCAGATATCATCCACAAGGAGATAGGTCTTTGAATACCTATGATTTCTACTTTCGCACCTAAATCATTAATGCAACTAATTGTCTTAAGTCAAGAATCAATTATAGCATGATAAGATGCTAACCAATCCATACCTAAAACTATATCGTACGATCCTAAGGGTGTAACATATAAATCTACCAAGGTAGTTAACGTACCTATTTTAAGTTCACAATTATGTACTAAGTTATCTACTGCTACTTTTACCTTACCCTAGAGGCAAATTCAACTTGCCATTTACCACCTTGCTTTACCGCCACAAGACCACAACGGTCAACAATGGTCAGTGAAATAAAGGAGTCAGTGGCTCTAGAATCAAAAAGTATAGAAACACTAACACTACATAACTTACCTGAAGTCTCGACCACCGTATTCTGGTGATCGGCTTGGCAGTCATTAACCGCTGCATAAACGGTATGTGCTCGTCCTGCATCACCCACTGTAGGCTCTGAAACTGTAGGTCGAGGCCCATAACCAGTAGAACCTCTCATCAGACACTACCTAGCTATGTGCCCATGCTGCCCACATGAATAACAACCTGTGCCTGTGCCTCTACCGAATCCTCTGCCACCCAAAGGTGCATTGGACTGCTGAAAACTACCTCTACTGACGGTAGACTGAGCACTCTATGCAAGCTAATCCTGCCTATTGCGCTTGGTGTGCTACCAGTTATGACCCTTTCCTAATTGAGGACTGTTTTGTTGTTGTAGTTGAGGGTTATTGTTCTTTTGAGGTGTTCTTTGTTGTTGCTGCCCACCCTTTGTGGGTGTTTGTTGGTTCTTGGAAGAACCACCTGTCTGTGCCTGTCCACCTCATGGACTAAAACCTGCTGCAGGAGCACTGCTAATCCGCACTCCTGTGTGCCCACCTAAAGCCATAATAAGGTTCTCCTCAACTATGTGAGCCTTCTCCACTGTGACTTCCATAGTCTTTGGCTCAAAGACTCGAACACCACCACTGATGCAGGCATTTAAGCCCCTGATAAAATGTTGTACTAGCATAGGCTCATCATCGCCAATACCCGCATACTGCTTGAGTTCATAGAACCTACGTTCATATTGCTCTACAAAAAGAGCTAACTGATGTAGATCATGGAACTCATCAGCCCTACGCTACCTCTAGTGTTCCAAAAGGAACCAAGCTCTAAACCTCTCGAGAAACATCTCCCAAGACACAGAACCAATACCTATATGGAGCTTCTGCTCCTCTAGGCACCACCAAGTGGAGGCGAATCCTCTCAAGTGCATAATAGCGCATCTGGCACGGGTATTACTACCGTAAGGGTGCATGGCAAAGCATCTACCCAAATCTAGTAGCCAGGTCTCTGCCTCTCATCCTCCTCCTAAACCATCGAAGGTAGGAGGACGTGCTCTCAGTAAATCCATCATGTGATCAGCAATAATAGAATCCTGATTGGCTGTGTCATCTACTCTCCTAGGGGATCTATCCCTCTCTCTCACAACCTCCTGCTCATCTACCTGTCTAGGTCAAAGACGAGCTAGGACCTCCTCTAAAAGTGGACATATCTGAGAACCCTCTACTGCTGACTGTTCGAGATTTTGTCCCTCATTTCTCTGACCCATCTGATCTGCTTGGTCACTATGGTGAGGGCTAGGAGGGTGAGTAACCTGAGGGATTGGCCCACGGCCTCCACCTCTACCTCTACCACGACCTCTTCCTCCTCGCCTAGGCATGTTCCTACACATAACAATTACGAGTCTTAGATACTATTCAACCAAGGTTATTAGTTGCGACACTACGTACTAGGTCAACCTAATGGACTCAAGATTACCCAAAGCGTCCAGTGTTTGTAACCTGGCTCTGATTCCAATCTGTAATGCCTCGTCTTAATAACCTAAGAATGTTGCAATTGTGTTACAAAGATGTAATAATTTTATTTTTTTTAAGTATTAATATTAAGTTAATTAAATTGCATACATTCTTAGGTTAAGCGACGTTACACTACTTTGAGTTTTCCATAAGCGACTTAAGTATTTCGCATTGCACATAATAAATAATAACATAAAGATAAATATTGCATAATAATAAATTTCCATTCATGATAACATAATAAAGTACAAACATTTTTTTTTCCATACATTGCATTGATATGATATTACAATACTCATCCAACTTGATGAGGTAGTTCAATAATAATTACATTTTTTACAAATGATCACCTCACAACATTGAGGGATATTTTCAAATACAAGTTTACAATATACAATGATGAAAGTATAGAATAAATCCATGTGCGAGCTCTCCATCCATGAAGCTCTCAATGCTACTATCAAACTGGGGACCCAACGGAGTAAGGTGCACGTTCCACCCAACCATGTGGTACCCATAGGTCCACCCCCCGTGCTAGGAGATAGTAATAAGGTTACCTAGACCTAATCTACTAACCCTAGACACTAGTACACAACAGACTATTGGTTACATTGCTTCCATATTTTGACAATTGATTACACCACAAACATAGGGTTGACTGTTATTCTAGGTGGAGTGTCATCACAACGAGGCAAAGGTTACCCTGGTGTTTTTTCCTAGGTTCCGGCCCCTATTGCCTACTATTGTGGAATCAAACGTCTTTTGAAGATACAAGACTTTGATTTGCCATTCTAGGCCTTCTCAACTTATATTCATGACTGTAGTAGCTCAAGATTCAAAAGTGATGCAAGTACATCTTATTAAGTGTTTTAGATCTATCTATTGTGTTCTTTAATTTTCACTGAGTTACTAACTATTTGCAAGTTACCCTTACACCACTTTGTGTGTCGGCCCTTACAAATAGCCACTCCCCTAAACATAACAAGGATATACTGTGTTTTCTTGACTAGGGTTTATAAGGTGCACAAAGTACTTCACTTGTAGGAAATTGACCCATATCAGACATTAAAACTTCATGAAAATTCAGGTATCAAAACACTATATTTTACACATTCACAACTCAGGTCAACTCAAGATATACTTTGAACATTCACACCCCCCCTTACTACGCAAATCCTTCTGGAAGACTTATACATTTAATACATTTCCCAAATTGACCATTTAAAAAGGAAAATTACTGTTTTAGAACAATTAAATCTCAATGATAAACTATCCTTTGGATATATTAAATCCATTCAATCAAGAACTAGGAATAAGAGATTAATATAAAATTACAACAATAAAAATTGTAAATCTTTTCTCAAATAATTACAGAAAATTACTTTAAATAAATTCTATACATTTCTTCTTCATTTTCACATAAAAACAAAAACTATATATATATATATATATATATATTATTAATACTACCAAATCTCTTAAATATTTCCTTATTCTAATCACAAAAGAAAATTTCTTTTTAAATAAAAGAAATATTAAATATATCTATAATTTAATATGTATATATATATATACATATACATATACATATATATATATATAATTATATAATATTAATTATATATATTTCGTTTACCAAAATTCGCATAAAATAACCATTTAACAATAAAACGGAGTTTTCAATATTCAAAATTTTAAAGTTATAAAAAAAAATATACAACTCAGTTGAAGGCTGCGGCTGCAGCCTCCATTAGAGGGGACGTAGCCCTGCTAGGCTGCGCCCAATGCAATATGATTTGGGGAGGGTTCGACCCTTCCCCAATATAATTTATTTAATAATTTTTTATTAACAAAAAAATGATTTTACAGATTCCGTACTGGCGGAAATGGTATAAACGGATCTGTGTTTTAAAATTCAAACAATAATATGGAACATTGCTTGTACGCGATTCAACAGTTATTTCAACATAATATTTAATAAACGAATTTATAAATAAAGATTTCTTTAAATCCTTACTGAATTCAATTGGAAAAATAAAATAAATTTTCCTAGGTTTTTCCAGAATAACATATTTACACAGAAAATCAGTAACGGAAGTTTTTTTTTTTTAAATACAAGAAAAATCTCCAAATTTATTTCCTAAATCTTACACGAAAATTTCATCTTAAAACCCTCTAAAATTTTGCAATATTCTCTGTAGATTTTCTATTGTATAAAAACTATTTTTCTCCAAAAACAATATTCCCAATTTCCCAAAAACAATATATTCCCAAAAATCAATTTTCTTTTTCAGCAAGATTTTCAAAGATTTTATTTTCATAAATAAAATAAAATTTTACATTTGAATAGATCTTTCTTTTATTGTTTCTTTTGTTCTTGTTTTCTTGAAATTCTCACAATTAACAAACTAAAGATTTTAGAGAAAGTCTTCAAAGAAATACAAGAATTTATCAATAAAGAAAGATTCTTTTTCCAGAACAAACATAAATTACTAGGAAAATACTTGTGAATAGGAGATCTTGTTTATTGGAAAGAATCTTGCCTGGAGAATGCAAACTTCCAATTCTTTCTTCAAAGTACCAAATCAAATGAAAGCTTTGACAAACCACCAAGAATCCTCCAAAGGATCTTCCAATTCCAAAATCAACCAAAATAAAAGAGAGATAACAACCTCTAAGAAATATTGAAATTTCCACAGTAAGAAATTTTTTTTAGCCAATATTCAGAAAATTTCCCTGTGAGAAAAAAAAATGGAATAGCCTCTGTAATTTCCTGTGATCCACAATAACCTCTCCGTAACAAATTTTCAACAACCCAAATTAATGCAACTTCCACACTTGTCGAGAAGTTGCAAATATCTTCTCCACAACTTCTCGGCAGTTTTTGCCCTTTTAAAATTTTGCATGCAAATTCCAATTTTATTTAATTTAAATTTTGAAAACTAATTTTCCATTCACATGCATTTTATTTAATTTAATTTTTTTAATTTTCTAATTCTTTTAAATACAATATAATTTACACACTTAATAATTTAACTTAATTTATTTATTTATTTAATTAAAATAGTTTAATCTTTTTAAGACCAACTATTTAACCAAATAAGCTAACTAATGTATTAAATTATCAAGTAAGTAAATTTCAATCATATTTAAATATTAATTAGATAACAATAATTAAAGCACAATATATTTACCTTTTCAAAACAATTTAACCAACAGAAAATACAATACAACCTATGACTCAAAACTGAAAACTGACAATGTACTAAGACCAAGGTTAAAGACTGGACTAGGATAAACCTAACTACTATCTCTCGTTCAACATATCCGTTGAGTCTTGACACGCTCAGACCTGATTACACAGGTGGAGTCGGTGTCATGTACCTGTAAATCCTGCAACCAAGCAAATAATGTGCATACATGTATATATATATATAAAGCATTAAGTAGACACACCGTGCGGAGAAAATCACAGATATCGCAGGGCACTCGCAAGCGAGTGATGCGATTCTATTCTCCACACCAATACACTTCACAGAAAACTGACTAAATAAATGTTGTTAGTCCATCATAAGCATGTACATAGCAATAGTCATCTGAAATTAAACATATGTCCTAAATCATAACATGTCTAAAATCAATAATCATCAAACAAATTATCATCATGTCACTGAATAATCCACTATCGCTCAAAACTAGTGATCACAATATCCAACAAAACATCATAGGTCTAACAATATGAAAGCATAGCAACAAAAAGCATAAGCATAAACGGAGGGCTACTACACATCAAACTGCCAAGAAATCAATCTTTGGCAAACAAACATTGGCAAATAAAATTAAATGGTTATTAATCTTTCTGGTCTATCTTGTCTTATCTTTTGACTATTTTTTATATTTTTGTCTTATCTTTTTACTATCTTTTCTTTTTGGTCATATTACTAGCTACCTCAAGGATGTCCCATGAAGGATTTAGAGGTGCGATGATGTCTCCTAGCCTATTTTATTTTCTTTGAATGTTGTCTGTGGATTGTCTTGAAAAAAGACTGGGGCAACATGACCATTAGTATGAGTTAGGATATTCCTTGTCTGTGACTGTCTATTTTTCAAGTGGATAACCTTCCACATCTTGGTCTATGTCATACCATCATGTTTGTTGTCCATTTGTGTCATTTTTTACCACCCAATGATGATTCAAGCAATGTCTATTAGTTCTTTGGCAAGTATTGAAGGATTATTTCTCGTCCCACTCTTCTTCATTTCCCATCTAACATTTCATCTAGTATGCATCTTCATCATCCATATCTTTTGCACTAACACTTTCTTGTCATGTCGTCTTCTAGTCTTCTAGTCCATTTTTGAGAGCACACTCATGTTCTTGGAACCCCATTGTTCTCTCGAGGGGGCATACCACTACCTCCTCGTCATTCTTCCTCATCCTATTTTTCACTGGGGCATTTTTTTACTTATTTTCTTTGTCACAATGCGACAGGCTGCATTATGACGAAGAGGGGCAAAATGTAGACACATAAAAATGACCTAGGCCTACAAACTCTATTTTTCATCTTTCCTCCTAGCATAATTATGACATTTAATTATGTCCTTGGTCCACATTCGACTATTAATTAAATAATTTATAATTATTTAATTAATTCATATCTCTTTTATTCTTCATGATTATTAAATAAATAAATTTTATTTATTTATTCAATATGTCTTTAATTGTCTAAATCTTCCTCTATTAATTTATTTAATTACCTTTGTTCTTTTGTCTTCTCGATTATTAAATAAATGAATTTTATTTATTTATTTAGTATGTCACTAATTTTCATAATTAAATGAATTTATTAATTTATTTAATTATCAGTCATAATCCTCTAAATTAAATGATTATCTTTAATTATTTAATTACCTAATTTAACATTTCTTTCATTTTAAATAAATGAAATTATTTTAAATGATTTCATTTTATTAACTGTCACTTCATTTTGGTAAATAATATGAAAATTGATTATTTATTGTCACACAAAATCCATATTTTAGAATTAATTTAATTCAAAATGGTAATCTTCTTCCAAAAAATCAAGTAATTGAGCAAATTCTTGATTTTTCAAATCTTCTTTTCAGTTCAACCTTTATCCTCTTGATTTTTTGAATCTTACAAATCAAGCAGTCTTTATCTTCTTGATTTTTGAAAATATTTATCTTTTTGACTAATTATCACATTTATTCTTGACCGTTGATTTGATTTTTTCAAATGACATCTTGACCACTCATTTAATGACTTTTCCCTAACCCTAATTAGGGATTGTCACATGAAATCTCGTCCACTGATTTTAGGCTTTATCAACTTTTAATCTCCTTCATCCATCCAAAATTGCATTTTCTATAAAATGCCAATTTGCTCACTTTCTTGTGACTACTTCATTATTATAGACATTTATGCTTGGATTTTACTTTGCATTTAGCTTATTTACTTTGATTATTTACTCATAGGCATAGTCAATTTGTTATAGGCATTTTTTCATCAAATCCTTCAAAACTTACAAAGGGCTTGGTCACAATCATTATCTCACACACACAAATCTGAGGGCAACAATCACAATTGCTGCAAGCTAGAAGGTGAATCATGGAAGGAATGAGTATCAGGTATAACTATTTTAATTTGTTTAAGCTTTCATTATATTTCATAGTTTCTTTGGGTTATGATTTGTGCTCTAATCTACTTACCTGAAAAATACCCATTGATACACCTTCATTAGCTTCTATATCCATGATCTTCCATTTCCACAAGATTTCATATCCATTTATATTCACTAGATTTCACATCCATCCATCTACCCTTTCTTGTACACTTGGGAGCAAGCATTTTCCATTCGTATGATACATTATCTTATTTTATCTTAGCCCTCATATTCCTTCATTTATATTCCATGCTATCAACTTCATCCATCCACCTTCCTTTAATCTTGCATAAAGTATTAGGGAAAAATAACAAAAAACAAGTATCTAATTCATGCTTTAGACCACATGTGTGTCTTCCATCCTCCATATCACTTGTCCTCCATCTCATGTTTCCTTGCATATGCATTTATCTTCCATATCCATGTCATGTCACTATCACTTGTCATACTTATCCCTTGTCATACCTCTTAGCATGGGGCATATTATTACTTTGACATGTGATCTTTGGAGTCATCTATAGGTCCTCTATTTATCCTTTGTCTTTCACCAAACATTTTGGGTTCTCTTGCCATTGGTTCCCTCCACCCATAGAATTATATATCTTGATCCATCTATCTCCATCCTCCATCTAGGGTGTATCCTTACATGTCCTATCATTAACCCGTATTTTAGATCTCCATACCATACCATTGATCCATATCCATCCGTATCTCCTTTGGTTTTCAGCTTGACTAAGGAATAAGATATTGTTTACCATTATCATTTACATTTTTTATTTATAATTGTGTTATCATTGTTATGAGTAAGAAATTTAAGCAAAGTATAAACTCTTTAACATTGTAAAACATTGGGCTTTAATCAACATCATGAGAAAATGATTCTTGTTAAATCAAGTTAACATCTAACATATCTTGAGCCAAATCTTTCATAATTTATCACAATCAAAACAATCAACCAAACAATCAAACTATTGTGTCTTGATGGATACATCTTTCCTAATCATACACCTACCTTGATCTTTCAAACAATCAAAAACTTGATCATATCTCTTGGCACAAGGTGTTGTGGTTGTTATCTTGTTCAACACATTGTCTTTTGCCTCATTGATCTTTATCATGTGCATTAGCATTTGCATTTTTCATTATCATGATCTTGCATATTTATCATTATCATTTTGCATGCATGAGAGCTTGTGCTTTATCTTAAGTCTTGTCTCTTGCCTTGATCATTATCCTTATCTTTTTCTTTTCTTGTCACATTCTAAGGAAGCTCGAGGATCTCTACACCTTGTTGTGTATGAAAGAGAGTGAGGAGTGGGGCGTGAGTCCTTCTTATGTGTGTATTGATTAAGTCTACCCAATGATTATTATAAAAATCTTAACCAATAACAAAGAGGGATTCATTCCACTCTATGATGAAACAAATGATCATTTCAGAGCCTTTCCATTCCATTCATTTTCATAGTCAGCTTTCAATATCATTTTCTCCCATATCAAATCTATTTCATAAGCCATTTATATTCTTTGCTTGTATCTAATCGATGTGTTGTATTATTTTCTTCTTTGCATCCACCTAGGTCATTCATATTTATGAATCTTGCATATCATTTATTTTGTGAGCTTGACCCAATATTGATCTTTTTGGGCCAATCTCCCAAGGGGGGCATCTATAGCTCTCTTTCCTCATTTGGGGCATCCTTCATTTTCTTTGATACAATGGCACTTGCTTGTGACATTATATCAAAGAGGGACAAAATATAGACACCTAAAATTGTCCATGTATTTTCATATAGATCAACACTTGCATATTTCTTTTATTTCCTATTAATTAAACAATTTTATTATTTAATTAAGCTAATTCTCCTCTAAATAATTAATTATTTTTATTTAATTATTTTCGCTTTCAATATCCATTTTCCTCTCATAATTAAATAATTTTATTATTTAATTACTCTCCTTTTATAGGTCCCATTTTCTTCTAATAATTAAATAATCTTATTATTTAATTATTTCCACCTTTCATCTCCCATAATTAAATAAATTTCACAATCATTTAATTACCTAACACTCCTCTCTCCTAAATTAAATAAATATTTAATTTATTTAATTTTCCCACCTTTCTTCTTAAATAAATAAAACAAATATTTTATTTATTTCCTCAATGTCGGATACTAAAATTAAATAAATTTATTTAATTTTAGCTCCTCAATCCATGTCTTTTCTCTCTCATTAATCCTCCACCTTTGATTAATTTAATTTCTAATTTAATCTCCACCCTTGATTTCTTTCAAGCAAAGCATATAAATAAATCCCTCATCTAAGCCATTTAGATAGCACATCTCAATATCTTACCTACATACTACCATTTTCATTCTAGCACTCTTATCTATCACATCTCAACCATTTTCTATCTAGACCTCAAGTATACATTCATCTATCATATCAAGATTCGCACTATATCATATCAAGATCAAGATCAAGGCAATATCAAGGTTATGCAATCAAAGTCTGAGGGAAACAACCATATCAAGAGTCCATGTTCAAGGTGACTTTGTTTTATTTCATGCATGCATTATCTTCTAGCTCTTAGACACAATTGAGGTTTGATGTTGAATGGATTGGATCTAGTGCTTCATTTATCCATCTATTTTTTGCATCATACAAAATACACTTGGATTTTAAATATTTGAAGTAAACCATCTAAAAATATCCATTGAAGTGTGGATTTATACTGCAAATATGGACACCATCAATAAAAAAGATGTGTATTAACCAAATAGCCATATAGGCATACATCAATATGTGTCGATATAGGTATGACATATATATAAAATAGCTTTGTAGGCTTACAAGAATGCCATATAGGCATACAATGTCACGTATATGTAATACAAAATATAAGTCCTAAAATTCCATATAGGCATACAACAAAGGACCCTAATAAAAAGTCATTCCCCTCCAGGTGAAGAAAACAAATCATGAGAAAGCTTTGATAGTCGAGGGGATAGAGATGCATATGATTGTGGTCTACTTCAAAATCGATGGGTGCTCCTCATATTTAACTCTTCATGGAGCTTTACTTGTTAACATAAAAAGTTTAGACATTAATATATAAAAATTACATTATAAAAAATAAAATATTTAACAAAATAATCACTTACCATCGTCAAATGATCTCTCCTTGTTTGCAATTATACAATGTTCAAGTTGTGGCATTCCAAAGTCCTATCAAAACCATCCAGATAGAAATTAAACTAAAAATAATAATCATTTTATTTTTCAATAATAAAGAGCTATAACAATGAATGTAATTTGAATTTACTAATCTACCTCATACACCCATCAAAGGCATCAGGCTATCTATTGCATTAGAGACACTATGCTCCATTGCCCTATCAACATCAAGAGGAGTCTCTACTTGCAACATTTTAAAAGAAAACAACATTATTCATAGACTATTGAAATGGTATGCAGCTAGTGATGACAATTAGGAGGATAAGAGTGAAATGGTATGCTACAAGCTAGTTCAATGCCACTAGCCTATATTTTTTTCAAGTCAACAACATGAAGAAATGAAATTTATAGACTATGAAGTGCATAACAACCTCAAATCAAATTAATTAAAAATTAAGAAGCATACTTACAAACTATCTAGAACCTTCAAGTCATTAAACATTATTCAATTACAAAATACATTTTTTAATTTTAAAATTATAAATAGTTTGTATTACCTGAGTGAAACTTCGACGTCCACCTCCACTGGGAGGTGTTGCCATCGAATTTCCAATATTAATGTAAAATGAGATATAAGAATACCATTCATATAACTTTTAGCTATTCACATGTAATATTTATAATTCTTTACTAGTTGCATACCTTTGAAGTACATGTGATTGCATAATAGGGAGGTGGAGGACCCCTAAAAATATAGTGAATGCTATGACTCTAAAATTTCATTCTAATCATTCAAATAATTTAGTTAATTTTGTATTTCAAAAATGAAATTTAATAAATTAAATTCAATGAACTTGTTAACATTTACCTGACTATCAAGGCCAAATGCCTCATGAAGGAGAGCGTCTATCATCACCATTTGATTAGTTGTAGATGTACCATGGGCACCTGCATCCTGAATATGTGTGGGATCATAACCACAGGGTAACCAACAAGCTTGGAAAATATGAGGTGGAACTCTAATCCTTGAAGATTCGCTCAACTCAGCCTATGCTAGAGGACTGACATGCTATATGAGGCTTTGGGTCAAGAAACTAATCGATTTAGTGTATCGACCTCAACACTCTCCTTCACAATAGAAGGGATAGTCACATGCTCATATGTGGTCTAGTGAGCGCTCATCTTGTTGGACACTGTGGGTCAAGATGTGCCCCCACTATGTCCTGTGCAAAGCCCCCACCTCTACCCTAGAAGTCCTACATATTAAAATATTTTGGGATTTTATTAAGGAAAAACTCACAATAGAGTTTCCTCAAAAAATATTATGACACCTCATTGTTGTTGCATGGAGGATGGTCAAAAACCATCCACCCCCTCTTCCAAAAATGGTTATTTATCCCTTGGTGGTTGCACCAATGGATAGGGAATCTCTTGCTTGAAGGATGTAAAGGTTTATTTGTTCTAGGGTTTGTGAATAGGGCACACAAGTCAAATGTTGTAATTTTTTCATCTTTCACTTGTTTATAGGGTAATTTATCTGCATAAAATTCTCTAAAAGTTTTTGTCTCTTCTTTGACCAACTACTTATTTGCTTGCTAATTGAATCTACATGTGATAACATTAATTCAAGTGATTGAGCAAGTGTGGGTCTATAAGAGGTTGAGCTTGTAGGATCTTTCAAAATTGAAATTATATCCTCAATTTGTTTTTTTATATTTCCAATTTGCCCCATTAAATTTTCTTGAGTTCTAGGAGCATGTTGAGGAATTGTTTGAGGTATTGTTGGGGTTGTTCTTCATCAAGGATTTGGGCATGAGGTGAATTCAGATTTTGAAGAATAATTTGAGGAGAGTTTGAAGGTCCATTATTATTTCCTAAAAATTAAATAAATTTGCATAAAAAAAATATTAAATCTACCTATTTGATGTCATTCACACAAAAAATAGAAATTACTTACTTCTTCGACCTCCTTGACGTTGTGGAAAAATTTTGGTGAAGATTGGGCACGAAGAATTGAAGCATTTTTGGCCTTCCAAAAAGTGTGAGTGCGTTGTGCAAGGGTTTCATACCGCAAACAAAGTAGAAAGTTACATAAAAAGTAGAATAAAGATTTTTCCTTTTTTCGTTTAAATGAGATATAACACACTTGTGTTATAATGTGAGAGTTATGGCTTGGGAATGACTAACCCTTAGGCTCGGTCACTCCAAGCCATAGTATGAGTGCATTATAATATGAGCATGTTATAATGCGAGTGCGTTATAATGCAAGCATGTTATAATGCACTTGCATTATGGATTTTAAAAAACAATCAAAAAGTTGGCCACTTTTTGGCCCCCCATCTTTTTTCACCCATCCATTGAGAAATGTAAAGTTTTTTTAAGTTAAAGAGGAAAACATAGAAAAATAGATAAATTTGAAAGGGTACCATAAGGGTACCTTTCCCCTACTGTATGAGTTGGCTATGCAGATATTCACCCAAGATCTAGAGGTCAAATGTAAAGAAAAAAAAAATCAATATACAATGCTTAGTATTGCAATTGAATTGAATTCATAGAATTAAATTAAAAATTAGAACCCCTTGGTTACATAGCCAGGGTGAGACATAGGATTAGACAAGATCATGATAAGTGTCTTAATCCTATGTTATGAGATAAATTATCATAACTACCTAGGATGAGCTAAGATCTAGACATGACAACTAATACTTCTAGAAATAATCGTAGGACCTAAGTAAACTTAACATGTGAATAAGCCCCCTAGAATGAATTAACTAGGTACAAGACTTTATTAACACCAACACTCCCACCATAGGTGTAACATAGGGAGTATATTATTATGTAAATGATGTAAATATGGGTCTCGACTACTAGGCCATGTTAGGTAGCCATGTACAAATGCAATCTCTCACAAATGAAGAAAAGAAGAAAACCCTATGGGATAAAACTCCTCCCCAAAAGAGAGATCTAAAAATACTCTCAATGAACAATGTAAAGGAAAAAACCCCATGCGAGGGAAAAAATCCCCACAAGAAGAAGAGAGACCATGTAGTCCCCCCTTAATGTTGAATCTCCTGCAATGATGGTAGAAGCCCAACATTGAATGTTGAAGATGATCCAATCTTGTCAAACACTATTCCTCCCCTTAGGATGAAACAAAAACAAGATGATATGTAGGATGTCTTCCCATTCTTGAAAGGAATATGCAAGAAGAAGGGTGATGTGTAATGTCTCTGAAGAATGCTCAAGTGTCTCCATGTCAATGTCGAAAGCTAACACACTCCAAACAAGTGTTCTAGGCCACACAACTGAAGATGTCAATCTAAAATATCCTAGAAATAAACATAGAAAAAAAATCCAAAGATAGATATCTCCTTTGAAGACAAAGAATCCACACATCAAAATGTGAAGAATGATCATGTAGAGAATGAACAAGAGGGTCATAGTGTTCCCTCACAACAATTGAAGAAAGATCATCTCCATCAAAGATATATGTATGCAATCAATGGTGTCTCCCAAATTTGAATTGTGAGACTTAACAAACAAACTAGTAATGTCTGTAAAGTATGCATTCCAAGTAGATGTATCTAGAGGATGATGTAGATCCTATTGCATTAAGTCACAAGAGGCCAAAATTGTGATAACACAAGCATCGCAAAATGCAATAGAATATGGAGGAGATGAAATGAAAGGCTCAAGAACATGATATGACATGAGAAAACCCAAGTTCAAGTAGCCAAAATTCTCCTCAAAATCATGGTCCAAACTGAAGGTGCAATCAATAAGCGAAGGAACAAAGTCATCATTAGAAGTAAAATCTGCAAAGGTGTACAAATAAGATGAATGATCAACCATCATAGTAGCAATAATATCTCTACTCTCTAAATCCATAATCAACCTTATATTTTGGTGTTGATGACCTAATTTTAGTAAAAAAAATATATATATTAATATTAATTAAACTATTAAAAAATTATGTTTTAAAAAAATACACTTATAGATTACAAAATCATTTTTAAATATTTTTAATAAAATATTATTTACATGAAAAAGATTTATTGACAAGTCAACTTTTTAATAGTATTATTTATTTGGTAAATAGGTCCCAAAGTAGTGCTACATGTTTATTTAGTGAAAAATTCTAGTGGGAAAACTTGTTACCCATACCCAACCTAGCTAGAATGAATGTAGCTAGACCATATATTTGACCAAAATTAAATTTTAGTTAGAAATGCTTAAGTTCACTTATTTTGTTAAGTTGGTCAAAAGTGTGATAAAATTTTGTACTTTTACCCAAGAGCACCTCCATATTTACCAAAGTGTTCAATTCGGAAAATGTTTTTGTCTAGTTATAGCTATAGTTGATAGTTTAATGTCAAATAGTGGACACCCTTGCAACTCCATGCTATTTTTATCTTCACTTTGGTTTCTATTCTCTTAGTGTTCATTTCAACTGTTGCATTAGCTTTTCTCCTTCTTAAGGTGCTTAGGCCTCCTCTATTGTGGCCACTTTTTCATGTCACATTTGTGTTACCTTATGTTCTTCTAGTTTCGCATAATTTTTTGCATCAATTGTCTAGAAACTAACACATTATGCAATCATATACATGTTGTGATGATCTACATGTGCTAACATCCCATGACAAATTGTGTTTAGTGGTCATTTTTTATAAATTTTCCACTTGTCATATTCCTAGATTATTGGAAACAATTCAAGACAAATCTAAACAACTTGTTAGCATCATTATCTTGCCTCCTCTTCCCTTTTTTCAAGCCCATATTTTCATTTTGAACTCTCTCTATGGGCTCTCACAATTTTGTTGCATTCTACAACTAACTCAAGTTCTCCTACAATTTTTTTTTTATCTCTCCTCTTCCTAGCTTCCTCAAGCCTTATATGTAATATTATTCATTCTTTCATTGTTATTGCAAACATTTTTTGTACCCCTAAGCACCATGGGATTATCACATCCTATCACATCTTTCATTTTAGTTGTTCTTATTTCTATCTATAGCCAGATGAAGAAAACACATTTTTAAAATTTATTTCTCTATGTTGGTTGCTATGAAGGTAAAACTAACAATTTAGGGACTGGAGTAAGATAAATCCCCATTCAACCCCAAACATTTTTCTTTTCCCTTGTTCTTGTAGGTATTTTGAGAGTATTCAACCACACAAAGGTTTGCAAGTTAATATTTCCAAAAAGCATGTACAAAAAGCATACATAAGGATAAAATGGATGTACAACAGTTAATGTTTCCAAGGCTCATTATCACCCCATGCTAAAGGTATTGCATGTGCTCAGGAAACATTAATTTCTCAATCTTGGATGGGGTGCTATAGCAGAGATGCAAACTTCTCTAAAATTTTAAAGCTCTACATTTGTAACATGGTACTAACCTTGGTTTTCTTCAACTTACTTCCACATTCTAGCCTTTTCTTCTAAGTTTATTAGAATTCTACTAGTCAAATTTAGGAAAGGATTTCATAACAAAGGGAAAAGGAATCTCAATCCTACCCGCATCCTTGACTCTATCCAACTTTCTTATATAATTCAAATCTTCCCATTGTAGTTGGAAATTTTAAGCACAATATGGTTCCTTCATCATTGTTGTTGGGATTTCATCCCACCTTAATGAAAACCTACAAAATCTTCTCTTCCTATTTGTGATATTAGTTTCTCCACATCTCTAATGGCCTTTCATTGCTAATCTTATACCATGTTCATAGTTTGGGATTGTTTCATTAACTCAAGTATAATATATGCATTACCTCATTTAAACTAGGAAAGTCACACCTAACCATGAGTTTCATACTATTTTCTTCAATTGAGTAGGCTACTATGTGTTGATTTCTCTTTGCTTCATTCCGAAGATAGAAAGAGAATGATCTCAGTGTTACATCTCCAAAAAAATAATTAGGGTTTTATTTTTTTTCCCTTGTTCTTGTAGGTATTATGAGAGTAGCCTACTAAATCCTCACTTCTCATTCTTATCTATCTTCTATTCAAACCTAAACCAACTTTAAGTCCTAAACATCCACTTAAACAAATCAATCACCTTTCTCCATACACCATCTACCAACATTTATTTTTACCTTCCTCCTAAATTCAAGTTAAATAATCTTCTCATTTAATCCTAGTCATCAATTTTAAATGAATCTAGAATCTCCATTCCTCTCATCCCTCATCTTTGAATTAAACCCCATCCTTAACTAAATCATGAAGAAACATATATTGGAACAAGTATATGTTGCCACACTGATTACTCCTAAGAGAAACCCAACATCAAGCACATCACAAGCACATCCACACATCCAAGGTTTGCATTGGTCTTTAGTTTGTGATTTTAAATTTGAATCATTTGTTACTCAATTAGAGGTAGTGGTAAGATTCAAAGTTGGATTCAATTATGTTTGTGTTTCCAGTCTATTTCCTTCATTTTCTCACCTTATATTTTTTTTAGGAATGAAGTAGCTAGTAACCATATCAAAGAATTATCTTCCCATAAAAAATTAGCACTAGATTTTATTTTAAAATATGGATACATTTTTTTAGTATAGGAAAGTTTAATTTATATTGATAGGTAGCATAAAACTAGAAGGGATAACTCTCTCTTTATATTAAGAGAATAATACTTGAGAGAAACAAAGGTACATTAAAAAATATCAAAATAGTAAGCCATAATTTACTAATGTTGCAGCCTCAAAGGAAATAGTTAAATTCATGGCAAGGAGAGAATGCTTGGGCTATGTGACACTAGCATCTTGCACAATTAATGTACTTATAACAAGACCAATAGTCTTAGAAAATGACTTGAAATTAGAAATATCTTGATCAAACATAAAACTATTTGGGGTTACATATATTCCCTTTTCTCTTAGAGCCTCACATTGCAATGCATTCTCTATAGATAAATTTGTGCCCTTATTATCACTCAATGCATATCTACTAGTAGTGGGATTTGTGCAAGATGGTAGCCATAGGTCACAATGTGGTTCATCCACATCAAAGTGTATACACTCTTTAGCCACAAACATATGCTTCAATTCCATCAATACACATACCATTATATAGGTCAACAATTCTTGTCTAAACACCATTAATTCACTCCATTAATTATTCTTGTGTAATCTCCAATATGATTCTCCCATTTGTACACCCACCTTATTTTTATATTGTGTACAAATTTGGGTCTTATTTTGGATTGCATGGTCATAGCTTCATGTTGCCTTTCATATCTTTATCTATGATCACGACACTTTCTACTATAATTAGTGTTCTCCATCTCATTCTTGAACTATGCAATAAACCAACTATGCCCTCCACCATTCACCCACACGTGTGGTGAGGGACTACTCATCGAGGAAGTTTCCACATGCTTTTCTACAAATAGCATCTTAACTCATATTGTGATTAGTTTAAAGAGATTATATGTGAGGGTGTTAAAAACTTAAGCAATGATTCTTATGTGGATGTATGTATGGTAACTATAAACTATAAAATATAAGAACTATCACACCTTTTACAAATTTATCAATAACACTTATTCAAATGAGATCAACTTTGGTGTCCAAAAGATTAGATTGTTGGTACTTAGAATGTCATTGACATAGTCACTTAGACAATAACTCAAATAAGTGCTTGGGGAGCTTAACCAAGAATTCCTCATACAAGTTAGCACCCAAATGCTCTTCTTCTCGCCACTAATGAATTGTGACAACAAATATCTTAACTTAAATGGAACTCTCTATCTTGTTGGTGAACCATGTCCCAACCTTGTCTTGCATGATTCACCACCACTTAACTAATCATTAGAATATCAAGCTATATAAAATCTTTAAAACTAAACCAAAAGATTTACATACTTAAAACATATTTCACATTTAACTAATATTCTACCTACACATATAAATGTTCTCACCTAAAACGTGCTAGAGTTTGAATACCCTCATTGGGTTGAAGAGCACAATAAACACTATGAAAGAATGACATAACTTCATTACCATATTTCATGAAGCGTATTCTCAATAGTTTACATTTGGAGGTTTGATATGCACTTTACCCTAGTTTTCCAGATTATATTTTGCATGCCTACCTAGTTGCATGGTGGGTATGTAAATGGGATAGCAAGATGAGAGGTGTAGGCTGTGTTTTTCTCTCTGAAATCACTGTAAAAGTGGGGATGCCAGTGGTTTCAGTGGCGTCAGTGCTTGCAGTCTAGTCGGTCCAGTAAGTGATCGTATAGCTTATTTTCTCTGTCCATTCTGACTACTCGTAATGCGCGTAATCCTTTTCTTTTCAGTCAAAGACATTAAACATAATTATCATCATTTCATACAGAGAAAGCGAGATCAATGTGTATGTGATGCCATTATAGCTGTCATACAAGTCTTCCGTATACATATGGACAGAAGTGGAGATGGAGACAAATCGCTGTCAATTATTTAACACAAATCAATTATACAGGTTGTCTCTTGTCTTCTTCTACTTTTTAATCTGCCAACCGGGACGGTTTTTACAAGTAATTGATAGAGAGACAAATTGTACGTGACAGTTTGAGTATGACTTCTGGTTCAAAATATTTTAATATGCCTTTCAGCAATCTCACAAGTCTTGTGTTCACATATGGAAACAACTGGAAATGGAGGCAAATCGATGTCACGATCCTAAGCCAGATTTGACTGGTGGACGATTTTCCAAAGAACAATGACTCCATGTAGTAAATCGCTTGAAGAGACACAAAATGCAATGAATCATCCATTCGCTGAGCTGTGCACCACGACTCACACCCGCCAAACTTTTTGCGCATGGTGCTCATCGTAGAATTATCCCTTTTGCTAGTTCTGAATTTTACAGGCTTTAAATTAATGAGTTTACATATCAATTTTGGCAGCAGCACCTAAATTACTACGTCAATTTTTTATTTTATTTTTAAAACATAGTGATACTAATTTTACATTAAAAATATTTAAATGATCTTTAAATTGAAATATATATATATATATAGATATGAACTGTATAAAAAATTCTATATTTTATTAGTTTACATAATTTTCAATTTTAAAAAAAACATATATTTAAAAGTTAGATGTCATAAGTTAAAAAGTGAAATCAATGTTGTTCATTTCTTTTATAAAAGTTTGACACATTTTTAAACTTTCACATTTGTTGAATGTTCACCTCATGCTCCAAAATAGAGATCCAACTAGCTAAAATCCAAGAAAAAACAAGTAGAATTTGTGATTTCAGAAGACAAGTTCACTTAACCATCTATTTAGCTTGTTGCAACATCAACAATATATAGTCGAATTTATAGTGCATGCAAACTTAGTGGGATATCAAATGAGGTATGTATAAAAAATTGGTTCCAAGAATGCAAACCTTATTTAGTATTCTATGCTAAGGTTGTACAAGAGTGTGGAGGAGAAGAAGGTAGTTGAGATCATAGATAATAGAAAGTAGAGAGTGTGAGCATATGGATATAAATCTACAACATAATGGCTATGGAAAAAAAAATTGGACATGGCTTTGCAAGGGGAAGAAAATAAGGGACCAAGGTGATGGAACCTTCAAATTTGCAAACATTGAATTGCCTATATCTCTTTAATGCATCCACAGAGCGTGGCAATACATCTTGAAAAGGCTTGAGAGTAGTATTGTAAACTGTTGGCACAAAGTAAGGGAATGTTTGTGTTGTAGGGGAAGTCGCCATGCTAGCTAAAAGGGGTCAACTTGATATTACAAAGAAATTTTTATGCAAGTACAAAAGGTTGTTGTGGGTAACATTTTGTTTGAGGCATACGGGCAGGTAAATCTAGCTCATGTTTACTTTGTGTAAGAACGATTTGCGTTTGCTGTGAAAATGTATCAAAATTGTTTGAAGGTGTTGGTTATTTTTTAAGAACCAAGCTGACTTTAGAAAATACCTATGGACTTTTCCATTTCCAATACTTAGTACTCCAAAGGGATTGGCCAACGAAAGAGTAAAAGTTGTGAGACTTCTACTCCTACACTTTGTGCTATGTTAAACCCAGGAGGGTGATCCCACAATGTATAATCAAGAATTTATATGATTACTACTTAAATACATGGTTAATAATAGATAATTCTCATAAAATTACTCACCAATGTAGCACATCAAACAAGTTGGCAACTCATTTATTGATATCCTACACTTAAAGCATGAGAAGGTGAAACTCAACAAAAAACAACTACATTGGTATCCAATTTGAAAGTTTGTAAAATAAGGTGATCAACTAATGAATCAACTCGGGAAATAAATTATGAATACTTTGCATGAACCAGTGTCTTATTCCAAGCACAGAGTCAATAACAACCTATGCAACCAAACAACATGTTATCAATAACAACCTACAATCTCAAGAAACACTGCTTTACAATATTCCCCTATTACATTCATGATCAACACTACTTACAAATATCCTAGCATCTAATTCTTATGAGTTAACAATCTCATCCAAGCACTTACATTAAGTCATTGAACTAATAGGCAAGAATGAAATTAAACATCTATTATGAAACAATAGAGACAAATAAAAGGAACCCTAGATTACTTTCATTCATAACTCATAAAACACATACAGGGAGAGACAATAGCCATGAAATTGGTATCACTCTATATTTTATTTTCTATATTGTTATCAAAATTACATACATACTAACAGAACTCTAAACTTAAGACAAAACACTGAAACGTGCTTGATATTCCTTTTACAATTCATAGTGTTGAATGAAAAACAATGAACCCCTGCTTTATGGCATTGAATTCCTTCTTATAGAAATGAAGGAGCAAAACAAGCCTCAGGCCAGAAAGTACACATGCCAATATCCTATTGGACCACTCAAAATAAAGATTCCCTTGTTTAGTTGCATTGCATTCCCAAGAGGTGGGAAACATGTGGGGAAATACAAGTAGTCTTCATTCGTTGTTGGAGATGCAGTCTAATCTTCAAAAAGGTATCTTCAAACAATTACCTCAAAATTTGTGCCCACGCACACAAAGTGAAAGAAGGAAAGCATGACAAAAAAAAAGAAAAGATGAAAGATATATCCACGTCTACAACCTTCTGATCAATTCAACTTGAAGAAGATGCACTATATTTTCCATACTTTATCAAAAGCCTAATCTATACTAAATCTAGGCTATGCAGTGCAACTCTCACCTATCTATTATTCTTCATGGTTGTAGACTTCAAAATTTTAAATTACCACCCTACCATTTCACATCATTCCAAAATGCCCTCCAAGTATCTGCCCTTCCATGCTAGGAATTACTCCTCAGTGGGCCAATTGAAATTCATAACTTCATCATCACTTTCTCTATAAGGTGCATACTTGGTGAAAATCTAGTTATCCTTCTTATCAAATTCTAGTAGGACAATCTTAGCATGAGTTAGCATATCCATATTTATCTTCAATGTATCCATATCAAATTTCTAAAAAATTGACACAACATGATTTGAAATAACTTTATTTGTTTAATTTTTCCACTCTTGTAGAGTTTTGATGCTATCATCATCCTTGTAATGGATGGAAGAAGGCCATGATGTGACTCATGAAAGGATTTCACCAACTCTTTTATTTTGTTTTCCAATTGTTCAAGATTTCCCCTATATCCTTTAATTTTACCTACAAGAACCATGGTAGGTTTAAACTTTTCGAGTGGATTGGAATCCTATTTAACTCCAATTGACATCAATACCAAATCCTTCTTCCTAGGGATCCAAATTTCCATGAGTGGAATGGCTCTTTCTCTGTCAACGTCAAAATTCTTGATGACAGCCACCATGGATGAATAACTATGGTGAATACTATTCAACCTATTATTCACTCTTCTGTTCAAATGTTCCAATACTATAGTGACAATCTTCTTGTTGCTCTTGAAAATATCTCCATCAAGATTATCACATTTCTCTTTGTATTCATTTAAATTCCTAAGCAACTCTTCCCTAGTGGTATCTTCCTTAGCCTGTGGCCCTTCTAATGTACCAGGTTCTACTATTGAAATGGGCACACTTCCCATGTTATATGGCACAATTTCCCATGAAGAAATTTTTTCAGTAGAAAACTCTAGGGGCACAACTTCTTGTGAAGTGGTGGGGGAGTCAACAACATTCTACTTAGGCTTTTTAAGGCTGCAAACTATGCAACTTATTTTCCAACAATGCAACTTTTGTCTACCATTGTATATTATATTGCTCTAGCCTTCCATATTTGAATAGAAAATCATTGTAATCTGTTCTAAGCTTATCCTTTTTCTGCAATCACAAATTCTATAGTGGCTCTTGTAAATTGTGCAACTTGGATTGACATGTTTGCTACTTCTAAGGCTGATGTTTCTGATACTTTTTTTATTATTATGCCTCCACTATACTTAGGTGCAGGTTTAGCAATATTAGGTTTTTTGGTGCTTGGGGCTAGAGACCATATAGCCAAGGCTTCCCATTGCTCATTGAAAGAAGACCCCTATAGTGTAAGGGTTGCTTCCTCCTCTGTATCATAGACATTCCTATCACACTTTTCTATTGTGTCGAAAGCTATGGAAAAAGCTAAATCCCATTCTAGCAGCAACAAAATACTACTATTCCTTACCAATTGTCAACCCTCTTTTGCAATCATCTTTTGGAATCTACCTCTCATTTCAGTTAGAACCTCTTTCTGGATGATGACATCTAGAAATTCTAGATGAAGGCTTCTTTCTATAGTCAAGCTTTTGACATATTCATGTCTTTTAGCTCTGTATGCAAATTCCATAAAAGCTTGAGACTTTATAAACAAATCATTATCTAGAAACATTGCACATACTTTAACCTACATATCATCTCTTCCATTGAGTCTTGTAAGATCAAATTTAAACAATCTTATACCCAATTGAGGTGTTGTCCTTACTATTGGTGTAGTAGGCACTCCTTCTTGCATTTCCTTCTCTGACACCCAAATGCCATCATCAAAGCCTTCATCATCTTAATCCACCAGACCAGTCACTTCAACCTTTTATTTCTTCAATGGTGGCTTTGTTGGTGGTATTTCACTAGGTGGTGGAGAATTAGTGTCAATAATTTTAGGCTTTGTTGTCCTTGGAGGAGATGGTGGTGGTACTTGTGGCACAAGAGGAGGAGGCTTATATTCTTCTTGTGGAGAAGGATCAGAAGTTGCATCGACTTTCTTTGCCTTACTATTTCTCCTTACAAACAACTTTATTCTTAGCTCATTAGGGGATTGAGCTCTAAATTGTTCTCCCATAGTAGGGATTTCCCCTCCATTCTATTCTTCTACCATTGGGGCTTTTCCCTTATCCTTACTTGTTACCCCTTTAGTCTCAAGGTGGCCCACTATTGAGTCAAAATTCCTTGATACATGCTCCAACTTTTGTATTATATTTTTAGTTTTTAGGGGAACCTTGAAATTAGGTTCTTCTTGCTTTATTTTTATTTGCAACTTATTAAAGGAAATCCAGCTTTCTATTCTTTTCTCCTGCTCCAAAAGGCCGAACACATTTCGTATCACATCTTCAGGATATTGGAAAATGTGTATAATTTTGAAGCTCTTGTTTCTTTCTTTCAACCAATCCATAAAACCTTTAGGGTCATGTCTGATCCTCTTAACTAACCTCTACATGTGGTAGGCTTGGAGTATATCAAGGATATTATTCCATCCTCCCTTGGTCACTACAAAGTTGGAAAAACAAGTGTACAAAGGAAAGAATGTTCCTTTTCCTTGATTCAATAAGTGTCCATTTTCAACACGTCCCAATTGCCACGTCACTCTAGGAAACCAATTCTCTTTGGCACAAACCTTGGAAGCATGTGAGGTTCCATCATGGAACCATATACTATTAAGATAGTGTAATCGGGGTATGGGATAATATCTCCCCAATTATGATCAACTCCAAGCTCAGGCCTTCTCTCCTTAGGTCTGAAGAAATCATGTAGAGCATTGGGAATTCTAGGCACACTCACAATTAAGACTCTCCTTAGTTTTGAAGCAAACAGGTTTTAAAAATGTCACATAATCATATGTCCTATCATCCTTGTGTAAAATAGTAGTCCAACATTGCACAAGAAACTCTGTCACCCTTTCTTCTTTACAAAGTTATACTAGGCCCAAAAAAAACTACACCTTTATACAAAAACATATGCATCAATAATGAATACTAGTTGAATCTAACTTCCAATTCACCTTTCTTCAACCTTATCAGTCCTTCATGCATTCTTTCTAAAAGAAACCCTTCATAATCATACACTGCGCAATACTGGGGGTGCTAAATATAGGCATTCATATACATCTATGCCATTGGCATTCCCATAATAGGATCATAGCCAATTATTTGGCAAATAGAATAGAAATTTTTTTGGAAGTAAGAAGTAAAATAGCTAATTAGTAAAGCCTCTTTATCATGTGACCCTATTATGATCTTTTGACTTGGCATAATTCTTGCTAAGAATCTCAACAAGATGTGAACTCTGAATGCAATCTTAGTTTTATCATCCTCCTCCTTGAGAGTGTCCTCATTTATCTTATACATTTCATCACTCCATTTGGTAAGCTTGAAAACAAGACCCAATTCTTCCTTGGTGATTTTTACGATTTCCTTCCCATCATATGTTCTTATAGTTCTTGTGACTAGGTCATAATTGGCAGCCACTACCTTAAGCAAGTCAACATCCATATAAACATTTGGCACAATTAACTTTCCTAGGTCACAATTCCAGGGGTTACCTTTAGGATACCCATGTTTCTATTCTTGAACCAGCTATGAAACAGTTCCCATCCAGTATAAGGAAATTTGGCATCCTTGATAAAGTAATTCTTGTCAATTAAAGCCTTTACTACTTGTAGACCTTTGAGAAGCAATTGGCCCTTAGGTTTATCAATGGTTGATGGTGGTAATTGGTCCATGAGGTCATTATTTAAAGGCTTTTGGGAGCAGAAGCTTCCCCTTTAAATGAAGACATTTTTACTTTAGGATCCATAACACAATAGGTATTACAAGGTAGGGTTTCTAGTTTATTGGAACAAGGCTTACGACTTTTGTAAGGGTTTGACATGAATTATACAGTGCAAAACTTATCATTTTTTTTTATGAACGTCAAACCTTAAAAATGCAGAAATGCAATGGGTAGAGTAGACTATTTTTTTAACTCAAATGCATGATTGTCTTCCCATGAAAATATTGCCATTTAAGATTCCCTTTTCACAACCATTGTAGATTATGATTTATCTAATCCTGAAGGACAACCACACACCCTTTCCATGTGCTTGTGAGAGGACAAACAATTTCTTGTTTGAATCACATTATTTATCCCTATAAGCACATGAGAATGGTGTATGTTGCTCCATTCAACTAAACCATTTGCAATGTCATGGTTGGCCTGGTATTCATTTTATGCATGGATAATTTTTTCTCATTTTTGGTTATTGCTTCTTAAATGTCGCCTTGCTTCATAAACAAAATTTTGCATATACATCTTAGCCATGCAATGCAATTTTCCATTTTATCTCTTTCTATTTACAACAAATAATGCTAACCTCTTCTATTATAGATACAATAGACATCCAAAAAATATAGTGTATTGTAAATTATCTATTTCAAATTCTTTAATGCTCCAACCACTTGATCCAATGTTTCTCACACTTGTTAAACACCATAAATGTAAGTACACAATTTTTCCATTATCAATATATAGATTCGGTGAAGCAATTGTAAATATTATTGATTATTTTCAGTTTCAAATTCTCTATATTGATTTTACCCATATACTTACTTTTTATGCTTCCTTTCTGATTTTTCTTTACCATCCAATAGCATACCCCTGTCTTCTATTTGTAGGAACTAGGATAAACCATGCAAAAGCATTCAAAAATCATGATACCTATTTTTTACAAAGTTATTACAACAGAGAAAACACTACAATATGATAGATCAACTATGAAAACACTAAATTTTCTCCAACTTTGTTATTGTGTGATGTATGAATGAACTCCATGAAATTTCCCATGGATGTTTCATACTTTTCTTGCTCAAGGGTTTGGCTAGAGTCCACAAGGCTCCATGATGCCATAATGGTAGGAAGGATAACGAGCATGGGTTTTGCTATTTTTCTTTTAATGCCATATATTTCTTGTTACATAGATACATGTGTACACTAATCCTTATATACATTTGGCTTCCACAAACATAGTCTATAATAACATGTTTATCATGTCATAGCAAGTGTTGGGAAAGCACTTTAGACTTTGGTCACGTCACTTCAAAATAAGCCATATCTTTTATTCATTTATTCTAGCAATGCAAAATATGTGTATTGTGTTGTAAAGTGTATATATTCATACTTTCACATTGTATTGGGCCCTCTTGCATTTATAACCTTTATATCATCATTAATAGCCCTCTAAGACCCTATAATGTGCATCCCAAGGAATATTTTAACCAAAAACATGACATAGACATGAAATAAACTCAATATCTTAATACCCCAACATTCTCTCTCTTCAAATAGGCCCTGTGGGACCCATATGCGACCTTGGGCATATGAGTCCCATCCAGGTGGGACCCTTATGCCACAGGTGGTGTATGAGTCCTATGTGTCATATTTTTAATGTTTTAAGTGGGAAATTTGGGTTTTAAGTTCAAATTTTATGAATGTTAGCTTATGGGATCTAATTAACAGGATATTAAATGGATTTCGTACATAAATGAGCTTTCTAAAAATCACTATTTGATATAAGCATTCATGATATCAAGTCAAGAACTCAAGAATTAAGCATTCCAAGACTTTACAAGATCATCAAGAAAGCATTCAAGATTAATTCTTAGGCATTCAAGGACACATTCTTCATCAATTGTTGCAACAATTCAAGATCCATCATCATGTCAAATAAATCAAACATCAAGCATGTAATTGAGCTAGTGTTGTGATGTTGCATTCAAGATCCAAGGTCAAACATTGTTCTACACTTACCTCATGATCTAGATCTACATCCTCCATGGCCATTTCATGTTAGATTGCAAATTTACAAGACATCATTCAAGATATCATTCTTCATGCTTCATGTTCTATTTTCATCTTTTGTGTCCTTATTTCATTGTCTCATCATTTTCTTTAATTACCTCAAAGGGGTTTGACAAAGGCAAACCCCCATTCACTAACAAATCAACAAGTTTTCTCCTCTTTACATGTGTGATTGCAAATCTAGGTGTCTTGGAGCTTGAAAGATCATTAAAGATTAGGTTACAAGCGTGGAGAAAGTTGTTTGAATAGTCCTTGCATTTGCAAGGTTTCTATCTTCACAAAAAGGTCATCTACAAGTCCAAAATTAGGGTTTTAGATCCAAAAGCAAAGTGGAACAAAAAGAGCAGACATTGAAGAATAGATTCAGACTTTGAAGTTCCAAAAAACCCTAACTAGACTCATACGACAGTCTTGGCATATAAGTCCTAGTTTAGGTCATTTTTCAAGTTTTTGTAGTTTTGAATACCTTTTTCTAGAAATTAGATCTTGCACAGAAACCTTGACCTGGGATTGTTACGCCCAGACTGGTGTATGAGTCCCAATGGGCCAAAATTTCAAGTTATTCAGCATTTCAGGCCTCCATTCAAGCTCTCTCAGATTTTCAAGTGCTCCTCTGTACTTTTCCATTTTACTATTATGATTCATTTACATTTATAGTTCATTTAGTGAGGTTTTATGCATCATTTAGTTCAATAATTAGATCTTGCATTCCACACATTTTTCCAATCCCTAGCTTGGTGGTGAACCCCTCATTAATATCTAAACATACCCTAGGATAGTCCCTTAGCAGATCTCTTTCTCTCATTCTCATCATTTTATTGTTATTGATATCTCTAGGGCATCCTTGAATGTGGAGTAAAGAAAGCTTGTTGTCCTAGGTCTTAAAACCCTTGGGGTGAAAATTTTCTATCTTATAGCCACATGCCCATATCTTTAGCACCCCATATACTAGAGTCCTCTCTTTTCATTAGATGGTCTTACAAGATGGTACATCTAAGCCATCATTCACCTAATCTTCTCCTCAAGAATTATAGCATTTGATTATGGCTCTCATAGTACCTCCAATCAAATTGTATCCTCACACACCTTATTTTGTATGAGCATTGGGCATTAAACTAACTATCTTTTGATTTAAGTTTCCACACCACCAATGCACCATTCCCTTCTATATCATCACTATTACTTGCACAAACTTTGAGACATATTCTTTAAATTAGTCATCATAATCTTGCATAAACTCATTCTTGGTGCCCTATCTCCTTATAGATAACTATTTTACAATATATAATCTCTACATAGTCAAAACTGAAAAGGAGTTTTATCTTTAAATTATATAAGCTTGTAGAAATATTAGTAGTGTTGGTGCATACATACCAATCTTGTGTGCAACCTTGCAATATTTCTATGAATATCTTAATTTTATGAATTATTTTAGTGATCATATTACATGTTATGCAATCTTTCACAATGCATACATGCCAATGTTGACATAAATCGTCATCACTCGAAATGGCTCAATAAGAATCAACTTATAAATGATTACTTGATTCTACAATAGGATATTGGGCTATGTGACACTAGCACCTTGCATGATTAATATACTTATAACAAGACTAACAATCTTAGAAAATGACATGAAATTAGAAATAACCTAGTCAAATATAAAACTATTTTGGGTTACCTCTATTCCATTGTATCCTAGAGCCTCAAATTGAAATACATTCTTTATAGATAAATGTATGCTCTTATTATCACTCAACACATATCTACTAGCATTAGAATCTATGCAAGATGGTAACCATAGGTCACAATGTTGTTCATCCACATCAAAGTGCATACACTCTTTCACCACAACATATGCTCCAATTCCATCAATACACATACCATTCTATAGGCTAATAACCCTCGACTAAACACCATTAATTCACTCCATTAAGTATTCTTGTGTAATCTCCAATATGATTCTTACATTTATACACCCATCTCCTTTTTATATGTTGTACAAAATTGGGTCTTAGTTTGGATTGCATGATCATAGCTTCGTGTTTCTTTTCATATCTTTATCTATGCTCATGATGCTTTCTACTATTTATTAGTGCTCTCCATCTCATTCTTGAACTATGCAATAAACCAACTATACTATCCACCATTAACCCATATGTGTGGTGAGGAACTACTCATCGAGAAAGTTTCTACATGTTTTTCTACAAGTAGCATTTTAACCCATATTATGATTAGTTTAAAGATATTATATCTAAGGGGTGTTAAAAACTTAATCAATGATTCTTATGTGGGCACATGTATGGTAACTATAAACTATAAAGTATAAAGGCTGATCACACCTTTTACAAATTTATCAATAACACTTATCCAAATGAGATCAACTTTAGTGTCAAAGATACTAGATTGTTGGTACTTATAATGTCATTGACATAGTCACATAGACAATAAATCAAATAGGTATGTGGGGAGCTTAACCAAGAATTCCTCTTACAAATTAACACCCAAATGCTCTTCTTCTCACCACTAATCAATTCTCACAAGTAGTATGTTGGCTTCAATGAAGCTCTCCAAACTAATCATTAGAATACCAAACTAGAAAAGATTTTAAAAACAAAACCAAAACGTTTACCAACATTTTACATTTCTACCTACTACCTATAAATGTTCTCACATAAAACATATTTGAGTACCCTCGTTGGGTTGAAGTGGAAAGAATGACGTGGCTTCATTACCATATTTCGTGAAGTGTCTATTCAATAGTTTACATTGGGAGGTGTTATATATAATCTACCTTAGTTTTCCAAATCATATTTTAAATGCATACCTAGTTGTATGGTAGGTATGTAAGTGGGATAGATGAGAGCTGTAGGCTGTGTTTTCTCTAAATCATTGCAAAAGTAGGGATGACAGCGGTTTCAGTGACGTCGGTGCTTGTAGTCTAGTCAGTTCAGTGAGTGATCGTATAGCCTATTTTCTCTGTCCAGTCTGACTACTCGTAAAGTCCGTAATCTTTTTCTTTTTCTTTTTCTGTCAAAGACATTAAATCATTTCATCCAGCGAAAGTGGGGTCACTGTGCATGTGATGTCATTATATGGAAACAAGTGGAATTGGAGGCAAATCGATGTCGCATCCTAAGCCAGATTTTACTGATGGACGATTTTCCAAAGAACAATGACTCCATGTACTAAATTGCTGGAAGAGACACAAAATGCAATGAATCATCCATTCGCTGAGCTGTAACCACAACTGACACCTCTCAAACTTTTTGCACATGGGGCTAATCATAGAGTTATCCCTTTGGCTGGTTCTGAATTTTACAGACTTTAAATTGATGAGTTTACATATCAATTTTGGCAGCAGCACCTAAATTATTAAGTAATTTTTCATTTTTTTTAAAAAATAGTAATACTAATTTTATATTAAAAATATTTAAATTGAAAAATATATATATGAGCTGTATTAAAAATTCTACATTTTATTAGTGTACATAATTTTCAAACTTTAAAACATATATGTAAAATTTAGATATCACAAGTTAAAAAATGATATCGATGTTGTTCATTTCTTTTATAAAAGTTTGACACCTTTTTAAACTTTCATATTTGTAGAATGCTCACCTCATGTTTCAAAATAGAGATCCAACTAGCTAATCCAAGAAGAAAGAAATAGGCTTTGTGATTGTGGAAGACAACTTCAATTAACCATCTATTTGGCTTGTTGCAACATCAACAATATATAGGCAAATTTATAGTGCATGCAAACTTAGTGGGATGTCAAATGTGATATGTTTAGAAAAATTGGTTCCAAGAATGCAAACCCTATTTAGTATTTTGTGCTAAGGTGGTGCAATAGTGTGGAGGAGAAGATAGTAATGATATAAATCTACAACATAATGAGATCATAGATAATAGAAAGTAGAGAGTGTGAGAATAATGATATAAATCGACAACATAATGGCTATGGAAAAGAGTTTTTGTATACGCCTTTGCAAGGGGAAGAAAATAAGGGACCAAGATATTAAAGAGTGAAATAGGAAGATCGAGGAAAAAAGAGATGGGAGAAGAATTCAAAGAAATATATGGCTTTGATGTATAATGGGGGATTCTAGTCTTTAATATCAAAGTCTTCAACTTTCTCCATTACTATTGATATAGGAGAATCCAAAGTTGTAAGAGCAATCTTGCATCACCCTGAAAACATTTATTTTAATTTCTAGGTGGTTAGGCTAATACCATGAAGTTTATTTCCTCTAAAAAATCTTAAAGTAGCTAAATTAGCAAGCTTTTTATGTTATTTTTTTGCATTTGAGTACGTATGGATCTGAAAATGTAGCCAAAGCTTCAGAATCATAAAATCAGCCTATGATAAAAATATTAGTTAAATATCATTTGCAAACAGTGAGATATTAATGTTTCAAGGTCCACAAATACCATAAAAAATGTTAAAATTGAATTTTGGACCCTTAAATGATTAAATGGGGCTCTGACCAATTCTTCATATGGAACCAACATCATATATAACACTTTGAGTTCTTCAATTTGAAAAAAAAAGGAGCTCAATCAGGTCCCTAAATCAAAATTTATGCCTCTTGGAAGTTGATCTATTTTTAGGAGAGAAGTTGAAAATTTTAAAATATGCCTAGAGGTACGAAAACACATTTAGGGCATATTTTTGGTATTTTCAAGGAAGTGGAAAAGGGGCGAAATGACAGGTCGTGAATAATGAGGGAAGATAGAGATTAGCTCAACTTTTGGAAGCCACTGAGAGGAAACAAACTATAGAAAGCAAAGGGAATGAAGCTATAATGTGTTGCAACTTATTGAGGATTTGATCCTATATTTTTGTTTCCCATTTTCAGTAATGTAATTAGTATTTCATTTCAATGAGACATCCACATTTTCTTATTGGAAATATATACATTTTATGATGTGAACCCCTATCAATTATAAATTTCCTCGCTCTTATAAATCCACCAATGTTGCAAATCCAAAATCATCTCTAAAATCAATTTATTGGCTCACCAAACACCTTCATCTCCCTACCTCCTCTATTGGACAAGAATACAATTTCATAGTCATATCCTCCTAGGGTTACAAATCCTTGTCCACAAATATTTCTCAACACCACACTTTGAGATATGCACTCACAAATTTCACATACTATTATGAAATTTGAAAACCACTAAACAAGGAACTAGTTTTAGTGATGTAAAGCTAACCATCCCTCTCATTAGATTCATATGTATCATTTTATCAATGTATACATATCATCTTAGGATTTTGTAGACACTAGAAGTGTTGTAAGATCGTTGGTTTTGTCATTGATGTCAACCTCTAGTATAGTTGGGAAGATTGTTGGAGATAGTTGAGAGTGTTGTCATCAATTTTAAGTATGAATGTGTTATGGTTTGATGTCACATTGATGTCAACCTTGAGTGTGGTCAGGAAGATTGGTGCAGTGTTGTCATTGATGTCACCAATGATTGTGTTGCAATATGTTGCCCTTAGTGATTTTCACTGATGTCAACCTTTAGTATAGTCATGATGAGAAGGTGTTCTAGTGTTGATTAGGTGCAATTGGTTCACTTAGTTTCTAAGTGCTTTTGAGAAAAAATGAATAAAAGAGTGTGCATAGTGATAGAGGTGTGTTCAATGTTACACTTTGTATTTCTTCATGGTAGAAGATAGGCTTGTGCAATTTGGATGTGTTGATTAGAGTTTTTTAGAGGTGTTATATCTAGAGCTTCAGGTTCTGGATCATGTGGCAGTGGAAGTTGTGTTTGACAGTGTTTTCCTATGAAGAAGGTTGTCTAGGAGAAATGGAATTTCTCTACATTTCTCTGTGTTGTTGTTTCTTTTCTTGCAAATTTTCCCGAACATGCTAATATTATTTGTATATACCTTCCCTTGAAGTTTTTGGTATTCAGTTGTTTTGTAAGTTTGGATTCATAAGTTATGTTTTGTGGCAGTGTGGCTAGTTGCACAGAATGATGGTGTTCTTAGTTGCAGGTGTTTTTGCTAGTGTTGTAGAATATTTTGATGATGTTGGAATATTCTAGGATGTTGTGTGGATGTTGTGAAGTGTTTCTTTATGGTTTGTACATATGTTGGTTTCAGACTTGGAGAAGTGTGTATGTGGTCGCTTGTTAGTGTTAGTGCAAGTTTGGGCAACCTAGGTGCTAACACTAATTGCAGAGGTTATTTGTTGTTTGTGGAATCATGGTGAAGCATGTCAATGCCGATTTGGGTGCTATTTAACCCTTAACATGGTATTGCTTCACCTCTTTCCATCGTAGAGATGTTTGGTGTGACCTATTTTTGGTGTTACACATTTGAGGTGCATACATTTTATTGATGTCGATCTTAAGGAGTTGTTTGAGGTTGTGGATGGTATAAATGCAAAGTGGAGTTTGTGTTGAGTGGTGTGGAAAGTGTGAGATGTAAATTTGATCAAGTTTGGTGATCTAAGTGAAAGCTTAATACCAATGACTCTAGATGCAGTGAACAAAAGGTTTCTACATTTTCAATGTTCTTGAAGTTGTTGGAGGTAGTGAGCCAAAGGTTGTGGATGGCATAAATTTGCAATGGTGGATCTTCATGTTTCTCTTAGATAGTGAATCTCTCTATAATAGTTTTCTCTATTGTTATTTCTTTTGAACAGTGAGTCCTTGGCAATGATCATTTCTTTTATGGGTGGGTATGTGCAGGATCGTGATGGGCCAAAAAGTGGTGATATGATGGGTATGTGTAGGGTATGTGGCTAACGACTTTCTTTTACCCAAAATTGATGAAACAAAAAGGGTTTTTAAAGGAGATTCTCAGCTTTCCACTAATATAAATTATGCTTTACTTTGAATTTAATAAATTATTATTATTCATTTTATATTTGAATTATGACTAAAGTCCTTATTAATAGGCTGATTGAAAAACATCTATAGCTTTCAAATGGTATCACATTTTTTGAATCCAAAACATGCATCACATTCTATGCTTTGCATACTATAGGATTAAAAAAAATGAATTTCGTGAAGTTTTGACCAAATTAAGGTGGTCAGACATACAAGTTTCTATATTTTTTAAAAGTTGTAATAAAAAATTCATAACTAATTATTTACTTGGAAAAAAATTACAGATGGTATGAATGGCTCCTAACAATGGATGCTCCTGTGGATGCTCCTACACTCTTTGTTGTTGGTTGCCCATGGCCTGTAACAGGTCGGGGCTTTGTTTGTTGCTACCTAGGGGTCTGAGGGGAGTTGGGTGTGGTGGGTGGAGGCTGTGCAGGGTGAGGGAAGTGGGTGGTGGAAGCGGGGGGTTCTGAGAGGAGGATTCAGTGTGGGTTGGGTGTTGGGTTTCGGTGTGA
>VDFB02000015.1:369427609-369570142 GCA_007258455.2 Sequoia sempervirens | reverse complement strand
ATGGGCCATCATATCACTTACATATCGCCACTTTTTGGCCCATCATGATCCTACACATACCCATCTTTCATAACTTTGATCCATTTTCTTGTGGTGACAAGTTTTCAATTGATGGAAAAAGCGTTAGATGCATGTAGTGTAAAGTTGCAAGGTGGTGTAATTCATTTTGTTCATCATGAGACCAAACTGACAGTTCCAACATATCAGGGTGGGTAGGCTAACACTAGGAAAGGTCCTATTTTTCACCCCAACATGCCAAAACCTTCCGACCTACATTGCATTGGTGATATCTCTTAAGAGACTAAAGTACAAAAGGGCAACAAACTTTGATGACCTATTACTCAAAAATCATGGCTCTTAGAAACATTGTGTCTGAAGGTATAAGGTCATGTTGGGTCTCTCTAGAATAAACTCCCTCAATTTTTCATATATCCAATTCATTCCACTGTGGCAACCATGTTCTAGATGTTCCAAAAAGTATTAGTTACATTTAAGTAAGAAGTTGTCAAGAGGCATTGTTTACATTCTTCATCTCCTCGGGGTAAGCTGATAATTCAAACACATTGGGGTGACTATAGAACAAGTCCAATTTATGATTTTTTGTCAATGTAGGTGTCCTTATAATCTTATGACTGAATAATCTATAGGAAAGAATTAATTTCCTCTGTTGCTTGAACTCAATGCAGTCATAAACATTCTGGTCAATATCAAAAAATATTTTTTGAGATGAAGGAAAGTGTGGGCATAAAGTATACATCTTTAAATTTGAAGTAGTGATTGGCCAACTAGAGGATGGGTACTTGAATGGAGGAGTACTTGAATATACTTGAATAAAATTATTGGATCAACGTAGTGCAAATTGTTTGTAATTATGATGTCTCTATGTGAATAATCACCTTAAATATGAAATTTCTACCACACACTATGAAGAAACAGTTACATCCTTAATATTTTGATATACATATATGTTTCATATTTCTAATATAGTCATCACTACTACATAATCATGGTAGAACACACATACATAACTTTACTTATAAATACATGATATGGTAACTTAATATATAATTAATAAAACTATAATGCTTGTAGATTATGCCGCATGAACTCTAATTTTATTGCAAGTGCTCTTACATCTTTATTCATTCTTGTAAGGTGCCACATGAGAAATAGCTAGGTAAACTCTTTCTTTGATCAAGTAGCTCTTAGATTTTGTGCTAAATTTCATCCTTCTCCTTAGTAGACCTATGATATAATGATCTATTTGGGAAAGGAAATTCAATAAGCATTTAGTTTCATTTTGTACCATAAATTATTTTTAGAATAATTTTGCAATTATAAAGACATCTTCATCCTATAATAGTATATGTTTAAGCATCTATTGTTGTGATAGATAAGATGCACAAGTGAGCTATGTTATTTCTTGTGAGCTTGCCTATGCAATATCTCTAAGTAGATAATAAGAAGCAATATTTTTTGTATATTATCAATGTTATAACAATATTTAGTAGAGACCAAGTTATTTTGTCTTATAGTTTGGACTTGTTGAGGTCAAAATATTATCTTTTGATTCAGAGCATCCACTATTAGGGTTTAGAATGGTAGATTGTTGGAAGCTTGGCGCTTCCACCCTCCAATCAACACTGACCACATGAGTCATGACATGGTCTAACAACCTCCCGTGGATCCTTGATCTGGGATAGTAGCAGTTTCTTGGTAGGTTGGCCCTTTGGGAAATATGGCTAGCTCAACTCCCAAATGTGGTATCAAAGCCTAGGTTGTGGGTTTGAATCTTGTGTTCACGTTGGGTGGATTTTTGGAAGCTCAACACTTCCACCCTTTGGTCAATGCTGACCACGTGAGTTGCAACATTATATAACAACCTCCCATAGATCCTTGATTTGGGATAGTAGCGGTTTCCTGGAAGGTCAACCTTTTGGGAAATACAGCTAGCTCAACTCCCAAATGAGCATAAACTACCTAATTTAGAAGCAACCACTTCAAGGAGACACCAATCCCCTAATCTAATCCACAACTCGGTACAACATTACAAATTCATATATGCATATAATTTGGTTCTACACAACCTATTATGCATCATTACATTCAATACATTGTTTCTTTCACTGCAACACACACTTTGCTGTTGAAGCTACACTCTCAACAACACACCCTTGTTCTACACTCTCCTCTGCGCATAGAACAATCACTCTTCTATCTTGTTGCTTTGCTCTTCTTTCACATTCTGCAGTGTCTCATACATCTGCACTATATATTGTCTTTTCTCTCTGCCTTTGTTACATACTCCGCAATACACAACTCTATTTAGCACCTTGTGCTCTTGCAAACTTCTCATAGCTACAACAGATATGACTCCATCAACACCACTTAGATAGTCTTCATTGTTTTCTTAACTCCACTGATCAACAAATCTCTAACTCGAGATACTCAATACTATTCTAATCATCTCAAACCTTGTGCTAGGGTTTCCTTCACTTCCAAACTTCACCATCAAGCTTCTTGTACCTCAAGCTCCACACCACTGTCCAAATCATCATTAATTCATCTGATAGGGTCTATCAAATATCTCCATTCCCTACATCAAGCCACCCAACATTAAATCTGGTGTAGATAATTTTCCTTCATTCTCTTGGTTAAACCCTAAAATCTAATTATGCATTTAATGCTCTCTTTTGATCCTTCGATCTAATTTTCATCTCAATCACTTTTATAATCTAGTATGTTGTCTTCAAGAATAAATATTCATATATTGGTCATTGAGGTAGTCAGACAAATTAATTCTATCTCTTGTGTCCATTTTGTAGTCGTAACCCCTATTCACATGGACCAGACTGTTGTAGATCTCTGCTTTTGAATTTTGGCCATCAATTTTCTCCTTTCGTGCCATGAACCTTAGATCCTCATTCTCTGTCATGCCTTTAAATCCTGACTGTTGGATAAGCAGTTGATCAAATCACCGTCATCAATCTTGGAGTATTCCCTAAACATAATGTAGTGCTTTGTTAAAGAGACATTCGCTAAAGTCCCATCGAAGTTCACCTCTCTTCAATATGAGTCACCTTTGTATACATGGGACCACATGCCATCTATCATCCATATCATCACGACGTAATTCACAACAACAATGCAAATTAGTACACTGAGCAATTGTTCTCTACCTCTTGTCAACCTTCATCACAATTGGGTCCCAATAGCTTCTTGCCTTATCGCTCCATCTAAGGGACATCTTCAAGACTCCCACTTGTACATCAAAGTCACATCGATGAGAAATCCTTTCACCAACATCGTCTAATCTATCTCATGCAATCTACACTATTCATCGCTAACCTCGTAGGTCTTGATCGGGTTCCACCAAAAATCTTGCGAGGTGTGCAACCATTGTCTGATATTGACCATCATGGATTAATCTCCACCATTCCTCACAGACCTCGCATTTCTTGATTGGGTCCCACCAGAAATCTTGTGAGGTGTGCGACCACCATCCAATCTTATTTTCTGCCACGTGTCCCCCTTTTATTCATTTTCTGACTATATCATCATTGTATGTCAACCTTAATGGGTCTTGCAGTCAACATCATACACTCATCACCATGTCAGTACATTGTAATCCATAATGAGGATGTGGATTATAGTTCATCCAATCTTGTCATTCCATGCATCTAATTTTTCATCTCTATCACCCATGTCATTATGACTGGGTCCCACTCAAGCACAACCTTCATGTCACCATGTCAGAGAGGCATCGACAAAGATCTCACCGACATCATCCAATCTCACCAATAACATTCTACACTCCTTATCGCTCCATCACTAAGTTCTCAAAAACCTAAACTTTAGAACCTTTGTCGGAGGTTACTAAGTTATGAAAACCTACAACACGCTGACATAAATATCAAGTTGTTGGAGAGACATCAACTTGACTCCAGCTGATAAGAACTCATCATGCCGATGAAAACTTAATTTTCTTTCTACATCGCCACATTGAAGAGACTTCCCCCATTCTTTCACCGATCATGCACTGTCACTCTGATAAAGTTCTCCTTACTCCTTATCACTCTATCAAGGAGACTTCTCCTAGACTCTCGCTGATACATCAATGTCTCATCAATTAGATAACTATCAGTCTATCGAAGAGACATGGAAAAAACTATTCTTGAAACTATATTGTCTCATTGATAAATCTCCATAGCGCCACCATTGCTATGTTGAAGAGACATAGCCCATTCTCTCGCCAACCACACATTGTCACACTGACAAGAACATTGACCTATTGAAGAGACATCTCCCAATATCTTGTCAATCTACTGTAGATGTATAACCTTGAAGTGCTAGGCAGAAGGGTCGGTCATCACTATGGGATGATAGACATAAGTTGCAACTAATGCAACCGACAACCGTCGATACCGGGTCAACATCAAAATAGAACATTTTGAGGACACTGTGATTGCAACTCTAGGGTTTAACCAGTAAACCCTAATTTTATTTGACATAAAATAAAATTCATTTAGGAACATGTATACATCCTTTGGGCTTGCACAATACCTTTCTGGAAAGCTCTCAAAAAAACCATCATGAATTTTCCACTCAATTCACCATCAGATCCACAACTCTCTCATCCATCTTCTATCATCATGCCAACAAACTCCTTTGCCTAATTTGCACTTTTGACATCAATGACAACTAAATGTGCACTTTTCCACAGGATCAACACACTTCTTTGATCACTTTTGACATCAACACACTTCTCCATTGATTGTTCTATGTGCAAAGGAGAGTGTAGAATAGGGGTGTTGTTGAGAGTGTAGCTTTAGCAACAGAGTGTGTGTTGCAGTAAAAGCGACAATTTACTAAATGTAATGATGCATAATAGGTTTTGTAGAACCAAATTGTATGCATATATGAATTTGTAATGTTGTACTAAGTTGTGGCTCAGATTAGGGGATTGGTGTCTCCTTGGAATGGGTGTTCTTAAATTAGGTAGTTGATGCTTCCTTGGGTTGTATCCCTAAAAAATTGTAACAGAGATTTAGATTGTGACACAATATTTGAGCAGTAGACTCAAGCATCCTTAGTCACCATTATTTTTCCCATATGGGACCCAATCAAGACCTGCGAGGTTAGTGATGAATGGTGCAGATCACACGAGATAGATTGGATAATGCTGGTGAAAGGATTTCTCATTGGTGTGACTTTGATGTACCATTGGGAGTCTTGAGGATGTCCCTCTGATGGAGCAATAAGGTGAGAAGCAAATGGGACTCGATTGTGACGAAGGTTAATAGGTGGCAGAGAACGATTGCTCGGTGTACTAATTCACATCATTCTTGTGAATTACATGGTGATGATATGGAGGACATATGGCATGTGGGCCCATGTACATGAAGGTGATTCATATCGAAGAGAAAGGTGAACTTTGATGGGACTTTAGAAAATGTCTCTTTGACAGAGCACTACATGATGTTAAGGGAATACTATAAGATTGAAAATGGTGATTTGATTGACCACTTATTGAATGGTCAAGATTTAAAGGCATGATAGAGAACAACGATCGAAGGTTCATGGAATGAAAGGAAAAGATCAATGACTATAATTCAAAAGCAAAGATCTACAACAATCTAGTCTGTGTGAATAGGGGTTAGATTGCAAACTGACACAAGAGATAGAATTAATTTGTCTAACTGCCTCAGTGACCAAAATATGAAGATTTGATCTTGCAGATAGTGGAATAGATTGCAAAAGTGATTAAGATCAAAATTATATCAAAGGATCAAAAGAGAGCATTAAATACATAATCATACTTTAGGGTTTAACAGAGAGAATGAAGGAAATTTCTCTGCACCAGATTTAATGTTAGGTGGCTCGATGCAAGGAATGGAGATATCTGATAGACCATATTAGATGAATTAATGATGAATTGGATAGTGGTGTGGAGTTCAAGGTACATGCAGCTTGTTGGCGAAGTTTGCAAGCAAAGGAAACCTGAGCACAAGTTTTGAAATGATTGGAACAATAGTGAGTATCTCGAGGTAGAGATTTGTTGATCAGTGGAGTTAAACACAATGTAAATACTATCTGAGTGGTGTTGATGGATTCATATTTTTTATAGGTGTGAGAAGTTTGCAAGAGCACAAGGTGTTGAATAGAGTTATGTATTACTGAGTATTCAACAGAGGGGGAGAGAAAAGATAGTTATAGTGCAGATGTATGAGACACTACAAAATGTGAAAGAAGAGCAGAGCAACAAGATAGAACAGTGATTGTTCCATGTGTAGAGGAGAGTGTATAACAAGGGTGTGTTGCTGAGAGTGCAACTTTAATAGCAGAGTGTGTGTTGTAGAGAAAGTAACAATGTACTGAATGTAATGATGCATAATAGGTTGTGTAGAACGAAATTGTATGCATATATGAATTTGTAATGTTGTACTGAGTTGTGGCTCAGATTATGGGGTTGGTGTCTCCTTGGAATGAGTGTTCCTAAATTAGGTAGTTGATGCTTCCTTGGGTTGTAGCCCTAAAACATTGTAACAAATATTTGGATTGTGATGCTAGATTTGAGTAGTAGACTTAAGCAGCCTTAGTCATCGTGGTTTTTCCCATATGAGGTTTTCCACATATATTTGGTGTTATGTGGTGTTTTTGTGTGCATTCATATTTAGGTATCACATGATTAATATCTACACATTAAGGGTTAAAGAAAGTAGTCTACATAAAAGGTTTTAAGAGCTAAATTCTTAATATCTACTAATTCACCCCCCTCTTAGTAGATCATTGTGTTCCAACATAGATATCTTCCAAGAATTATGTCACAAACTTATAGAGGTATGAGGTTACATGTAATAATATCTAGCTCATGTTTAGTTACATACTTGAAAGTGCATTGTATAATTACATGAATTTCCTTACCATGCTATAATGATCCTAGAGAGTATGGGCTTAGATGTGTAATGGTGGAGAGACTTAGGTGTTATATTGCATCATGCATTATTATATTCATATGATTGATGATGTCAATGATGACATGGTTGGGGTTTCAATTAACCTAATAGTTCATGCGGAAGAGATACATTCCTTGAAATCATTATTTGTCACAACACTATTGTTATGGCATTACACCTCTTGATTAGTATCCTCAATAAATTTGTTGTCATTTTGAGAGTAGGTGTGATGATCATGTCAAAGTATATCACCTTGTTATATTTTCTTACCCTTGTCTCAATCTATAGAAGATAATGGAGACATATTAGGGCTTTGAGTGCTTGATTTGTAGTATATTGACTATTCTTACATGAAATAATGTTGCTTCTATATGAGAGGCTTGTAGCTATTTTCCTACATGGATTATTCTTATATGGTGAAATTTTTACCAATATTTTCCTTAGCCTCAATCTCGGGTGCATTGCATAATATTTTTCTCAAGGTTTTTAATGTTAATAGCTCTATTTTAGCAAAAAATGAATTGAAAGGAAGAAAGGTACATGAAAAACACTTTCTAAAATAATATTAGAGGAGAATAATATTCAAACTTTATATATTTACAATTATATAAAAGAAGAGTGCATGGAATATGTAGGCAACTAAAATTATCCACGTATTTCCATATATCTCTGTAATGATGGAAAAAGGTCACCCCTAACTTGGCCTTGATTTAGTGTTGCAATGTGTCTAACATATTCACATTAGGTATTGGGCCCTTGTGAACTAAATGAGCTTATTGTTGCCTTATTTGGAGTTTTGTAAAGTGTTGTAACATGCTTTCACACTTCTCTAGGGTTTTCATTAATAATTTAGCTTCTTTATGCTTTAATTGGCCTTATTTTACATCCACAAGCCTCAAGTATTACATCTTTTTGAGGATATAATCCTGACACAGATCAACATCCAATCATAATTCAAGTATTTTTAGGTTGTGTGGCCCATATTTGGTGGTTTGGGACTCATTTGCTACCCTAGGCAAATGAGTCCCACCTAGGTTTTTGGGTCTCAAACCTGGTTTCACACCTTTCTAAGCATTTTTGAAAATGGTCCCATAAATTATGCCCGAAGGGACTCATTCGCCACCTTGGGCGAATGAGTCCTATGTGGCCCAAAATCAAAATTAATTCATTTTTTTGGTAGGATGTTATCCTCCTAGATCTGATGTCAACTTTTAGTGTTGCAATTTTGGGAATTCTTACATAATTAAGTATAAATACAAGGTTCTTTCACTTATTTTAACCTAAGACTTTTGTGAGAGCATGACTATAGCAAGTTTGAGTTCACAAGAGCATTCAAGGGAAAAAATCTTCATCAATTATCACAACAATTCAAGATCCATCATCATGTCAAGCATATCAAGCTTCAAGCATGTTATTGAGCTAGTGTTGTGATGTAGCATTGAAGATCCAAGATCAAGCATTGCTCTACACCTATTTTCAAGGTCAAGATCTACATCCTTCATGGCCATTTCATGTTGAGTTGCAAATTTACAAGACATAATTTACGGGGCATCCTTCTAGGTATCATTGTTCATGTTTCATGTCCTTGTTTTATTTTATCATCATTAGGTTTAATTACCTAAACAGGGTTTGACCAAGGCAAAGCCCTATTCCCAAACAATCAATACTTTCTCTCTCTCCCTCTCTCTCTGTGTGATTGCAGATCTAGGTGTCTTGAAGCATGAAGTACTTTTGAAGATTAGGTTACAAGATTGAGAAAAGTTACTGGAATTGTCTCCTCATTTACAAGGTTTCTATCTTCACTAAAAAGTCACCTACAACCTCAAAATCCAAGTTTTAGATCTACAAACAAAGATGAACAGAAAGAGTAGACATTGAAGACAAAATTCATACTTTGAAGCTCCAAAAACCCTAACTGGACTCTTTCACTAGTTCTAGCGAATGAGTCCCAATTTAGGTCAATTTTGAGATTTTTGCAGTTTTGAATACCCTTTTTCCAGAAACATATTCTTGTACAGAAACCCAGGTCTAGGACTAATTCACCCAGCTTAGTGAATGAGCCCTAGTAGGCCTAAATTTTAGGTTATTTAACATTTTGGGTCTCCATTTAAGCTCTCTTAGGTTTCCAGGTACTCCTTTTTACTTTTCTAGTTTGATGTTATGATTTATTTGCATTTATAGGCCATTTATTCAAGTTTCATGCATCACTAGGTTTTTTCATTAGATCTTGCATGTCATACACTATTTCAAGCCCTAGATTGGTGGTGAATCCCTCATTAATCTCTAAAAATACCCTAGGATAGTCCCTTAGTAGATCTCTTTCTCCCATTATCATCATTTGATTGATATCTCTAGGGTATCCTTGAATGTAGAGCATAGAAAGCTTGTTACCCTAGGTCTTAAAACCTTTGGGGTGAAAATTTTCTATCTTACGAGCTCCACACTTGCATATAACTTCTATTTCCTATTAAATAAACAATTTTATTTTTTAATTAAGGTAGTTTTCCTCTAAATAATTGTATTTTTTTAATTTAATTATTTTCCCAGGTTTCAATGTCCATTTTCCTATCATAATTAATTAATATTATTATTTAATTATTTCTGCCTTTCCTCTCACATAATTAAATAAATTTCACAATTATTTAATTATCTAACACTCCTCTCTCCTAAATTAAATAAATACTTAATTTATTTAATTTTCATGCCTTCTTAAATAAATAAAATAAATATTTTATTTATTTCATCAATGTCGGCTACTAAAATTAAATAAATTTATTTAATTTTAGCTCCTTGATCCATGCCTTTTCTCTCTCATTGATCCTCCACCCTTGATTAAATTAATTTCTAATTTAATCTTCACCCTTGATTTCTTTCAAGAAAAGCATATAAATAAATCCTTCATCTAAGCTATTTAGATAACACATCTCATTATCTTACCCACATACTGCCATTTTCATTCTAGCTCTCTCATCTATCATATCTCTACCATTTTCTATCTAGACCTCAAGCATACATTCACCTATCATATCAAGATTCACATCAAATCATATCAAGATCAAGATCAAGGCAATATCAAGGTTATGCAATCAAAGTCTGAGGGAAACAATCATATTAAGAGTCCATGTTCAAGGTGACTTTGTTTCATTTCATACATGCATTATCTTCTAGCTCTTAGACACAATTGAGGTTTTATGTTGAATGTGGATTGGATCTAGTGCTTCCTTTATCTATCTATTTTCTGCATCATACATTTTGGTGAACCCAACGTGAACCCCCTAATTGATTTTTGGCTCAATATTTTGAGAATTTTTGAGGAATTTTTTACTTGCACCTAATTCACTTGATCTACCTTGCTTTTTGCAGGTTTTGTTAGCTTTTTGTTGCCGGTTTTGTGTTATTTTTGGACAAAACCCTAGTTTTCAAAGATTTCACCATATCTTTCAAATGCCACAAATTTTTTTATGGGTTTTTAGTTGAAGTTTATGGATCATCTAAGAAAGCTACAAAAGAAAAATTAAGGTCATATCATTATTTTTGGGTGATTTATGATTATTTTAGGATTTTTCATAAATCTTCATTTTTGGATGCAAACTAGAGAATTTTTTTTTTCATTTTTGAAAATATTTTAAAATTTTAGTAGGGGTCTATTCTTTGTAGATTTATTTTTGAGCTAAAAGTAGTGATAAAAAAAAAATGTTAATTAGGGTTTTCCATAATTTCACATTTTTGGGTACAAATCAATATTTTTTTTTAAAAAAATTATATTTTTGGAAAGCTCTTGAAATTTCACTAGGGTTACATTCTTTGTGTTTTTAGTTTTGGTGCCATAAACATTTCTAAAAATCAGATTTATTTTGACTAGGTGAAAAGAAAATTGGAATTACAATCTAGTGATGAGCATGTTTTTCATATACATCTATTTTGTTGCATCATAAATTATTTTCTGATATTTACAAGATTTTTATTGACATTATCAAATTTGAGTTTTTTTTTTTGGTCTTAATCTAACCCTCTAATATTAGTGATCAATTATCTTGTTAGGGTTTTTCTTTGTTGTTGGTTTTGTTAATGTGCAAAACAAAAACTCTTCAAAGGAAAAATTGGATCAAGTGAACAAAAATTTGGTTCTAAAGAAAATCTAGGTGTACACTTTTCAACTCATATCTTTATCTTAATCTTTTTTACAACATCACATTTCAATTTGGATCTAAATAAAACAAGCATCTTCTCGAAATCACACTTTCAATTTGGGCTTAAAAAGAACAAGTGTTTGCATTGCTTGGTGATCTTGTTTGTGCTTGGAGGTGTGTATTCTCTTCCCTCACATTTCCATATGATGTTGGAATCAAAACCACTCTTCAACGCTCTCATTTTCACATCACACATTTCAATTTCTAAGGCTAATGGACATTACTTATGTGATCAAATAAATTTGTATGATCTTTACTCGCATTATCATATGATCTTGGAGATCAAAAGCATTATTTTCAAATCACTTTTGTATAAAATTTTTAGGGGGGTTTCCTAGAGAAGTGATCACTCTAGGGGTGACCTCAACTCAATTGTTTTGGTGGAGTATAAATAGTGGGGGGTGAATTGAAAGACACACCGCTTGGAAGTGAATCTTGTCAATCTTGGCTAAGCCCTAAATAAATTTATACCTTTTGGAAGTGAAGGTGGAGTGTGGGTTACCCTCTCCTCCTGACTTTTTGGCATTATTCTCCTTTCAAATTCATGGATTTTTGCCTCATGTACCTTCATGGTATATAGATGACATCCTTAGATCCTTATGCTTTCTAGTTTAAGACCATTGACCACTCTACCCGCTTGAATAATTGTTAGGTTGTTCTTGTTCTTTTAAGTGTCTTCTTATCATAATCATTTGCATTACATCTAGCATCAAATCTTATCTTGTGTGTGTGAATGTGTATTTAAGATCTACATCTTAATCAAGCAAGAAAAACCATAAACCTACCTAAAACTATGGATCAAGATGAGCCTAACATATCCTCTATCTTCCATCTCATACCTCAAGATCTTGTTGAATCTCTCCTTGCCAACTACTTTAACAATCACATAAAATCCATGATCATGGATCTCGTAAGTAGATTCCAAGAGATCCTAAACACCATCCAAGCCACCATTGAAACTTATACCCAAGTCATGTCATCCTTTCCCTCCATTAACAAGGGAAACTAGAATGTCTTCCATGTTCAACCAACACCCATCCATAACCATATCTCATGCATTTCAAATCCTAGCCAACCCATCGTCAAGCCAAAATACACTATCAAAAGACAACCAAAATTCACCCTCCAAGGAGCACCAAAAGTCACCCTCAAAGGAATAGATGAACCCATGAAAAATCCTATTTCAAAAAATGCTATTCCTAGTCTTCTACTTCAACCCAATTTCACCTCATCCATCCCATATTTATCCACCTCATCAATTTCATGTTTTTCCACCTTCATAGCACCTATAAAATTCAACTATGTTACTCACTTGACCTTGTTGATCCAAAGCATGACATCATAGGCCCCCCTTTTTTTAAATATCAAAGTATTCCTTCTCATGATCCCATACCATCTTATGATCCAATTCTCTCAACTCCATTCCATAATCCTTGTCCATCAACTCTATTGTATGATCCTGTACCACCTCATAATCCTACCATATCCAACCCATTTGACAATCCTAGCATATCCACCTCATATCATGATCCTATCATACCACCTCCATGGCATGATCCTAGTACGTCACAAGAACAAAGATTTACATCCATTACCTCTCAAGACCCACAAGGTATAAACATTTCTCATATATCACATGATAATCCTAATCCTTCACAAGATCCCATTCATGAACCACAAACATATAAGATTGGTTCATCCACCTTTTTAAGAGCTAGTTTTCTCTTAGAATACCACATGTCTTCCACCTATAACACCCCTCAAGATGGTATTTCATCTTTCTTCACAATTAACAAGTAACCCATTGGTAAGAAGATTCATCAAAGGATGAATTATCAAAGGAAAGGGTTGGGCCTTCATGAACAAGGTTTACTTGAACACCCTAATATTAAAACACATCTAAATTCTTATGGTTTTGGCTACATACCTCTTTCTCAAGATGTTTGTAGCTCTTTCAAACCCACAAGAGCTCCCTTTAGATCAAGATGCCCACCTCCTCCATCATCTTTACCATATATTCTAGGGCCTCATCCATCAACCCTTCTATCCATCATGGGGCCATATGTTCCTAAAGCATATCCTTACATGCCCTTTCAAGAACAACAAAGACACATAACCTTGAATTCCTTCCAACACCTTCCACTTCAAAATCCTCTATTTTAATATAATCCCTCTATGGCCTTTCTAAGCAATTAGGATACCAAACAAGAAATGCATAAATCCAAGAATCCACAAAAACTTGAAGATCATCATGTCTCACTAAAAAGACATGCCAAAATAAATAAAAATATGCTCCAAAATTAAAAGAAAAGTATATCTAGGTAAATGCAAAAGCCAATTAAGAAAAATAAAAAGGTTATAAATAAAAATCAAAAGTCAAAACAATGTGGGTTCCAAAGAAAGAAAAAGAATCCATGCATTCAAATGAAAAGTCCAAACCAGTATCCCAACTTGCTAATCTAAAAGATTCCATTATTTCACCATCATCCAATCCTCCATCTAGGTATATTCCATCTCATAATCCAATCATAGGTATTCCATCATCCTCCAAATATTTTTTGGGTCCTTACATGCCCAAGTTTATTATCCCAACCTCCCCATCTCAATCCTTCAATTTTCACCACCCTTCAAGATGTGTGCCAATGTTGTTCTTACCAACATTCCCTCATAATGACTCCATTCCATACTTCCATCCAACCCCCATCCCCCATTCCATACCTTTAATCTAATCCTTTGCATGAATCCTTAATCCCCTTCTCCCTACCTCTATCCATTTCATTAGCTTTACCAATTTTCCTACCAACGTCTTTGAGTGGGAATGTGTTAGCTATGGTTTATAAGAAAAAATTACTCAATGGGGTACTATCTTCTACAAAGAGACACTTGAGTCCTCCATTCATATCCATACACCTTCATTAGCTTCCATATCCATGAGCTTTCATTTCCACAAGATTTCATATCCATTTATATCCACTAGCTTTCACATCCATCCATCTACCCTTGCTTGTACACTTGGGAGCAAGCATTTTCCATTCATATGATACATTATCCTATTTTCTCTTAGCCATCATATTCCTTCATTTATATTCCATGCTATCCACTTTATCCATCCACCTTCCTTTGATCTTGCATAAATTACTAGGGAAAAATAACAAGAACAAGTATCTAATTCATGCTTTAGACCATGTGTGTCTTCCATCCTCCATATCACTTCTCCTCCATCTCATGTTTCCCTGCATATACATTTATCTTCCATATCCATGTCATGTCCTTATCACTTGTCATACTTAACCCTTTTCATACCTCTTAGCATGGGGCATGCTATTACTTTGACATGTGATCTTTGGAGTCATCCATAGGTCCTTTATTTATCCTTTCTCTTTGACCAAACATTTTGGATTCTCTTGTCATTGGTTCCCTCCACCCATAGAATTTTATATCTTGATCCATCTATCTCCATCCTCCATATAGGGTGTATCCTTACATGTCCTATCATTAACCCATATCTTAGATCTCCATACCATATCATTGATCCATATCCATCCATATCTCCTTTGTTTTTCAGCTTGACTAAGGAATAAGATCTTGTTTGCCATTATCATTTACATTTTTTTATTTATAATTGTGTTATCATTGTTATGAGCAAGACATTTAAGCAAATCATAAACTCTTTAACATTGTAAAACATTGGGATTTAATCAACATCATGAGAAAATGATTCTTGTTTAAATCAAGTTAACATCTAACATATCTTGAACCCAAATGTTTCGTAATTTATCACAATAAAACAATCAACCAAAAAATAAAACTATTGTGTCTTGATGGATACATCTTTCCTAATCAGACACCTACCTTGATCTTTCAAGCAATCAAAAACTTGATCATATCTCTTGGCACAAGGTGTTGTGGTTATTATCTTGTTCAACACATTGTATTTTTCCTCATTAATCTTTATCTTGTGCATTACCATTTGCATTTTTTATTATCATGAACTTGCATATTTATCATTATCATTTTGCATGCATGAGAGCTTGTGCTTTATCTTATGTCTTGTCTCTTGCCTTGATTATTATCCTTATCTTTTTCTTTTCTTGTCACATTGTAAGGAAGCTTGAGGATCTCTACACCTTGTTTTGGATGAAGGAGAGTGAGGAGTGGGGCATGAGTCCTTCTTATGTGTGTGTATCGAGTCAGTCTTCCCAGTAATTATTATAAAAATATTAACCAATAACAAAGAGGGATTCATTCCTCTCTATGATGAAACAAATGATCACTTCAAAACCTTTCAATTCCATTCATTTTCATAGTCAACTTTACATATCATTTCCTCCCATATCGAATCCATTTCATAAGCCATTTATATTCTTTCCTTGCATCTAATCAATGTGTTGCATTCTTTTCTTATTTGCATCCACCTAGGTCATCCATATTTATGAATCTTGTATATCATTTATTTTGTGAGCTTGACCCAATATTGATCTTTTTGGGCCAATCTCCCAAGGGGGACATCTATAGCTCTCTTTCCTCATTTGGGGCATCCTTCATTTTCTTTGATACAATGGCACTTGCTTGTGATATTATATCAAAGAGGGGCAAAATATAGACACCTAAAATTGTCCATGTATTTTCATATAGATCCACACTTGCATATTTCTTCTATTTCCTATTAATTAAATAATTTTATTATTTAATTAAGCTAATTCTCCTCTAAATAATTAAATAATTTTTATTTAATTATTTTCCCTTTCAATATCCATTTTCCTCTCATAATTAAATTATTTTATTATTTTATTATTCCCCTTTCATAGGTCCCATTTTCTTCGAATAATTAAATAATCTTATTATTTAATTATTTCCACCTTTACTCTCCCATAATTAAATAAATTTCACAATTATTTAATTACCTAACACTCCTCTCTCCTAAATTAAATAAATATTTAATTTATTTAATTTTCCCACCTTTCTTCTTAAATAAATAAAATAAATACTTTATTTATTTCCTCAATGTCGGCTACTAAAATTAAATAAATTTATTTAATTTTAGCTCCTTAATCCATGTCTTTTCTCTCTCATTAATCCTCCACCGTTAATTAAATTAATTTCTAATTTAATCTCGACCCTTGATTTCTTTCAAGCAAAGCATATAAATAAATCCCTCATCTAAGGCATTTAGATAACACATCTCATTATCTTACCTACATACTACCATTTTCATTCTAACACTCTTATCTATCACATCACTACCATTTATATCTAGACCTCAAGTATACATTCATCTATCATATCGAGATTCACACTATATCATATCAAGATCACGATCAAGACAATATCAAGGTCATGTAACCAAATTCTAAGGGGTACAACCATATCAAGAGTCCATGTTCAAGGTGACTTTGTTTTATTTCATGCATGCATTATCTTCTAGCTCTTAGACACAATTGAGGTTTGATGTTGAATGGATTGGATCTAGTGCTTCATTTATCCATCTATTTTCTACATCATACAAAATACACTTGGATTTTAGATATTTGAAGTAAACCATCTAAAAATATCCATTGAAGTGTGGATTTATGCTACAAATATGGACACCATCAATAAAAAAGATGTGTATTAACCAAATAGCCATATAGGCATACATCAATATGTGTCGATATAAGTATAACATATATACAAAATAGCTTTGTAGGCTTACAAGAATGCCATATAGGCATACAATGTCATGTATATTTAATAAAAAATTATAAGTCCTAAAATTCCATATAGGCAAACAACAAAGGACCCTAATAAAAAATCATTCCCCTCCAAGTGAAGAAAACAAATCACGAGCAACCTTTGATAGTTGAAGGGATAGAGATGCATATGATTGTGGTCTACTTCAAAATCGATGGGTGCTCCTCATATTTAACTCTTCATGGAGCTTTATTTGTTAAAATAAAAAATTTAGACATTAATATATAGAAATTACATTATAAAAAATAAAATATTTAACAAAATAATCACTTACCATCATCAAATGATCTATCTCCTTGTTTGGAATTATACGATGCTCAAGTTTTGGCATTCCAAAGTCCTATAGAAACCATCCAGATAGAAATTAAACTAAAAATCAATAATCATTTTATTTTTCAATAATAAAGAGCTATAACAACAAATGTAATTTGAATTTACTAATCTACCTCATACACCCATCAAAGGCATCAGGCTATCTATTGCATTAGATACACCATGCTCCATTGCCCTATCAACATCAGGAGGAATCTCTACTTGCAACATCTAAAAAGAAAACAACATTATTCATAGACTATTGAAATGGTATGCAGCTAGTGATGATAGTTAGGAGGATAAGAGTGAAATGGTATGCTACAAGCTAGTTCAATGCCACTAGCCTATATTTTTTTCAAGTCAACAACATGAAAAAAATAAATTTATAGACTATGAAGTGCATAACAACCTCAAATCAAATTAATTAAAAACTACGGAGAATACTTACAAACTATCTAGAACCTTCAAGTCATTAAACATTATTCAATTACAAAATACATTTTTTATTTTAAAATTATAAATAGTTTGTATTACTTGAGTGAAACTTTGACATCCACCTCCACTGGTGTGTTGCCATCAAATTTCTAAGATTAATGCAAAATGAGATATAAGAATACCATTCATATAACTTTTAGCTATTCACATGTAATATTTATAATTCTTTTCTAGTTGCATACCTCTGAAGTACATGTGATTTCATAATAGGGAGGTGGAGGACCCCTAAAAAGTATACTAAATGCTATAACTCTAAAATTTCATTGTAATCATTCAAATAATTTAGTTAATTTTGTATTTCAAAAATGAAATTTAATAAATTTAATGTAATTAACTTGCTAACATTTACCTGACTATCAAGGCCAAATGCCTCATGAAGGAGGACATCTATCATCGCCATCTAATTAGCTGTATATGTACCGTGGGCACCTGCATCCTAAATATGTGTGGGATCATAACCACAGGGTAACCAACAAGCTTGGAAAATATTAGGTGGAACTCTACTCCTTGAAGACTCAACCAACTCGCCTCGTGCTAGAGGACTGACATGCTATATGAGGCTCTAGGTCAGGAAACTAATCGATTGTAGTGTATCAACCTCAACACTCTCCTTCACAACATAAGGGATAGTCACATGCTCATATGTGGTCTAGCGAGTGCTCATCTTATTGGACACTGTGGGTAAAGACATGCCCCCACTTTGTCCTATGCAGAGCCCCCACCTCTACCCTAGAAGTTCTACATATCAAAATATTTTGGGATTTTATTAAGGACAAACTCACAATAGAGTTTCCTCAAAAAATATTATGACACTTCATTTTTGTTGCATGGAGGATGGTCAAAAACCATCCACCACCTCTTCCAAAAAGGGTTCTTTATCCCTTGGTGGTTGCACCAATGGATAGGGAACCTCTTGCTTGAAGGATGTAAAGGTTTATTTGTTCTAGGGTTTGTGAATAGGGCACAGAAGTCAAATTTTGTAATTTTTTCATCTTTCACTTGTTTATCTGCATAAAATTCTCTAAACTCTTGTCTCTTCTCTGACCAACTACTTATTTGCTTGCTAATTGAATCTACATGTGATAACATCGATTCAAGTGATTGAGCAAGTGTGGTTCTATGTGAGGTTGAGCTTGTAGGATCTTTCAACCTTGCAATTATATCCTCAATTTGGTTTTTGTTATTTTCAATTTGCCCCATTAAATTTTCTTGAGTTCTAGGAGCATGTTGAGGAATTGTTGGAGGTGTTTGTTGGGGTTGTTCTTCATCAAGGATTTGGGCATGAGCTAAATTCGTATTTTGAAGAATAATTTGAGGAGACTTTGAAGGTCCATTATTATTTCCTAAAAATTAAATAAATTTACATAAAAAATAATATTAAATCTACCTATTTGATGTCATTCACACAAAAAATAGAAATTACTTACTTCTTCGACCTTCTTGATGTTGTGGAAAATTTTTGGTGAATATTGGGTGAAGAATTGAAGCATTTTTGGCCTTCCAAAAAGTGTGAGCACGTTGTGCAAGGGTTTCATGCCACAAACAAAGTAGAAAGTTACATAAAAAGTAGAATAAATATTTTTCCTTTTTTCGTTTAAATGAGATATAACACACTTGTGTTATAATGTGGGAGCATTATGGCTTGGGAATGACTAACCCTTAGGCTCGGTCACTCCAAGCCATAACACGAGTGCGTTATAATATGAGCATGTTCTAATGTGAGCATGCTATAATGCAAGTGTGTTATAATGTGAGCATGTTATAACACGCTCGCATTATGGATTTAAATTTTTTTTCAAAAAGTTGGCCACCTTTTGGCCCCCCATCTTTTTGCACCCATCCATTGAGAAATGTAAAGGTTTTTTAAGTTAAAGAGGAAAACATAAAAAAATAGATAAATCTGAAAGGGTACCGTAAAGGTACCTTTCCCCTACTGTAAGAGTTGGCTATACAGATAGTCATCCAAGATCTAGAGGTCAAATGTAAAGAACAAAGAAAAGATAAATATACAATGCTCAATATTGCAATTGAATTAAATTCATAGAATTAAATTAAAAATGAGAACCCATTGGTTACATAGCCAAGGTGAGACATAGGATTAGACAAGATCATGATAAGTGTCTTAATCCTATGTTATGAGATAAATTATCATAATTACCTAGGATGAGATAAGATGTAGAAATGACAACTAATACTTCTAGAAATAATATTAGGACCTAAGTAAACTTAACATGTCAATAAGTTCCCCTAGAATGAATTAACTAGGTACAAGACTTTATTAACACCAACACTCCCACCATAAGCATGTAACATGGGGAGTATATTATTATGTAAATGATGTAAATATGGGTCTCGACTACTAGGCTATGTTAGGTACCCATGTACAAATGCAATCTCTCACAAATAAAGAAAAGAAGAAAATACTATGGGATAAAACTCCTACCCAAAAGAGAGATCTAAAAATACTCTCAATGAACAATGTAGAGGAAAAAACCCCATGTGAGGAAAAAAACCCCCATAAGAAGAAGAGAGACCATGTAGTCCCCCCTCAATTTTGAATCTCCTACAATGATGGTAGAAGCCCAACATTGAATGTTGAAGATTATCCAATCTTGTCAAACACTATTCCTCCCCTTAGGATGAAACAAAACTAGGATGATATATACGATGTCTTCCCATTCTTGAAAGGAATATGCAAGAAGAAGGGTGATGTGTAATGTCTCTAAAGAATGCTCAAGTGTCTCCATGTCAATGTCAAAAGCTGACACACTCCAAACAAGTGATCTAGGACCACAACTAAAGATGTCAATCTAAAATCTCCTAGAGACAAATGTAGAAAAATCCCAAAGACAAAGATATCTCCTTTGAAGACAAAGAAGCTAGCTCTAAATGTCATCCACAAGAATCCACACATCAAACTGTGAAGAATGATCATGTAGAGAATGAACAAGAGGGTTAGAGTGTTCCCTCACAACAATTGAAGAAATATCTCCATCAAATATATATGTATGTAATCAGACTCAACAAACAAACTAGTAATGTTTGTCAAGTATGCATTCCAAATAGACGTATCTCGAGGATGATGTAGATCCTATTGCATTAAGTCATAAGAGGCCAAAATTGTGATAACACAAGCATCATAAAATACAACAGAATATGGAGGAGATGAAATGCAAGGCTCAAGAACATGATCTGACATGAGAAAACCCAAGTTCAAGTAGCCAAAATTCTCCTCAAAATCATGGTCCAAACTGAAGGTGTGATCAATAAGTGAAGAAACAAAGTCATCATCAGAAGTAAAATCCTCAAAGGTGTACAAATAAGATGAATGATCAACCATCATAGTAGCAATAATATCTCTACTTTCAAAATCCCTAATCAACCTTATATTTTGGTGTTGATGACCTAATTTTACTAAAAATAAAAAATAAAATATAAATATTAATTAAACTATTACAAAATTATGTTTATAAAAACTACACATATAGATTACAAAATCATTTTTAAATATTTTTAATAAAATATTATTTACATGAAAAAGAGTTATTAACAAGTCAATTTTTTTTAATAATATTATTTATTTGGTAAATAGGTCCCAAAGTAGTGCTACATGTTTATTTAGTGAAAACTTCTAGATTGAAAAATCACTACCCATACCCAACCTAGCTAGAATGAATGTAGCTAGACCATATATTTGACCAAAATTAAATTTTAGTTAGAAATGCTTAAGTTCACTTATTTTGTTAAGCTGGTCAAAAGTGTGATACAATTTTGTACTTTTACCCAAGAGCACCTCCATATTTACCAAAGTGTTCAATTTGGAAAAGGTTTTTGTCTAGTTATAGCTATAGTTGATAGTTTAATGTCAAATAGTGGACACCCTTGCAACTCCATGCTATTTTTATCTTCACTTTGGTGTTTATTCTCTTAGTTTTCATTTCAGTCGTTGCATTAACTTTTCTCCTTCTTAAGGTGCTTAGGCCTCCTCTCTTGTGGTAACTTTTTCATGTCACATTTGTGTTAAACCTTATGTTCTTCTAGTCTCGCATAATTTTTTGCATCAGTTGTGTAGACACTAACACATTATGCAATCATCTACATGTTGTGCTAGCATCCCATGACAAATTGTGTTTAGTGGTCATTTTTTAGAAATTTTCCACTTGTCATATTCCTAGATTATTGGAAGCAATTCAAGACGAATCTAAAAAACTTGTTAGCATCATTAGCTTGCCTCCTCTTCCCTTTTTTCGAGCCCATATTTTCATTTTGAACTCTCTCTATGGGCTCTCACAATTTTATTGCATTCTACAACTAACTCAAGTTCTCCTACAATATTTTTTTTATCTCTCCTCTTCCTAGCTTCCTCAAGCCTTAAATATGTAATATTATTCATTCTCTCATTATTATTGCAAAAATTTCGTGTACCCCTGAGCGCCATGGGATTATCACATCCTATCACATCTTTCATTTTAGTTCTTATTTCTATCTATAGCCAGAGGAAGAAAACCCATTTTTTAAATAAATTATTTCTCTATGTTGGTTGCTATGAAGGTAAAACTAACAATTTAGGGACTTGAGTAAGATAAATCCCCATTCAACCCCAAACATTTTTCTTTTCCCTTGTTCTTGTAGGTATTTTGAGAGTATTCAACCACACAAAGGTTTGCAAGTTAATATTTCCAAAAAGCATGTACAAAAAGCATACATAAGGATAAAATGGATGTACAACAGTTAATGTTTCCAAGGCTCATTATCACCCCATGCTAAAGGTATTGCATGTGCTCAGGAAACATTAATTTCTCAATCTTGGATGGGGTGCTATAGCAGAGATGCAAACTTCTCTAAAATTTTAAAGCTCTACATTTGTAACATGGTACTAACCTTGGTTTTCTTCAACTTACTTCCACATTCTAGCCTTTTCTTCTAAGTTTATTAGAATTCTACTAGTCAAATTTAGGAAAGGATTTCATAACAAAGGGAAAAGGAATCTCAATCCTACCCGCATCCTTGACTCTATCCAACTTTCTTATATAATTCAAATCTTCCCATTGTAGTTGGAAATTTTAAGCACAATATGGTTCCTTCATCATTGTTGTTGGGATTTCATCCCACCTTAATGAAAACCTACAAAATCTTCTCTTCCTATTTGTGATATTAGTTTCTCCACATCTCTAATGGCCTTTCATTGCTAATCTTATACCATGTTCATAGTTTGGGATTGTTTCATTAACTCAAGTATAATATATGCATTACCTCATTTAAACTAGGAAAGTCACACCTAACCATGAGTTTCATACTATTTTCTTCAATTGAGTAGGCTACTATGTGTTGATTTCTCTTTGCTTCATTCCGAAGATAGAAAGAGAATGATCTCAGTGTTACATCTCCAAAAAAATAATTAGGGTTTTATTTTTTTTCCCTTGTTCTTGTAGGTATTATGAGAGTAGCCTACTAAATCCTCACTTCTCATTCTTATCTATCTTCTATTCAAACCTAAACCAACTTTAAGTCCTAAACATCCACTTAAACAAATCAATCACCTTTCTCCATACACCATCTACCAACATTTATTTTTACCTTCCTCCTAAATTCAAGTTAAATAATCTTCTCATTTAATCCTAGTCATCAATTTTAAATGAATCTAGAATCTCCATTCCTCTCATCCCTCATCTTTGAATTAAACCCCATCCTTAACTAAATCATGAAGAAACATATATTGGAACAAGTATATGTTGCCACACTGATTACTCCTAAGAGAAACCCAACATCAAGCACATCACAAGCACATCCACACATCCAAGGTTTGCATTGGTCTTTAGTTTGTGATTTTAAATTTGAATCATTTGTTACTCAATTAGAGGTAGTGGTAAGATTCAAAGTTGGATTCAATTATGTTTGTGTTTCCAGTCTATTTCCTTCATTTTCTCACCTTATATTTTTTTTAGGAATGAAGTAGCTAGTAACCATATCAAAGAATTATCTTCCCATAAAAAAATAGCACTAGATTTTATTTTAAAATATGGATACATTTTTTTAGTATAGGAAAGTTTAATTTATATTGATAGGTAGCATAAAACTAGAAGGGATAACTCTCTCTTTATATTAAGAGAATAATACTTGAGAGAAACAAAGGTACATTAAAAAATATCAAAATAGTAAGCCATAATTTACTAATGTTGCAGCCTCAAAGGAAATAGTTAAATTCATGGCAAGGAGAGAATGCTTGGGCTATGTGACACTAGCATCTTGCACAATTAATGTACTTATAACAAGACCAATAGTCTTAGAAAATGACTTGAAATTAGAAATATCTTGATCAAACATAAAACTATTTGGGGTTACATATATTCCCTTTTCTCTTAGAGCCTCACATTGCAATGCATTCTCTATAGATAAATTTGTGCCCTTATTATCACTCAATGCATATCTACTAGTAGTGGGATTTGTGCAAGATGGTAGCCATAGGTCACAATTTGGTTCATCCACATCAAAGTGTATACACTCTTTAGCCACAAACATATGCTTCAATTCCATCAATACACATACCATTATATAGGTCAACAATTCTTGTCTAAACACCATTAATTCGCTCCATTAGTTATTCTTGTGTAATCTCCAATATGATTCTCCCATTTGTACACCCACCTTATTTTTATATTGTGTACAAATTTGGGTCTTATTTTGGATTGCATGGTCATAGCTTCATGTTGCCTTTCATATCTTTATCTATGATCACGACACTTTCTACTATAATTAGTGTTCTCCATCTCATTCTTGAACTATGCAATAAACCAACTATGCCCTCCACCATTCACCCACACGTGTGGTGAGGGACTACTCATCGAGGAAGTTTCCACATGCTTTTCTACAAATAGCATCTTAACTCATATTGTGATTAGTTTAAAGAGATTATATGTGAGGGTGTTAAAAACTTAAGCAATGATTCTTATGTGGATGTATGTATGGTAACTATAAACTATAAAATATAAGAACTATCACACCTTTTACAAATTTATCAATAACACTTATTCAAATGAGATCAACTTTGGTGTCCAAAAGATTAGATTGTTGGTACTTAGAATGTCATTGACATAGTCACTTAGACAATAACTCAAATAAGTGCTTGGGGAGCTTAACAAAGAATTCCTCATACAAGTTAGCACCCAAATGCTCTTCTTCTCGCCACTAATGAATTGTGACAACAAATATCTTAACTTAAATGGAACTCTCTATCTTGTTGGTGAACCATGTCCCAACCTTGTCTTGCATGATTCACCACCACTTAACTAATCATTAGAATATCAAGCTATATAAAATCTTTAAAACTAAACCAAAAGATTTACATACTTAAAACATATTTCACATTTAACTAATATTCTACCTACACATATAAATGTTCTCACCTAAAACGTGCTAAAGTTTGAATACCCTCATTGGGTTGAAGAGCACAATAAACACTATGAAAGAATGACATAACTTCATTACCATATTTCATGAAGCGTATTCTCAATAGTTTACATTTGGAGGTTTGATATGCACTTTACCCTAGTTTTCCAGATTATATTTTGCATGCCTACCTAGTTGCATGGTGGGTATGTAAATGGGATAGCAAGATGAGAGGTGTAGGCTGTGTTTTTCTCTCTGAAATCACTGTAAAAGTGGGGATGCCAGTGGTTTCAGTGGCGTCAGTGCTTGCAGTCTAGTCGGTCCAGTAAGTGATCGTATAGCTTATTTTCTCTGTCCATTCTGACTACTCGTAATGCGCGTAATCCTTTTCTTTTCAGTCAAAGACATTAAACATAATTATCATCATTTCATACAGAGAAAGCGAGATCAATGTGTATGTGATGCCATTATAGCTGTCATACAAGTCTTCCGTATACATATGGACAGAAGTGGAGATGGAGACAAATCGCTGTCAATTATTTAACACAAATCAATTATACAGGTTGTCTCTTGTCTTCTTCTACTTTTTAATCTGCCAACCGGGACGGTTTTTACAAGTAATTGATAGAGAGACAAATTGTACGTGACAGTTTGAGTATGACTTCTGGTTCAAAATATTTTAATATGCCTTTCAGCAATCTCACAAGTCTTGTGTTCACATATGGAAACAACTGGAAATGGAGGCAAATCGATGTCACGATCCTAAGCCAGATTTGACTGGTGGACGATTTTCCAAAGAACAATGACTCCATGTAGTAAATCGCTTGAAGAGACACAAAATGCAATGAATCATCCATTCGCTGAGCTGTGGACCACAACTCACACCCGTCAAATTTTTCGCTCATGGTGCTCACCGTAGAATTATCCCTTTTGCTAGTTCTGAATTTTACAGGCTTTAAATTAATGAGTTTACATATCAATTTTGGCAGCAGCACCTAAATTACTACGTCAATTTTTTTATTTTATTTTTAAAACATAGTGATACTAATTTTACATTAAAAATATTTAAATGATCTTTAAATTGAAATATATATATATATATATATATATATATATAGATAGATAGATATGAACTGTATAAAAAATTCTATATTTTATTAGTTTACATAATTTTCAATTTAAAAAAAAACATATATTTAAAAGTTAGATGTCATAAGTTAAAAAGTGAAATCAATGTTGTTCATTTCTTTTATAAAAGTTTGACACATTTTTAAACTTTCACATTTGTTGAATGTTCACATCATGCTCCAAAATAGAGATCCAACTAGCTAAAATCCAAGAAAAAACAAGTAGAATTTGTGATTTCAGAAGACAAGTTCACTTAACCATCTATTTAGCTTGTTGCAACATCAACAATATATAGTCGAATTTATAGTGCATGCAAACTTAGTGGGATATCAAATGAGGTATGTATAAAAAATTGGTTCCAAGAATGCAAACCTTATTTAGTATTCTATGCTAAGGTTGTACAAGAGTGTGTAGGAGAAGAAGGTAGTTGAGATCATAGATAATAGAAAGTAGAGAGTGTGAGCATATGGATAGAAATCTACAACATAATGGCTATGGAAAAAAAAATTGGACATGGCTTTGCAAGGGGAAGAAAATAAGGGACCAAGGTGATGGAACCTTCAAATTTGCAAACATTGAATTGCCTATATCTCTTTAATGCATCCACAGAGCGTGGCAATACATCTTGAAAAGGCTTGAGAGCAGTATTGTAAAGTGTTGGCGCAAAGTAAGGGAATATTTGTGTTGTAGGGGAAGTCACCATGCTAGCTAAAAGGGGCCAGCTTGATATTACATAGAAATTTTTGTGCAGGTACAAAAGGTTGTTGCGGGTAACATTTTGTTTGAGGCATACGGGCAGGTAAATCTAGGTCATGTTTACCTTGTGTAAGAACGATTTGCGTTTGCTGTGAAAATGTATCAAAATTGTTTGAAGGTGTTGGTTATTTTTTAAGAATCAAGCTGACTTTAGAAAATACCTATGGACTTTTCCATTTCCAATACTTAGTACTCCAAAGGGATTGGCCAACGAAAGAGTAAAAGTTGTGAGACTTCAACTCCTACTCTTTGTGCTTTGTTAAACCCAGGAGGGTGATCCCACAATGTATAATCAGGAATTTATATGATTACTACTCAAATACATGGTCAATAATAGATAATTCTCATAAAATCACTCACCAATGTAGCACATCACACAAGTTGGAAACTCATTTATTGATATCCTACACTTAGAGCGTGAGAAGGTGAAACTCAATAGAAAACAACTACATTGGTATCCAATTTGAAAGTTTGTAAAATAAGGTGATCAACCGATGAATCAACTCAGGAACTGAATTATGAATACTTTGCACAAACCCGTGTCTTATTCCAAGCATAGAGTCAATATCAATCTATGCAACCAGACAACATGTTATCAATAACAACCTACAATTTCAAGAAACACTACTTTACAGTATTCCCCTATTACATTCATGATCAACACTGCTTACAAATATCCTAGCACCTAATTCTTATGAGTTAACAATCTCATCCAAGCACTTACATTAATTCATTGAACTAATAAGCAAGAATGAAATTAAACATCTATTGCGAAACAATAGAGACAAATAAATGGAACCCTAGATTACTTTCATTCATAACTCATAAAACACATATAGGGAGAGACAATAGCCATGAAATTTGTATCACTCTATATTGTATTTGCTATATTGTTATCAAAATTACATACATACTAACAAAACTGTGAACTTAAGACAAAACACTAAAACATGCTTGATATTCCTTTTACAATTCATAGCGTTGAATGAAAAATAATGAACCCCTACTTTCTGGCACTAAATTCCTTCTTATAGAAATGAAGGAGCAAAACAAGCCTCAGGCAAGAAAGTACACGTGTCAATATCCTATTAGATTGCTCAAAATAAAGATTCCCCTATTTAGTTGCATTACATTCCCAAGAGGTGGGAAACATGTGGGGAAATGCAAGTAGTCTTCATTCCTTGTTGGAGATCTGGTCCAATCTTCAAAAAGGTATCTTCAAACAGTTACCTCAAAATTTGTGCCCACACACACAAAGTGAAAGAAGGAAAGCATGAAAAAAACAAAAACAAAAAAAAATGAAAGATATATCCACGTCTACAACCTTGTCATCAATTCAACTTGAAGAAGATGCACTATATTTTCCATACTTGATCAAAATCCTAATCTATACTAAATCTAGGCTATGTAGTGCAACTCTCACATATCTGTTATTCTTCATTGTTGTAGACTTCAAAATTTTAAATTACCACCCTGCCATTTCACATCATTCCAAAACTCCCTCCAAGTGTCTTCCCTTCCATGCTAGGAATTCCTCTTCAGTGGGCCAATTGAAATTCATAACTTCATCATCCCTTTCTCTATAAGGTGCATACTTGGTGAAAATCTAGTTAGCCTCCTTATCAAATTCTAGTAGGACAATCTTAGCATGAGTTAGCATATCCATATCAAATTTCTAAAAAATTGACACAACATGATTTGAAATAACTTTATTTGTTTCATTTTTCCACTCCTATAGAGTTTTGATGCTATCATCATCCCTTGGAATGGATGGAAGAAGGCCATGTGTGACTCATGAAAGGATTTCGCCAACTCTTTTATTTTGTTTTCCAATTGTTCAAGATTTCCCCTATATCTTTTAATTTTACCTACAAGAACCATGGTAGGTTTAAACTTTTCAAGTGGATTGGCATCCTGTTTAACTCCAATTGACATCAATACCAAATCCTTCTTCCTAGGGATCCAAATTTCCATGAGTGGAATGGCTCTTTCTTTGTCAATGTCAAAATTCCTGATGACAACCACCATGGATGAATAACTATGGTGAATACTATTCAACGTGTTATTCACTCTTTTGTTCAAATGTTCCAAGACTATAGTGACAATCTTCTTGTTGCTCTTGAAAATATCTCCATCAAGATTATCACAGTTCTCTTTGTATTCATTTAACTTGCTAAGCAACTCTTCCCTAGTGGTATCTTCCTTAACTTGTGGCCCTTCTAGTGTACTAGGTTCTACTATTGAAATGGGCACACTTCCCATGTTATATGGCACAATTTCCCATGAAGAACTTTCTTCAGTAGTAAACTCTAGGGGCACAACTTCTTGTGAAGTGGTGGGGGAGTCAACAACATTCTGCTTAGGTGTTTTTAGGTTGCAAACTATGCAACTTACTTTCCAACAAGGCAACTTTTGTCTACCATTGTATATTATATTGCTCTAGCCTTCCATATTTGAATAGAAAATCATTGTAATCTGTTTTAAGCTTATCCTTTTCTACAGTCAGAAATTCTATAGTGGCCCTTGTAAATTGTGCAACTTGGATTGACATACTTGCTACTTCTAAGGCTGATGTTTCTGATACTTTTTTTATTATTATGCCTCCACTGTACTTAGGTGTAGGTTTAGAAATATTAGGTTTTCTGGTGCTTGGGGCTAGAGACCATATAGCTAAGGCTTCCCACTGTTCATTGAAAGAAGAACCCTATAGTGCAAGTGTTGATTCCTCCTTTGTATCATAGACATTCCTATCACACTTTTTTATTGTGTCAAAAGCTATGGCAGAAGCTAAATCCCATTCTAGCAGCAACAAAATACTACTATTCCTTACCAATTCTCAACCCTCTTTTGCAATCATCTTTTGGAATCTAGCTCTCATTTCATTTAGAACCTCTTTCTGGATGATGACATCCATAAATTCTAGATGAAGTCTTCTTTCTATAGTCAAGCTTTTGGCATATTCATGTCTTTTAGCTCAGTATGCAAATTCCATAAAAGCTTGAGACTTTATAAACAAATCATTATCTAGAAACATTGCACATACTTTAACCTACATATCATCTCTTCCATTGAGTCTTGTAAGATCAAATTTAAACAATCTTATACCCAATTGAGGTGTTGTCCTTACTATTGGTGTAGTAGGCACTCCTTCTTGCATTTCCTTCTCTGACACCCAAATGCCATCATCAAAGCCTTCATCATCTTAATCCACCAGACCAGTCACTTCAACCTTTTATTTCTTCAATGGTGGCTTTGTTGGTGGTATTTCACTAGGTGGTGGAGAATTAGTGTCAATAATTTTAGGCTTTGTTGTCCTTGGAGGAGATGGTGGTGGTACTTGTGGCACAAGAGGAGGAGGCTTATATTCTTCTTGTGGAGAAGGATCAGAAGTTGCATCGACTTTCTTTGCCTTACTATTTCTCCTTACAAATAACTTTATTCTTAGCTCATTAGGGGATTGAGCTATAAATTGTTCTCCCATAGTAGGGATTTCCCCTCCATTCTATTCTTCTACCATTGGGGCTTTTCCCTTATCCTTACTTGTTACCCCTTTAGTCTCAAGGTGGCCCACTATTGAGTCAAAATTCCTTGATACATGCTCCAACTTTTGTATTATATTTTTAGTTTTTAGGGGAACCTTGAAATTAGGTTCTTCTTGCTTTATTTTTATTTGCAACTTATTAAAGGAAATCCAGCTTTCTATTCTTTTCTCCTGCTCCAAAAGGTTGAACACATTTCGTATCACATCTTCAGGATATTGGAAAATGTGTATAATTTTGAAGCTCTTGTTTCTTTCTTTCAACCAATCCATAAAACCTTTAGGGTCATGTCTGATCCTCTTAACTAACCTCTACATGTGGTAGGCTTGGAGTATATCAAGGATATTATTCCATCCTCCCTTGGTCACTACAAAGTTGGAAAAACAAGTGTACAAAGGAAAGAATGTTCCTTTTCCTTGATTCAATAAGTGTCCATTTTCAACACGTCCCAATTGCCACGTCACTCTAGGAAACCAATTCTCTTTGGCACAAACCTTGGAAGCATGTGAGGTTCCATCATGGAACCATATACTATTAAGATAGTGTAATCGGGGTATGGGATAATATCTCCCCAATTATGATAAACTCCAAGCTTAGGCCTTCTCTCCTTAGGTCTGAAGAAATCATGTAGAGCTATGGGAATTCTAGGCACACTCACAATTAAGACTCTCCTTAGTTTTGAAGCAAACAGGTTTTAAAAATGTCACATAATCATATGTCCTATCATCCTTGTGTAAAATAGTAGTCCAACATTGCACAAGAAACTCTGTCACCCTTTCTTCTTTACAAAGTTATACTAGGCCCAAACAAAACTACACCTTTATACAAAAACATATGCATCAATAATGAATACTAGTTGAATCTAACTCCCAATTCACCTTTCTTCAACCTTATAAGTCCTTCATGCATTCTTTCTAAAAGAAACCCTTCATAATCATACACTGCGCAATACTGGGGGTGCTAAATATGGGCATTCATATACATCTATGCCATTGGCATTCCCATAATAGGATCATAGCCAATTATTTAGCAAATAGAATAGAAATTTTTTTGGAAGTAAGAAGTAAAATAGCTAATTAGTAAAGTCTCTTTATCATGTGACCCTATTATGATCTTTTGACTTGGCATAATTCTTGCTAAGAATCTCAACAAGATGTGAACTCTGAATGCGATCTTAGTTTTATCATCCTCCTCCTTGAGAGTGTCCTCATTTATCTTATACATTTCATCACTCCATTTGGTAAGCTTGAAAACAAGACCCAATTCTTCCTTGGTGATTTTTACGATTTCCTTCCCATCATATGTTCTTATAGTTCTTGTGACTAGGTCATAATTGGCAGCCACTACCTTAAGCAAGTCAACATCCATATAAACATTTGGTACAATTAACTTTCCTAGGTCACAATTCCAGGGGTTACCTTTAGGATACCCATGTTTCTATTCTTGAACCAGCTATGAAACAGTTCCCATCCAGTATAAGGAAATTTGGCATCCTTGATAAAGTAATTCTTGTCAATTAAACCCTTTACTACTTGTAGACCTTTGAGAAGCAATTGGCCCTTAGGTTTATCAATGGTTGATGGTGGTAATTGGTCCATGAGGTCATTATTTAAAGGCCTTTTGGGAGCAGAAGCTTCCCCTTTTAATGAAGACATTTTTACTTTAGGATCCATAACACAATAGGTATTACAAGGTAGGGTTTCTAGTTTATTGGAACAAGGCTTACGACTTTTGTAAGGGTTTGACATGAATTATATAGTGCAAAACTTATCATTTTTTTTAATGAACGTCAAACCTTAAAAATGCAGAAATGCAATGGGTAGAGTAGACTATTTTTTTAACTCAAATGCATGATTGTCTTCCCATGAAAATATTGCCATTTAAGATTCCCTTTTCACAACCATTGTAGATTATGATTTATCTAATCCTGAAGGACAACCACACACCCTTTCCATGTGCTTGTGAGAGGACAAACAATTTCTTGTTTGAATCACATTATTTATCCCTATAAGCACATGAGAATGGTGTATGTTGCTCCATTCAACTAAACCATTTGCAATGTCATGGTTGGCCTGGTATTCATTTTATGCATGGATAATTTTTTCTCATTTTTGGTTATTGCTTCTTAAATGTCGCCTTGCTTCATAAACAAAATTTTGCATATACATCTTAGCCATGCAATGCAATTTTCCATTTTATCTCTTTCTATTTACAACAAATAATGCTAACCTCTTCTATTATAGATACAATAGACATCCAAAAAATATAGTGTATTGTAAATTATCTATTTCAAATTCTTTAATGCTCCAACCACTTGATCCAATGTTTCTCACACTTGTTAAACACCATAAATGTAAGTACACAATTTTTCCATTATCAATATATAGATTCGGTGAAGCAATTGTAAATATTATTGATTATTTTCAGTTTCAAATTCTCTATATTGATTTTACCCATATACTTACTTTTTATGCTTCCTTTCTGATTTTTCTTTACCATCCAATAACATACCCCTGTCTTCTATTTGCAGGAACTAGGATAAACCATGCAAAAGCATTCAAAAATCAAGATACCTATTTTTTACAAAGTTATTACAACAGAGAAAACACTACAATATGATAGATCAACTATGAAAACACTAAATTTTCTCCAACTTTGTTATTGTGTGATGTATGAATGAACTCCATGAAATTTCCCATGGATGTTTCATACTTTTCTTGCTCAAGGGTTTGGCTAGAGTCCACAAGGCTCCATGATGCCATAATGGTAGGAAGGATAACGAGCATGGGTTTTGCTATTTTTCTTTTAATGCCATATATTTCTTGTTACATAGATACATGTGTACACTAATCCTTATATACATTTGGCTTCCACAAACATAGTCTATAATAACATGTTTATCATGTCATAGCAAGTGTTGGGAAAGCACTTTAGACTTTGGTCACGTCACTTCAAAATAAGCCATATCTTTTATTCATTTATTCTAGCAATGCAAAATATGTGTATTGTGTTGTAAAGTGTATATATTCATACTTTCACATTGTATTGGGCCCTCTTGCATTTATAACCTTTATATCATCATTAATAGCCCTCTAAGACCCTATAATGTGCATCCCAAGGAATATTTTAACCAAAAACATGACATAGACATGAAATAAACTCAATATCTTAATACCCCAACATTCTCTCTCTTCAAATAGGCCCTGTGGGACCCATATGCAACCTTGGGCATATGAGTCCCATCCAGGTGGGACCCTTATGCCACAGGTGGTGTATGAGTCCTATGTGTCATATTTTTAATGTTTTAAGTGGGAAATTTGGGTTTTAAGTTCAAATTTTATGAATGTTAGCTTATGGGATCTAATTAACATGATATTAGATGGATTTCGTACATAAATGAGCTTTCTAAAAATCACTATTTGATATAAGCATTCATGATATCAAGTCAAGAACTCAAGAATTAAGCATTCCAAGACTTTACAAGATCATCAAGAAAGCATTCAAGATTAATTCTTAGGCATTCAAGGACACATTCTTCATCAATTGTTGCAAAAATTCAAGATCCATCATCATGTCAAATAAATCAAACATCAAGCATGTAATTGAGCTAGTGTTGTGATGTTGCATTCAAGATCCAAGGTCAAACATTGTTCTACACTTACCTCATGATCTAGATCTACATCCTCCATGGCCATTTCATGTTAGATTGCAAATTTACAAGACATCATTCAAGATATCATTCTTCATGCTTCATGTTCTATTTTCATCTTTTGTGTCCTTATTTCATTGTCTCATCATTTTCTTTAATTACCTCAAAGGGGTTTGACAAAGGCAAACCCCCATTCGCTAACAAATCAACAAGTTTTCTCCTCTTTACATGTGTGATTGCAAATCTAGGTGTCTTGGAGCTTGAAAGATCATTAAAGATTAGGTTACAAGCGTGGAGAAAGTTGTTCGAATAGTCCTTGCATTTGCAAGGTTTCTATCTTCACAAAAAGGTCATCTACAGGTCCAAAATTAGGGTTTTAGATCCAAAAGCAAAGTGGAACAAAAAGAGCAGACATTGAAGAATAGATTCAGACTTTGAAGTTCCAAAAAACCCTAACTAGACTCATACGACAGTCTTGGCATATAAGTCCTAGTTTAGGTCATTTTTCAAATTTTTGTAGTTTTGAATACCTTTTTCGAGAAATTAGATCTTGCACAGAAACCTTGACCTGGGATTGTTACGCCCAGACTGGTGTATGAGTCCCAATGGGCCAAAATTTCAAGTTATTCAGCATTTCAGGCCTCCATTCAAGCTCTCTCAGATTTTCAAGTGCTCCTCTGTACTTTTCCATTTTACTATTATGATTTATTTACATTTATAGTTCATTTAGTGAGGTTTTATGCATCATTTAGTTCAATAATTAGATCTTGCATTCCACACATTTTTCCAATCCCTAGCTTGGTGGTGAACCCCTCATTAATATCTAAACATACCCTAGGATAGTCCCTTAGCAGATCTCTTTCTCTCATTCTCATCATTTTATTGTTATTGATATCTCTAGGGCATCCTTGAATGTGGAGTAAAGAAAGCTTGTTGTCCTAGGTCTTAAAACCCTTGGGGTGAAAATTTTCTATCTTATAGCCACATGCCCATATCTTTAGCACCCCATATACTAGAGTCCTCTCTTTTCATTAGATGGTCTTACAAGATGGTACATCTAAGCCATCATTCACCTAATCTTCTCCTCAAGAATTATAGCATTTGATTATGGCTCTCATAGTACCTCCAATCAAATTGTATCCTCACACACCTTATTTTGTATGAGCATTGGGCATTAAACTAACTATCTTTTGATTTAAGTTTCCACACCACCAATGCACCATTCCCTTCTATATCATCACTATTACTTGCACAAACTTTGAGACATATTCTTTAAATTAGTCATCATAATCTTGCATAAACTCATTCTTGGTGCCCTATCTCCTTATAGATAACTATTTTACAATATATAATCTCTACATAGTCAAAACTGAAAAGGAGTTTTATCTTTAAATTATATAAGCTTGTAGAAATATTAGTAGTGTTGGTGCATACATACCAATCTTGTGTGCAACCTTGCAATATTTCTATGAATATCTTAATTTTATGAATTATTTTAGTGATCATATTACATGTTATGCAATCTTTCACAATGCATACATGCCAATGTTGACATAAATCGTCATCACTCGAAATGGCTCAATAAGAATCAACTTATAAATGATTACTTGATTCTACAATAGGATATTGGGCTATGTGACACTAGCACCTTGCATGATTAATATACTTATAACAAGACTAACAATCTTAGAAAATGACATGAAATTAGAAATAACCTAGTCAAATATAAAACTATTTTGGGTTACCTCTATTCCATTGTATCCTAGAGCCTCAAATTGAAATACATTCTTTATAGATAAATGTATGCTCTTATTATCACTCAACACATATCTACTAGCATTAGAATCTATGCAAGATGGTAACCATAGGTCACAATGTTGTTCATCCACATCAAAGTGCATACACTCTTTCACCACAACATATGCTCCAATTCCATCAATACACATACCATTCTATAGGCTAATAACCCTCGACTAAACACCATTAATTCACTCCATTAAGTATTCTTGTGTAATCTCCAATATGATTCTTACATTTATACACCCATCTCCTTTTTATATGTTGTACAAAATTGGGTCTTAGTTTGGATTGCATGATCATAGCTTCGTGTTTCTTTTCATATCTTTATCTATGCTCATGATGCTTTCTACTATTTATTAGTGCTCTCCATCTCATTCTTGAACTATGCAATAAACCAACTATACTATCCACCATTAACCCATATGTGTGGTGAGGAACTACTCATCGAGAAAGTTTCTACATGTTTTTCTACAAGTAGCATTTTAACCCATATTATGATTAGTTTAAAGATATTATATCTAAGGGGTGTTAAAAACTTAATCAATGATTCTTATGTGGGCACATGTATGGTAACTATAAACTATAAAGTATAAAAGCTGATCACACCTTTTACAAATTTATCAATAACACTTATCCAAATGAGATCAACTTTAGTGTCAAAGATACTAGATTGTTGGTACTTATAATGTCATTGACATAGTCACATAGACAATAAATCAAATAGGTATGTGGGGAGCTTAACCAAGAATTCCTCTTACAAATTAACACCCAAATGCTCTTCTTCTCACCACTAATCAATTCTCACAAGTAGTATGTTGGCTTCAATGAAGCTCTCCAAACTAATCATTAGAATACCAAACTAGAAAAGATTTTAAAAACAAAACCAAAACGTTTACCAACATTTTACATTTCTACCTACTACCTATAAATGTTCTCACATAAAACATATTTGAGTACCCTCGTTGGGTTGAAGTGGAAAGAATGACGTGGCTTCATTACCATATTTCGTGAAGTGTCTATTCAATAGTTTACATTGGGAGGTGTTATATATAATCTACCTTAGTTTTCCAAATCATATTTTAAATGCATACCTAGTTGCATGGTAGGTATGTAAATGGGATAGATGAGAGCTGTAGGCTGTGTTTTCTCTAAATCATTGCAAAAGTAGGGATGACAGCGGTTTCAGTGACGTCGGTGCTTGTAGTCTAGTCAGTTCAGTGAGTGATCGTATAGCCTATTTTCTCTGTCCAGTCTGACTACTCGTAAAGTCCGTAATCTTTTTCTTTTTCTTTTTCTGTCAAAGACATTAAATCATTTCATCCAGCGAAAGTGGGGTCACTGTGCATGTGATGTCATTATATGGAAACAAGTGGAATTGGAGGCAAATCGATGTCGCATCCTAAGCCAGATTTTACTGATGGCCGATTTTCCAAAGAACAATGACTCCATGTACTAAATTGCTGGAAGAGACACAAAATGCAATGAATCATCCATTCGCTGAGCTGTAACCACAACTTACACCTCTCAAACTTTTTGCACATGGGGCTAATCATAGAGTTATCCCTTTGGCTGGTTCTGAATTTTACAGACTTTAAATTGATGAGTTTACATATCAATTTTGGCAGCAGCACCTAAATTATTAAGTAATTTTTCATTTTTAAAAAAAAATAGTAATACTAATTTTATATTAAAAATATTTAAATGATTTTTAAATTGAAAAATATATATATGAGCTGTATTAAAAATTCTACATTTTATTAGTGTACATAATTTTCAAACTTTAAAACATATATGTAAAATTTAGATATCACAAGTTAAAAAATGATATCGATGTTGTTCATTTCTTTTATAAAAGTTTGACACCTTTTTAAACTTTCATATTTGTAGAATGCTCACCTCATGTTTCAAAATAGAGATCCAACTAGCTAATCCAAGAAGAAAGAAATAGGCTTTGTGATTGTGGAAGACAACTTCAATTAACCATCTATTTGGCTTGTTGCAACATCAACAATATATAGGCAAATTTATAGTGCATGCAAACTTAGTGGGATGTCAAATGTGATATGTTTAGAAAAATTGGTTCCAAGAATGCAAACCCTATTTAGTATTTTGTGCTAAGGTGGTGCAATAGTGTGGAGGAGAAGATAGTAATGATATAAATCTACAACATAATGAGATCATAGATAATAGAAAGTAGAGAGTGTGAGAATAATGATATAAATCGACAACATAATGGCTATGGAAAAGAGTTTTTGTATACGCCTTTGCAAGGGGAAGAAAATAAGGGACCAAGATATTAAAGAGTGAAATAGGAAGATCGAGGAAAAAAGAGATGGGAGAAGAATTCAAAGAAATATATGGCTTTGATGTATAATGGGGGATTCTAGTCTTTAATATCAAAGTCTTCAACTTTCTCCATTACTATTGATATAGGAGAATCCAAAGTTGTAAGAGCAATCTTGCATCACCCTGAAAACATTTATTTTAATTTCTAGGTGGTTAGGCTAATACCATGAAGTTTATTTCCTCTAAAAAATCTTAAAGTAGCTAAATTAGCAAGCTTTTTATGTTATTTTTTTGCATTTGAGTACGTATGGATCTGAAAATGTAGCCAAAGCTTCAGAATCATAAAATCAGCCTATGATAAAAATATTAGTTAAATATCATTTGCAAACAGTGAGATATTAATGTTTCAAGGTCCACAAATACCATAAAAAATGTTAAAATTGAATTTTGGACCCTTAAATGATTAAATGGGGCTCTGACCAATTCTTCATATGGAACCAACATCATATATAACACTTTGAGTTCTTCAATTTGAAAAAAAAAGGAGCTCAATCAGGTCCCTAAATCAAAATTTATGCCTCTTGGAAGTTGATCTATTTTTAGGAGAGAAGTTGAAAATTTTAAAATATGCCTAGAGGTACGAAAACACATTTAGGGCATATTTTTGGTATTTTCAAGGAAGTGGAAAAGGGGCGAAATGACAGGTCGTGAATAATGAGGGAAGATAGAGATTAGCTCAACTTTTGGAAGCCACTGAGAGGAAACAAACTATAGAAAGCAAAGGGAATGAAGCTATAATGTGTTGCAACTTATTGAGGATTTGATCCTATATTTTTGTTTCCCATTTTCAGTAATGTAATTAGTATTTCATTTCAATGAGACATCCACATTTTCTTATTGGAAATATATACATTTTATGATGTGAACCCCTATCAATTATAAATTTCCTCGCTCTTATAAATCCACCAATGTTGCAAATCCAAAATCATCTCTAAAATCAATTTATTGGCTCACCAAACACCTTCATCTCCCTACCTCCTCTATTGGACAAGAATACAATTTCATAGTCATATCCTCCTAGGGTTACAAATCCTTGTCCACAAATATTTCTCAACACCACACTTTGAGATATGCACTCACAAATTTCACATACTATTATGAAATTTGAAAACCACTAAACAAGGAACTAGTTTTAGTGATGTAAAGCTAACCATCCCTCTCATTAGATTCATATGTATCATTTTATCAATGTATACATATCATCTTAGGATTTTGTAGACACTAGAAGTGTTGTAAGATCGTTGGTTTTGTCATTGATGTCAACCTCTAGTATAGTTGGGAAGATTGTTGGAGATAGTTGAGAGTGTTGTCATCAATTTTAAGTATGAATGTGTTATGGTTTGATGTCACATTGATGTCAACCTTGAGTGTGGTCAGGAAGATTGGTGCAGTGTTGTCATTGATGTCACCAATGATTGTGTTGCAATATGTTGCCCTTAGTGATTTTCACTGATGTCAACCTTTAGTATAGTCATGATGAGAAGGTGTTCTAGTGTTGATTAGGTGCAATTGGTTCACTTAGTTTCTAAGTGCTTTTGAGAAAAAATGAATAAAAGAGTGTGCATAGTGATAGAGGTGTGTTCAATGTTACACTTTGTATTTCTTCATGGTAGAAGATAGGCTTGTGCAATTTGGATGTGTTGATTAGAGTTTTTTAGAGGTGTTATATCTAGAGCTTCAGGTTCTGGATCATGTGGCAGTGGAAGTTGTGTTTGACAGTGTTTTCCTATGAAGAAGGTTGTCTAGGAGAAATGGAATTTCTCTACATTTCTCTGTGTTGTTGTTTCTTTTCTTGCAAATTTTCCCGAACATGCTAATATTATTTGTATATACCTTCCCTTGAAGTTTTTGGTATTCAGTTGTTTTGTAATTTTGGATTCATAAGTTATGTTTTGTGGCAGTGTGGCTAGTTGCACAGAATGATGGTGTTCTTAGTTGCAGGTGTTTTTGCTAGTGTTGTAGAATATTTTGATGATGTTGGAATATTCTAGGATGTTGTGTGGATGTTGTGAAGTGTTTCTTTATGGTTTGTACATATGTTGGTTTCAGACTTGGAGAAGTGTGTACGTGGTCGCTTGTTAGTGTTAGTGCAAGTTTGGGAAACCTAGGTGCTAACACTAATTGCAGAGGTTATTTGTTGTTTGTGGAATCATGGTGAAGCATGTCAATGCCGATTTGGGTGCTATTTAACCCTTAACATGGTATTGCTTCACCTCTTTCCATCGTAGAGATGTTTGGTGTGACCTATTTTTGGTGTTACACATTTGAGGTGCATACATTTTATTGATGTCGATCTTAAGGAGTTGTTTGAGGTTGTGGATGGTATAAATGCAAAGTGGAGTTTGTGTTGAGTGGTGTGGAAAGTGTGAGATGTAAATTTGATCAAGTTTGGTGATCTAAGTGAAAGCTTAATACCAATGACTCTAGATGCAGTGAACAAAAGGTTTCTACATTTTCAATGTTCTTGAAGTTGTTGGAGGTAGTGAGCCAAAGGTTGTGGATGGCATAAATTTGCAATGGTGGATCTTCATGTTTCTCTTAGATAGTGAATCTCTCTATAATAGTTTTCTCTATTGTTATTTCTTTTGAACAGTGAGTCCTTGGCAATGATCATTTCTTTTATGGGTGGGTATGTGCAGGATCGTGATGGGCCAAAAAGTGGTGATATGATGGGTATGTGTAGGGTATGTGGCTAACGACTTTCTTTTACCCAAAATTGATGAAACAAAAAGGGTTTTTAAAGGAGATTCTCAGCTTTCCACTAATATAAATTATGCTTTACTTTGAATTTAATAAATTATTATTATTCATTTTATATTTGAATTATGACTAAAGTCCTTATTAATAGGCTGATTGAAAAACATCTATAGCTTTCAAATGGTATCACATTTTTTGAATCCAAAACATGCATCACATTCTATGCTTTGCATACTATAGGATTAAAAAAAATGAATTTCGTGAAGTTTTGACCAAATTAAGGTGGTCAGACATACAAGTTTCTATATTTTTTAAAAGTTGTAATAAAAAATTCATAACTAATTATTTACTTGGAAAAAAATTACAGATGGTATGAATGGCTCCTAACAATGGATGCTCCTGTGGATGCTCCTACACTCTTTGTTGTTGGTTGCCCATGGCCTGTAACAGGTCGGGGCTTTGTTTGTTGCTACCTAGGGGTCTGAGGGGAGTTGGGTGTGGTGGGTGGAGGCTGTGCAGGGTGAGGGAAGTGGGTGGTGGAAGCGGGGGGTTCTGAGAGGAGGATTCAGTGTGGGTTGGGTGTTGGGTTTCGGTGTGAAGGTATGGCAGAGGCTCCCAAAAGCCTTGTGCTTGCTGGGCCAATGCCTTCTCAGAATTTTTTGGCAGCCATGCATGCACAAAAATTGGATTCGTCCTTTGTAGGTGAGAGCTCTAAGCTCAAGAAAGTGAATGGATGCTTGCCGCGGAGTCAAGATCGCCCTGTTCTGGTTATTTCTCCTGAATCGGTTCAGGAGGACATAGATTATTGGATCCAACATGTTATGATCTACAATTTCTTGGGTATTCGTGTCCCTCTTTCAACTTTAGAGCCCTGGATTCATCGCACCTGGCAGGTTGAAGGAGATTTTGATCTTTTGGTGGCTGCAAATGGCTATTTCATGGTTGATTTTTCTTGTATCTTAGATCGTAATCATGTTTTTGAGGGAGGGCCATATTTTTACAATCATGTTGGCTTGTTCATTAAGCCCTGGCATGGAGGTTTTAATGCGACAGAGGATCTTCCTACACGGGTTCCTGTTTGGGTCCGTCTTCCATGGCTGCCGTTGGAGTTTTGGAGGGAGGATATTCTACACTGGATTGCGGCTTTGTTGGGGAAGCTGGCTGCCATTGCTCAAAATACTTTGGATAAAAGGGTATTCTCTTATTCTCGCATTTGTGTTGAAATTGATTTAAATAGCCCTCTACCAAATTCTTTAGAAATTTGTATTGGATCTGCCTCATGGATTCAACCACTTGATTATGAGTCCCTTCCTTTTCATTGCCACTTTTGTCATGAGTATGGACACCTTCAGCACCAGTGTCCTCAGGCACCCAAAGCTGCAGGGGTGTCTTCTTCTCCTTCTTCTGGACCTTCAGTGGAGAAAGGGGATAAAGGGAAGGCTTATGCGGTTGAAGGTGGGCCTGATAAGGCTGGCTTTTCCCTGTTAAGCAAAGAAATAAAGGGAGGGGTCACAAGCGAGCCTTTAAGGATAGTCAGAGTGATCAGGTTTTCAATCAGTTTGAGGTTTTGGATAATCAAGCTTTGGAGGAAGGGATTCATGTTGAGCTTTCTTCTAGGGCCACTAGCATAGATGTTGGGATGGATACTAGGCTGGAGAAAGCAATTGTTGTTCAAAATATTTCTCCGGCATTGGAGCAAGGGAGTTCAGAGCCTCTTGGGGCCTCTGTAGATATGCAGGATGATATTGTTTTAGCAGATTTAGCTAAGGAAGTGTTTTCTTCAGGTAAAGGTCGAGGATCGTCTCCTACCTTAAGGGTGCTGCAACGCCCTCTCAAGAAGGGGCATTTTGAATTTTCTTCGAAAGTTGGTCATAAGAAGGATGGAGAAAAGCTTAAATCTATTGGGGATCTATTAGTAGAATCTGGTGCTATTAAGACCCTTGAGGCCCACTTCTCTCAACCTTCCTCATGATTATTCTCTCATGGAATGCAAGGGGGTTGAATAGCACCTCCTGTCAAAAGGGTATTCAAGATTTGATTGTCGTTCATTCTCCTGATATCTTTTGTGTTTAGGAAACTAAGCTTCAGGTGGACCTCATGCTTCAACATGCCCCTCGTATTTGGTTTTTTGGCCAGTCTCAATGTATTGGGTCTAGGGGAACCTCTGGGGGTCTGACTCTTTTCTGGGATCCTCGTAAGGTTGTTCCTCATTGGTGGATTTCCAGCCAGTCTTCTATTTCTATGGTGGCCTCGATTTTGGAATCTGGTGAGACTATTTTGGTTAGTAATGTTTATGCTCCAATTGATATTCATGGTAAATCCTAGCTTTGGGCTCATATCAGGTATGTTAGGTCCTGCACTCCCTTTCTGCCTTGGATCTTAGCTGGTGACTTCAATGTTGTGTTGAGATTGGAGGAGAAAAGGGGAGGGCTACCTCGGCTTGGTCCTGCTTCAGATCTGTTTCAGACTAATGTTGACTCTCTGGCTCTGATGGATGTAAAACCCTCTAATGGAATTTTCACTTGGAATAATAGACGGAGTGGGCCTAAAGCGATTGCCCAGTGGCTTGATCTTTTCCTTGTCTCTTTCTCTTGGGTCAGAGGTATCTTGGTTATTTGCTCTAAGATTCTTGACTGGCGTGGCTCTAATCATTGGCCAATTAAGTTTTCGACTTCAGCTTTTCCAAATCCTAAGAATCCACCTTTCAAATTCCAGCTTATGTGGTTACGTGATCCGTCTTTGGGTGATCTTGTGGCTCAATGGTGGTAGGATGGCGCCCCCGCATATGGTACAACTATGTATTCTCTGGTTAAGAAGTTGCAATTTGTTAAGTTTCATCTTAAGTGATGGAATATATTGAGTTTTGGTAATTTTTGGGCTAGGAAAAGAGAAGCGTTGGACCGCCTTGCTGTGATTACTCGCCAGATTCAGGATTTGGGCTTCTCGGAGGCTCTTGGGCATGCTGAATCCCAAGCTCTGAAATTGGTGGAAGAGTGGGAGCTACGTGAAGAGATTTTCTGGAAACAAAAGGCTAGGATTGATTGGCTTCAAGAGGGTGATTGGAATACAGTTTTTTTCCATCATTCAGTGCAAGCTCATCGAAATAAATGATTTATTTCTTCTCTTGTTAACTCTGAGGGTATTTCAATCTCTGCACAACATGCTCTGTCTAGAGAGGCTCGTTAGTTCTACTCTAATCTATTCACTGAGGATTCTTTACTTGCTGAGGCTGATGAAAATAGATTCCTTGCTTGTATTCCCTCTTTAATTTCTAATGAGTTGAATGCTTCACTTATTCGCCCTGTGACTTTGTCAGAAGTGGAGGAGGTGGTGTTTGGGATGAACAAAGGGAAAGCTCTTGGCCTTGATGGGTTCCCAGTTGAGTTTTTCCGAGAGTTTTGGGATATTGTGAAGCTGGATTTGTTGGAGGTTGTTCGAGAGTCTCTTCATAGTAAGCAGATGCTTTGTGCACTGAATGCTACTTTTCTAGTTCTCATTCCTAAGAAGGAAGGTGCAGAAAAACTTGATCTCTTTAGACCTATTGTGCTCTGTAACATGGTGTATAAGATTATTACGAAGTTGATGGCTGAGAGACTCAAATCTTGTTTGCCTATGGTCATTTCTGAGGAGCAAGGCGGCTTTGTGGCTAGGCAACAAATTCTGGATGGGGTGGTGATTGCGTCTGAAGCCATTCATTCCATGGCTACCTCTCAGGATAGGTCTATGTTTATCAAATTGGATATGGCCAAAGCCTATGACAAAGTTAAATGGAGTTTTCTTCAGAAGATTCTACTGGCCTTTGGTTTTTCCTCTGATTGGGTGAGCTGGATTTTGAGTTGTGTGACTTCTTCCTCCTTTTTAGTTATTGTGAATGGGGAACCTTCTAAGATTTTTGGGGCTACTAGGGGCCTTCATCAGGGGGATCCGCTCTCTCCTTATTTGTTTATTATTCTGGCTGAGGGGCTTGGCTGACTTCTTAAATCTCAGGTTTCACATGGCTTGATTCATGGTTGGCAGTGGCGGATGGGCTTGCCTACGCTTTCTCATCTCTAATTCGTGGATGATACCTCTCTTATGGGACTGGCTTGTATTAGGGAGGCTGATTTTTTCAAGAAAACTTTGGACATCTACCTTGTGGCTTTGGGCCAGAGAGTCAATGAGCAAAAGTCTTCTATATTTTTCTTTAATACTCCTCAAGCTATCCAGCATCAGATTGCTGCTATTTTGTGGTTTCAAATTGGGTCTCTTCCCTTTGTCTACTTGGGTATTCCTCTTGCTGTTGGCCATCAACCCAGATCCTCCTGGGAGTAGTTGCTTGATAAGCTTAGGTGAAAGGTTACTCATTGGACTCATTGTTGGTTGTCTTCTGTAGCTAGATTGACTCTTCTCAAGTATGTTATCCAGGCCCTTCCCATTTACAGGTGCTTTGTTCAAGTGGCTCCTATGTATTTCCTTAAGGAATTTGATGCTCTTTCTCATCAATTTCTTTGGAGTGGTAATTTGTTATCTTCAAAATGGAGCCTTGTTAAGTGGCAATCAGTGTGTAGACCAAAAAAGGAGGGTGGTCTTGGTTTATGCTCTGCTATTTTGAATGGGAAAGCTCTTGCTGCCAAGCTTTATTGGTGTTGGTGCACCCATCAGCACTAGTTATGGGCTCGTATTCTCAACCATAAATATCTTCGGGGTGTTGCTTCTTTTGAGGTCCTTCGCTATCCTCTGGAAGGGAGTGGTTCTATGATTTGGCATACTTTGAAAGTGGGGGCGCAATTAATTAAGGATGCTCTTTTTTGGATCTGTCATTCGGGGTCACAGGCTCTTTTTTGGTTAGATTCTTGGGATGGTCACCCTCCTATTCTTTCTTCTTTTCCTCATCTCCAACCTCTTTATGAGGTTTTTAGTGCGGGTGGCTAGGATACTGTGGAGCATTATAAGGTGGCGCAACATGATGGTTTGGTTCTATGTTTTCGTTGGAAGCATCCTTCTGAGTGGCCACCAGGAGGGTCTGAGGGGGATAGGCATGAGCTTTCCCAACTTTTGGCTTCCCGTGCTTGTAATTCTTTGAGAGGACATGATGTCTTGGCTTGGGATGGTTCATACTTGTCTAGAAAGTACTCTATGGTTGTCAGTTATAAGCAGATTGGTAGGCAATTGCTTGGGGACATTAAGGTCCCTTGGTGGAAGCAAGTTTGGCACAAGTTGTCATGGCCCAAGTGCAACTTCTTTATGTGGTTAGTGGCTCAAAATCGGTGTCTTACTTGGGATAATTTATGTAAGCATGGTTTCCAATGCCCCTCTATGTGTGTTTTGTGTCATGGATGTGAAGAGAGTGTCTCCCGTATCTTCTTCCAATGCTCCTATGCTAGGGAGATTTGGCACTTCTGGTGGGGGGTGTGGAATACGACCTGCTGGCATGTTACCTCTTTGGTGGAATTTGGGGAACGATGGGGCTGGGCCCCTATTTCTACCTCCTTTCTTCAGGCTCCTTGGGCTCTTGGGCCTTCCTTTATTATCTGGAACCTATGGTTGGAGAGGAATAAGTAGATCTTTCAGGATTCGAGGTTGATGTCTCCTCACCTTTGGAGGAAAATTTTACACTCCTTAGGAGAAACTATTGTGGCTAAGTGTGATATGACTATGCTGGTGGACCCTCAGAATGTTGGTTGTTGTAATTGTCTTCATCTTCCTCCTCTGCAATGACAACTCATGAGCAAAAGATGCAGGCATCCTACCCTGAAGGTGAATAGGGATGGAAGATGGACCGCTCCTCCCTTTGGAGTCCTAAAAATCAACTCGGATGGCTCTTCTCGTGGAAATCCAGGTCATGCTGGCATTGGGGGTGTGGGCCGTGATAGCTCAGGAGATGTTCAGTTTATTTTCTGTGTATAAGGGTCTTCATACGAATAATCTTATGGAGGCTCAGGCCATTTTATTGGCTGTGGAGTGGGGTAGTCAGTTGGGATGGAAAATGATCATATGTGAGTCTGACTCCTAGGTTGTGGTGAACTTACTGAAAAGGCGGTATATGGATAATGTGAGATGGTAGTTGGCTTTGATTGTTGAACAAATTCTCACTCTTTGTGCCTCTCTAGAGCATATTACTTTCAATCATATTCCCCGTGAATGGAATGGTGTTGCTGATTGCTTGGCTAAATGGGCTTCTGATCATATGCATGATTGGAATTTGGTGGATCGGGGCCAACTACCCTCAGATTTTTCTCATCAATTGGATCACTTGGTTGAACTTGATAGGGCCATTTAATGCCCTTGCTTTGTAACATTTCCTTGATTTAATAAAATTTTTACCCCTTTATGTTGAAAAAAATTACAAAAAAATATGCATCACATCAAGACAAGTCCTCTACTTATATCTAAAATCCTTTTTTGAAATAATATAGATAACTTATTCAAATTTTTATGTCAAGTTGCCTAACACTAATTTTTTTGAATTTTTTGCCACTTAAGGGCCTATTTTTTTCCATGATGATCCTGCACATACCCGGGCAGTGAGCCTAATTGTAATTTGGTGTTGCTATTCATATATATGTGAGTTAATCTTCTCCATTGTTTTTCCCTACATAGGGTTTTTCACATAAACATGATGTTCTCTTTTGTATGGTTGTGTTTGTATTGTGGTTTCACATGTTTACATTATGATAAATGCTTATTAAGGGTTTAAATTTTGATAAGGGTTTGAATGTTAATGAGAGATTAAATATTTTAACATACAATTAATTCACCCCCCCTCTCATTTGTCCTGTTCATCTAATAATTGGATCAAAGTTGTGGTTCCTTGGAAGAAGTTTAATCGCTTGAGGTAGATCTAAATGGAAGTTTCTACTATTGAGGAAGCTCAAAATTTAGATCAATATTCTAGAGATCAGATGATTGACATTCTTTAATTTATTATGAATTGAGAGAGATTAGTCAAGATTCTACAAAGAAATAAACTGCCTTTAAAGTCAACAAAGTAGAGAAGGTTGATGAATCAGATTTGGATGATCTTAATGATGTGGAAGCAAATTTTGTAAGGATACTAAAAAGGGCACTGGAAAATACGGAGGTAAGTTACCCTTTAAGTGTTTCAATTGTGGAAAGATAGGTCATTATGCTTCTAAACATCCAATGAAATTTTCAAATGACAAACATAAGGATCATAAAGGTAAATCTGTTAAGAAGATTTATTATGTTGAAAAACACATTGGTGTATCTGATGATGAGGATTCAAACTATCCTAGTGATGACAATGATGAATGCTTGTTCATGGCTCTAAATGTTGGAACTAATTCTACTAATTTTGAAAGTTGTATGAAGGAAAGTGCTCTAGAAATAGGTCATAATATTGAACTATGGTGATTTCTTTTCTTCCAAGAGAGGAGAAGAACTACTTGATAATTGATAGTGGATGCTCAAATCATATGAAAGGTGATAAGATTTAAAATTCAAAAGTATGATGGTGGTCTTGTTAAGTTTTTTGATGATACATTTGCTAAGATATGTGGAAAAGGTTCAATTAGTTTTCATGGCAAGCATTAAATAGATGGTGTTCATTATGTCAAGGGTCTTTGGTATAATCTTATCAGAGTAGGGAAAATATGCAATAGATGATACAATTTGGTTTTTTAGGATGATGGTTATGAAATAAAAAGAGGAATATCTAGAACTTTGGTTACTGCAAGAACAAGGACATAAGGTAATGTTTAGATCAACTCAAAGGTGGCAGTGTTAAGTTCTTTATTTCTCAAATCAATGAAAGTTAGCTATGGCATATAGAAGAATGGGTCACATCAATTTTGATAGCCTAGTGAAGATCACTTCTACTAATGTTGTGGGAGATTTTCCAATAATTACAAATCCTATCAATGAAATTTGCAAGGAATGGCAGTTTAGAAAGCAAAAAAAAGGAGGTTCAAGACTAAAAAAAACTCTACCAAAAAACCTTTTGAGTTGGTGCATGCAAACCTACCAATAAGAAGCTCTCATGGTGCTACGTATTTTATATTGTTGATTGATGATTATTCTAGAATGACATGGATGACATTTATCAAAGAAAAATTAGAAGCTCTAGATAAGTTTAAAAAATTTAAGTCTATGGTTGAGAATGAAATGAATTTGAAAATCAAGTGCTTAAGGTCTAACAAAGGCGGTGAGTTCATGTCCAATGAGTTTAACATTTTTTTTTAAGATCATGGAATAAAGAAACATTTGTTAGCTTCTAGGATTCCTCAGTAAAATGGAGTTGTGGAGAGGAAGAACAAGACAATTCAAGAAGTAGCAAGGACTATGATGAAGTAAATTTATCAGAATTCTACTGGAGAGAAGCAATTCATATTGCAGTGTACATTCTTAACAAAGGTCCAGCAACAGTAAAAAAATTAAAAACTCCCTATGAGTTATGGTATGGTAAACCTCCTGCTATGAAATATTTTAGATAATATTTGGAAGTAAATGCTATATTAGAAGAGATGAAATAAACTTAAGAAATTTTGATGCAAGATCTAACAAAGGTATCTTCCTTGGATATTCTACAAAGAGAAAAGCATACTAGTGCTATAATAAAAGGTTGAAGAAGATTGTTGGAAGTGCAAGTGTCAAAGTGGATGAAGAACCACATCAGAGTTTTGTGCTGATAGAAGGATATGAATTTGATGAACCCCGTGCAGTAAAGAAGAAAAAGATGAAGAGATAGAAAAGGAGATGACAATTAAAGAGAAAGAAGCTTTATAAAAGATTCCTAAGACTCCTAAGTCTGTGCAGAAGAATCACTTTGAAGATAAAATGATTGGAGATAAGATAAAAGGTGTGTTAACAAGAAGAAAATTTTCTTTCGTAGAGGAATAGGTAAATTTTTTTTTACTTTCAGAGGTAGAACATAAAAAAAATGATTGAGGCATACAAAGATGAGAATTGGATAGGGGCTATGAAAAAAGAGTTGGAACATATTGAGAAGAATTAGACTTGGGAATTGGTCCAAAGACCTACAAACAGGAATGTGATAGGAACTATATGGGCTTTCAGGAACAAGTTGAATGAGGATGGAAATTTTTTTAGAAACAATGCTATAATTGTGTGTAAGGAATAGATTTTGAAGAAAAAATTTCTCTAGTGGCAAGGATGGAAACTATTAGAATGTTTTTAGCTTTAGCAACACATAAAGACTTCAAGGTATATCAGATGGACATTAAATCTACATTCTTGAATGGTGACTTAGAAGAAGAAGTGTTCATTGAACAAATAGAAGGTTTTTAGTTATCAGATGATGTTGATATGGTCTACAGGTTAAAGAAGGCCTTATATGGGCTCAAACAGGATCCTAGAGCTTGGTATGCAATACTAGATAAATATTTGTTGTAACAAGGATTCAAAAAAGGTACTATAGATAGCAACCTTTACTTCAAGGTTGAGGGGGAATAAATTTTGATTGTGGTAGTGTTGATGACATAATCTTTAGAGGAAATGAAGGTGTGTGCAAGAAGTTTACAAAAGAAATGTAGAAAGAGATTTAGATGTCCATATTTGGGGAGATGAATTTCTTCCCTAGATTAAATGATGCAGAGCAAGGTGGTGATGACTCAATCAATCACTCAACAAATCGATCCAAACAAGAAACCAAACTTTTCCAACTTAAAATGACAAATATTTAACAAGGATCCAACTCTTACAACTCAATTCACTCAACTTGTCCCACACACTCACCCAAATGGCTTCTAGCCCTCATAAACGGATTTTACTCAATATCTCATTGGGTAGGCCATATAGAGACCTAACAATCATCATTTGAGTCTCTCCTCAACCTTTGAATCATCATACCAAAAGGACTCAAGTGGTTTCTTAAGTACAATAAGGGGTTCCAATAAGCTACCACCATTTAGGACCTACTCAATTAGCCCTCTTTTACAAAGGAGGTGCCTTCTAAACTTCAATTTTCCACTCAATCTCAATGGAAAGTGTTAAATTGTGTTACAAAACACCAAATTTTACTACTAGCTCACAAATCCATGCATTCTAAGACGCTACACCAAGAAACCCTCATTTTACATGCAAATTCCAAGGGTTTATTTATTCTCCACATTCGCAAGCTTAACTAACTCAGCAAATGCATTCAAAAAAATTGAAATGGTTTGGGTAAACTAAAAAATTCATCACAAGATTGGTTCCTTCAATATTTTAACAAAACCCCACTTTAGTAACTCAATTTCACATAGTAAAGTGCTCTGCCCAGCCTAGGGCATTACTCCATAACCCATAACTTGTATTTTTAACTCTCAAAACCATAAGAACAACTAAAATAACATTGAATAATTCAATACACTAAGGTAAAACTCAATATAGTAGGTGGATTGACTTAAACATTATTTAAACTTCAAAACTATGACATTGCTAGCCTGTACAGGCAATGTACAAAAAATAAATGAAATATCCCTTAAATATTTATATAAAACCCTCAAACTTGTTCTAGATGAAATCTATTCCTTGCATCCACACAAAACAATGAAGTTATAAACAACTACACTCAGAATGGGATCATGCAGAGCTTAAAAAGTTCATAAAAGACAAAAATTACAGAGAATTTACTAAGACAATGTTGTGTATTGCTTTCCAATCTTCAATAAAAACTTGATTCTCCTTCCCTCGAGCCTTTTCAACATTTTTAAACATGTTTCCATCTGTTACAAGTCTTTTATTTTAATGGTGGAGCATTTACATTCTACTAACATGCAAAATTGTCTTATTGCACTATTTTTCGCAATTCTGTAATACTAACAAAAATGACCCGCTAACAACCAAAAATGGATTGACAATGACCTTATGCACTCCACTAAACCACTAAATGACCTTATTTCACTTCATGCACTCCACTAAATGACATTACAACCTTTTAACAATGTCCCTTGACCTTGAGATTCCCTAAATAATGCATTTTTGCAACTTTTAATAGTTTGCAATTTTATAACTTTTTTGTGACTTTGTTTCTTTTACCCAATTGACTCTAAAATCACCTTAATCCATAGTGAATTGTCTCACAAGAACTTATTAACATAAAATTAACTCCTCAAATGCTAAAACAACCTACTTAGATGCAATGGCCTTCAAATTTGAAAATGGAAGCTTAGGTGCTCTTGCACCATGCAACCCCATAGAAAAAGAACTCATGTCACATGAGTTTTTCCTTGTCTCTATTCCTCCATGCTTTCCACATATGCTCTAGTCTTCAAACTCTTTCCACTACTCCATATACTGTGATCTTCCAATCTTCCCTACATCTTTGCTTTTGTTTGCTCTTGATTGCTACTTCATCTCTGTCATCAGACCTACCATTTTTCTTCCATCTTTTCTTTGACCAAAACCTAATTGCTTTCCTTTACCTACACCTGCAAACAAACACATATTAGTATCTTCTTGAACTATCCTCCCTTTTTCCTCAATTTCATGCTTGTGTCTACTATCAACTTTTTGTCCACCCTATCCTCTCATCACTATCAACAGCCATGTTGTTTTGTTAGCTTTATGTACTATTGTACCACCTTTTTTATAACCCTCTATACTCTCTATACCTATAGACATCACTTGTATTATAGCCTTACTCTCCACTAATGGGCATACCATTATACCAACCAAACCATTCTCACTCCAATCTAATGTCATCTTCTCCTCCAGACCTGATTCAATCTTCTTACCTATTGTTCCAACATTCTTAGACTTTGAAGCAATAGTAGTATCCATCTCTTTGTCATATTTTTCAACTTTTTCAAGTTCCTTCTTTCCACACATGATTACTTTTTCCTTACCTTTCTTAGCTTCCATGAGTGGAGTCAAAAAAAACTTGCATCCATCCTTCTCTATAGTGTAAGTATTCTCTCTCCCACCATACAATGCATCCTTGTCATACTGCCAGGGCCTACCTAAGAGTAAATGACAACAATCCATAGGCAATATATCACAAACTACCCTATCTTTATAGCCTCCAATCTAAAATTCAACAAACACTTGTTCATTAACCAACAAAGATTTCCCATCACTCAACTATGACACTTTATATGGCAACTCATGAGGAATTTTTTGCAAATTTAGTTTGTTGACCATTTCACTTGACACCATGTTCTCTGTAGAGCCCAAATCAATGAAAAATTTGCACACCTTGTTCTTGCATTTACATGAAGTCTTGAATTTTTTTTTTCTTTGTAATGGCTCCCTCTCCTTTGCTACCTTCAATATAGTCTTCCTCATCATCAACATTTCCCCTATCTTAGGAGTAGCTCATAAAATTGCAGAATTTGAGCTCTCACACTCCTCTTCTTGAATGATTCGTGTCCTCCTTTCAGTCCTCTTTTCTCCACTTGATGAACTGCCAAAATTTTCAAGACATTTCCAAGAAGGATGTCCTGACAATGACATCCTTCTCCCAAATTGGTCTTATTTTTGTAAAAAAACATAACATAGCATATGGTGTGCTCTCCCTAAGATATTTTTTTTTTCTTTCAAAAATTATTTTAGTGAAAAATTAGCTAAAACTATGTAGTTTGTGCCTAACTTTTTCTGCTATTTTTTTTAATGAATGTATGAATTTTTACTATTTTTCTAAGTGGAAGCATCCTAGGAAATAGAAAAATTAAGCATCCTCTCCCTTATTTTTTAGGAAACTAATCAAAAAGCATTTTTTTAATGTGTATAGAATAGAGTGTAGAAATGGTTTTGTATGATATCATTGAGTTAAGTGAAAGCTCTTTGTAACCAACTCCACAAAGTGGAGAGGATGAGCAATATTAATGGTACTTACTTCACTTTGAGTGCAGTAAAGAGGAGTGGCTAACAATCCTACATGAAGGGAAACATGGTCTAAGAAAGAAACGACATTGAAGACAAGAAAAATACAAAGGTTTGGAACAATAAGAAGAGGGAGAAAGGATAACAAGGGAGAGGGAAAATAATTTTGTATTATTGTTTGGAGGGTGATTTATAGTGAAATTTGTATGTTTTTTAATCCAATCTATGTTCTTTAATGAATAAATGAAAATGGCAATACATTGAATTATTTAAAAGCATGTAAATATTCTTGAGCATGGTTAATAGAGCTCTAATTATTATTAGTTTTTTAATCTTTGACTTATTTTTCTTTGTGTATTGTTATTTTAAAGACCAATAAACCTATATTTTATTAAAATTTTATATATGAACCAATGTATACTCGACCTTTGTAGATATTATTATGCAAACCATTAGGGTCTTTATTGAATATGGTTATTCCCTTTGAAAATTTATAGTTTCCATAAAACTTTGGTAGTATTACTACTTTGTTGAGCATTGTTAAGATTAAATCCTTGTTATTGATTTAATATCATGAACCCTTTGTTAAAAAGACCAAATAGGTCTATGTCACTACTCTATTGATCATTGCTAAATTTATTATTGTCATATGAATCCTCTATTGCATGAGACTAAATAGGTCTCTACTTTTTCCCTATTCAGCACCACCTAGGTTTATGACCATAGTTAAGCTATAAGATTGTATAAATGAAATTTCCTATACTTTTCCATGGCAAAGATACTTAACTTGGAGATGACTAAGTATGGATGAAGTAAAATATGTGTTTGGCCTTTTTCACCTAAAGAGTCTTATGAATTGTTGAAATAGCCTAAGTCCATAGAGGCAAATGTTAACAAACATTATTTGGTATTTTTATATTATGTATGCACTTTAAATACAATTCCATTGAACTGCAATAACAATCCTTATCTGATTTTGATTCAACACTCTGCCTTGATCTTCATTCGCACAATTGTGATCTTCAACCCAACATTCACAATTTAATTTTGCACTACTCTGATCAAATTTTCATCACACATTGCATATTACTTGCATTACACAAAATACCAAAAATAATCCAACATATATATTTGCATCATGGATAACATCAATTATGTCGACCTAATTAGATGTAATACCCAAAGTATAACTTTTTGACTCCAAAAATTATCATCTATAACACATGCTACAATTCAAATCTCAAAAAACCTTAAGATAGGTTGGCATGGACCTATAATAAATACCACATAAAATAAAAATACGTATTCATCCTTTGCGCAACATCAAATGTGTTAGGTCAACTTCAAATAAGACCTGAAATAAAAAACCTTCATTTTTGTATCCACGTCTTGACATGTGGACTTGAAAACTCGATACCATCTGGAATTCATGCTCAACTGACATTTGGAAACTTAACTTCAACATTTCAAGACCAAAAACTCATTCACAGAGAAGTGTGGATTTTCCCACACTAACACATTGTATAGAAAGCAACTATAATATGCTAGGTCGAACTCTATTATTCATATCTCTCAAACTATTTGTCCAAACAAGATAAAATATTATATTTAGGTGCATCTAACTTCCAAAAAATGATGTTAGAGGTGCAAAGTGATATCTTCATTTGCAGATTGGTGTGAACCCAAAAAATTGACGCATTATAATACTAAATTGGTAGATTTGACACAATAAAATTTCTACACAACTGAACTTTCCAAACCAACTCAACTTGCACAAATTCCTTCCACAACACCTAAAAAACTGTTAGGATTAATAAAAATAATCCACAATAATGTTGAAATCAATGAAAACATTATCACGTCATTATCAGCCATCCATGCTCATGTTCCCAATCAACATCATCAATGATAAATTTCTTGAAATCTCCAACAAGATCTAGAAAAGGAAGGAATAATAACATTTGTAGACAATATCTTGTGCCTCAAAGAAACAATGCCATTTCATTTTGTGGATATTTTTATGCTTGTAACTCTTTTGGTCATAAAGCTACTGAGAGAAAATATAAGATGAAAACTTGAACAACTTTATTTCAGAGCACAACATTGTATGCTACAAATGGAATAAGATGGGACATAAGGAAAATATTCGCAAAAGTGTTTTGTAAAGCCACCAGTTTAGAAAAATGAAGAATCCCTTAATTAGAAAAGGAAGGGTAATGACAAGGTATGGAAGGAAGAAAATGCTCAATAAAATGAGAAGGGTGATTTCTCACATGTGCACTCTGTATAAGATCTTAAGACAAACTAAGATAGAGCATTATCTCAAGGGGATATTTTATTTGAAAAAAAAATAGCCCCCTAAAAAGAACATGATGTTGAATATTTCAACATGAAAGAAGAATTGGATCAAATTAGTTGATATGTAGATCTGTAGTGCATGAATGAAACCTTGTTGAAGGTTCTGGTGCATGTAGATTATGTGTGGAGGTAGGTATAGATGTTTTGATTGATATAATTCTAGGCTAGTGTACCACACATGACAATAATAATGTTGGCTTAGGCATTCACAACATGTACTATAAGAGAGATTCATGGCATTTTTTTGCTTCCCTTCATAGTGCAAGATTTGATCTTATGGCTCATAAGTTAAGTTGATCAACATGTGAAGGTGTTACATTCAAGTTTTTCATGTTGATATAAATGACAAAAATTTCTTTTGTGTTGTGGTAGGATATAGTAATGTTGAAGGTTTGTTGGAATTCTCTGAATTCCTCGAGAAAGTATGATTTTTCCATAAAGTCCCATTGACATATTCAAGGATAATTAATACATAGTACCTTGTTATATCATGTGATTTGGAGGTCTTCAAGTACAATTTTCAAATGTCAATAGGCTATAGATAGTTCTAGTTAATTATCCATTCTAAGTACTTGTGCCAATTGGTGTATGTACAAATATGTTATCTAATTTCATGCAGAAATTATTCATGTCTCAATTTGTATCAAGGTTGATATTATGCATTTAGTATGCTTGGTTGCCATATTTCAAGCTAATCCTAAGAAATCTCATGAAAAAAATGAAAAATATATTTAGGTACTTGAAAGGAACTCTAGATTATGGTCTATGTTATAAAAACCTGATGATAAAATTTCTGTAAGTGCCTATACTGATGCTAACTAGGCTAGTTGTGTGGATGATTGGAGATTCCCAAGTGGAAGTGCATTTTTCTTGGAAGACAGACTGGTCTCTTAGTTTAGTAAGAAGCAGGATTCATCATCCTTATCCACAAAAAAAGAAAAATACATTGCTACAACATCTTCTTGCAGTCAGGTGATTTGGATGAAGTAGACTTTGAAATATTTGAATGTTGTTTATGATGAACCTATTCCTATATTGTGTGATGATACAAGTACAATCAATATTTCCAAGAATCCCACAATGCATTCAATGACTAAACACATCTCTATTTGATATCACTTTCTACGAGAGAAGGTTACATAGCATGAAGTCAGAATGGTGTATGTATCTACCAAAGATCAAATTGTAGATATCTTCACAAAGGCACTTTCAAAGGATACTTTTGATTATCTCAAACAGAAGTTAGGGGTTATTGCCCCTCCTTGTTCTAACTAGATACATAGTTGGTGGATCTTTCTAGGGGGAGAAATTCATGTCATATCCTTTTATCCTAGATTGATGTGTGCTACCACTCAGGGGGAGTTGGTAGTGAGGTTGAGTTTGATGTAGTTATGCAAATATTGTGAAGAATGTTGTTGGTCAAAACAGGAGTTTGTGTTGTTATTTAAATTTAATATCTTTGGCCCTTTGCATGAAAGTTAGAGAATATGTTGTTGCATTTTATATGTAGGTGTATTCTACTGATGCAAGAGCATCTACCAACAACACCAATCATCTAGGGGTACTTCTAACCCAACAACAACTGAGAAGATCACTTTAACAAATCCATCAAAATTCACTTTTCCATTCACCAAAATCTCACACAATTTCACTTGATTCTTCTTTTCTACAAAACTCCAAGACAACATGTCAGTATTCTAAATTCACCAAAACCATACTCCAAACCATCATCAGCATCAAAATGTCTGAACTTCACTCAAAAACCTAATAAGAAACCCCGAACCATTCAACACTTTCACAACTCATCAAATTTCACTTTTTATCAACTAGTTCCACAATACCAAAAGACAATAACCAACCATTTATGCTTCAAGCCTTTTATTAAACTTCCAATAAATTTTGTACATCATGTTTTAGATTTAAATAAACCAAAAACACCTTTTACAAGCACTACACCATTAGTTTTCCTAATTCTATAGTCAAAACTCCATTTTACCTACTCAAAACGCCATGTTTCCACATTATTCAATACATCAAAATGACAAGCCTTGCTTCAGGTTTTCTTCTAGACCATTGGTTCATTTTAGAAATAAATCTTTGACATATTCAACACAAATTCCATCACTCACATCGCTGTTCCATCATAATATTAGTTTCTTGCATTCAAAGGCCACATTTCCAGTAGCATTGTAATGTAGCAAAATCGGGTATACCCACCAATATACATTGAAACTCCATGAACCAAATACTGTTTTGGGAACCCATATTTTCCAATTTAAACATATCTCATCACCAGATATCCTTACTTTAGAAATTACATCAATAACATGACTGTCCCACAGTTCAAGTGAACCAAATTAGGTCAATTTTCCAAAGTAACCACCATCATTTCAACACCAAACTAATAATAAATTTAAATAGTAATAAATCATATTCCAATACTTAGTATTTAATCATTTTCAGGAGTATTTAGGCTTAAATATATGCTGAACAATCAAACCCTTAATTATAGGCTTTTGTATCACAAAAGAGTGAGGGTTTGTTAGAAAAACATACTCCAAACCTTTACCTACTCTGCCAGAATTTGAAACATGTGTAAATATGTTTGCATACACTTTATAAGCATTCCTTAATCCTCAAATGCTTCATTTTATTCAAAACACCACTTGGAGCCATGCTTTTTGTGAGGAAAAACACTATTTTTATGTCAGGACAACAACATTCATGTTGGAATCTCGCCTTCCCCTACAATTATTAATCTACACACAACCTTTACATAACAAAAATACTCTATTATATCCATCCCATTGACCAAATAAACCTACATATCCCATTGAACAACTAAACCTACATCGATGGGATGGAGGAATATTTCCCTAAAAGACTCTCAAAACACATATTCTAAGATTACAGACCAAACAACAAAGAATGCACTCAAACAATTGCTTTACTCAATCAAATCTCTCCTAATTGGATTTAAATAAATGCTAACTCTTTGTCCTATCAAGAACAATAATATTTAAATCCTTAAACTTCTGTAAAGACTATGCAAATGGAAGAATAATAGAAAGAAACTCTAAAAATTGCTAACAGGGTAGTTTTATTGAATAGATTTCTTCATGATTACAATGATGATCACTTGCCCACCTTTTACATGATTATATAGATGTTTCCCAAAAAAATAATTGTCTTTTCAACTACCTTCATCGACCTATCCCTTCAACTTTCCCACAAAGACTCTTCATCTTCTAATTTTTTTTCTTTTTACATAATTGGCAATTTTGCAATTTAAACAACTTTATTTGCAATTTGACTTAACCAACCCTCTAGTGACCTATTTGACACTTCAAATACATAATTTATGACCTCATATGACCTTTTACAATACTTTACAATGAAAAATTGAAACTTAGCAATTTTTTTCCTTTTGAAGGTATTTTGAGGACAAGGTGCTCCTGCACCATACAACCAACCAACAAAACCTTTCCAAATCCCTTGGAAACATGTTAACTTGTTATTTTTACCTACAAAAAAACTTCAATTTTTTCTTGGACTGCTTGCTCTTGCTCTTGAATCTTTGTCTTCACCACCATCTTCACTTGCCTTCACTTGTCTTTTTCCTTATTCTTCTGCTCATCAGGTTCACAATCATTCTTCAAAAGGACACATGAGTGTCCTTTCACAACTCTCATCTTCCACCAACTCTTTCTCTTCCACAAGACACATGACTATCCTTTCTCATTGCCTTTCTTTAGCAATCTTTCCTCTTTTCTCTTCCTCTCATTTTTGACAATTCATCCTTGACCTTCTCTAACCAACTTGTCTTCATCTTTTCACCTTCTCATCTACTCCCATCAGTGAAGTACTCTTCAGGCTGCAAAATCAAGTGCTTCTTCAGACAGACCTATCCATCTTCTTTACTGCTTCACCACACAACTCAACAACCAAGCAAGTTCCTCCTTGCTTCTAACTTCTCTCAACTTTCTCTACCTTCTCTTGGAAAAAACCAAGTTCTCAACCTGCAAAAACTCACACAAACTCACAACTTCTCTCTACAACTTAGATTGATCAAGCACCTACAATCAAACTCAACAACTCAACATCAACGACAACTTAACCAACTTATTAGAATCAAGCAACTTTGATACCAATTTATGCAAGAGCATCTATCAACAACACCAATAATATGCATGTACTTCTAACCCAACAACAACAAAGAAGATCACTTTAACAAATCCATCAAAATTCACTTTTCCATTCACCAAAATCTCACACAATTTCACTTGATTCTTCTTTTCTACGAAACTCCAAGACAACATGTCAGTATTATAAATTCACCAAAACCATATTCTAAACCATCATCAACATCAAATTTTTTGAACTTCACTCAAAAACCTAATAAGAAACCCTAAACCATTCAACACTTTCACAACTCATCAAATTTCACTTTTTATCAACTAGTTCCACAATACCAAAAGACAATAACCAACCATTTATGATTCAAGCCTTTTATCAAACTTCCAAGACACTTCATACATAATGTTTCAAACTGAAATAAAACAACAACACCTTTTCCAAGAACTGTACCATAAGTTTCCCTAATTATGTAGTCAAAACTTCATTTTACCTACTCAAAACACCATGTTTCCACATTAATCAAGACATCAAAATGACAAACCTTGCTTTTAGGTTTTCTTCCAAACCATTGGTTCATCTTAGACATCAATTCTTTAATAGATTCAAGAAAAATTTCATCACTCACATCACTGTTCCATCATAATATTAGTTTCTTGCATTCAAAGGCCACATTTCTAGTAGCATTGTAACATAGCTAAATCAGGTATACCCACCAATACACATTTATACTCCATGAAAAAAATACTATTTTGGGAACCCATTTATGCCAATTTAAACATATCTCATCATCAGACATCCTTACTTTAGAAATTACATCAATAGCATGACGGTCCCATGGTTCAAGTGAACCAAATTAGGTCAATTTTCCAAAGTAACCACGATCATTTCAACACCAAACTACTAAATAACTTTAAATAGTCATAAATCATGTTCCAAGACTCAAGATTTAATCATTTTTAGGATTATTTAGGCTCAAATATACATTGAACAATAAAACCCTTAATTATAGGCTTTTGTATCACAAAAGAGTGAGGGTTTGTTAGAAAAAAATACTCCAAACCTTTACCTACTCTGCCACAATTTGAAACATGTGTAAATATGTTTGAATACGCTATACAAGCCTTCCTCAATCCTCAAATGCTTCATTTTCTTCAAAATGCCACTTGGAGCTATGCTTTTTGTGAGGAAAAACACTATTTTTCTGTCAGGACAACAACATTCATATTGGAATCTCGGCTTCCCCTAAAATTATTAATCCACACACAACCTTTAAAGGAATCTATTTGATCCATCCCATCAACAAACTAAACCTACATTGATGGGATGGAGGAATATTTCCCTAAAAGACTCAAAACCCCTATTCTAAGATTACATACCGAACTACAAAGAATGCACTCAAACAGTTGCTTTACTCAATAAAATCTCTCCCAATTGGATTTAAATAAATGCTAACTCTCTATCCTATCAAGAACAATAATATCTAAAGCCTTAAAATTATGTACAGACTATTCAAATGGATGAATAACAAAAAGAAACTCTGAAAATTGCTATCAGGGTACTTTTATTGAATAGATTTCTTCAAGATTACAATTATGATCACTTGCCACCTTTTACATGCTTATATAGATGTCTCCCAAAAAAAACTGTCTTTTCAACTACCTTCATCAACCTATCCCTTCAACTTTCCCACAAAGACTCTTCATCTTCTGATTTTTTTGCTTTTTTTTCTTTTTACATAATTGGCAAATTTACAATTTTGTGCAACAAAACAACTTTATGTGCAATTTGACTTAACCAACCCTCTAGTGACCTATTTTACACTTCAAATACAAAATTTATGACCTCATATGACCTTTTACAATACTTTACAATGGAAAATTGAAACTTAGCAAATTTTTTCCTTTTGAAGGTATTTTGAAGACAAGGTGCTCCTGCACCATCTACCCTTTGTCTTTGATGTCAAAGGGAGAGAGTGAGAATATGTGTGTTGCATTCAATGCCAAAAGGGGAGATTGTTGGTAGTTGTTTTCATTGATATAAACACTTGAGGAGCTTTGTGTAAGGTTGTTGGCAGTGGTTATCATTGATGTCAACATTGATTATTGGTTGTCACTGTCACATATATTTATGAGATTATTGACAGGGGTTGATGAAAACACTTGATGAATTATTTGTGGTTATCATTCTTGTCTACACTTGAGAATTGAGGAAGATTTATGGCATTGATTGTCATTGTTGAAAACATTATGTTTGGGATAACATTGATGTATGGTGTTGTTGTTGAAGTTAATGGTTGGATGGAATGCCTTGTCTAATGTATGATGGTGTTGCTAAATTTCATGGTTGGATGACATGCCTTCTCTAATAATAATCAAAGAAGTATTGAGTATAGTTGTTGTCAACAGAGTTGATTTCATAATGATATATTAAGATGATAATTAGAAGCATTAAGATGAGGATTAGAAGTGTTTCTAATTGTGGAGAGATGTTTTTAATGATCTACAACATGTTCCATGCTCTCTCTTATTGCTCCTGATGAAGTATATGCTACTAAAAGGAAGCTTTGGCCTCCACAAGTTGATTGAATGTATTTGGTTTAGGAAACTACTTTAAAGTCTATTTGGGAGAATGCTCCACATTCCTCCATTGTTGAAGATATGGCCTTGTGGTTTGGGATTGAAATTAAGTGTTCTATGGATGTTTCACTCCTATTATTTAAGGTCATCGGTGTTTCTGAGGAGACTTATAAGAGTTACAAAAGGTTGGTAATGTTGTTGGTTGCCTAGACTGGTCTAAAAAATTCTCTGCATTTCTTTGCATTGATATCTTTTCTCTTGCGGCTTGGTGAATGTCTTCAATGTATGTGTAGTTTATCAATTCCAATTTCATATGTTGAAGTGCTTCACAAGTTGGTATTTTAATTTTATATCTCATAATTAAGAATTTTGTGTTTTTGGAATGAATTATTTTGTTCCTGTTTGGTTTTTGGTGGCTGCTAGTAGCATGACAGTTTGAAGAATTTTATAGAAGAATTTTTGGATGCTTAAGGAACATCCCCATGTGATTTGCATACCACTGATTAGATTCTTTAGTGTTGCATTATGTGTTGCATTATATTTTTGGGTTACATGTGGATATATGGCTGAGAGGGCTTGTTCCTTTGCTTGCATCATGCACTTGGAGGTATGTGGCAACATTTAAAGATGTATTATGATAGTTTTTGGTCTTGACCTATCTTGGTTAGAACCACCTTGAGAAAATTTAGTTAGAAGTATGTTTTTGGGCCGACTGGTTATGTGCTTCATGTTGAACACCCAAAATACTGAGAGGGTGGGGTGAATCATTATTCTATTAAACCATTTAATCAAAATCCATCCAATTATCAATACATAACTAACTACAACAATGAATGAAAGCAAGAAACAATAAAAAGATCACATAACAAATGAACACCAAAATTTTTATGTGGAAAACCCAAAAAAAGGAAAAACCATGGTGAGGATTAGATCACAATATATTATAACCGGTTATAAGATATTACAGTTGGTCACTTCTAGGACACATTGTCTAGAAAGGCTCACAACTAGAGATAGATACAAAAATAGAAAATGACTACACAACCAAGATGTGAACTAATAAAAAATGCACCTTCCTTGTGTTGGATTTAGTTCCTTTGAAGCTCTGAATACAAAACACTGCTCTACATTACAATCACTCAACATTCACAACAATTTTTCTCTCATTCTGATCACACACATATAGGTTTGCATGTTCGCACTACATCACTTATCATCATGCATCGTATGTTATATCATATCATCCTACAACTTAAAAATTTCTTACATATATATCCAATACATCTGCATACATCAATTAGGTTGGCCTAATTAGATATAGCCCTTTATTAATTCAAAATTGAATTTTCAATTCCAATATTGAATTAAAAACATCTTTGCTCTGAAACCAAATATACAACACTTAATTTAGGCCAACATGGACCTAAAATAGATCTCATTAACATCCAAAATACATATTTATGTTGAAATAATGAAGAAGGAACCCTTTGATGTTTTGTCATTGATGCCAACATTAATTGTTGATAGTTTTCTCACATCTGATGAATAGAATGAAAAAAATCTTAATCTAGTAATTGAGTCCAAAATAGCTCATGTTATAAGATAGGCCTTTGATGTTATAGTATGTTATTTAGGACTACTAAATGTACCTATGATCAATATTTCAATATTTTTGGTCGCACGAAGTTCGACATACAGTTTTTGGCTTTATATAGTGCGAATGGGTATCTATAATCTGATCAGCATTCCTTCGATATTTGGAATTAGAATTTCTAATTCTAGGATATTTTTTAGAGGTGTCAATATATTATATATTCTAGATGGCAAGTGCTTACATGATCAAATGGATGATTGGTGTTGGTTAGTTTGGCTTATTTTTGTGATTAGGTCTAATTCTTGGTTGACCTAATACAAGATATATGTTGTGGAGATTAAGAATGTATTGGAGATGTTAGTATGACCTATTTTAGGTCAGTTTCAATCTAAATCAAGTTTTTCATGAGTTGGTTTGAGCATGAAAAAGTTTTTGATTCATGTGTGAAGCTGACAAGGTAGTGATGAGTTAAAATAGGGCTACATCTAATTGGGTTGTCCTATTGATGTATATAGATGTAATTGGGCATATATGTGAGACATTTTTTAGTTGTAGAAGTGAAAGGATATGATATGACATGTCATGTGATGTGAAAACATGTGAATCTAGATGTGTGAGATCATAAGAAGGTCACAATTGTTGTGAGTGTTGAGCTACTGCTAAGAAAAGCAATATTTTATATTCAGAGCTTCAAAGGAATTGAAATTCAACACAAGGGAGGTGCACATTGTATCAGTTCACATTTTTGTTGTGTAGCCACTTTTGTTTTTGTATCTATCTTTGATTGTGAGCCTTATAAGGATAGTGCGTCCTGGTAGTGAGCCGTTGTAATATCTTATAACTAGTTATAATATATTGTGAGCTAATCCTCACAATTTTTTTTCCTTTTTGGGTTTTTCACGTAAAAATATTGGTGTTCATGTGTTATGTGATGTTGTGATTCCTTTCATGCTTTCATTCATAGTTGCAGTTAAATATATTTTGATCATTAGATGGATTATGATTAAATTGTTTAATAGAATACTGATTCACCCCCTCTCAGTATTCTGTGTGTTCAACAATTGGTATTAGAGCCTAGTTCCTTTTGAGAAGCCTAATAGCCTGAGGAAGATCTTGGAGATTGAACACATGGCTAATAAAAGGTATCCCCTTTCTTCAAAAGTAATTTCTACAATTGAATGCATAGACGATGGCTGCATTCTTGACAAAGAAGAACTCAAAGCTTCTCTTGAAGATCTTGATAGAGTTGAAGGTGAGAACAAAGATCTGAAGGAAAACCTAAAGGAAGCACATCACTGCATCAAAAAATTGAAAGATCAAATCAAGAAGTTTAAAGAAAGAAATAGGGAAGTCAATGAAAAATTGAGGCAAGCAAATAAAGAAATCAGTAGACTAAAAGTGCAAGGGGAAGAAAAGACAAAAATTGGAGATTGTTTGAATGCAACAGTTCAAAGCAAGACTAATGAATGCACAAGAATTGAACAAGAAGTAGTAACTCTGATATCACATTTGGAAAAGGCAAGAGTTCATGAAGAAAAATTCAAGACAAGCTCTACAAGGCTTGATAAGTTGATTGTAGGACAAAAACTATCTAAAGATAAAGGTATGTTTGGGAATTTAAGAAGGAGAAAGCTCAAAGGAAAATCAAACACCTAACAAGGTTGAAATTCAAAAGAGGACTCAAGGCAATGGAAAACAAATCAGAAATAAAAAAAGAAATGCTAGAAGAACTCCCAAAAGACAACCAAATGCTCAAAGGTACCCATCTTTTAATGGTATTTATTTTTCATTCAATAATTTTGGACATAAGGCTATAGAATGTAGAAGTAGAATGACTCATAATACTGGATAATTTTTTGGACATTTTTTGCATGCAAGAATTTTGGGCATAGAGCTATTAAGTGCAAAATTCAAATGATGAATAGATATAATGCTAGTAGAATGGTTCAATATTTCAACAGTTACTGTTATACATGCAATGCATTTGGACACAAAGCTAACTAGTGTAGATCAAGATTGAATGGAAGTTAGTTTAGTCAAAAAAATGTTGTATGCTACAATTGCAACAAACTTGGAAACATATCAAGAGTTTGGAGAAGCAAGAATAGAAGGTAGGCTAATCTAGGAAAGAGGAATGAACCTGTGAAGAAGATTGATCCTACTAAACTAAAGAAAAAAATGGAGAAGATTTTGAGAAAGAAAGAAGAATATGGGAACAAAGTTGAATAGGAACTATAGATTAATTTTTGCCTCCCTGTAGTACAAATAACTCTTCTAAAATATAAATCTAGGCATGGGTTTAGGGGGAGCAACAACAAAAGGGTATGTGCAGGATCATGATGGGCCAAAAAGTGGTAATATGATGGGAATGTGGCTGATGACTATTTTTTTACCCAAAGTTGATGAAACAAAAAGGGTTTTTAAAGGATATTCTCAGCTTTCCACTAATATAAATTATGCTTTACTTTGAATTTAATAAGTAATTATTATTTATTTTCACTAGTACACAAACAACAATATATGACTAAATAAACTACTAAAAATTGCATATAAATGACTAATTTTGGTCACGTGACCATTAGTAGTTTATTGCCGGTCATTTATAACACGACCAAATTTATGACTAAACTATTTTAGTCATTTATTTAGTCATTGATTTGTAGTCATTGATTTGGTCATTAATTTGGTCATTGCTTTAGTCATTGATTCAGTCATTGATTTAGTCATTGATTTAATCATTAATTTAGTCATTGATTTAGTCATTGATTTAGTCATTAATTTAGTCATTGATTTAATCGTTAATTTAGTCATTGATTGTTATTAACTAGTCATTTATTTAGTCATGGTAGTGATTTATTTAGTCATTAATTTAGTCATATATTTAATCATTAATTTAGTCATTAATTGTTGTTAACTGGTCATTTATTTAGTCAAGGTAGTCATATATTTAGTCATTTATTTAGTCATATATGTAGTCATTAATTTAGTCATATATTTAGTCATTAATTTAGTCATTACTTTAATCATTTATTTAGTCATTATTTTAGTCATTACTTTAGTCATATATTTAGTTATTTAGTCATTTAGTCATATTTAGTCATTAATTTAATCATTACTTTAGTCATTAATTAAGTCATTTTATTTACTAGTTTTCATTAATTGGTAGTAAATATAATCACGAAATAAATAATTTATTAAATACCATAAATTTTATAATGCAAAACTAATATAATATTAAATTTGACCTTAAACATAAAAGTAAATAAAAATATTGCATATGTGTATAAGCTACAACATACTAAAATTAAAAGATTGATTCAACATCATGATAAATAAAGGTAATCTACAATAAAAAAAATTAATGCAAATATATATCAAGTTATAAAATGTCAAGTGTCTAAGAGTATATATGTAAATATAATAAAAAATGTCAAAGTTGTCTAAGAGTTTCCAACTCTTTCAAATACACCATGATAATTAAGATCCCTGAACAACATATTCAAAATATTGCATAAAATAGTGAGCCAAGATGTCTAGCAACTAGTACATGATAAATATGTTCAACTATGTCATTTTTTGCAGATATTTTAGTGGCCACTGTGTGAAGGTTCCTTCTTTCTCTTTCAGACGAATAGCTCCATCTATTTTGTCTTCATAAACAAGGGGTATGTTACTCGTGACCTTTAAAATGTTTACATTTGCATCCATTGTTCCTTTCAAGTTGACTCCATGTATAATAGATAGGGAGTGAATCTGCCCAATGCCCACAACATCACCATCTAATGGATCCAACACCTTAACTTTATCTCCTTCTTTGAGTTTATCAATACATTCCTACAAAAAGAAAAAAATAACACATTATAACATAAACTTACATAAAGGCTTCCAACAAATAACACATTATCCATGTTCCTACTAAACTTGCATAAAGGCTTCCAACAAATTTTTATGCATAAATAAAATAAACTAATAAACTTGTACAATTTTATCTTTAGATTACAACAACTACATGTAGCTTAATCAATATCTCATTCAAACAAATAAAAAATTGTAAGATTTAATATTCAATACCATAGAACACAGAAAATACGATAAAATGTGTTCATTGAGGTCATCACAGAACTCACCGTGTTTGGAGAAGCAAACTGTTTTCCATTCAACATACTAGCATCTGATCTTTTTACAAACCCATTCTCATCAGCCTGCTTGTGCATACACAATCAATAAAATTCCACAAAAGTATGGTAACAATCAATAAAAATCCACAGAATAAGTACATTAACCAAAGAAACTAAATTTAATACTGGAAAAATGATTGAAAACTATAAGGCTTCTCAAAATCAGTCTACTTTTGGGCTATTAACATGGCCCTCTAGTTAAAACTATTATAGGCTGCTATGGCCCTACAAGCTTATTTAGTATAGCAATTGTAATCAGGGTCAATTAAAGACCAAGCTAAGTGGTTTGTGACCTCTTGTTGATTAGAATGATGTATGTTATCAGCACATTAAAAATAAGCCAGGTCTTCACCAATTATGCAATCATCATTAGCATCATATCAATTACCCATTAGTTATGTAGTCATGCAATCATGCAGTTAGTTGTGCAATCATAGTTAAACATCAGTCAATTACTCATCAGTTATGTTGTCATGCAATCAGTTATTGTCATGTCCCCTTTTCCAAATTAGAACCATGGAGAGACCTCTAGCATATCATCATTTCTCATAGGCTAAAGGATAAGTCAAGGGAAATGAATGATAATATTATTTTAAGTTGGGCCCAATAATATAATATTTATGGGGCAACTTAATAATATTTGATCTATAACATATGCAAATGTACAAACTACCAAAAAATTTAAATTTTACAAACTTAATTAAATTGAGGAAATCAACCATTTCTTCATCTAATACAGCTCCATATGCATCTGCATAATTTTCAAAAGTAAACCTACCAAAATAAAAACTATTTGCTACTCTGATTGAGTAGAGAATTATAATTTTTGATCAATGTTTAGGTAACCATTGGCCTGATGATAAGTGTGATCACAAGATCAAATGAGAAAGCATTTCTGAGATAATTTGTGCTTCCAAAAGGTCTAGAGCATCCATAATGTACAAATGTTGTCTTTCTATATTATATTCCCAACTATCCCTTTTTAGTTTTTTAATCATTTTGATCCACCTATTAGCATACCTATTGGTTAATAGAATAACTAGAATCCTACTTGGCAAATAAGTGGATCTGTGGGATCTATTGTGATGACTACAATAATTTTGAGATCTCTTGTTAAGGCATCAACAAGGAAATTCTTTTCCCATTTAACCCATTGTATATCAAATTTATAACTCTAGAACTCAAAATACCATCCAGCAATTCTCCCTTGGGCTAAATCTATGTTTGTTTTTTTCGTTAACAAATTTCTTATTGGCTAACTATTTGTTTTGCTTGCAAAATGTTTGGGCTTGAGGAATATTTTAAGATTTTCAATTCCTCTTTTAACAACCAAAATCTCCTTCTTATATATGTGTTAGTTCTTTTTACTTTGTGAAAATGTATGAAACTTGTATCCACAAATTTCGCTTTTCCATCTAGAAATTCTTGGCTCAACATTACTGACCATGTATCAATTGAAGCATCTATGTTGAGAACTAAAGAAATACCCCACTTGTGGCATTTGGAACCACACATTCAAACACTTAAACATGTTTGAAGTGATGTGAATGCATGTGAGGAGTACTAAATGCAGGTAAAAGGTTTGTAAGTAGTTAAATGAAGTGCTTATTGATTATGAATTACTCGCGCCTTTACCATCAAGCAAACTTAGGATGTATTAGAGGTTCCCAAATTCTCATTTGATTGTCCATGTCACTTTTCCTTTGCTTGATGAAATACCTAAATTTAAAGTTTTTGGTAATTTGTACATTTGCATGTGTAAAACTTGGAGTAAAACTGTACAAATACTTAATGGTTTCAAAAATCTCTATCACAGGTTTTTCTAGAAAATTTGTACTATTACACAACACTTTTGCAGAGAGTAGTTGCATGAAGGAAATCGATAATTAACATCAATCAATAGTAGTGATTTAGTTTCACTCCTTTTAAGTTTTCATATATTTTTGTTAATTTATGTTATGTAATTTAGAAGTTGAACCATCTTTTGTTAATATATTGTGCAAAAGAGCAATTAAGGGAGCACAATTTCAATGTTCATGCAAAATAGCACTGAGATGGAAAACAATAGCTACGGAGAATAAATTTTATCATAGCAGTCTATGGCTACACATTTCTCGCTAATTTATATAAATAATGTATTCCCCATTAATATTGTTTTAGTAAAACCATAGATAAGTCATCTGGTTCTGGCACAAAGAAATCAATTATTGATCACTCTCTAGTCAGTATGACTTCTAAGAGTAAATTTAAACCACACCAAGTAATCCAACTAATTTGCTACAAGACATGATAAATTAAGACCTACTCAAGCTGTTGGCTTTTCCCTCAGCTTGCTTAAACAAACCAGAATTCAATAGTAATACATAAGATTGTTTACTATAAAATTATCAACAAATCTTGTGGTTGTAACTGGCAACCAATTTACATGTTTTACTCTCTAACAATTGAATTTTTTTAATTAAGATCAAGCAAACGGGAAATATTCTATACACATAATATCATTTAACGGAATTGAGAGCCATAGAGTTACACGGAAGTGAAATTCCATGAATAAGAGAATCTGAATGTGCATGTTGGAGGAGGTAACCAAGGGCATCAACAGTGAGAACATAAAGAAAAGGGGCAAGAGGGCAGCCTTGACGAATGGAATTTTGGAGGAATTGGGGGGATAAAACTCTGTTAACAGCCACTCTTGCACTAGCATCCATGAATAGCATTCAAACATGAGCACAAAAGTTAGGACCAAACCCCAGCCATTGCAGCATCTGAGGATGAATGACCAATGTATTTGATCATAAGCTTTATGAAAATCAAGCTTAAGAATCAAAGCATCCTGAGAAGTTTGACGAGCCCATTCAGAAGGTTATTCATCCAAAATATAGCTGAAGACATTAATAATTTATTCGATATCCTTGATTTTTTTGTGAGGTTTTGGGCTCCAAATTAGCAATGCACAAAACTAAATTTTGGATGATTAGTCCCAACTCCCGATCACCTTGGATTCCCCAAGAATGGAAGGAGATCAAACATGGTGACATTACTCGGTATTTAGGCATTCCTTTTGGGCTGGGAGTTTCCTTGAAAGATATGTGGAGATGGTTTTTTAACAAGTTTAAAGTCAAGCTCCTGGGATGGACAAATAAATTTCTTTCAATGGCTGACCGTATACAAGTGGCCAAAAAAGTCCTCTTAGCTAGTCATGTCTATACCTCCTCATGCTGGCTGCCTTCTAAAACTTGTTATAATCAGCTTACCCAGCTTATTCGCAACTTTATTTGGTCTAAATGGGGAAATAAAAAAGGTATGCCTGCCACTTCTTGGTCTCATTGTATACTTCCTAAGGATAAGGGTGGATTAGGAATTATAGATCCTTTTATTCAAGGGATATGTCTTTCAGCTAAATGGATAGGCAGAGCTTTGGATGGCAACACCCCTTGGAAATCTTTGATCAGATACCGTATACAAACATCAACCTCTGGCAAAGCTTGGAGTTCCATTCAATGGACTGACAAGATCCTCTTGGCACATCACTTCAAACTCCACGGATCTGCCCCACTTAATTGTATTTGGAAAGCATGGCAAATAGTTTCTCAAAAACTATCTTGGTCTAACCAATCATTCAGCCATGGGCTCAGTTTTGCATCTTCCTCAATTTGGTGGAATCGATTGATACAAGTTAATAACCAGCCCCTTGCCAAGATTCCAAGGATGAAAGCTAAATGAATTTTCAAGAAAGGTATCCGAGTGTTCATTGACCTATGGGATCCCACTAGTTTTACATGGAAATCATGGCAGCAGCTCAAGATACGCTTCAAACTCAATAATAAAGACAAGCTCATTGTTTTGGAAATCCAGAATATGGTCCCTCCTAACCTTTCTATCCTCATGGCCACTAGCTGTCACTCTAGTTTTTTTAAATATTGGAGGTGGCCTAATGGCAGCGGTATCTGAACTTTTCCTCTCAAGATCCTTTATAAACAATTGATTCCTGGTTTGTCTCTTTCAAACCGACTTAACTCTGTTTGGAGATGTAACTTCAGAAGATCCAAGTGGAATCAGCTTAGCTTGCAAATTTGGAAATCCAAAGCGGATGCACAATCATAACTCACAGCATGGAAAATTTTGCATGCCAAACTCCCAGTTGGTGCTCGCCTCAAATTCATTAACCCACCTCCTCCTTGTCCTTTTTGTGGAAGGGTTGAAACTCTCAAACACTATTTCTGGTTGTGCCCCCATGCTAAAAAGTTGTGGACTGCCCTTCTTTCAGCCTTGCCTACCCTATTTCACTTCCCTTGGTCATGGAAATCCACTCTCCTCGGATCCTCGGTGTTACATAATGTGATTTCCAACTCTTGTAGGCTTATCATTCTAAAAGTCATTTGGAGGATTCATTGTCAGGTTGTGTTAGCTCACACCTTCTCTCCCTTTGTAATAGAATTATCATCTATTTGTACTAATATGTATACTCTTTTGCTGTGGCTAACTGATGATCTGGAAAAGAAGGACAATGCTCACTACCTGCAAGCAAAGTAGCTTTTATCTCAGCTACAGGTTCAATTAATCATCTATGCATTCATGGTCTAGAGAAGAACTGATTCGTATTCCTTCTGAGTGGAGTCTTGGGTGCATTCATTAGTCGATTGAGATAGAGGTCATAAGGAATTCTAAAGGATTGTGGTAAAAAATTGTTTTTCCATTCAAGTGTTTTCAATCTACATTATGTTTCTGAGTTGTCTTTCTGCGTTGAAAATATTTTGGACTTTTCATTGGCTGAGGTCAGTAAGTCGTGGCACATAGAAATTTGGCATTCGTAACTTTCTATAATTGCAGATAATTCAGTTATGCCTGTGTGTTCATTCAAAGCCTATGCAAAGCTTTCTTTTAACTGGTTTTCATATTATAAAAGGAGCCAACTTTCTATTCTGAGATGCAGATTTTTATTTGGTGTATAAATCAGATAAAGAAGTCACTTTTTTTCTTTGTGCTACAATACAAGTAGGTGTCTCTTTTGGATGGCAGTTCCAAGTTGCAAGATTGTCAACGTAGTTTCTAGATTGAGATTATAATTAGAATGAAGCAGTATTCAGTTGTGTTTGAGAGCAGGTTGAAGAAGTTATGTGTTCCATATTAAGAATTATATGATTCTGAAGTTGGTGCTTCAGCATCTTGGAGTTGGTGCTGATTGGCTTTAGCAATGAAATGGTGATGATTGGCTTCTGGAAAATGAAGAGAGAATAATGGATGTTTAAGAATACCTTGAACATTGTTAGAATGAGAGTTTGAGGAAAAATAAGTCCACTCTAGCAATTAGAGAAATCATAGAGGAAATGTGCTAAAGTAAAAGCATCCTATAAATTCATCATAGTGCATTCCAAAAGAAAATAAAGCAATGCCAAAATATTCTCCATTAAGTTTTCCACTTCAAAAGAGCTTCTCATATAAATATTTGTGTTCATGTCAACACATGTTATCTTTTGTGTTTCATTGAGTTTCCAAGACGTAGGAACACAATTTTGATGACAACAAAAAATTGTGGTGGACAGCTAGTAAAATAACTTAGACAAACTAAAAGCAACATAAACATTTAAAAATAAATAAAATGGGCTGAATTTGCAATGACAACCCTTATAAATTTTTGAGGTTTTTAGCATTTTTTTCCTTAAAATTTCACCTTTTCTTTTTTCATGTGTCAAATGGAGCAATCTATCCGGTCCTAAAAATGGAAATGTCCCCTCCAAGTCTATGCTTTTATACTTTTTCATATTTCTATAATGAGCTGCAACAAGTCAACTTCTTACAAATATTTTACTCTAATTTTCTTCATCGTCAAGCTTGCATTAAGGTTATTACTCATTACAAATCCAAGAATAAAAAGCATACAAGAAAATGCAAGTTTATAAACTCTTTGTTGCTAAACAAGTATGACTAAGGAGATAGAGTGTCATTTTCATGTGTTAATGACAACAATGAATTGTTAGACTGACTTATCTCTAATTCCTCAAAACAACCTAGATCTGACCACCAGATTTCTCTCTATCATGTAATCTAGATCTGACCACCAGATTTCTCTCTATCATGTAGGCAAATCAAAATGTAAAGCACAAAATTTCTGCCTGTAATTTCTATTTTCAAGTGCTGCAGATGTGACAGGTTGCCAATGGAATTAGGAAGGTTATTTAAACCTCTATAGTCTTCTATGTTCAAGTGTTGCAGCTGTGAAAGGTTGCCAATAGAATCAGGGGGGTTATTTAAACTTTTACACATTTCTATGTTCAAGTGCTACAGCTTTAAGTACATGTTTCCCTAAAACTGTTTTGCCTAAAGGTTTTTCCCTATCATTTATAAGCAACCAAGGAAAATACCAGGACCAAAAAACAATATTTTAGATGCTTAAAATGCACTCATTTCACATACCAAATATTTTAGATTTAAAAGCAATCATAAATGAATCTGATATACAATCCTGGTTGTGACCTATGCTCAAACCCAAAGCAGCCAAAATTAAAAATTAATCTAAAGGTTTCATAGTACTCACCTCAATATCATGCACATACTCCTTGAATTCAGCATAATCACTGTCAACATTGTCCTGAAGTTTTGTAGCTTTGCTGAGAGCTCTATTGACAGGGTCTTTTCTTTTTCGTTCTGCTTTCATATAATTGTTCTGCAACTATAAAAACATATAGAGTAAGACAATTATTAAGAGCTCAACAAAGAAAAAACAACAATAGCGAAAGAGTATGCAAAAAAATGATATAGTTGAGAATCAAAATATTGAGGAATAGCCTCTTACCTGATCTGAATCTATGGAATTATGGTCATTCCATGCATAAACTATAGGCTTAACAGAGGCAACCAACTATGAAACTTTCTCGGTGAGACCATGTAAGCAACTCATTAAATGTTGGTACTCTTCATTTGAGTTGACATGATTTGGAGAGGCTCTTACTGGGCGTTCAACAAATGGCTGTGAAATCTCTGTTGATGAACTAGATTTCCAATTCATACTACTCTTAGATTTAGTACGATCTAGTGTTGCTATATAATTGACAATATCTTCTACTCCTGCTTCTCTATTATTGTTTTCCACCTAAAAAACAATGTCAATTTCAACATATAGTCAGTTCAATAAAAAATTGAATTAAATAACACAATGTAAATAGAACCAAAAATCCATACACTTACTCCAAATTTTTCAATTTTGGCCTGCAACCCGCCTCGGCCAAATGTATATTCATCCCTCACATTTTCTCTTGCTCTCTTCCCTCTATTACTCTTTGTCAAATATTCTTCAGAATGCATACTTTCTTTCAATGCCTCCCACTGTTTGGGAGATAGAGTGGAGTCTAACCTCTCGTTTCCCTCCATGATTATTTTTCTACAATTGTATCTAAAATTGTTCATCAGAAGTCTCATCTTGTGCTTGTAATATTTTCTGGAGATTTTTCCACCAATAGTGTCAAAGGCATTTTCCATTTTTTGTATAACATATTCCACATTTCGTGGATCTTGCTGTGCAAAATTTGATTTGCAAATATCCAAATGGGCCCTACATCTTACGCTCAACTCCAAGGCCCACCGTGCAACATTTTTCCCAATGGGTTCACCATCTCTTGATACCTCAACCAAGAATGGCTTCTTCCCTTCTAATATTCTTTCTTTTGCATTCCTCTCTATAGATCTGTATAAATCTTGACTCAATCTTTGTCTTTTAACAAAAGCAGACACATCTTTTGTTGAACCACTACCAATATTTCTAGCTGATCCACTAATTCCATCAAAAGTTGTAGATGCAATAGGTGCACTCTGAGGCACATCAGATGCAAGCAGACTCTCGTCGTGACTTTCATTAACTGAAACTTCATGCTCCTTTGCCATATCAGGTGTGGCATGAGTAGGTAGATCAGTACTAGTCTCCCCAGATTTCACTTCAAACACATCCTTTATGCGTTGGCTTCTACGAGCTGGTAGCACTATATCTTTACTTTCTTTTTGTTTTTTCTCTGCATTTTCTCTGCACTCTTTTTCTTGCCTGTAAAATAAAAAAAAATATCATATCATGTCTTATATACATAAAGCTCTTGCCTATAAAATTTCATTAAACGGTATTAAATCAATAATATACTACTTAGTGGATTTACAACTTGCCTGTTTGTCAAACCAAGACGCGATAAATATTCATTATTCTTGGCCACACGTTCTTCATGAAAGCGCTCATAATTTGTCACTAGAATTTCAGCATTATGATCACTATCATCTAATTTGTTCCTTAAATTCTTTTTCCTCATTTCCTGATGTCCAAAAAAACAATAATGTATAAATTAGCAACTTGATACAAATATAATTAACCGTAACAGAAATTGCATAAATACAAGTTTATGAGGTCTCAGTTTTAATGAATAGTCATTGAAAAACGTAGGAAGTCTAAAGCAATGCAAACAACAATAGTCATTAGATGTTGTGGGTATTTCAATCAATGGATATTAAATAATGGTTCCCTGCAGAAATGCCAGTTGCATAAAAAGCTTAGCAATGTATTTGAATCAATCCATCAAATCTTGGGATTGGAATAAGGAGTCCTTCACATTGGATGTGGATTCACCATTAGGTCAGCGATAAATTTGGTGTTCCTGGTCTTTTGGTTTCATTCCTCTGTTCTTTTGTTTAATATACAATCTGATCTTTGTGGGCAATGAGCAGTTATATCTAAGTCTCTGTGGGATGAATGGGCTCAGAGTGAGGTAGATGCCCAGACTTTGTTTACATCGACACCTCCTTCATCTGAAGTAGCAGAGCTCACAAACACTTGGGATATCTACATATTGCAAATCTCATTATCAAATACTATCCTAACTGTGAATTGGCATTTTCTGGATTTGATATAGCTCCATAGCTTGATTCCATTACTCTGCTACTCAGCTTGCTTAAGGTGTTTAGCTCATAGTTGAATTCTTGAAGCAATATCAAGGTTTCAAAAAATTCACCTACAACTGAGTAGCTAATGCATTATACATGTCATGGTATACAATTCCTCAAGTGAAATTTTCAAGAAAAGGGAAATGAGAACATGACAGAGATGACTAATTAGTTTGCTGCCAATCCTATGCAGTAGCATTACAATTTTGGTGAACAGCTACATCAAAAAAATAACTCGTATGCTTAACTTGCTCACTTCCTAAGCAAATCTAATCACCATTAATTAAGATTTATTGAAGTTATCTAAAGTTTGACACAATAGCTCAAGATTGTATATAAAGTATAGGAAATCTATAGACGTTCCTATCATATGCTAGGCATTAACTCTGCAAAATGCTAAGAAAAACAAACTCAAGAAACTGGATATTTCCAGAATTTTAAAATAAAGAGCTTTTCACCATCCTGTCAATTACATGGTAAGACAAACTAACAAGAATAATAGTGAAATGAAACCACTCCAGGAGAAATCTCTTTTAAATTCACTATGTTCAGGATGGATCATCTATAAAGGTCCTAATCATTATGGTTCAGCTATAAAGATCGAAATCATCATGGCTATCTTTTAAACTTAAAATAGAAAGGTCAAACAATCTGTATAAAAATGCACACATAAGTAAAACCAATGATCCAGGCATAGGCATCAGATAAGTAGCACACATCTCCTTTAAAAGATGTCTTAAGTTCTTAATAACAAAGTTTTTTATAATCTATCAACAAAGAAAAACATTTCAGCTGTCAACAACAACCATGACTGATATGGAGGAAAAAAATACTATGATTATGAGCATCCTTCATAGACACAGAACAACTAAAACGTCTCTCACTAGTCCCCACTTTTGATTGCATAACAGAGTCTGACTATCAAGGGATCAATGCAAGAATTGTAGATGTTCTATGCTCAAACATGTTACAGTGCTCAGGCAATCTACTCTCAAGTTCAAGGAGTGGGCCCTTGTGGGATAAGATGGTCAGTTCCACAATGATGATGGTGATGAAGAATTTAGCATCCTTCAGATTAAATTGGTGTGCATAACCTTATAAAGCGTGTAGATGATACTAATTGATTTGAGCCCTCTGTGCAATCTATAATATAATAGTTTTCTTTGTTAATAAACTTCACAATTCCAGTCTCTTTCCAACTGAAGTGCCTATGCAATCCATGGACTCTTGCTAATGGAAGTGCCCAGGAAATAAGTAATGAGTAAGAAAAATATCAAGATGATAAATGATTTATAAATGTAAATCTCGAAGTAAGACAAAATTTAGAGAGAAATGTAACAGATCAAGATAATAAATAATTTAAATGTAAATCTCCAAGTATGACAAAATTGAGAGAGATATGCTTTTCAAAATTTGTTTTGGGACAACATATTTATTGATAGTAAATTTGAATGACAACCAAAAACTTGAATTTTCATAAGAGTGAGTGGCAGAAGTAAAATATTTTAATTGTCTTCCCAGCAATTGGATTAGCATATACTTAGTTAGAAGGTTATAATGGGTTCAAGAGTCTAGTCTGTCACGCTGCAGCAAGCTAACATTATTCTAAGTTATCCATTCTCTGATGTGTGATAATCACTTTCATACAATTAGAAGGCCCCAGCAAATCAGATGCCTCCACAAATCCCTTCCAGGTGTACCAGTCCAATAAAACCAAATGTTTCTTGTGAGCACTTTTAATAAACAAGCAGGTAGAAAAGTAAAGAGGATGAAACTCTAATCCTTTACCCTATTTTTGGCCTCCTGCCAATATTTCAAAGATATAGCACCTAGTTTTGTTTTTGTATATGCTCAATGTATTTGTAGCCCATTTATGTTGTCAAGGTTGCCTATGCTTGATTTGTTGTCTGTGTTCCCAAAACTTTGGTGGATGAACCTGGGACTTAATGGCAAGAGCACTCCTTTCTTCCTTACTGTAATTGATGGAAATATGGTGCTCGTAGCTTACATTGTCCACATAATTGATGTTAATAGAATTTTAAAAAGAGACAATAAAAAGCTCTTTTACATTGCTTGCAAGAAATATTGATAATTATATGTAAATTATAAGTATACAAGTGAGTATAAAACAAATAATAAGGTTGAAAAGCCTACAAGACTTGAAAGGGATTTCCAGAGGTGAATTAGTGGTACCTACCTTTGGATATGGTTTGGACACAAATTTTGATCCACCTTCCTTATCTGCATTCTCTTGTTTGATAGGAACTAGTGGGAAATCGCTTGTTGTCAGTGATGGCAAAAATGGTGCAAACCTTATTTGAGAAACACTAAGCCCTACAATTATTTATGGTTCATTCTTGTTCCTATAGGGTTATATATCCAGTCAAATGGAGAACTGTAGTGACCAAGTACTGTCAAAACATACATCTTGCATGCATGAGGCTTCACTAATGCTGTGAGGTTGCCTTTATGAGTAGCTGGTAGGTCTCTGTGCTGGAAAATCCAAGCATACAAAGTCATCCGTAAAGCAATATAAAGTATTTTTTAACTCAAAATATTAGGTAGTGACACCATGTTGCATACAAGCCAGAAAAAACATTTGAAAACTACTTACTATGATTGATACAATGAAAGAAAAAGAACAGCTACATAAACAATGCTCTACAGAATATCATTTTTGTATTTAGCCTGAAGTGATGGCATTGAACAATACTTTTGGTAAGAGATGATTTTATTGAGCAGCAAAGGGAGTTGGATGGTGCAGAATTGTTTATGTGTCCAGAGGGACCTTATATGATAGTGGATCATGGCCCATAAAAATAGTTTGGTCCAAGAGATGATCTTATCATCTTAGAAGTTATAAACTTACCGTAAGATATGCAGAAACTTAGGCTCCACCAGCTTATGCCTTACCAAATAATGAGGACTGTAAATAGAAGTATTGAATAATATCAACCATGCCTAGGTAACCACCAAACTACTCACTGAATTTTCATTGTCTATCAATAACTACCATGTAAGCATCTATGCTGAATTTTAAAGTAATCTTATTAACAGAAAATAGAGTAAATGTAGGGGAGAGGATTTGGTAGTTGAGCATCCTAATTTCATGCTTCTCAAAAACCTACGTGAAAATTTTAAAGAAATTCTCAAATTTTTACAACTTTTTTCTTGGCAATGCCCCTACTTATAACTAAGGTTTGAGGACCACATTATCAAATATGATGCCACATCAGCATGTCTTTTGTCGAGGTGTTTAAAAAAGTCCAAAAAAAAGTGAGACCAATACTCGTGCACTAAATTATGTTTTATTAGTGCGTTGATGTGGCATCATATGATTTTTTGCTTTTTAGATCCAAGGAATATATATTATTCAATTATTGGTAGTTATCATCAACACTAACAACTTTAAAGTCACAACTATTGGTTCAATTGACCATTTGGAGACAATGATATGTATGAAATGCATGCACTCACTCATATACAAACATGAATAAATTGTGAGGAAAAAATAGAAAATCTCATTTTTTGATATTCATCTTTCTTTTGGAAAATGGTTCTTTGGGGACTAACAAAATGTAAAGACTAAACTGTGCTCATGTATATTTACAGTCCTTGCAATTTAGCAGATGCACAGATATTACTCTAAGAAATATGACCTTAACCAACAACAAGAAAACTTCAAAAATTGTATGGTGGCACCACATATTAGCCTTATAAAGTCTTAGGGCAACCAAAATAGCTACACAAAATTTGACTTGGTAAGATAACCTTCTAAGGTGCTATAAAATGAAATGATAAACCAAAACATGCTTAGGAGAGGAGAGTGGGCAAGAGGCATGACAGATCTACAAAAAGTGGGGATGCTACTTCTAGGACCATGAGGATGGATTACATGACATGAATGCGCTTGCAACCAAGTCTACCAAGTTTTCAAAGAGGTTAGGAGAATATTAATATATTATATATCAAATCTTGAACCTTACAATAACAAAAGAAAATTTTCAATTGACTTAACATGAGAATCTGGCTCTTTCCATTCAGAAGCAGCCTCACAGTACCTGCACAAAACATGTTAAAATAGTACAAGCATTATAACAGTCATAGTAGTGAGTCAAAGTATAGTGGTCAAGGACTGCTATAACATCATGTCATGACAGTGGAAGCAATGATCCAGAGGAGCTATCAAGAAAAGATCATTGTCAAAGTAAAGCAATGATGGTATACATATTCATATTGCATCCTCATTTTTATATGAAAACTAATTCATATTGCATTCATATAGCAACATTTTTTGACATTAATGCTTTGAAACATGTATTAGTCTACAGGTCCATGTCCTTAAAACACAAAACAGTCTTAAAACAACATAAAAGTCTTAAATAGAAGGTCATAAAATGGGGCTCATCAACAATCATCTGCATTGCCAACAAGATCAAAATCCTGATCACTCGTGTCTGCATCTACTTGATTTTCTTCCTCATTTGTGACATGCATTACATTCTCTCTTCCAATTTCTTCATTGGTAATCAAAATCTCTTCTTCAAACAGTCCCTCATTTTCTTCATCCACTTCTTCAAATGTTTCTTGTAAATTAACATATTGCCCATCAAGCATTACATCAACAACTTCCATGAATTTCCGTTTCGAACGAGACTCTGTTTGAATGACATATGACCAACCTGGACTTCTTACATCATGAATTAGAAATTATTGGTTAATTTGAAGAGGGGAAACATACGGCTCATCTGTCTCTAAAAAAAATTGTCGTGTATTTGCACGTACAAATCCATACTCATCAAATTGCATTGCGGATGGTCGGATCCACTTACATTTTAATAATATAGGACTATTTTCACCAAAATCCACTTGAATAATTTCTTGGATGAATCCAACATAAAATTTCTTCTCAATTTCATGAAGAAATTCAGCACTAACAACACAATCACAATTTGTCTTTCCTTTGTCTTTTTCTTCCACTCTTAAATGACTACCATAGGCCCACATTCCACTAAAACACATAGCCCATAAATGTGGAGGTTGTGAAAGCTCACTTTCCTCTGTTGTTATATCTTGACCTTCTTCTTTTGCATCACTGATTGCATTAGTAATCCATTCTTCAAATTTTGGAAAAAAATCACCTCTAATCAAATCATGACATCTGCGCTTTTGAGGTCGATGTTGCATCCAAGCTTGATTCTCTTCTTCATGTTTTCTACATAGAATAATGATGTAAAAATAGTAAGATTAATAATATAAATGTGTAAATGCAATTGAGTAAATAAATTATTGTGTAGTTTTTTTTTTACCTGCGCCACTTATCGAATGAAGATGTGTTTTGAAGAATAAAGGCATGTATTGCACTTCTTTCTTGATATGATAGCTTGAAGCGAAATCCATTGCCTTCTAATACTTCACCTGAAACTCTCTCATCTTCATCATCATCCCATACACGTCGATTGACATTTTTAAAATCCTTCATATATTCTGTGCAAAATCCCATGGCCTCTTGCATTGAATATCCCTCAGACATGCTGCCTTCTGGTTTTGCCCTAGTACAAACAATTTTTTTCAAAACCTTCATATATCTTTCTATAGGATACATCCATCTCGTTCTTACTGGGCCACAGTGCTCTAGTTCATATTGTAGATGTACCAAAAGATGCATAGAAATGTTAAAGATTGTTGGTGGAAATTCTCGTTCCAAGAGACAAAGGACTTCAACAACCTCCTCCCTCAAACTATCAAAGTTTGAAGGATCTAATACATGTAAGCTCATTCTCTTCAATATTAGGCCCAACCTTATAATTGCCAATCTTGGCCCCTTTTCCAAACTCAATATATTTACCACAATAGGTAAAATATTCTCTATTATAACATGATAGTCATGGGTCTTGAGGCCTCTTAAGCTATTAATGTTAGTTTGGCTTCTGATGCTGCTACTTACATATTCAATGGGGAAGCGAGTTTGAGACATCAACTGTAAGAATTTTCCACGTTGTTCCTTTGTCCAGACATAAGGAGCACTAGGTTTTTTATATTTTTCATTATCATATTTTTCAACCCAAAGATTTCGGCGAATCTTTATTTCTCGGAAGTCTTCATGTGATGAAATAGTATCAAAAGCACCAAAAAGAGTTTCTATAATAGCATAAGCTATATTTTTCTCAGTATGCATAAAGTCAACAGTATGCCTAATGACTATATCCTTAAAGTATGGCAACTTATACAATATGCACAACCGTTTTACACCGCTTTCATTACATGGATCATATCTACTACCAGCAATCCCATCATTTTCAATAAATGACATTCTTTTTTCTCCATTCTCAACAATGTAATCACCTGTTATTAGCAATGGCACTTCATGATTCTCTTCTTGACCATTGAAATGTGTTTTTTGTTGACAATATGGATGATCCATTTTAAGGTAAGCACGATGTCCACAATAAATACACTTACGCAAACTTCTTGAGTGCCTCACAAAATCCTTAAAGTTGCAAGCAGGACATCCATGGTATCCATGAACAGAGAGACCAGACAATGTGCCATATGTAGGAAGATCATGAATCGTAAACAATAAGGAAGCTCTTAAAGTGAATTTGATTGAATGACCATCCCTTAAAGATTGAATTGCTTCAATTCCTTTCCACAATTCCATTAGCTCATCATATAATGGCTCTACATAAGCATCTATTGTATCTGAAGTCACACTTTTTTTTCCTGGTATACTCAATGATAACATTAAGAAAAATGGTTTAGTTGCTAACCATGGAGGCAAGTTATAATTTATTAGAAACATTGGCCAAGTTGACCATTTAGTACTTTGATATGAGAATGGGTTCACCCCATCTAGAGCCAAACCCAACCTTATATTACGAGGATCTTGAGAAAAATCAGGCCATCTGTTATCAAATTCCATCCATGTCTTAGAATCAGGCACATGTCATTGTTTTCTATCAGTGCTCTTATTTTTGGCATGCCACTGCATAAGTTCAGCAATGTCTTTGCACCTATACATTTGGAGTAATCATGGGATTATCGGAAAGTGGCGAAGAACCTTTCTAGGAACCATAGCTGATTTCAACCCTTGTCTATACCTCACTTCATGACATTTCGGACATTCACTCTCATTTGCAATATTTTTGTGAAATAATACACAACCATTCACACATGTGTGGATGTTTTCATACCCCAAGCCGAGCTTACTGATTTTCTTTTTACATTGACTTTGTTTTGTTGGCAATGTGGAGTCAACTGGTAACAATGAACTTAATAATGCCAATAACTGATCTACACTCTCATTTGTCCAGCCATGTACCACTTGCAAGTTAAGAATTTGAAGGATTGTTGCCAAATGACTTAACTTGCAATTAGCATACACAGGCTTTAAAGCATCCTCCATTGACTTGGCCCAATCATCGTTTAGACCCTCATTCAACATTCTATCAACTTCAAACCCTTCATCAAACATTTATGTCTGTTCATCTATGTTTGGTGCCACTTCATCTATGTATGTTTCCTCTTCATCTCTCACAGTCTGCAATTCTATCATATCTTCATAATAATTGTAAGCCCAAGGGTTTACACCACTATGCCCATATCTTATCATATGTCGATAAATCATATTTCTTTTTTTCACCTTTCCACCAAGACAATTTTTACATGGACATGGATATTTGTCAATGTCCCTCTCATCAGCTACTCTCTCAGCATATGCATGATATTGATCAGTAGTCAACCTTTGACGCTGATCCATTTGTAATATTGTGCATTCCAATATTAATTTAGTTTTTGATTTAAAGAAAAAACATAAATCTAAAAATAGAGATGCCAAAACATTGTTGAAAGTAGTCAATTTTAGTAGAGACCATAACAGAAAGAAGAGGATATAATAAGTCATTGTTCTGAGATCTATCTTACATTCATTTGAAGTTTACCTACTAAGAATGGAATATGCCTATTTTTCCTATCAGCTTACTTTCAGCAATGAGGGTTTCGAATTACCTCTGAATTCATTGCAGAGGGCTTCGCTGACTTCAAATTTGTTGCAGAAAACTCTGAATTCCTTGCCCGCCTTTTCAAAAGTCTCCAAGTCCTATCCAAACAAGCTTTATCACCCATGCAAGTGCTTCAATACCTATCCACAAGAATAACAAACATCAACAACAATCCAATTTCATTCCCATGCCAACAAAGACATAGTCCAAAATCAGCACAATCAGACAATAAGGGCATCAAAGAAACAGAGAAAAATGAGGTGGCATCTAACCATGCCTTGGTGGATTCTCAAAAACAAAAGCAAAAATAAAAATTCACTAAGAAGAATACTGCTCCTTCAAATGGGAAAAGAGCTAAAGTCCCCCATAAGGGAACACCCATTCCATCAAAAACACCATCCAATGTTACATCCAGGAGATCAAAAGTTCGGGTTTCATCAGTGATGCAGAGTTAGGAGGATTCAAAACACATCTCACAAAACCTTCAACTTGCCTTCCTTTGACACACTTAATTCAACTATATTTCTCTCAATATCAACAAAGATCAAATTCTTTCACTATTTTAAATACACATCATGGCTCTTGGTTCAAACACTCAAGACTCCAAAATAGAGAACAAGGCCATATTCCTCTTGTAGTTAATTCATGACACCATGCAGTGATAATTCAAATGGGATTTCATTCATACCTTCTCTGTCACAAATAGCTAACAATGGAAACATGAATGGAGAGCCTTATATGAATGAAGAAGATTGTTTGTTTGTAAAAGAAGGGGCAGTAAGTGAGTTTGTAGAAGAGTGTGAAGTTAACTTTTTCTGACTTTAAAGGAGCATAGAAGGATGAGACAGAAAAAATTGCATTGTGAATGGAATAACTTGTGTAATGATGTGAAGGTTGAATGGTAGGAGATCAGATATTGCCTGCTTTAATAATATAGAGAAAGGAAAAAAAGGTCCTTCCAAGGTATATGATGCATGGTGACATGTTAACCCAACTTTGCTTAGATTGGAGGAAAGCTAACAAAATGTGAAACCACCCTTTACTTGCTGTATACTTACTCAAGGTAGTTAGGAAGGCATCATATGTGCTACATGATATGGGGCATGGGCATACTTATCCAATAGCCCACCCCTCTCTAGATTTGAATCTGTGTCTCCCCTACCAAAGCACAAATCCTTTCCTATCAGGTTCACTCAGGGAGTGCAGAAAAATTATTGTCTCATCATGCTATGAATATTGTGAAACTAGCTAGAAGGATAATATTTATATAGATGTAGGCATGGCCACAATAGTACAATGGATTTAGAACTAATTTTTCCTTCAAATAAGACATGGTTGCTCAAACCCGTTCTTAAAAATCTGATTAGAACTATGATAGAAAGCATTGGTACCATGCATTGCAATTTCCAATACCAAGAGAATATATTGGTACCATGCATTGCAAATTAGTATATTGTTGTACTGGCCTAAAAATGAACTTTGATATAAGCATTGGAGAACACTATGACGAGAATTTTTTTTTTGCCATTATAAGAAACATATTTTTTAAGACTAGTCGGAGAAAAAAAATCACAACATAAACAATGATCCTCTTACCACTCTTTGGATGGTGATAATTTAATTTGCAGGTGAAGGTGCTAAAAGAAAAATTTGGATTTGATGATGCCTTCAATTATAAATCAGAAACAGACTGGGATGCAGCTTTGAGCAAGTAAGGTTTGAAAATTCACATCTCTACTGCTGCATGGATAGTTTAAATAATTCTATTGGCAACCTGTCACAGTTGCAACACTTGATCATAGAAGATTGTAGAGGTTTAAATAACCTTCCTTATTCCACTCGAAACCTAAATGTCTGTAGTACTTGAAAATAGTATGTTGTAGAGGTTTAAATAAATTCCCTGATTCCATTGTCAACCTATCGCAAATGCAACACTTGAACATCATAGGAAGTTTCAAAGGTTTAAATAACCTCCTTGATTCTATTGACAATCTATTGCAGCTACATCATTTGAAACTAAAATATTGTCATGGTTTAAATCATAGCAACACAAATCTTTTGGGGAATAAATTGGCAAACCAAAAGTATAAGATTTCTTGAAAAAATCGGGAGAAAATTGTGAAAAAATCAGGAAAAAATCGGATTTAAAAAAAACGTAAAAAATTGTAGAACAAGAGATAAAAACTATTTTTTTTGAAATTGAAAGGCATTTCCATAGAATAGAGATATAGAGAGCAAATAAAATAAAGAGTTTAACTAATGAAATGTAGAAAATAAATTTTTGTAGTTTATAATCATATCACTGATTACATTCATTGCATTGCACATCTTTCAAACTCAAAGCATTACTTAACATTGCATAACTAATAACTAGATGCTGATAGATGACAAAATTTCAATTACAATATAGCTTTTTACAAAGTCAACCTAAGCAGTTATGCAATTACTTCACATTGCATAACTAATAACTAGGAGCAGCTGCCAATTCCATTAGCTTGTCATGGCATTCCATGAGACAACAATTCTTTGAGTCTTTTTTTCAAACAGTTCACTGCCTTGTCTATGCTACGACATTTTTCATACATGTCTACCAAAGAATTTTATCAAAAAGTTCACAGTTTTGCTGCTATGGCTAAAAGCCTAAAACAATTTTGAACAAGCTATGGATGTTGGAAAAAAATCTATCAAAGCATAATAGTAAGCAATAGCATAGACAAGGCAGTGAACTGTTTGAAAAGATGCCTCAAATAAATGTGGTCTCATGGTGATGGAATGCCATGATCAATGTCATGGCATTCCATCACCATGAGACCACATTTCTTTGAGGCATCTTTTCAAACAGTTCATTGCCTTTTCTATGGTACAACATTTTTCATACATATCTACCAAAGCATTTTATCAAACAGTTCACTGCCTTGCTGCTATGGCTAAAAGCCTAAAACAGGTGCTTTCGAACAAGCTATGGATGCTTGGAAAGATCTGTCAAAGCATAATAATAAGCAATAGCATAGACAAGGCAGTGAATTGTTTGAAAAAATGCCTCAAAGAAATGTGGTCTCATGGTAATGGAATGCCATGACAATCATCACCATGAGACTGCATTTCTTTGAGGCATTTTTTCAAACATTTCACTACCTTGTCGATGCTACCACATTTTTTATTCATGTCTACCAAAGCATTTTATCAAACAGTTCACTGCTTTGCTGCTATGGCTAAAAGCCTAAAACAAGTGCTTTTGAACAAGCTATGGATGCTTGGAAAAAATCTATCAAAGCTTAATAGTAAGCAATACACATACAAGGTAGTGAACTGTTTGAAAAAATGCCTCGAAGAAATGTGGTCTCATGGTGATGGAATGGCATGATGAATGCCTATGGCTATGGATTGTGATGACATTCCATCACCATGAGACCACATTTCTTTGAGGCATATTTTCAAACAGTTCACTGCCTTGTCTATGCTATGACATTTTTCATACATATCTACCAAAGCATTTTATCAAACAGTTCACTCCCTTGCTGCTATGGCTAAAAGCCTAAAACAGGTGCTTTCGAATAGGCTATGGATGCTTGGAAAAAATGTATCAAAGCATAATTGTAAGCAACAAGCTATAGTCTCATCGTTTTTTTTTTCGCGTGAAAATCAACACAATTTTATTTGCATTTTTCTGTAGGTTTTAAACACGTTTTTTGGCGATTTTGCAGTTTTAAATGGGAAAAAATTGTTGACCAAAAGGTCATATTGTTTCAAAAAATCGGGGAAAAAATCGTCTAGCCTGCAGATTTTTTAAAGATCGTGATTAATCGAGTTTTTTGCAGATTTCTGTTACTATGGTTTAAATAACCTCCTTAATTCCATTGGCAACCTGTCACAGCTGCAACCTTGAACATAGAAGGGTGTGAACGTTTAAATAACCTTCCTGATTCCATTGGCAACCTGTCACAACTGCAGCACTTGAACATGGTACATAAAGAAATAACAAACAATCTTCTTCATTCAAATAACTAAGGGGCAGTGAGTGAGTTTGTAGAAGAGTGTGAAGTTAATGAGAAGGGTGCAGTCACTTTGAATGGTGAAGAAGATCAAGTAAAATGGATAAGTGAATTTCCAAGAAAGGAAGAGTTGATGGTGAATGGCCTAGTGAAGGCTAGAGGAAAAGAATTTGGGAAGTCTCCAATTGGGATGGAGCAGAAAACAGAGAATGTGGATTAGCTTGTCATGGCATTCCATGAGACCACAATTCTTTGAGTCATTTTTTCAAACAGTTCACTGCCTTGTCTATGCTACGACATTTTTCATACATGTCTACCAAAGCATTTTATCAAACAGTTCATAGCTTTGCTGCCATGGCTAAAAGCCTAAAACAGTTTTGAACAAGCTATGGATGTTTGAAAAAAATCTATCAAAGCATAATAGTAAGCAATAGCATAGACAAGGCAGTGAACTGTTTGAAAAGATGCCTCAAAGAAATGTGGTCTCATGGTGATGGAATGCCATGATGAATGCCTATGGCGATGGATTGTCATGGCATTCCATCACCATGAGAACACATTTCTTTGAGGCATCTTTTCAAACAGTTCATTGCCTTTTCTATGGTACAACATTTTTCATACATATCTACCAAAGCATTTTATCAAACAGTTCACTGCCTTGCTGCTATGGCTAAAAGCCTAAAATAGGTGCTTTCGAACAAGCTATGGATGCTTGGAAAGATCTGTCAAAGCATAATAATAAGCAATAGCATAGACAAGGCAGTGAATTGTTTGAAAAAATGCCTCAAAGAAATGTGGTCTCATGGTAATGGAATGCCATGACAATCATCACCATGAGACTGCATTTCTTTGACGCATTTTTTCAAACATTTCACTACCTTGTCGATGCTACCACATTTTTTATTCATGTCTACCAAAGCATTTTATGAAACAGTTCACTGCTTTGTTGCTATGGCTAAAAGCCTAAAACAAGTGCTTTTGAACAAGCTATGGATGCTTGGAAAAAATCTATCAAAGCTTAATAGTAAGCAATAGCACATACAAGGTAGTGAACTGTTTGAAAAAGTGCCTCAAAGAAATGTGGTCTCATGGTGATGGAATGGCATGATGAATGCCTATGGCTATGGATTGTGATGACATTCCATCACCATGAGACCACATTTCTTTGAGGCATATTTTCAAACAGTTCACTGCCTTGTCTATGCTATGACATTTTTCATACATATCTACCAAAGCATTTTATCAAAAAGTTCACTCCCTTGTTGCTATGGCTAAAAGCCTAAAATAGGTGCTTTCGAATAGGCTATGGATGCTTGGAAAAAACGTATCAAAGCATAATTGTAAGCAACAAGCTATATTCTCATCGTTTTTTTTTTGCGTGAAAATCAACACAATTTTATTTGCATTTTTCTGTAGGTTTTAAACATGTTTTTTGGCGATTTTGTATTTTTAAATGGGAAAAAATTGTTGACCAAAAGGTCATATTGTTTCAAAAAATCGGGGAAAAAATCGTCTAGCCAGCAGATTTTTTAAAAATCATGATTAATCGAGTTTTTTTTGCAGATTTCTGTTACTATGGTTTAAATAACCTCCTTAATTCCATTGGCAACCTGTCACAGCTGCAACCTTGAACATAGAAGGCTGTGAACGTTTAAATAACCTTCCTGATTCCATTGGAAACCTGTCACAACTGCATCACTTGAACATGCTACATAAAGAAATAACAAACAATCTTCTTCATTCAAATAACTAAGGGGCAGTGAGTGAGTTTGTAGAAGAGTGTGAAGTTAATGAGAAGGGTGCAGTCACTTTGAATAGTGAAGAAGATCAAGTAAAATGGATAAGTGAATTTCCAAGAAAGGAAGAGTTGATGGTGAATGGCCTAGTGAAGGCTAGAGGAAAAGAATTTTGGAAGTCTCCAATTGGGATGGAGCAGAAAACAGAGAATGTGGATTAGCTTGTCATGGCATTACATGAGACCACAATTCTTTGAGTCATTTTTTCAAACAGTTCACTGCCTTGTCTATGCTACAGCATTCTTCATACATGTCTACCAAAGCATTTTATCAAACAGTTCACAGCTTTGCTGCCATGGCTAAAAGCGTAAAACAGTTTTGAACAAGCTATGGATGTTTGAGAAAAATCTATCAAAGCATAATAGTAAGCAATAGCATAGACAAGGCAGTGAACTGTTTGAAAAGATGCCTCAAAGAAATGTGGTCTCATGGTGATGGAATGCCATGATTAATGCCTATGGCGATGGATTGTCATGGCATTCCATCACTATGAGAACACATTTCTTTGAGGCATCTTTTCAAACAGTTCATTGCCTTTTCTATGGTACAACATTTTTCATACATATCTACCAAAGCATTTTATCAAATAGTTCACTGCCTTGCTGCTATGGCTAAAATCCTAAAACAGGTGCTTTCCAACAAGCTATGGATGCTTGGAAAGATTTTTCAAAGCATAATAATAAGCAATAGCATAGACAAGGCAGTGAATTGTTTGAAAAAATGCCTCAATGAAATGTGGTCTCATGGTAATGGAATGCCATGACAATCATCACCATGAGACTGCATTTCTTTGACGCATTTTTTCAAACATTTCACTACATTGTCAATGCTACCCCATTTTTTATTCACGTCTACCAAAGCATTTTATCAAACAGTTCCCTGCTTTGCTGCTATGGCTAAAAGCTTAAAACAAGTTCTTTTGAACAAGCTATGGATGCTTGGAAAAAATCTATCAAAGCTTAATAGTAAGCAATAGCACATACAAGGTATTGAACTGTTTGAAAAAATGCCTCAAAGAAATGTGGTCTCATGGTGATGGAATGGCATGATGAATGCCTATGGCTATGGATTGTGATGACATTCCATCACCATGAGACCACATTTCTTTGAGGCATATTTTCAAACAGTTCACTGCCTTGTCTATGCTATGACATTTTTCATACATATCTATCAAAGCATTTTATCGAACAATTCACTCCCTTGTTGCTATGGCTAAAAGCCTAAACCAGGTGCTTTCGAATAGGCTATGGATGCTCGGAAAAAATGTATCAAAGCATAATTGTAAGCAACAAGCTATAGTCTCATCATTTTTTTTTTTCGCGTGAAAATCAACACAATTTTATTTGCATTTTTTTGTAGGTTTTAAACATGTTTTTTTTAGATTTTGTAGTTTTAAATGGGAAAAAATTGTTGACCAAAAGGTCATATTGTTTCAAAAAATCAGGGAAAAAATCGTCTAGCCAACAGATTTTTTAAAAATCGTGATTAATCGAGTTTTTTTGCAGATTTATGTTACTATGGTTTAAATAACCTCCTTAATTCCATTGGCAACCTGTCACAGCTGCAACCTTGAACATAGAAGGCTGTGAACGTTTAAATAACCTTCCTGATTCCATTGGCAACATGTCACAACTGCAACACTTGAACATGGTACATAAAGAAATAACAAACAATCTTCTTCATTCAAATAACTAAGGGGCAGTGAGTGAGTTTGTAGAAGAGTGTGAAGTTAATGAGAAGGTTGCAGTCACTTTGAATGGTGAAGAAGATCAAGTAAAATGGATAAGTGAATTTCTAAGAAAGGAAGAGTTGATGGTGAATGGCCTAGTGAAGGCTAGAGGAAAAGAATTTGGGAAGTCACCAATTGGGATGGAGCAGAAAACAGAGAATGTGGATTAGCTTGTCATGGCATTCCATGAGACCACAATTCTTTGAGTCATTTTTTCAAACAGTTCACTGCCTTGTCTATGCTACGACATTTTTCATACATGTCTACCAAAGCATTTTATCAAACAGTTCACAGCTTTGCTGCTATGGCTAAAAGCCTAAAATAGTTTTGAACAAGCTATGGATGTTTGAAAAAAATCTATCAAAGCATAATAGTAAGCAATAGCATAGACAAGGCAGTGAACTGTTTTAAAAGATTCCTTAAAGAAATGTGGTCTCATGGTGATGGAATGCCATGATGAATGCCTATGGTGATGGATTGTCATGGCATTCCATCACCATGAGAACACATTTCTTTGAGGCATCTTTTCAAACAGTTCATTGCCTTTTCTATGGTACAACATTTTTCATACATATCTACCAAAGCATTTTATCAAACAGTTCACTGCCTTGCTGCTATGGCTAAAAGCCTAAAACAGGTGCTTTCGAACAAGCTATGGATGATTGGAAAGATCTGTCAAAGCATAATAATAAGCAATAGCATAGACAAGGCAGTGAATTGTTTGAAAAAATGCCTCAAAGAAATGTGGTCTCATGGTAATGGAATGCCATGACAATCATCACCATGAGACTGCATTTCTTTGAGGCATTTTTTCAAACATTTCACTACCTTGTCGATGCTACCACATTTTTTATTCATGTCTACCAAAGCATTTTATCAAACAGTTCACTGCTTTGCTGCTATGGCTAAAAGCCTAAAACAAGTGCTTTTGAACAAGCTATGGATGCTTGGAAAAAATCTATCAAAGCTTAATAGTAAGCAATAGCACATACAAGGTAGTGAACTGTTTGAAAAAATGCCTCGAAGAAATGTGGTCTCATGGTGATGGAATGGCATGATGAATGCCTATGGCTATGGATTGTGATGACATTCCATCACCATGAGACCACATTTCTTTGAGGCATATTTTCAAACAGTTCACTACCTTGTCTATGCTATGACATTTTTCATACATATCTACCAAAGCATTTTATCAAACAGTTCACTCCCTTGCTGCTATGGCTAAAAGCCTAAAACAGGTGCTTTCGAATAGGCTATGGATGCTTGGAAAAAATGTATCAAAGCATAATTGTAAGCAACAAGCTATAGTCTCATCGTTTTTTTTTTTTCGCGTGAAAAGCAACACAATTTTATTTGCATTTTTCTGTAGGTTTTAAACACGTATTTTGGCGATTTTGCAGTTTTAAATGGGAAAAAATTGTTGACCAAAAGGTCATATTCTTTCAAAAAATCGGGGAAAAAATCATCTAGCGTGCAGATTTTTTAAAAATCGTGATTAATCAAGTTTTTTTGCAGATTTCTGTTACTATGGTTTAAATAACCTCCTTAATTCCATTGGCAACCTGTCACAGCTGCAACCTTGAACATAGAAGGGTGTGAATGTTTAAATAACCTTCCTAATTCCATTGGCAACCTGTCACAACTGCAACACTTGAACATGGTACATAAAGAAATAACAAACAATCTTCTTCATTCAAATAACTAAGGGGCAGTGAGTGAGTTTGTAGAAGAGTGTGAAGTTAATGAGAAAGGTGCAGTCACTTTGAATGGTAAAGAAGATCAAGTAAAATGGATAAGTCAATTTCCAAGAAAGGAAGAGTTGGTGGTGAATGGCCTAGTGAAGGCTAGAGGAAAAGAATTTGGGAAGTCTCCAATTGGGATGGAGCAGAAAATAGAGAATGTGGATTAGCTTGTCATGGCATTCCATGAGACCACAATTCTTTGAGTCATTATTTCAAACACTTCACTGCCTTGTCTATGCTACAAAATTTTTCATACATGTCTACCAAAGCATTTTACCAAACAGTTCAGAGCTTTGCTGCTATGGCTAAAAGCCTAAAACAGTTTTGAACAAGCTATGGATGTTTGAAAAATTTTTATCAAAGCATAATAGTAAGCAATAGCATAGACAAGGCAGTGAACTGTTTGAAAAGATGCCTCAAAGAAATGTGGTCTCATGGTGATGGAATGCCATGATGAATGTCATGGCATTCCATCACCATGAGACCACATTTATTTGAGGCATCTTTTCAAACAGTTCATTTCCTTTTCTATGGTACAACATTTTTCATACATATCTACCAAAGCATTTTATCAAACAGTTCACTGCCTTGCTGCTATGGCTAAAAGCCTAAATCAGGTGCTTTCGAACAAGCTATGGATGCTTGGAAAGATCTGTCAAAGCATAATAATAAGCAATAGCATAGACAAGGCAGTGAATTGTTTGAAAAAATGCCTCAAAGAAATGTGGTCTCATGGTAATGGAATGCCATGACAACCATCACCATGAGATTGCATTTCTTTGAGGCATTTTTTCAAACATTTCACTAGCGTGTCAATGCTACCACATTTTTTATTCATGTCTACCAAAGCATTTTATCAAACAGCTCACTGCTTTGCTGCTATGGCTAAAAGCATAAAACAATTGCTTTTGAACAAGCTATGGATGCTTGGAAAAAATCTATCAAAGCTTAATAGTAAGCAATAGCACATACAAGGTAGTGAGCTGTTTGAAAAAATGCCTCGAAGAAATGTGGTCTCATGGTGATGGAATGGCATGATGAATGCCTATGGCTATGGATTGTGATGACATTCCATCACCATGAGACCACATTTCTTTGAGGCATATTTTCAAACAGTTCACTGCCTTGTCTATGCTATGACATTTTTCATACATATCTACCAAAGCATTTTATCAAATAGTTCACTCCCTTGTTGCTATGGCTAAAAGCCTAAAACAGGTGCTTTCGAATAGGCTATGGATGCTTGGAAAAAATGTATCAAAGCATAATTGTAAGCAACAAGCTATAGTCTCATCATATTTTTTTTTCGCGTGAAAATCAACATAATTTTATTTGCATTTTTCTGTAGGTTTTAAACACATTTTTTGGTGATTTTGCAGTTTTAAATGGGAAAAAATTGTTGACCAAAAGGTCATATTGTTTCAAAAAATCAGGGAAAAAATGCTCTAGCCTACAGATTTTTTAAAAATCCTGATTAATCGATTTTTTTTGCAGATTTCTGTTACTATGGTTTAAATAACCTCCTTAATTCCATTGGCAACCTGTCATAGCTGCAACCTTGAACATAGAAGGGTGTGAACGTTTAAATAACCTTCCTAATTCCATTGGCAACCTATCACAACTGCAGCACTTGAACATGGTACATAAAGAAATAACAAACAATCTTCTTCATTCAAATAACTAAGGGGCAGTGAGTGAGTTTGTAGAAGAGTGTGAAGTTAATGAGAAGGGTGCAGTCACTTTGAATGGTGAAGAAGATCAAGTAAAATGGATAAGTGAATTTCCAAGAAAGAAAGAGTTGATGGTGAATGGCCTAGTGAAGGCTAGAGGAAAAGAATTTGGGAAGTCTCCAATTGGGATGGAGCAGAAAATAGAGAATATGGATTGGATAGGGGTTGTGTATGCGACTGTGCAGGTTATTTTGAGCATGGGAAAGCTGAGAAAAGTTGTGAGGAGGAAAATGCAGAGGTAGCGAATGAAGAGGATTGTTTGCTATTTCTTTGTTTTGATGATTTTGATGATGGAGGTTAAGCCAAGAGTCAAGATGAAAGGTGAAGCACATAGTGTGGTGTTGTGTGAACATGTTGAGAATGTTGGGAGTAGTTGGTTAAGGTTTGTAAGTGCAGGTCTGAGATTGATAGTGCAAATCCAAGGAATCAATGCAAGTAAGGGGATGCTACACATGGACAAGACAAAGCCAAAGGTCAAGATGAAGCATCTACAAGGAGTATCAGAGGATGGAGATCCAACTTTGTTGCAGGTGAGGCTTCCAAGAGACTTGGAATAATTTTCAAGCCAGGGTGTATGGTGTAGGAGCACCCAGTACACACAGTTTCAACAATTCATTCTTTGAAGGAAGGCATTAGGAATTTAGGGGTATTTGAGTAAATTAATGTTAAATAAGGTCTTTGAGACTATTATTCATGTAATTGGGGGGTTTTTAAGGTTAGTTGTTCCAAAAGTGCAAAAGGTTGCATAATATTGTGTTTATTGTTAACAAATTGTCAAACAATGCAAAATTAAGCAATGTAAGGGTTAAGGTAGTTTTGTGGTCAATTATAGGAGTTTCATGGATAGTTTGGATTGGAAAATGTTTAAATGGCCTCTTGAAGGCTTGAGAGGGGTGGGTTGAAGCACTTTGAAGAACAAAATTAATAAAATCTCTATTTTTCTTAGTTATTTTCTGGCTTTTTCCTTCATTCCTAGCCTGTGTACGGGTCCGTGCAGCAGGAACTGGTCATAAATGATTGGATTCTGATATAGGATTGTTTTTCCTTTGTTTTGAATTGGTTCTTGAGGGATAAACTTGTATTTCAAGCAACTTAGTGACTGAAATTTGAAGACTAGTCAGAAAACAGGGTTGAGGGGTTTGAGCCTCAAAATGAGTTGAAAAGGCCATTCCACCTTTCTGTAAATAGTGTTTCTTGGTGGAATGGTCTTGTTAAGTGTAGGAGTAGGTATAGGAATGTATTCTTGCACTAATAAAGAGATGTGAGGAGCCTGAGAATGCTGCCCTAGTATAAAAGACAAATTTTATGCCTTTTAAGCATAGCTAGGATAAGGTTTTTTGAGTTGTGTAAGGAGAATAGGATGGAAGTTGTTGGTTTTGGTGTTTTTGGGTATACTTAGATGTTTTTCAATGATTTTAGAGGTTGAGGAAGATCTGGGGTGAATAGAAGTTAGAAACCCTACGGTAAAGGGGTGAAAAGAGTGGAAAATAAGGTGGCTTACAAAGGAAGTGTGTGCAAAACGTGAGGGTAGTCAAATATTAAGATGTTTTGAGCATGTGTAGGTGGAAATATGAAGGATTCAAGTGGTTTTAGGTCTGCAAGTGATCTGGGTATAGGACTTTCAATAAGCCCTAGTTTTTAGGAAGGAAAAGGAGGGTTTGTTGGAGCAGTAATATAGAAGGGTTGTATGGAGGTTTTGATCAGTGAATCTTTTGTTTTGTGCCACAATTTATGACTATCCAAGAGTTGGTAAGGTGAAAGGAAGTTTAAAAGATACTTTGTTTGTAAATGTGGGCTAATTCTACTAGCCCTTGGACACGGTGTCTTAATGTTTCTCTATGTTTTGACAAATGAATCTTACTTATAAGCTTGGAACTATTTTTTTGATGGAATATGGATGCTATATGGATGATCAATGGGTGTTCTTACAATTTTCTTTGAGGAATTGGTCTTTTAGTTGCTCAGTTGTGAATTGGGAAGCCATAGAGCTGACCCTATGGAAGTTGTGCTAGTTATTTGATTTTGAGTTGGTGTTTGGTTTTCAAAGCTTGGTTGAATGTTCCTCCACCATGCTCTGCATCAAATGTGCTAGGGGTTTTTGACTTTGGACCTAGAAGATTTGGTTTTGAGGCAATATTTGTACCCAGGAATTCTGGGTTAGACCTTGCAGAAGATGATGGTTACTTGATCTGTTTTGTTCATGATGAGAACATTGGGTATGGCTCTAGGCTTCTAGCTTACCTACATTCAGTTCTTTTGAGTCCTGACTTGTCTTATATTTTTTCTTGAGAGATGATAAGAAGTAAATAATATTTATATGAGGGCTATTGCTTGTGAAATACATGATGAGTAAGTTGTCCAGTGTAGGCCACTATTTCCAGAGATCCAGTCTTTAAAAAATGGCTCAGATAATAAAAATACCATAGGTAATAATGAAACCAGGACCTAGATAAATCTTAGTATTAATCGCTACATAAATGAAGATTACCATTCAGATATACAGTAAAAGAAAAAGCAATCTTGAAATAAACATTTATAAGTCTTCCATATGCGTATTATGAGATTGCAAATTGGAACTTCTAAGGTATAGTTTCCAATAGGAGTAGGATTCCTTCAAGGCTTAAAACCATTGCAGGCATCTACCAGTGTTATGTCATCCTCATGGGTAGTGCAATAGTTATTCCACCATTTTTAACAGGCAAGCAGATTCTTAGAAGTGCATAAGTAATCTTTGGTTGATCATAAAGTGATTTATTGCATAATATGAAAAAATGAGATTAAGTGAGTTGTTTAGAGCATTCTCATCTATTTTTCTTTCAAAAATAAGGATAATTACATTGACTTGTGCCTAACATGGTGTGTGGTCGCTAAACAATTTGTTTGGTGTTGGAGATGATGGGTTTGAAGGAGATCGAATGCACTACAAAAGTTAGGTGAAATGATCAATGGTTCCAGCTCTTTCCTGTAGATGATGTTGCTTTACATTGTTGCTTTGTTGCTACAAAGTGCTCCCTATCATCCTTGGAAACATTTTTTGAAGTTGGCATTTATGGTGTAAATTTGCTTACAATCTGCTGAAATTGTGAAGTGAGATAAGATGAATGATCATGAGTTTTGAGATCAAGCTTCTTGTACCCAAGCCTTGTATGAATGAGCACACAAACTGCAGAAAAGGATTCAATTGTTGTGTGTTGATACCACTGATTTGGGTTCCAGGGATTCTAGAGAGACAATTACTCAAATTGGCTGAAATGTGTTATGAACAGAAGCAAATTATGGAAATGATAGAAGTGTAGAATATTATTGAGCAAGCATTAAAGAACAAGAGAATTTCAAGAGAGAGAAGACACCATGTTGGAAATATAAATTGCAATATTGTATTATGCAAAATTTTTATACAGCATCCTAGAGGCTGGATGTGTTACAAGATGTGTATCTGCTCCTATCTCAATATTAACCTATAAATCTTCTAAAATACTAGCTATGAGACATTAATAAACAAGTGTGGAAAACAAAGGAACATCTTGCCAATTACATGAAAGACAACGATTTGTATTCAGTTGATTCATTTCTTCTATTTTGTCATTTTTAGGAAATATAATAAAACAGTTTGGATGCCACAAAATGTCCATTTGTTCTTGGAGAGTTCCTCAAGTTAATGGTGAATCTGACATATGACGCGAAGTAATGCCATTGCACCATGAGTCGAACAAATTCATAGATCCTGCTGAATCAATTTCTTTGAATTGTCTGAAATTTGAATGGTTGATTTCATTTCATGGTGTTTAGAAGTAAAGCCTAAAACTAGCTTGAAATAATGGTGATTGGAGAGGGTGTCCATTTTAACTATGATTTTGTTTCTGATTAGCCTGTTTTGGGGTAGTAGTTGTTGGATTGTCAGATGAATATTAATGTTTTTTTATTATAGTAGACTAGAGAGTATTAGCCATTGATTTCATATACTCCTACCATGAATGCTTGATGTCATCAACTTAATGTTTTTGGTTTTGTGTTATTTTTCACACTATTTCATGAATGCTTGATGTCTGCAATTTAGGTTCTTGAGCTTGCCCTTTGAAAAGACTTGGTATACTTTTAGCATCCATCTCTACAGTTGCTTTGATGGAAAAGCAATTCAACTAGGGAGGACTGTTATGAGCATTTTTGTTCTATGCAAATAATGGTATTATTAGTGTTATGATTGAAAGTTTCTATTAGATTGAAAAATAAACGTATTATCTGTACAAGGAAAAAGTAATTCTTAAGTTGTGTAAAAGGTGACTGCAAAATAGGTAACTTGAAGTTTCTTACTCACATGTAAACAGGCAAAAGTTTAAAAAGGAGACAAAGGGGAAAAATGCACAACTTGTTCATTATGATACTATTTTGTCCAATGCAGTGTCATACTGTATTAAGAATTTGGTCCAAGTCAAACATCCATACCCTCTGTGGAAACTCATTCTTCCTTTATCCTTTGAAAGTCTAATTTCCGGTGATGGGTGAAGTTCTGATTTGCTGTCGGTTTTTGTAGAAAAAATTTAAAAACCGGATATTTCAGAATTTTGGTATTCATTCATTATTTATATCAAGGTTTTCAAGTTTTCAAGCAGGGTTTCTACTTGGGCTTGACATCAGTTGCAGCTAGCTAGAGACAATCACTTCAATAATCAGAGGATGCAATTGGTGAGTCAATCAAAGATGGTCCATGATCTACCTTCTGTGACTTCTCAAGATTGTTTATGTGAGGTGTGTGCTCTTGGGAAGTATCCACTTAATAAATTTGAAAAGGGAAAGGCATAGCATGAAAAGACTAAAATGCAAATTGTTTACAGTGATCTGTGTATCCAAACATGTGAGCCATCCCTAGCAGGGGAAAAATACGTCTTAACCTCCATGGATGATTTTCGAGACATAATTAGGTTTATTCTTTGAAATAGAAAAGCCAAGTACTAGGTAAGTTTAAGGAGTTTGGCTACAGTTGAAAATAGTATGATCAATCTATCAGAGTTCTTTGGACCAATAATATAAATAACTCCTTTGATCATTTTTGTATAAGCATGATATTATTTGTCAGCTGATTGTGTGATATAACCCTCAGTGTGGGCAAAAGAAATAAATGCACCCTTAATTATGATGAGCACATCGAATATATTTGGTAATTAACTATGATTATATATCAATCAAATCCACATGCAAGTGGGCAATTAAAAATAAACTAATAAGATGGATAGCTGGAACAGCTAAAAATTGTAATTAGAAATGAATTAAAAGCAGGTGGATAGTTGGAATATTTGGTAAGGGTAAATAGAACTAAATTAAAAAGTATTTGGATAGCTGGAAATTCAATATGTTATTGAAAGATTTTTAACCTGTATATACAAGCCTGCCTTATGCAAGTGGTTATTCAATAATATAATAATAGACTTAGAGCCATGTGAGTTGATATTGAAGCCTAACAATCACAGCTTTCCCCATCTATTTTGTATGTTCTATATTTTTAGATTACTCAGCCATTGCTGTAGTCACTGTATATATCTTATACACTTCCTTTGCCCTTACCTCTGATACATCATGACCTGTTTTACCGACTTCTACAAGGTGTTGTCATTTATATATTTTCAGCAATAGTTTAAACTTTTTTTTCCTGTTTCATTCTGCTCATGAAATCTTCCTTTTGGTGCTATTTTTGGTTTGAACAGGTAAACTATTTATTAGATCTGGATACATTTTCCATATGCATTCTTTTGTAGAGTCTTCTGCAAGCATTGATCTACTAAAGAGGACTGGCTTCTGGCATTTGACTGTGGTCTTATTTTCTATACATCTTTGTTTTGTTACTAGCAACATTGTCTGGTATCTTTGCTTTCTACCTCTGAACTTGAGATCAAACAAATTCTCAGCAGCTGCATACCAGAAGCTGGATCATGTACTCCCCTGCTATTTTCCATCTACCTCATAGGCTTGCCCCAAATAACTTTGTTGTTCTAATTCTTCTATAAAAGTGTTGATTCAATTTCTTCCATCAATCTTCTGCTATAAATTTATTTTGCCTGATTATCAATTCAATTCTCTTTTTGATTTAAAATTTTGCTTTGCATCTGTTCATTTTTTATTGAAAGATAGTTCAATAAGGTCTTGAAGCTCCACCCAAAACTCCAATTTGGTTCAGTTCCTCAACCAAAAGTTCCACGACTAATGACAACAACAAAATGTATTTTAAATTTTAAATCCTATCTTTTGCAGATATGAATAAGATGCTCCACCATTACATGGACAACAATGGACCACTAGTTTCATTCTCTTAACTGCTTTAATTGTCCAACCCGCTTTTTAATTAGGCACCAAGATATTGATTCCCCACTTTGATGGCACAATTGATGAGGATAAGCTAGATGCTTGGGTTTGCAGTTTATAGTTGTATTTTAAGACAATAAAGTCTCATAGAGCTGCAACAAATCATAATAGTAAAGGTCCATAAAATTAATCATGATTGATGCCTACATTTGGTGGCAATCTCACATAAAACTTCTAGAGGGTACAGAATGATCAAAAATTAATACTTGGACAAATCAATTGCTTAAGGATGGTTAAGTGTATAAACTCGCTTCTATTGGTCCTTTGCACTCTTGTAGGTCAGAAATTAAATAGGTCAACCAGCAAAAGCAAAGTATTTAATGCTGACAAGATTTTGCTTAAAGCAATCAAATCTTATATGATGCATATTATGATGTTTTTGACTAGCTTGAAGGACTCCTTTGAGGTCCATTGAACACTTCTTGAGCTAACGCCAAATTCTTTGTTGCCCTATCAGCCACCCTTTGAGTCACCTTAGATAGCTTTCACAAAATAGTTTCTAGACACTTTGATTCTGTGATGGAAAATACCTTGGATACCTAATGCCCTTTTAAGACTCTATTCCACCTTGATAGCCACAAGTCATCATTTATAGATACATACAAGCTTCTATAGATATACCAAAAGAATGCTTTGCTTACCATACATGAATAAGAGACATAGAATCACAATAGAAAAGGAATCCAAATCTATTTTCTCACTATAAAGATGATTCCCCAGTCTTACCTGTAAAGCTATGTGTTGTTGAGCCTGAGCTAAGACATTCTCTTGGTCTGGTTTTGGTTGACCACTGCTATGAGAAGGAAATAAGATGGAATCAATTAGATTGTCAGAAGTACAGATTAAAAACAAATAATATAGATTCAATTGTATTATAGCCTCATGCATATCTATACCTGGCTGGAGCACGGTGAACAATCAAAGTTTTATCTCCCAATTTAGGGAAGCACATGCAATGTCTGTCACAGCTGGATCCTAATATTTTTGATAAAAGTAATTAGCATCTTGAATATGACAAGAAATAATGATGCTTGTGTCTGAAAATGCCATTTCAAATAAAATTTGTTAAGAACTTACAAAAATATCAGCATAAAGGCTCACCTGGTAGATGCAAAACCCATAACCTTTTGAATTCCTGGTATCTCTATCTTTACATTCACCTATGCATTCACCTGTGTTGTATGTAAAATTTCAGATCTTTTTCATCTTGTCTACTGTGATATCAAAAACAGACTTAAAACAAATGTGAAAAATTTGAAGGTTCTTATTTAAATTCACCATTCTCATAACTAAATTTCTTGTGTATTCGCAGTCACACCACCATATAATGAAATTAGTTTGAGAACACTAATTGTATCAATCTATTGAGATAAACAATGAAAATAGAATATTAATTTACAACAATTTGTTTTAGAACCAGTTTGTTTTGCATAAAGATCTGGGGTTTTTAACAATATTAACAATATTACCTATTTGCTTGCAGATGACCCACGGGTTGAAGAAAACAAAAACTAGGGCATAATATTTTCTGCATATCCTTATCATTAAAACGCCAATACAATGGCCACTTCCCGCCACACCCATTGTAAGCTTTCCCGCGAAAAGAAGCTGCATCCCGAGTGCAACGCCGCGCTATAGAAGAAGATAAGAGAGCCAGCTCAAAACCATCGAAAATATGGGAAAAAACAATAGTTTTAATGGCTATAGCAGCAGACGTGAGAGAGCAGCGAAAAAATGAGAAGAAACATTAGTTTTAATTTTAGGGAAAATTGGTTTCCATAAGAAATGTGATAAAAATTATTAATCTTAGAATATTTCCAATGAAAATATTATTGTAAATTAATCCTAGAAATGTGATAAAAATTATTAATCTTAGAATATTTCCAATGAAAATATTATTGTAAATTAATCCTAGAAATTTTTAGGGAAAGTTGGAAAATCTTATAAGCACTACATTTATTCATAACAAACATAAGTCTAGAGGAAGATAAAAGCTTGAATAGAAACCTAACAATCAATATTGCATAGTATTGAACCTACTCCATTATTGAACTATATCGTAGTCTAGATGATCAACAAAGAGAGACCCACATGCTAGAAATGGTATTGCAGGATAGAGGAGGGATGTCTCTTATTAAATGGCTTGTAAATGTGTGGCATACACCAAATCTATGTCGTAAATTATAGAAGAAAATTTTTTTTAGGCATGTTCTAAAGTTTTAAAATAATATATATTCCCTTTAAATTAATCCTTTAAAAGACTTTAGCTAGTTCTTCACATTTGGCTTTTAAGTGGGGGTGACTATAAAAAGACAATTACATTTTTATTAAAAAGGGACAACACATCATACTAATTTTTAAGAAAATAATACTCTATTCTCTAGCAATTCACCATGGGAATCACTGCCATGACAAATTCACCAATAGCAATTCACCTCGACTAAAAATTCATCATCGCAGAGAAAATTTGATTTGAATTGTGGTGGTGAATTTTCCCTCACCTATAAGTATACTTTTATGAAATAAAAGTAATTAAAAATATGTTTTTTAATTCTACTCATAGAACTCATTGTTGTTGGCCTTAGATTTTCATGTATTGTGTGCGGCCCTTAACACCATTTTTAATTAATATAAAATTTATTAAACTATATAGACATAAGTCTAGTTGCATACATAGATTCTAAATTATGTATTCTAAAAGGAAATTGACATGAAGGTGAAAATTCTCATAATTAGAAATCATGCAATAGACATTATTAATAAAAAATAGTAATTATCATAATTCTAGCTGTTTGAGATCAATTTTTCGGAAGGTTACCCGGCTAGGAATTCAACCACTAAAATATAGGAAGGGCAACCGTTGGTGTGACATGTTAGACCCCACCCCCAGTGGGTAATGAAACAAATGCGAGAAAGAGGAGCTCACCGTCCCCAACTATGAGCAGTTAGCTGCCCTAATCTACTACCATAGAATAGTAGGGCCCCCCCACCCAGTTCTAGCCCACTTAATTAACGAGGGAAAGTAAAGAATTCAAATAGTTGGGAGTTCAAGAAAGTCATCTCCATCCGTGCAGGGGTGCCATCCTTTCTTTACCCAAAGGGTGCGGTTAGGAAGGGTAGTCTCATCCTCCGAACTACTTAACTTTGATCCGGTGAGGACAGGCTCTTTCTTTACAGCGAACTAACGGGGCCAGTCTAATCTTTCTCTTTGTCAGAGATGTCAACCCCTAACTCGATGTCAAGCTGGTTCTGAGTGTTTTGATTTCGGCCCTTCACCGGGAGGAGCTAGTCTTGTCCGACCATGCTGAATTGCTGGGTGAGGGCAAGGCTCCTTCATTGTAGTTATCCATCGATTCTCTTTTGAGCTAGACTAGTAGTTAGGTCCCTCCTTCCTCCATTAGGTAGGCATCCGAAGAGCTACCCACCAACTAGAATCCCATCCCACCCGATGGCCCCTAAGGAACAACTATAATGGGGGGGTGGGGGGGTGGCCGCAAAGCGCTAGCCCTACTATTCTAAGGGGGTAGATTGATTGGATTATTCGTTCAACTGGTCGATTCAAAGAAAATTAGTTTCTCTGGATGTTTGGCCCATGATTTGTGATTCCTTCAACTACCCTACCGAATAGTAGGGGAGGGGAGATACCCATTAGAATAGACCAGGGAGGGGAGAGTATTATAACATCACCAGGAATTGGATGGACTAGATTCTTTCTGTGAGAAACATCCATCCAATCCTTTCTCGCTGGACCAAGGGGATAAAATCCAAATTAGTTCTGGAAGGTAGGATCGATAGTTCTATGATGGTCTCTCCTACAGTGCTGTAAGTGGAAGGCCCTTCGATAGCTGTTAATTCAGTATGGTCGAGGGACCTAACAAAAATAGTAGGGGCTTCTCTACGTGATATCCTAACATTGTCGGGTGGGGGCCCTAGCTGGATAGATATAGTTGTTAACAAGGATGGTCTTGTTTTTGAGGATAGCTATAGTTCCTCATTGATTCCCTAGGGTGGGAGGCAGCTAATAGGACTAGATAAAATAAAGCATGCTCAGCTCCAACTATTAAGAGGTAGGGCAGGACTGACTCCCATCCTTTGTTAGAAACTGTTACCGGACCGAGGGATAGTTGACTACCCGGGGGTGAGGGATGAAACTTCTAGTCCCACCGGGGGTGAGGATGGAATGACTATCCTATAGTTGGATTGTTACCAGTTGAACTAGTTCATTGACTTTCTTTAACTCTATTTCTCTGTGAACTATCTAGAATTCTAGGACAGGGCCCTACACTACCTTTATGAGTCTCTATCCCTACCTCCTTTCTCGCTATTACCCCCGCTTTCTTTAGCTAAATTAGTCTGGGCCTCCCACAACTATCTCTGGTCTCTGGGCTCTAACTGGATGGAAGGAAGTCCTCGTATGGGAACCTACACGTTGGGAGGCAGGTCCTTTCTCATAAGGACTCGAGAGGCCCAAGAACTTCCTATCTCAGCTGAAGAGCGGTCCAGTACTATTCACGATTGGAGACTAAAGTTGGATGGAAGGCAAGCTTGAGGGAGAGAGAGTTCTATAATGCCATCCTTTCTCAATCTCCTCTACCACGTAGGAAGTTAGGGTATTACCAGGTAGGGCCCCAGGCAAGAAGAAAGTTTCTATTCGGGACCCATACTTAATTACCACCAGGGGGTGAGGGCAAGAAGAATAGAGTGTATGAGAAACATTATATCCGAGGGTTTACTGTGTGTGGGGCTGGGTGGGGGGCTAATGTTCCTCGGCAAGACGACTAAAGAATTCAACAACTAGAACTATAGAGTAGAGGGCAACCGGTTCAATCAGCAGAAAGGAAGGCAGAACCCCGATAATAGTAACATGGCCACTGAGGTCAGGTTCTATAATGTGTTTTTGATTGGCCAGAAGGGAACTATGATTCCCTCCCACCCTTGTTACGTATATAATATGGCCCCTACTATGACGACTAATTCTATATAGTTCGCGATCAATTTGAATGATCACCGGGGCCCAACCAACCTCTACATTCATAGAACGAGGGGGGCAACCTGCATAATCTGTTAGGGGACTGGGCTTTGACCATGTCTCCCACTTTTCATCGTAGTACATATGGCACAAGACAGTTTCACAGCTCGAGGTCAGAATGGGATCGGGTGTTTCATGTCTTGCCGTAGTGCCCGGCAGGATGAATGAGGAGTCGAACCTCATGGATCAATCATCCATACCTATTCATCTAATTTTCATTGACCTTTCAGTCAAGATTCTATACATAGCATGCCTACCCCATATAATTTTAGGGCGATAAACCTGCTAGAATAACATGGGATGGGTGGGTAGTAGGGGCCTCCCACCCACCCCAATCGGCGAGAAAGCCCACCCCATTAGATAGTAGGGACTACTTTCTCGATTTGATTACCCTAACCCCCACCTTAGAATAGTAGGGGCAATTTCCAACGGCCAACTAACTCCTGATGATAATGAAGGGGTGGGGGAGGGGCTAGTTCATGGTAAAGAGAAAATGGATGGGGGTGGGGTGGGGGTTTAGCTGTAAAGAAGAGGAGAATCGATCTCCAATCTTGAGAATCAATCTCCCCCCTGTGCTTCGCACCCACCCTGCCCCCCCGCCCCCCATTATATTTCAAATGGGATGGTGGGGTTGGACTGACCCAATACTGCCTTAACCGTCTCTAGTAGTATATTATAATACCGCCTTCATCGGGATATTCCAGTGGGATGGACGAGTTGGGGGAGATAAGTAGATTATTAGGAGTTGAGCGAGATAGGGAGGAATGAAAAGAATCTGATCATCGATCTCTATTTTTCCTCCCACCCACCCCGGATCATCGATCTCTATAGTAGGGGGCCCCCGGGAATTCTAGTTTCGGGTGGGATTCCCTACTATTCTAAGGAATCAGCTTGCTAGAACTATAGAGAGGGGGGGTGGGGTTAGCAAGTGCCATTAATCCGGCTGGGAAACTAGAGTTGGGGGAATTGGAAAGGTCACTCGTAAGTGAAGCAAGGCTAGTGATTGGTTGATCGTTTGTAAGGCCTCGCATTTGGATCGATATGGATCATGCTTTCCATGGTAAAGGGATCGGGATCTCAATTCCTTAACTAACACTAGCTAGCGTATCCAGCCCCGGGGGAATAGAATAATAGGGCAGTCAAGATTCTATATGTAACATGCCAACTATCCCCAGCCGAATAGTAGGGACCGTTGTGGTTCTGCAATTAATTAGTTCATTAATCAGTCAATTAAGTAGGCAGATTAATTATCCCACTACTTGAAGCTAGATTAAGCTAGAAGTAGCTAGAGTAAGGAATTGGAGCTTTCGCTTTCAACTATATTAGCAGGTGGGGTGGGGTAGGCATGTTACGTATAGAATATGGTGAAGATAGATAAAGATTCTAGAGAGAGCTACCTCCCCCCCATATAGTTGTTTGAAGCGCTAGGGGGCTAGCAACTAAGGAGTTCCTATAGGATGGGCGCGAAGCGCTTAAGGGGCTAGCTTCAAATAGCGAGCTGATTAATTAACAAACTCCACCGATGAACCCATTCGCCTTTTTACTGATTAATTGGGATGGGAGGGAAGTGCCTGGTATAAAGGGTAGCCCCGATGGATAGTGTTCAACGGCCCCCCTTCCATAGTAGTTGCTCGAGCATGCTTTCTAGCTCTGGAAGGGAATCAACAACATCTACCTCCCTGCAGGGGCGGCTATCACGTATATAATATGGCTATTATTTCCATCCCTCAATATTATTAATAAAAAATAGTAATTATCCTAATAGACATGTTCTAAAGTTTTAAAATAATATCTATTCCCTTTAAATTGATCCTTTAAAAGACATTAGCTAGTATCTTCACTTTTTGCTTTTAAGTGGGGGTGATTTGAAAGCCATGATGTCCACCAATTACTTCTCATTCATTTTGTGCAAAAGTTGATGCTGCAAAAAAACAAATAACAAAACCACATAAGAATGTCAAAAAGTGTTTAACCAAAATTGAAAAAATTGGATCTTGGTCTTCAAGGTTACAATTGGTTACTACATAAAGCAGTAGTATTATTAAAGTTGTTGTCAATGTGTTTGGATACTACAAGCAATATAGTTTATGTTTTTTGAAATAAATTTAAAGTTTAATAGATTTTAAACTAATAAATCATGCACAGTAATTTGTGTTGCAAATACCTACAAATTACCTTTTCTTTTGATTCTCTTTTTTGAAGCCTTTGTCATCATTTGTGCAAATAATTTTTCTTATTTTTTTAGTCATTTGTGTAGATTTTTAAAGTTTAAAATCTTAATAGTTGTTCTATTTTTTTGTTGTTTATATCTACCAATGATATATGAACATAGATATCTAAATAGTACAATCAAGAAAACATCAAATAGATCAATAGATATTGTTTTTGCATGATAAAGATGTTTCATATTCTGAATATAATCCATCTCAATCCACAAAGGCTGATTATACTATAACTTTAAATAAGAGGTAGCAAGAAAGCTTGCAAATAATGAGTGTTCTTTCATAATGACATGAATTCCAAATAATTGGACTTCCCTTACATAAGACGTTCAATTACTATAAAGGAAAAGTAAAGGTGCATTCAAATTTGAAGCATAGCATAAGGATTTAGGTGCATTCAATTACAATCCTAGAAAAGAAAATCCACATTCAAATTTGAAGAAGTGTAATTGCAAATATTGCTATGACAATCTACAAATGAGTATCTAGTTTGTGAAAGGAAATTATCTCGAGAAAATCTGGAGTTGGGACGTAATATCGAAATAAAATATGACATAAATGAGGAACTAGTCCAATGGCATTTAGTGCCAGCAAAATGGTTGAGTTGTGAGAGTGTTTGGTCTTATTTTGTTGTTGCTTTTATGTATTTGCATACTTGTAGGAAAATTGTTGATAAGAGAAAAGAAAGATGTTTTTTTGGTCATGTTTTAGAGCAAGTTGATATTAATGATTCATGTGTAGTGTATGACTACTTTTTTGAAAGAAGGTATTTGTATTAATCATTGGAGACACTTTGTAACTAAGTATATATGCAATGAGGGTTTTTTGGTTGGAAGTGGGAAAAATGTAGTTGATAAAATCAAAGTAACTAACCTGTAGTTCTTTTTTGTATTAGTGTTCATTCAAGAGTTTGAATTCGATAATGCCGATAAGCGTTCTTCTTCTTGCTTTCAACAAGCTACCTATGGACTTTGTTGCATGTGTGCATATCATTGAAATGTGAAAGCTAGTTTTATGCATAGGCTTGCAAGTTCACACACTCTAGAAATAGTTGTTAATGTGAGGTCATACTGATCTACATTGTTGATATTGATTGTTTCCTTTTCAAGTGTTAGGCTTTGTGATTTGTGTATTATTAAGGCCCATGCCATTTTGAGTGGGATTTGACGACAGAGATCATGACTAAATGGGGCAATAAGCACATATTTTAGAATATTATTGTAAACTTATTCCACAAAAACAAAATATTTATTCCACAAAAACTATTAATTAGTAATTTTATTTGTAATATTTCATTATTAATTATGGCAAGCTATGATTGAAAATAAGGTCTTGACGAAGGTTTTAGAGTATGTTTATTAAAATGAAAATTATGGCCAAGATTTTAATAATGAGGACATTTATTTAGTCATTTTATTTGTCCAATATTAGTTATTTATTTAGTCATTTAGTTGTGATTTTACACAATGACCAAATTAGTCACTTATAAATGACCAAATTAGTCATTTATTTGTCAAATTCTACTAGTGTTAGTCACGTGACTAAAACTTTTAGTCACCTAACTAAAACTTTTAGTCATGTAGTCATTTATTTGCCAAATTCCACTAGTGTTTCTATTCAAATTATGATAAAGTACTGATTGAAAAACATCTATAGCTTTCAAATGATATCAAGTTTTTTGAATCCAAAACATGCATCACATTATATGATTTGCATACTGTAGGATTAAAAAAAGAAAAAATGAATTTCATGAAGTTTTGACCAAGTTAAGGTGGTCAGACATATGAGTCTTTATATTTAAAAAAAAATTGTAATAAAAAAATTATAATTAATTATTTACTTGGAAAAAAATTACAAAAAAATATGTATCACGTCAAGGCATGAGTCCTCTACTTATATCAAAAATATTATAAAAAATATTATCATTTTATTATGGTTAGGTGGTCAGACAGACACCTACTTCTTATTTTTTCCACAGAAATTTAAGTACCAGCATTGAAATTTCAAATTTTCACCAAATAGATTTTTTTAAAACAAACCAAGTAGTTTAGAAACTACATTCAATTTTCTACGGATTCTATTCTTACATATTTTTGAAATAATATATATAACTTATTCAAATTTTTATGTCAAGTTGCCTAACTATGATTTTTTTGAATTTTTTGCCACTTAAGGGCCTATGTTTTTCCATGATGATCCTGCACATACCTAGAAAAAATTCAACAAACCCTTGGAAATATGAGGTTTCAAGGACTAACATAAAAAATATATGTTGTAAAATGGAATATTTAAGATCCTGTAAAATAAACCAGTATAAAATATGAAAATATGAAGAATTGTGGAGCATTTTAGGGTTCACAATGTAACAATGAAGTGTTTCTCACCTTTTTAGAAAATTGAAGCAATAAATGAGAAATTAGGGTAGATCAGTAAGCTATAAAGTGACATTTTAGGTCATTTCTAATCACTTTTGCACATTTGAGAGAAAAGTAGAGAAAATTGAAAGAGTGTTGAAGGCGATTCAAAGCAATCTTGTGCAGAACATTCAAACCCTTGTAACTAAGAAAAAAAATTAGGTTAGCATGAAAACATATGCATAATAAAAACCCTAGCTAAACAATGAAGTACAATGGAGGAAAATAGCATAAAACAAAGAACAGTCTCACCAAGATTCTTCAAGCCCTCCATGAATCTCCTTCATTGCCCTTCTCCATTTGCCACAATATGATGTTTTCCCTCAGATTTTGATGAGCAACTATGACCTATGACAAGCCCTAAGAAAATATTGAAGGATTCTAATATTGCCACAATATGCTCAGAAATTGCTAGTATGATATATGCCAGCAAGAAGTAAAGATGCATGAAGTCTATCAAATGAGGTTAAAATTGCCTTTTTATAGAAAATTCAATTTTAGACAGATGGCCAGGATTGAAAGTTAAGAGATGCCCTAAGATCAAAGGTTGAAATTAAATATGACAATCAACAATTAGGGTTAAGGCCCAACATTAGGGTTATGATTTGATTTTAGAAAAATCAAATCAATGGATAGGAATGCATGTGACAAGAGGATATTAGGCACAGAAAATGAGGTTGCAAGAAAATCAAATAATAGTTTTTAAAAAATTTATTTTAAAGGTTCAGTTGACCTTTTGAATTAAAAATTAACTTAAATTAGAAGTGGTGGGACCATGTGACAGTAAATAATGACTTTAAATTATTTACCTGGAGGGAAAATAGAAAGTGGGGAATATTTGTAAATAAATGACTTTATTTAAAATTAGAAAAAGCCAAGGTGGATAATAATTAAATAAATTAAAGGAATTTATTTAATTATAATAAGACATAAGAAATTAATGATGTATTTCAATAAATAAATAAATAAAGTTTATTTATTTAAATAATCAGGAAGACATAGTGGACATATAATAATAAAATAAATTTAGGAATTTATTTAATTATAGAGGGACATAGGAAATTAACCACGTATTTAAATTAAATAAATATTATTTATTTATTTAAATAGTCAAGAGGAATAAAAGACATGAATTAATTAAATAATTGAGAATTATTTAATTAATAGTTGAATTTGAACTATAAGACATAATTAAATATTTTGAATATGTTGAGAAGAAATATAGAGAAAATAGAGATTGCAGGTCTAGGTCAATTTTATGTGTCTATATTTTGCCCCTATTTGTCATAATGCAGTTTATCGCATTGTGACAAAAAATAAGTAAAAAATATGCCCCAACAAAGGTACGAAGTATCTATGCCCCCTCGGGAAAATTTACAAATTTTGGCCTTATGTCGGAAAAATTTGGAAAGTGTCCCAATAAGTCAATTTGATAACCAGAAAAATAGTGGCACGACCAGTTTTGGATTCCAACAAGTTTAAGGCAGGAAAAAGGTTGGTCAAAGATGGTGAAATGTGCATCTAGTAATAACCCTTAGAGAAAAACCCTAATTTTTACCCTATAAATAGGCTTGATTTGGAAAAAAGGTAATTCATTTTCACTTTGGCCTTTTGAAAATTCAAAGCCCAGAGAGAGGAGACTATGTAAAGATGGTGATTCTACAGGCAGATCATTGTGGATTTCGAGTACGGACCTATCGATGGCTAGAGGGTGCAGAGCCACCGGTATGTACCCTATACCCACTTCGTCATTTTCTCATTTTTTGTGCATTTTTTGGCGTTAAAGTTAGGATAGTAGATGTGTTGTGACACATCTGCATTCGTGAAAGATGCAAATTCATTTGTGTCACACACATTTGATGCATTGTCAATCAAATGCATGGGATGGGCTCGGTTTAGGGTTAAAGTGATACAATCGTGATCTAGTGAGGTGCAATGATTCATTCACGATGTAATTGTCATGTTGTGCAATGCAATCGCAACAATGCAACACAAATTCAAGATTGTGCAACATAAGTGTTTTAAATCAACACAATTGATAGTGGGAATGACACAAGTGATATGGAGTGACACATGTGCAAAGTCAAATGTTGCAATTTCCCTAACGTGATGCAACCACATGATGAAACAACACATGTGATTTGGCACAACGCAAGTGAAAGGATAAATGACGTAATTGAATTTAGCTAGGACTAATTTAGTTTAGACTCAATTTACTTGTGCACTTTTTATTAGATAGATGATAATGATGATTTTCAATGATGTGCTAACTTCCGTTTCTATGTATCCAGAAATGAATACCACCTATCTACACATGAGAATTCAGACTAGCAACATACACATTTCGAGATCAGTTGAGGTAGGGTGAGTAGAGAACAATGATGTGACAAGGACTATTCCATGTGACCTATTGCCCATTATTCGAGTAAATAGGGGCCTTTTGACAACACTTGCAAAGAGATGGCACTCTAATACTTGCTCATTTCATTTGCCGACTCTAGAGGCTACTGTGACTCTTGAGGACATGTACAAGATCTTGCAGATTCCCATAAGAGGGGAGCAAGTTGTCTACTATCCATGATGGGGACTCCGAGCCATGACAGAGTATTATGAGCATGATGATTTCACACAGCTAGGCATCAATGGATATGAGATCAGGTGGTAGTTTATGGCCAAGCATTATGCCCAATGGAATGTGATGCTATGCACCTTGATTACAGGTGTGTTTATTCCAAATCACCGCATATATGGTTTCGCTATTGGATGGAGAGATGTGCTTATCTGGATGAGATTAGATAGGATAGTATTTTCTTGGGGACCATGCCTTCTAGGCATGTTATATCATCAGTTACACGATGTTGCATATAGGGAGGCGAGCAGTATCAGTTGTAGGACCACAAGACTGATGATCTAGGCATGGGAGCATATTCCTGTATTCCAACCACCAATTCAGAGACAACTAATGGAGGGTATACCATATGTATACCTATATGCGAGCTCAATTTCACAGACTTGATTCAGAGACAGGATTTTGGTGCCATGGTATTGACACTTTGATGGGGTTTTTCTGGAGGTCGAACAAAGACTATGGATAGTGGCCATGAGAGGAGGATCACCATTCATTCCATTGGCAGTTTAGATATTTGATTAGATAGATGGTTTAGTCTCAACTGATTATTGAGATGTATCTTACCCAACGGTTATTATGACAATTTGGAGAGTAGTAGGGTGTCATAGTAGGCACCACAGAGTATGCACAGTCATCACAAGAGATAGTATGGGGGTCATCAATATCAGTGCCATTGGTTGAGAAACAAATTGATGGACTAGTAGCATATCATTGGGCATGGAGTGGGGATCTAGTGGATGTAGGGACTACAACAAATTATGATGCATGGTGGCAGACACACATGCCACTTCCTTTGATGAATCCAGATCAGCTAGCATTAATGGATGGATGGAAAGTGCTACCATGGGTGCACCAAGGAGGGAAAGGAGATAGGAGGAGAGGGAGAGATGGAGGTAGAGGAGATGGGGGTGGGGGTGATGATGGAGGAGATGGAGGAGGTGGAAGGAGGAGGAGAGGAGGAGACAGTGGGAGGGGGCAGGCCAAGAGAGTGTGCCAGCGAGTTGAGTGAATCCTGATAGCATCCATCCCAAAGGAGGGAGGGGATGAGGAGAGAGAGGAGGGATGACAATAGGAGGGCCAACAAGAGGGGTCAAACAGGAGGAGGGAAAGGTCAAGGTAGAGTATCTAGAGGTTATGGTAGAGGCAGAGCAGCCGAAGGGGGAGTATGTGTTGATAGGAGAGGAAGTGTTGGATGTTAGTGGAGATGAGGAGATAAGGGGGATGAGGATATAGAGATTGGTAGGGAGGAGGATATGGATGATGCAAAGAGATAGCTTAGAGAGAAAATGGTAGATGGTGAGGAGGAAATAGCCAGGAGGCAACCATTACCCCAAGATGCGACAATGGACCAGAGGTTGGTAGATATGTAGAGTAGGTTGGACAAGCCCCTTGCTTGGATCAAGACCTTGGAGGTAGAGCTGGAGGTGACGAGGGTGGAGAGAGACCAAGCAGTGGTCAGGTAGTAGGAGTCAGAGAGGTGGTGTTTGGAGTTCATGTAGTTATGCACTGGGCCAGTGGGGGAGATTGCTAGAGATCTAGCTAAGGTGAGTGATAGCTAGGCACAATATAGGATGTTGTATGAGCAAGTAGTGCTAGTCGAGTAGCGGGATCCTAGCTTGACTTGGTCTCAGAGTGGGATAGGTAGTGGCAGTAGTAGGAGCCATAACAATCGCAGCTAAAGGAGTGTGAGCCCTTCTACTTCGTTGGGATAGTCCTTAGGGCACAAGTCACACCATAGCCATAAGCACTCATTAGGACACAGGTCCAACCACAATCATGGATCATCATCATCAAGACATAGGTATCATCATAGTCAACCACCTGACACTGTACCATTGGCATCGCAGACCCAGCCTGTCAAGTCCCAGCATATACCATCAGCACCTATCAGAGAGCATCATTCACCCCATTCTTCACCTCAAGGGGATGAGGAGAGAACAGTTTAGGGCATGTTATCTTGTTGTTATGTTGAGACATTATATATATTGACCATCGAGCCTGCAAGCTTTATTTTTGGGATTCTTTGAGACTCTATCCTATGACATGATTTTGAGATATATATGTGATGCAATTTTGGGGCGGATTCTATGCTATGTGTTTATGATGCATTATGATTCTATTGTGTTGATGTGATGTGATGTATGTGATGATTCCTATTATACATTCTTATTTTATGGGATGTATGCACTTATGATGATACTATCTTATGTATGATGGTTATTTTATGATGATAGTGATGATGTTCGATATATGCTTAATGTTAATGGAAACTAATGGATGCATAGTCATTATGATTTTGAATGATTATGTAGGTATGGAAAATGCAATATATGATGCTTTATGTTATGATCCTAAATGTATGAATTAATGATATGGATGATGCATGAAAAATGTTTAATACATTTAGATGTGATGTTAATGCAAGTGGATGAATACAAATGATGGACTTATATGTTATGTGAATGCAATATCAATGTAAATGGATTCATGTAAATTTATAATGAACTAATGCAATATCTATATATGAGTATGTATGCAATTATTTTTGTATGTCATAGGATATCATTAGGAGATGGAGGAAGAGAAATGACTAGACAAGATGAATGTTAGTGCGAAGAAAGAATCCTTCAATATATTGACAAAGTACAAAGAGGTGTTGCTCTAATCATCATTGGGTGGATTATTGTAATGGCCAAAAATACCATGATATGACATAAATTAGTGGTGTGCAAGGTCGTACAATCACATGAAACAAGAAATCACAAACAAGGATGATCATGACTCATACAGGGAGCTATTGGCAAAAAAAGGACAGACAACTGAGAGGGGGGGTGAATCAATTGTCACAGAATATTAAAGTTTTCACACTTAACTTAATCTCTAATCTGATGAACAAGCAATTAATCACAAACAATTAGAACACCAGAAACATAGAGAACACCAATATTTTTTTTTCGTGGAAACCTAGTTAGGGGAAAAACCATGGTGGATGTTAGTCCACAATATTATACCCTGTTAGAAGTATAATGAAAAATAAAAAGGGGAATGCACATGCATTCAAGCTCACTGCCTAGAGCTCACTGCTCAATTACAAAAGGGGCTCACTACCCAACAAATAATGGATTAGATCCATGGGAATTGAATTGATAGAATAGCTTCTACAAAAGTCGGATTACAGTTCCTATTAATCACATAAAAACTCTCTTCACACATTGATCTTACTCTTTACACTCTGCTCTGCCTTCGAATGATTTGAACAATATTCACATGCATGCATTACTTTTTTTTCTCACTAAATCTTTCTTATATGTACGCATTAGGGAATTACATCAACAACCTAGTCATCCAGAGAATACAAAATATAATTACAATGTTGGCAATGTCGGACCAACTTTACAATTAAATTTTCAATGTGGATCAAACACTGTCATCCAAAATTAAGATAAGACCTAAAACAATATCCTCGAGTGTGCCAAACATTCAAATTTTGAACTTCAAGGATCCTTAACATGTTACCACCATCATGTTGGCCAAGAACAAGAAAAAATGAACACACACAAGAAAATCTTTGACCACGAGCACACCGATCAACGCGAACATGCAACAATGATAGAGAACAATCTCAAAGCATCCATGAGCAACCAGGAAACAATAGAGAAACATCCACAACAAGTATAATTACTAGAATCACACAGACTTCAATTAGGAACACTGACAAAGACCACAAAATAACTATCAAATATACGTCTCCATAATATAGACAAATATTCATGTGGACCTCTAAAACTTCTAGTGGATGAAGTAGACACACTTAACAGTAAACCCTTTAGTCCACAACAAGTGATCTTCTACATATAGAAAAAAACACCTTCATGACCTTGACTGTTCCACAAAATGCCTATAACTATTTCTTGTACAATTTTCTAAATATCCTCAAAATATACAGCCTTTAACATCCCAATGCTAATAGTGTTGACATCAATGACAACCACACATTAGTAGCACAACTACAATTCCCAACAGGACCTCAGTTTCCCATCTTTTTGTCACAACCAAATACAAACAAGAAAGAAAATCCATGAAGCGTTATTGCTCCTCCAAATCCTAATGCCAAGAAATCCTCGAAGAACTAGCAACATGACTGTTTAAAAAAGACAAGAAAATCATCATGATATCTCACTGCTCCTCTAAATCCTGTTGTTAGGACATCCTCGAGGAACTAGTAGTATGATGAAAAAGAAAATTATGAATGCCAAGTGTTTTCCAAGTGTGTTTAAATGTCAAGTGTCTTGATCTCAAGATGTCAGGTTTGATGAAGTCTAGGTTTATATGTGATAGATGCCAAGTAATGCCAAATTCAGGAAGGGCACATCCTAAATAATGTTGACGCTTAGAGGATCGATCCTCAAATGTCAAGAGAATCCCTCAAAATGGAAGATGACAATGTCGATGCTCAGGAAGGACATATCCTAAAGCATAAATAAATGACACAAGTTATTCTTCAGAATGATGCATCTAAAGCATAGCCCATATTTGATGGTTTGACTTACTATGATAGTTTGACCAATGTTGACTAGATGACTGGTTTGACCGCATGCTAGTGTTGACATGCCAGTTTAGTTGAATTGATTGCCAAAGTTTGTTTAATTGTTGTTTGTAATAGAATGGAAAAGAATTCACTTGATTTGAAGACATTTGATGTGTGTGATAGTGCAGTGTGAAGAATCCTAATGGACTGACCTAGTGTGGCCTCGGGGGCTCATCGATTGATGGCCTTGCCTACGTCATACACTCAGAGACCTCATAATTCAACATGACCAATGACTTTGTCTTATTGATCAAAGATTGAGTCATGATTTTATTTGACAAACCTAAAACAACCGAACTAATGTCTCATGTGCTCAAAGATGAGCCTTGCGTACATAGCAAATGCACAAAGACAATGTAGTTCGATAATGACAAAGACTGACACAACTGACATGACTGACTTTGACTCTATTTTTGAGATTTTTATGTTATTTGGATGTTTTTCAAGACATTTTCTAATTTTTATGGATGTTTTCAGGACATTTTGTAATTTTTTATGAATTTTTTCAAGACATTTTTTTTTATGGATGTTTTCAAGACATTTTCTAATTTTTATGGATTTTTTCAAGGCATTTTCTAATTTTTATGGATTTTTTAGGACATTTTCTAATTTTTATGGATTTCTCAAGACATTTTCAAAATTTTATGGATTTTTCAAGACATTTTTGATTGTCAGGATCATGTGCGAGACCCACTGCAGTCATGTGATAAGAGGGTTTCCCCTAGTCAGATCAAGGACTAGCCAAGTTAAAGGAGATGGAAAAGGATGTGTTCAAGATGAAAAGTAGAGGATATGCCATACCTTATGTCAATCATTGTCAGCCATGGAAAGAAATGGTGGGATGTTAGGGTGAATGTCATGAGGGTGTAAAAAAATTGGGTGTTTATTATGGACAAAGGTAGATGAAATCAATGTAGATGGAAAGGAACAGACTGTCTACACATGGCTCATGCTTTCCAGGTTTTCACCATGGTCTTATCCAAAGAGCCACCGAAGTGGTTTCCACTATTGGACGAATTATTTCTCTTTACTATTTTTTATATTTTTTTATATTTTTTTGGTGTCACCAAGATGCCTATTTTCTAGGTTTTCATCAGGGTGATGATTTTTTGTATTTTTATAGTTTTCAACCAAGCTTTCTGATTCTATGTGTAGAACTTATGGAGATTTAGACTATTGATAGGCTCTATCAGTTGTTCCCCATCTAGAGTGGCCAATTGGTATGTCCCAAAACCAAATGCAACACTGATGATGTAAGGGCCCAGCCAATTAGGCTCGAACTTGTTGGGCTTCTCTCGGTCAGATTGATTCTTTGGATTTTGCATTAAGACCAAGTTGCCAGTGTCAAAATTTTGAAACATGAATCTATTGTTATAACTGTGGAAAAGGTTATTTTGATATTCCTATAAATGATTTAAGGTATTTTGTTGACATTCTTCTAACATTTCCAGCTCATGCATTCAAGACTATCGATACTCTTCATCATCAATCAAGCCCTTCAGGGAGAATCTTAAAGATGGGATTTTTACCTCAATGGGTAGGATAGCTTTAGCTCCAAAGACCAAGGAAAATGGGGTGGATCCAATGGGCATGTAGATGTTGGTGCGGTAGGCCCATAGAGTGGGGTTAAGTTGCAAGTGCCAGTTAGGGCCAACGTCACTGACTGTCTTAAGAATTTTGATAATTGTCTTATTGGAAACCTCAACTTAACCATTACCTTGCGGGTAATAGGGTATGGATAAATGGTGTTGAATGTGGAAGCATTCACAAAGCTTACGAATATCCTAATTTTTGAAGGGATGACCATTGTCTATGATGAATTGTGGAACACCATACTGGCAGATGATGTAGTTGAGGATGAATTTGGAAATCTACTTGTTGGTTATGTATGTGAGGGGAATGGCTTCAATCCATTTGGTGAAATACTCAGTGGCGATAATAATGAATTTATGGCCATTGGATGAGGTGGGATGGATTTCACCCATGAGGTCGAGTCCCCATTGTGCAAAGGGCCACAAAGAAGTAATTGGCTGAAGTTCCTGTGTCACTAGTAGAATTTGGAAAATAAATGAATACATGAATAAAAATTTTAGTCACGTTACTAAAAATTTTAGTCACGTGACTAACACTAGTAGTATTTGGAAAATAAATGACTAATTTGGTCATTTATAAGTGACTAATTTTTTCATCGAGTAGAATAACAACTAAATGACTAAATAAATGACTAATATCAAACAAAGAAAAATGACTAATTAAATGACTATTACTCCTCTATTCTTTTTTCTTTCGAATTTGATCATAATCAATAGAGCTTAATCCACCCTTATGGGACCCCTAACTAAGCAGACCATTTGGGTGCCTAGGTTGCTTGGTGCACCAAAAATACCTATTGCGTGGAAGAAATTGCCTCTCGGTGCAGTCTTAAGGCCTTCACACATACTTTATAAAAATAATTAACATTTCATAAATAAAAATGACTAAATAATTAGTCACACAAATAATTTGGTCATGCAATCATGTCAGATAACATATAGTTCTACCAGTGATTCAATAAGAGTTATGGTACACATAATACATATATTATCAATTATTTCAATTCATTTGAATAGATAATTTAAGGAGTCAAGAATCAATAGTGTTATTCCAATAGTCCACCATGATGGGGTCAAAGAAGAAGCATGTTAGGGAGCCCTAACTTCACTACATCTAAGCCCAAGAGCATGAAGTATGTTGGGGAGCCCTAATATAGATTTATCTAAATTTATTTTATTCCATTATTTAGCACTTATTATTAATTGGTTAAACTAGCCACATGCAACTAGAATTTGTAGCACATCCATGCACAAACACATACTCTCTAACATATTAACGTACATATAGTTTTCTACCGGCACAATCCTTGAACCTCCTTTGGGTGCAAGTGTCAGTATATATTCCTCTCTCTATATAGAATTGTTTGCCCCTCTATCTCTCTTTCTTTTTCCTAATCTCTCTAAAAATCAATTAAACTATTAGATTTTTTATATATTAATTTAATTTGTTCTATATAAGAATATATTAATTATTAATTATAACAATTTAATATTTTTTATTATAGAATACAATATATAATAATAATATAACCTATACATACTATTAAAAATAATAATATATATAATTATATTATATATAATTTAATCTTTTTTTCTTTTCTTTTTTTAAAGAGGGTAAAAACTTTATTAAATCAAGAACATAGTACAAAGCCAAAAGAACCCAGCCACCCAAAAGGGGCCAAAATTAGGAACATCAAGCAACACCCAAAAAACATCTCATATCCTCTACAACCAAGTCCTCAAGATCCCTGGATAGACCATCCAAAAGAACATTCCAATCATCTACTTTCCAGGTTCCCCTCTGCTCTGAAGCCCGTTTAGCCAAACCATCTACCACCTTATTCCACTCTCTAGGAATATAGCATAAGGTGATGGAGTCTAGAGACTCCCCAGAGAAATGATTTGTCTAACCACGCCCGCCAGCTACCAATTAAAATCCTCTAAATGTTGCTTCTCTAGTAAGCCAATTACAATTTGAGAATCAGACTCACAAATTATTGTTCTCTAACCAAGAGCACAAACCCTCTTCAAAGCTGAGAGAATAGCCAAGGCCTCCATGAAATTATTATAATATTATCTGCAGTACTTGGAAAAGAAAAACACAACTCCAGAAAAAGCCCTGTCAATGCTCTCGATCCTAGCATGGCCAGGATTACCTCTAGAACACCCATCAGTATTTATCTTCAACACCCCCATAGGTGGAGGCATCCAATGGCGATCTCTTTGAACCTTCCCTCTAACACGTTGACAAAGTCTAGGCCTCCTCCCATCCTTGACACAAAAAGAGAGCCCCAAAGTCTAAATAATCTTCATATCCCCAGGGTCCACAGGGGAGGAGAGGTCACACCTAGCTACCAAAGTCTCGTAAAAAGCTCCTAGGATCCTTGTCCAAACCTAAAGCACCTGCAGTTTCCTATCCAAGAAAATCCTACGATTACGCTCCAACCAAATCTACCAGATGATGAAGCTAGGAACAATTAACCAAGCAGTATGAAGAAATGAAGTCTTAGTTGTAGAGCTTCCTAGCCTACTATAGAATTCCTCAAGAGAGGAAGCATGCCAACGCGGTTGACTCCAAAGACCCCACTAGAAGTACCAAAGTGCCTTAACAAAAAGGCATTGGAAGAAGAGGTGAGATGTATTCTCCACATTATTGGCACATAAAACACACACTAACGGGCCCTGAAAGCCTCGATTCCAAAGGTTCTCCCAAGTCAGGAATCTATTATGAGTCACCAACCAAGAGAAAAAATTGCACTTCAGCCAAGAGAACTTGTTCCAGATCTGTTTCCACTAGGTAACCCTTGTGTGTCCAAAATTTTTTTCATCAAGAACCCTATATCTAGAGGCCACAGTGAATTTTCCTTTCTGATCTCCATTCCATGCCAGAACATCCCTCTCCAAGAGAGAGCTACAAACCCTACCAGCCAAGATGCATGCAAGCTCCTCATGATCCTCCTCTATACCTCCAAGCAGCCACTCATCAATATCCTTCCATCTACACACCAAAGCCTAATCTAACACTTGAGGAGACTTGAAATCAGCCACATGAGAGCATCCAGCATCCAAAAAGTGCTTACTTAGGTCTTGCAAATGAGGATGAGTAGACAGAATTGGGGGATGTCCATCCTAGGAGTCAAACCAGAAGAGAGCCTCTGAACCCCTATTACAAATCCAAAACAAGCCCTACTTAATCAACTTGGCTTCCCTCTTGAGAGTGCTCCAAACCATAGATCCTTTCCTTGTAATAGTGTATTTGGGAACATCCACTCCATCCACAGACCCAAGGTATTTTGAGGTGAGGATCTTAGCCCAAGTCTACTGATGCTAGGAGCACCACCTCTAATAAAGCTTAGTAGCCAAAGATTGTCCAGTCAAATCAACATGATGAAGCCCAAGACCACCCTCCTACTTTGGATGACAAACCACATCCCACTTGATCGGACTCCACTTCTGTGAAAGAAAATTTCCAGACCAGAGGAACTGCTGACAAAGGGCCTCAAAGTCCTTCACAAAATTAGCAGGAGTAGAAAGAACAAAGCACCTATACATAGGGAGAGCTTGCACCACCAACTTCAAAAGAGTCACTCTCCCAGTAGTAGATAGCCATCTAAATGTCCAGTGGCTGACCTTTTTTTTAAACTTCTCAATAACATCTTGCCAAAGCACCCGAGGTAAGGAGCGAACAACAAGAGGAAAACCAAGGTAGGTGAACGAGAGCGAGCTGACCTCAAACCTGAGAATATCTGCAATCCTCCATTGAATGAGGTTAGGAGTATTAAAGAAATAAATGAAAGACTTTCCTTCATTAATGCATTGGCCCGAAGCCACTAGGTAACAATCCAGAGACCTCCTTATATTGACTGCTTCCTCTATTCTAGCCATGCCCATAAGCATAGTGTCATCCACAAACTGAAGATGGGATTGGAGGGCTAGATTATTATCCCACCTCCAACCCTGTATCAAAAAAGGCCCCACACAAGATTTCAAGAATCTCCCAAGTCCTTCTGCCCTCAAAATGAATAGGTATGGAGATAGAGGATCCCCCTATTGAAGGCCCCTTGAAGCACCAAAAAGTTCATAAGGCTCACCATTGATGAGCACAGAGAAGGACAAAGTCATGATGCAACTCAAAACCCAATCAATCCAATCCTCTCTAAAGCCGAAAGCTCTCAGAATCTTAGTAAGAAAGTCTCATTTGACACAATCATATGCCTTGGCCATATCAAGCTTGATGAACATAGCCTTTTCCTTGGATCAGGCCATAAAGTGCACAGTCTCTACAGCAATGACCACACCATCCAGAATTTTCCTACTAGCCACAAACCGACCCTATTCCTTAGAAATCAACTTACCCAGCCACGACTTTAGGCGCTCAACAATCAACTTGGTGATGATTTTATACATGACATTGCAAAGGGAAATAGGTCTAGAAAGGTCCAAAGAATCAACCCCCTCACGCTTAGGGATGAGAGCCAAGAAGGTGGAATTAAAAGCTTTGAGCATTTTATTATTCTTATGAGATTCCTGGACAACCTCAAAAAGATCAAGCTTGATAACCTCCCAAAACTCTTGAAATAACTCTACTGGGAACCCATTAGGACCAGGAGACTTACATTTCCTCATTTGAAACACCACATTTTCAAGTTATAGCAGAGTGATTGGCTTGAGGAGAGAACCATTCATTTCCTTAGTCACCAAGGGCAGAATACAATAGAGGATAGAAACTTCCTCCTCTATGGAAGGAATAGAATCATCACAGAATAGGGCATAGAAGTATTGAATAGCCTCCTTAGAAATTTCAGCCGAAGAAAGAAGAGGGTCTCTAGCTGAGGATTTCAAAGAAGATATAATGTTCCCCTGCCTTTTGTCTTTAATTGAATTGTGGAAGAAAGAAGTATTCTTGTCTCCCTCTTGTAACCAATCAATGTGGGATTTTTTCTTCCAAAAGATTTCCTCCTGAAGCTCCCATTCCTCCACATCCTTTATAGCTACAAACTCAAGAAAAATCAGTTCCTTTGTAAGCCCCTGGTCACGAATTTACTGGGTGATGGAATCCAAGTGTTCTTGAGAAACCATTTTAGCTTGGAAAACATTACCAAAATGGTGACTGTTCCAATGTTTCAGCCTATACTTCACATACTGGAGCCTCTTTGCAAAGGAATACATAGAAGTACCAAATGTTGACTTGCCATCCCTCCACCACCCAGGGACTAAATCCTGGAGAGAAGCCTCCCAAACCCACATGAGTTGGAATTTAAAAGATTTCCCTGGAGAAGACCTCACCAAATACATAGAAAGTTTGATTGGCCAATAATCTGAGCCCCAACAGTCCAAAATCTCTGAACTGACCAATGTGTTCATCACTTTCAAACACTTACCAGCTTTGATCATTGTCGGGAACCACTGGTCGAACTATTACTCGTGCAGTGTTTTTGTTATGTATTAGGTAAGAGATAAGATCAAACTGGGATCTGATTGATGCCATGAAGTTTGCGTCTTAGTTCTAGTCTTAAGAAACAATCTGAATGTTGAAGGCTTCAAAACCTTCAACCAAGTCCCAAACTCGATGCCAATAGGATCTCATGCATATCAAATTCCTTGTAGCAGAAATTTCCCAGACTTGGTTGACCACCAGTTCGGAGTCTTTGAACACCATTAATTACTTAATTCCCATTCGACTTGCAAGGCTTAAACCTTGAACTAACCCTTCCTATTTGGCTCCATTGTTCAAACAAGCAAACTGGAAGCGAAAATGCCTTAGTGTATTTTCATTTTGTGGGGATATCAAACATATCCCCACTCCGAAACCTACTTTACATCTTGCCCTATCAAAGTACAACATCCATAGCTCAGGTGCTTGATGTTAGAGTAAATGTTTTAACTTAATTATGTTAACTAAGTTACCTTTATTCCTCTCTTAAGATTTCACTTTATTTTGCATATTGTGATATTTAATAATTATATTAATTATTAAATGTCTACCTATTAGGGTTACTTTTAGGTTTTCCATGATCTCCTTTTAAGGATTGATCTTTGTAATTATTTCAGGAATTTAGTCAATGCAATCTCTCTTGTAGCTTGTAGAGCACCCTTTCTTTTTTGTCTCCATCTATTCTTTCTGTGATAGGTTATTTGCATGCAAGTGATCTTCAGGGTCTGTGAGGTTGGCTTTTTTTATTGTTTTTAAATTTTATTTTTTTTCCAAAATAATCCCATTTGTGCAAATCTGCCAACAGCCATTTGGCTGTCAAATTTAGTCCCGTATTTTTGTTGTGACGGCCGTATGACCGTCAAATTTAATCCAACACTAGTTTTTTCCCCTTTGGAGATGTTTTCTTCTAGAGGCTATAACTTGGGCATACGATATCATTTTTTGGAAAACAAGATATCATCAGAAAGATGATTCCGTCAAATTTCCAATTGTGTGGGTATCATCACTTCATTTTTCTATTCATGCATCCCGAGCTCGTAACTTTTGATCAGTTTCTCTATTTTTCGTGATCTTAACAGTGTTGGAACCATATTTTAGAGCTCTTCAGTTCCATCCATGCAATTTTTTCCAGATTTTACTCTAGGTATATTTTATTCAATTTTATGTTTTTTCACACTTTGGTGACTTACCTGGACATATTAGCTCTTGGGAACTTCTCATTTGCATGCGTTGCTTCATTTTTGGTTGTTCTTCATGTATTTCCAGCATTGTGTCTTTTTATGGCATAATGAGCATCATTTGTAAGCAATCTTCTATGTAAACACACTGAGATAAAGTGCCACACTATTGTACATGTATTTTGGGGATTTTGCACATAAGGTTATGCCATATTTTGTACTTGCACTATATTATAAAGTGCCATGGGGAAGTTGTGTAGTGCTTTTGTTTTTTCCATCACACCTTTGTTCGGTGAGTGTCCATCCTTGACAATAGTGGATCCATATAATTTCCAGCCTCATGCATGTGTGCTTTGTTTTGCACACCACTTTTTCAGTTGCAGGTGCTTTCTTGTGCACTTTCAGATGTTGTTTCTTCTCCTTCATGCACTACAGGGTGTTACACAACATTTCAGTGGATCTGTCAGACTCTCCCAGCTAGCATTATGGGGGGTATTATACTATTCATGCTAATGCTTCCTTTGTTTCACCTTGGAAGGAATCTTCCATTCTTATTTGATTAGTGTTTTTTAGACTATTGGTACTTGTGCCATCTGTATCTTCATTCTAGGTGTTTGCATTTGTTTTCCATCTAATTTGAGTAGTGTTGTTAGGGGCACTCATACAGATTGTTGTCTTCTTGATCCTGATCATCCTATCTTCAAAGGAGGTTCTTCAACACCATAACAGTCATATTTTTGACAGTTGTTTGCAGCTTCTTCTACTTCAGTGATGTTTTTCATGTCTTTCATTTCTTTTTTGGAGTAGAGTTTTTCCCATGAGGTTTTCTCTATTTCTCCACTTTATAAAGATTTGGTTGTATTTGGGTACCTCATCAAGCCTAGTTATTAGGACCCTTGTTTGCTTTCATGCATTGTAGTTACCTTTGCTTTTTTGCACATGTGTTTAGCTACACTCTTGTTCATCTTAAGGGGGGGTGTTAGAGTAAATGTTTTAACTTAATTATGTTAATTAAGTTACCTTTATTACTCTCTTAAGATTTCACTTTAGTTTGCATATTGTGACATTTAATACTTATATTAATTATTAAATGTATACCTATTAGGGTTACTTTTAGGTTTTTCATGATCTCCTTTTAAGGATTGATCTTTGTAATTATTTCAGGAATTCAGTCAATGCAATCTCTCTTGTAGCTTGTAGAGTACCCTTTCTTTTTTGTCTCCATCTCTTCTTTTTGTGATAGGTTATTTGCATGTAGGTGATCTTCGGGGTCTATGAGGTTGGCTTTTACAACTTCTACACTTGACCACCCTTGATTTCTTTGGAAACCTTCAGGAGCATTTGGTCTTCATCATAGATTACATAGGTGCCCAATCTTGTAGCATGGTAATTTCTGAAAGGGTCGTTGTCCATCTATTCACTTAACAAAGCATCTTCCTAATCATTCTGGTCTTCGGTTGCCTTTTCCTCCTCTAGTAATTCAACGCCATACATTTCTTGCTTAGTGATAGAGGTATGTGCAACCTCAAAATTGATCATGGCTTCATCTACTACATGTTCAAAATGTAATGCTTCTAATTCTATTTTCATTTTTGCACCATGCTTGGTTCTAAGAATAAGATGTGGCCAATCCAAGGACATGTATCTGCCCACCTTTGAAGTAAATTCTTGAAAGACAAAGACCAAACATGGGAGGAACATCTATGATCACAGTGTCTTGTGGCATAGTGATACTAGGGCAAGAAAATAGAGTTAAAGGAAGTTCCTTGATCACACCTACAGTTTCAACTTTGTTCCCATCAAGCTGCATTACTCCCGTCTTCATAGGTTCATAGCTGAGTCCTAAAGCTTTAGCTATTTGTTTACACATAACCATGGTGCTAGCACTAGAATCAATCATAGCATTATAAAATAACTTCTTCCGTATAATGAGAGTTAAGAAGAAGGGTTGAGGCTTCAACTTATCTCTAACTTCGACAAGGGATTCTTTTTTGTTGTTCGTAAGGACTTTAGTTGGAGATAGTTGATTAACAACCTTTGTATTGGCTAACTGTTTCATCAATGTTGCATTGATATTTGCTTGAAGCACCTCCTGTAATAGTCTCTTCTACTCTAGGATAGCTAGAATGTCCCATAGAGACACATTAGCAGATGATTTCTTCAATTATTCCACCACATTGAAAGGTGGAAAACTTGGAGGTTTCTATTCCTTTGCTCTTGTTATGACGATCTCCTTGTGCGATTGATATTGTGGTGACACAATCAAAGTATCGAGCATCTGATCAGAAACACGTTTAGGTTGTGGGTTGGCTAGTTGCAGAGCAACTGATTCGCTAGTAAATCTCCTCTTTAACTGAGTGTTATAGTCAAATTGTACTTGCGGTGTTTCAGATACGGAAGTATCATTAGCAAACACTGTTTCTTCTTCTTCTTCCATCCATGAGAAGAGCGTGTGATCAGGAGCAATGTGAGATTCTTGTTGTAAAGACAACCCTTTCATTTTCAAGGTAAGAACCATAGTCTCCATTTGTGTACCTTCGTGGTCTGACATCACACCTTGGTTGCACTGCTCCACCACCTTTTGTTGTAAGTTGCTATGCGGGCAATTCTGAAGCATATGTGCATCACTACAAGTGAAGTACCATAGATTGATATCATCACTGATATTATTCTATCCTGAGCTAAATTCCCTACTCAAGCTTGGTGAGGCATTTGTCAGCGGAGTAGCATCAACACTATTTGGTTGACTATCGAAGCTGGTTGATTAGTGTGAGAACCACCTTAGTACTAATTTTATTGATATTAAGACCATCAACCTTGATAATTCTAACAGGCAGGTTTTGGAGGCATTGATTGGTTTTGCTTGAGGGTGGTTATATCATTTGCCATAGTCTGCCATATTTCTTTAAGATCATTCATTTCATCCTTGGGAGAACCAGATGTAGAGGAAAATTTTTACGGTGGTGTCGCATATGTGTACATTGACTGGGGAGGTGCGGGCATTGATATTTCAGGAAATATCAATGTGATAGGTCAAGGAGACAACTTCCTACAATCTATCAAATGATTCTCAGCTTGGACGATGACACCATAAGCATCTGGTAGAGTAGCTCCTCCCAAAGACTTGATCATCGTAGAAATATCAGGGTTGATGGACTTCAGATAAAATATGAATGCCAACTCAGGAGTCAAGCATATAGCAACCGGGATCCTCTACCAATTTGTGTGAAATCAAACATTGAAGTCCATCAAAGCCTCTTAGGGAGCTCATTTTATGATAGATAATTGATGGTACAATGAGCAGAGATCTTCGTCATTTGAAAATATCTCATAAAACAGATCTTCGAGTTCATCCTAGGTGCAGATAGTGCTAGGTGGCAGTGTTTGGTACCGATCCACTGCCTTTCCTTTGAAAGATACATTGACAAGCCTTAGAGCTACATTTTGTGCAGTGATCCCATGCACTAGACACATATTCATGACATCTTGCAGATGATCTGTGGGTGTTCTCGATCCATCTTCGGTAAACTTGGGTATAGCTTTCATAGTTGAGACTAGGATAGCACTCTAGATAACAGGTGCTACTGGAGTTGCTAGGGGACTTCCGGCGTCCCATGCCACATAATTTTTTTTGGCAGCTGGTGACATGGTTAGAGGAACGGGTGGCGGGAGTGGAACAGTTACCAACTAATTTTTGGCCAGCACTGTTCCTAGTGGCAGTACTAGTAAACTAGGGTTTTTTTTTGTTTCGGATCTAGTTATAGTTCGATAACTCATACATCCTTCTAAATCACAAATTTATTTAAGCTCCATCCCACTGGGTGTGCCAGAAAAAGAACAAACTTTTGATGCCAAAATTTGACAAGGTAACAGTATCTTATGAGAAACTTAGTTTATGGGGGACCTTTTGCCCTAACTTGAGTGACCTTTGGGTTTTTAGAGAAGTCAACTTCTTCTATAATGGAGTTTTGGAAAGGGAAGAGGAAAGAGATATAATAAAATAAAGTCTAACCTAAGGGGATGTGCTGAGACTTAAAGATAGGCACAATAAATCATAGATCTAAGGGCCCGATTGGTATTTGTAGTGTTCCTGAAAGGTAGAAACTAAAAATTAAAGTATAGATAATTCATTCATTAGCATAACATAACATTGCGTACATTCTTGCTACCAAGAAGAGTCATTAGACATGATCTAGATCATAAAACTTGCATTCAATATATATAGAAGTTCTTAAATGAAATATTCAGACAATAGCAAAGTTTAAAGTTTAATCAAATAACATGAAAAAATAGAAAGGCTGAACAATTGGCATAGTCTGCAAGTCTTTTGCAATAAAATAAAATAGTAATAAAGGCCTAGTGTATTTTCCTAAAATCAATGTTCCTTCCAAAATCTAGACCCTTCTCTGAAAACAGAGAGAAGTATATATAGAAGAAAGCTCCCACCACCTACAGAGGCGTAACATAAAATATTTCCTGATCTCTGGAAATGATGCAAAAATAAGTATATTCCCCAAGTCATTGTAATAGAAAAGATTCAAAACCAACCATCTAGTCATCCCACACTCAGGTGCATTCCCTGCAAATGATGGTGGTGGTCTTGGAAAGGTTAAAAAGAAAAGTGTCATCCTCCCTTTAAGTAATTATGACACGTGGTGGCTAGTCACAACATTTGGTTTGCTTGATTCATTGCCCAGATACGAGACCCACTGGAGAGACTTGTGGCAGCATAGCGTTTCCCATGTCAACCTTTATCTTTCACCATTGAAGACTTGCGCCAATGTGATATGTGTTGAGTGGGTAGAGATCAATCTAAAAGAGGAGGAAAGCAATCATTGGTTCGGCGCAAAAGAGACCGTGACAACATATCGCTGCCCACGGTCATTATTTCATCCTTTCATTGAAAGATTGCACTGAGTAGACACGTAGCAAAATTGCATCACAAATGCCAACTGTGGGGCCCACCGAAATTCTTTGGAATGAGAGCTATGTGGTGCTTGAGTGGGAATAGATGAGGAAATAAAAAAGGATCGATTAAAAAGGCCGACAGTTGCGACACGTGGAAGCATAGCAGGGATTTCCAAAATACGAAGGAAAGGAAACCTCCAGGGAGCACAGAGCAAACACGTGGAGGGAGCCACCGATTTTGACAAAAAGGATGAGGAGGCAACTTTACGATGCGTGGGCCGGTGCTTAGAGTAAAGATATACCCGAAGGGCGCTTGTTGAATATTTATTCACAGTGTCAAGAATGTCATGTTAATGTTTGAATTGATTTGGATGAGGAAAAGATTATAAATTCTTGAGAGTGTTTATGAGTGGAAAGGTAAGTTTTTGGATTTTGAAAGGTATGAACAAATCTTACATACCATTATCATCTACTTTTAATATTTAGAAAACTAATAACATAATGAAATAAAAAATCATATATGCATACATATATATATACATATGTATGTACATACAAACACATATACATGTATACCTACATATATATGCAGTATATGTATGTATGTATGTATGTATGTATGTATGTATGTATGTATATGTGTGTGTATGCATGTATGTATGCATGTATGTATGTATGTAAATACATATATTTATAAACCTATTCTACATCAAACATGGAGCTTTTATGTTACCTCTTAATGTAATCAAATATTGCATACCATTATCCTCTAAGTTTTTAATATTTAGAAAATAATAATTTAATGAAATGACAAAATGATATATATATACCTATATACATATCTACATATATAAAAATACACATATTTACATACATACATACATACATACATACATACATACATAAATACATACATATGTATGTATGTATGTACATACATGCATATACACATATACATATATACATGCATATATGTATGTATGCATTTATATATGTATGTATGTATGTATAACAATGTATGGATGTATGTATTTATATATGTATTTTGAAACCATATTTCAATAGTTTTAAAATAGCTAATAAGGGTTTTTATTTCATATTTTAGAGTTGAAAAATATAGACATACATACATGTGTACATATTTACAATTTTTTTTGTTTGATTAGGGTTTAGGGTTCAATTTTATGTTTTTTTTCAACTAATAAGGGTTCAATTTTTTTTTAATGTTTTCTTCTTTTTTTTCCACTAATGAGGGTTTCATTTTTTTTGTAGGTGTAGATTGAAATTTAAAAAAATCAACAAAAACACATTGAATGTCAAGAAAAACCAAAATTAATCACTAAACCAAAAAATGGAAAAAGATGCAAAGAAGAGGGTTGAATGGCATAGTTGGAGGTCGTTGTCACCACCGCTCATCTAGGATCTCAAATCCTTAACAGTTTTTTATTAACAATAAACAAGTTTTGAAGGGTGCCTAAAACCTTGAACAAAAAAGATAGTGGCAGTAAAGATAAAACAAATGACTGCCAACCCAAAAGAAATAAAAAAATAGTTGATTAACAATCCATCAACACACCATCAATAGTCCAAAATAGCCAAAAAACAAAAAATAGAAATATAAGCCACACAACCATTACAACAATTCTTTAAGCATTTTAACCACCTCCAAATCCTTGGCCACCAACCTATCATGCATATCCATGATTTCTTCAACATCATGAGCAGGGTCCTTACCTTATGTTTTTTCTCCTAGTATGCTCACTCGGCCCAATAACCACATCAGTAGAGTGCATGTCCATTCTAGATCCCTCCCCACGAACCAATTTCACCTGGTCATCAAACAGTCCCTTCCCAGTCAACTCATTTTCTTTTTGGTTGAGGAAAACCATACCCTCATCTGAATCCTCCAACTTCTCTCTACTAAGGTTAATAAGTGTGTCCAAGTCCCTATGAAGCTACCTATTCTTCCTTTCTAGAATATCAATATCATACCATAATCATTCTTCACACCAACAATCTCATCCACCAAACAACCGACATTAGCATTTAAAGATCTAGTAAGCCCAAAAATAGACTCTTGCTTCTTAAGACTATGAAAAGTGGAAATGTTACACCTGGAAATGGTATCATGCTTGTTATGGAGGTCTTGCATTTCTTGGACAAGCCACATGAGAAGGTTAAAGGAGATATCAGCCCCTTCTTTAACTAGACCTGATGCTTGAGAATAATCCATCGCCCCCCAAAACACCCCCTACCCTAGTGCAACCCAACCGGAGGTTCCTCCTCATGCATATCCTCATAAACAAGCTTGGCCTTCCCCCGATCCTTAGGATAAGACCTACGAGTAGAGTCTTCAAGATTGACCATTGAATTCCTCTAACCAACAATAGGGGACCCACCAATATAAGAATTCTCACCCTAAATATTCTCTACCATCTGCTAAATATTAAAATCCACCACCTTAGCATGACCCTTAAGCCTCTTACCAACAAAGACCTCAATGATACCCTCTAAAACCTTCAACTTTTGTTTAGCATGCAGAGTAGCTTTGGAGGATGAGGGCTTAACACCACCCATCGAAGGTGTAGTGAAGATCAGTGGCATAGCCATTGGACCAACCCTCTGACTCCTCCTCTAACTTTGTGCCATTCAACTCTTGTATTTCTTTAATCCTACATTTCAAACATGCCTTCCCCTTCTTCTTAGAAATAGGGGACCGAGGGGTTCTAATAATGTAGTTAGCTTTAATAACTCAACAATAAGTTGCATTAAACCTTCATGCAAAAAGGGATTCCTAGGGTTTTTTCTGTAATTCACAATACCCTCTTCCAGAGACATCAACAAGTAAAAAGGGAAAGACACTAGCTTACCATGGTGGAAGTGGTTGAGCAACACAAAGTGATGTCCATAGAGCGTCATATATCTGCCATCAAGAGTGAAGTAACACATCAACACCACCGCAACCTCCTGCCAAATAGGTTTAATCTCTCGGTTCTATCATAGCCCCCATAGTCCAAACGAACCATTTTAGCCCTTTCCCTATTGGAGGAAATTATTTCAAAATTATTTCTAGCAAACTATGAAATATTCTTTCCTTTGTATAATTTTCTGCCTTCCATAGACATACCCATGACCTTAGCAATAAAATCTTTGTTAATGGTAGTATCCCTACCAAACATACTCACCATGCAACCATGCCATGTGTCAACAAACTCCTTAGAAACTGAGTTAAAACCATTTAGTCTCTCCATGAAAGGAGTAATGCCACCAGTCTACAAGATTTACCAAACTATGGCATTGGCTCTAGTTTCCTCACAAGACAACAACTTCATTCAAAACCTATCTTCTTGCATCATCGAATTGCTTGCAGAAAGAAAGCACATCCAAACAAACCAAGGACAATAGACAAAAAACCACCTAAATAGTGTGTGAGACTATCAGGAGTAGTATGTAAGGAAATAATGAAGAAGGCATTTAGAAAACTCAGCTTAAGAAGGCCACAAGTACTAATGAGCATCATATGTACGAGAAGTCTAATCAAGCAGCAAGCTTCATGATACCCATGCAAACCGAATACGAAGGTGGGTATAACATTAATGAAGTTCATTAAAAATAAGGCTTCTTATATCAAAGGGAAGGACGTTATCCTCCCCCCATGATCTAGTTGATGACACACCATAATTAGCCAGCCAATCAACCACAACATTAGCCTCTCTATAGGCATGAGAGATGTAAATTTCATCAAATTCGCCACATAAAGAAATGGCATCCAAAATATAATTATTAATAGACCATGAGGGGGGATAACTTTTCTTAAGGAAATTCACAACATTTAACGAATCACCTTCAATCCAAAGTTTAGAGATCCTCATATCCCTAACCAATTTGATGTTATGATAGGAAGCCACAACTTTAGCAAGGTTGTTTGTCTGGATTCCCAAAGGGAGTGCCACCACTGAAACAAACCTACCATTTTGATCTCTTAACACTCCCCCACAACCAGTAAAACTTGGATTACCTTAGGTGAACCATCAAAGTTGATTATGAACCATCCAAGAGGAGGGAAAAAATAGGCCACCCCATCCCTCACAAGATTAGCTTTCTTCAAAGGTTTGGAAATTTCAAAGGAAAGTTTCCAACTGGTCACTAGCTCAACATCATAATCTGAAACCAACACTCTACCAAGAATATCAATTTTATCCACTGCCAACATCCAATTCTCTTTAATAGAAGAAACAACTTTTAAGAAGAGAGAAAGATGGGAGAGAGAAATATCCTTGAAAATCTTGTTGTTCCTCTCCTTTGATAACCCCCAAAGAATATGCGGTTAAGTAAGAGACCAAAGAAGCATAAGAGAAGGATTAGATGAAGGGGCATACCATTAGAGCCACAAATCCCAAACAGAGGCAAGAAAAATCTACTCCACATGCCACAGATTGAGAAAAAGGGACCAAGATTCTTCAGCATAGTTGTACCCCATAAAAAAATGTGAACTATCTTCTGCATCCATCATGCAAAGGTAACATCTTTTAGGCATAGAGAAACCCTATTTCCACAGATTATTAATAGTAAGAATCTTATCCTACACCAACAACCACAGAAACATATTTATCTTAGGGATAAGTTGCAGGAACCAAACTAAACTCCAAGGTGGCCTTAGTTCCACAATATCATTACAAGACTTAAACAAAGAGGCCACTAAGAAAGATCCACTTGGGAGCCTATTCCAAATCACCTTATCCCTATGATGAGATGTAAGGATGTGAATTCTACAAACTCGTTAAAAAGGTCTTGTAGCTTAGGGAAAACCTCATGGATCTTCCTCCATTTCCCATTAACAATGTAGTCAACTACATGAATTCCAAATTCATGAGTGCATAGGTCCGGGTTTTCCAAATGAGATTCTCATAAAGGACAATGGCCAAATCACCAATCATCCCAAAAGAGAATATCCTAGCCATCTCCAACCATCCCAAATAAACCAACCGAGATCACTCCTTTAGCTTTGGATACCAAATTCCAAAGGAAAGAACCTGATGGAGGAGAGAAGTCCTTATTCAAAAACTCCCAAAATTTATCCACCTAAGGGAGATATTTTGAAGTCAAAATTTCCCCCCAATCTTTGTCACCACAAAGGAAATGCCAAAGCTTCTTAGCCACAAGAGCTGAATTAAAAGGCTTAATCCTAAACAGACCCAACCCTCCTTGAATTTTATATCAGCACACCTCCTCCCACAAAACCAAACTCAATCTCTTTTTAACCTCCAAACCCAACCAAAGAAACTTCTTTGGATACATTCATTTTTTTCGCAGAACTTATGGGGCATCTAAAAGAGACTAAGAGCATACACAGGTAAATTTTGTAAAGTAGATTTGATAAGCACCAACTTACCAACCTAACTAAGTAACACTCCTTTCCAACCAGCCAGCTTCGCATTGAATTTATCAATCAAACCATTCCAAAAGGAATCATGAGTTGAATTGGCTCCAAGTGCCAAGCCAAGGTAGGTTGAAGGAAGAGTCCCCACCACACATTGAAGAATACCAACAATTCTCAACACCCTTCTTTCAAGAGTGTTAAGGAAGGAGATCATACATTTAGGGAGGCTCACTAATAGGCCCAAAGCTGCCTCATATTTCTAAAGGGTTTCCTTAATAGCTCTAGCTTCAACAATAGAAGCCTCACCCAAAATCAAGGTGTCATCAACAAATTGTTGATTCCCATAAGCGGGCAAAGAAGAAGGAGGTCTCAATCCTTTCAAGACACCTGAGGAAAGCTTAAGTTGCAATGATCTTCCCATAGTCTTAGCAAGAATAATAAAAAGGAAGTGAGATATTCGATCCCCCTACCGTACCCCATGGAACTTCTGAAGAAATGAGGAGATCCCTTCATGAGTACAGAGAAAGACACAGTAGACATAAGGCTCCTTATCAACTAAACAAAGGTATCCGAGAAGCCAAAAGCAAAGAGAATTCTATAAAAAAAGGCCCAATTAACTCTGTCATAGGCTTTAACCAAATCCAATTTTAGCAAGAAGCCGGGCCTTTTGTTAACCATCAGCGAATGAATGTTCTCATGCACAGTGATGATAGGGTCAAGGATTTGTCTCCCCGCAACAAAACCACTTTGGTTGGGAGAGATGATCAGAGGAAAAACCTTCTACAACCTCATAGTAACCACCTTAGAAAAGATCTTATAAATAGAGTTACATAAATTGATAGGTTTGAACTTAGAAAAATTTGAGGCCCCACAGATCTTTAGAATCAACACCAAGAAAGGTAGAATTTAATTCTTTAAGCAGATTCTGGCTACCAAAAAATTCTTTTGTCACATCCACATCCTTAGAAACAACTATCCAAAATTCTTGAAAAAAGAACATGGGAAACTCGTTAGGGCTAGAGGTTTTATTACCAACAAAGGAGAAGACCACACTCCTAACTTCCTCCGTCGAAGGGATACAACAAAGCATGCAATTGAGATCCTCAATCACTACATGAGGAATAACCTCTAGCAATAAATCCTGATCAACCCTAGATGAAACAAAATCATCAAATAGGAGATTGGAGAAGAGAGGGATATCCTCCCGCCTAATTTCATCCTCATTCTCAATCACCCTCCCATCCAAATGGATACACTTAATTCAGTTGGAAGCCCTATGCTTGAGTGTGGTGAGGTGAAAGAATTTGGTATTCCTATCACCGCAATTCAACCACACCACCCATGATCTCTGCTTCAAAAATTCTTCCTCCCTTGCTACAATATTATGAAGACAGGACAATAACACACTCTCCTCATTAGCCACAACATCATCATAATGCCTAGCTTGAATACTCTGTTGCACATGATCAAGATCCACCTTGATGCAAGCCTTCTCATGGAATATATGTCCAAAGGAGGCCTTATTCTAGTTTCTCACATTGACTTAATAGTCGACAACTTCTTTGCCACCTTGTACATAGCCGAACCATCCACTCAAATATCCCACCATTCAACAAGATTAGATTTAAAATACAAGTGAGAATTTCACCTGGATATCCCACCATTCATCAAGTTTAGATTTCAAATCCTTAACAGTTAAAATGAGGTTGTGTTCATTTTTTTTAAATAAATACCCCTATGAAACGACATCCCATTTTTACGAATTGGGATCCTGTTTTGTAAAAATCAGGATCATTTTTCCTTTGAGGTGGCTTGGGACACCAAAATGAAATGGTATCTTTATTTTTAAAAATTGGGATCATGTTTTAATTCTTGGCTTGGGACCCTGAACCTAAATGGGATCTTGATTCATTGAACCCAATTTTGGGTTTTGGCTAAGGCTAAAACTTCCACCTTAATTTGGCTCAACTTCGTGCTTTTACCCAAGATTCAGTATCCTTCTCAATAGCAGAAGTAGATTATATTGTTTCAACATCTTGTTGTACTCAAGTATTCTGAATGAAGAAAAATTTGAAGGATATCAAGATAAAGTATGATGAGCCCATTCCAATTCTATGTGATAACACAAGTTCTATCAATAACTCCAAGAATCCAGTGATGCATTATAAAAACAAGAACATATCAATCATGTATCACTTTTTAAGAGAGAATGTTGTAGATAAAGAAGTCAAGTTGGATTATGTACCTACAAAGGACCAGATTACAGGAATTCTCACAAAGGCACTAGCAAGCGATACATTTGAGTATCTCAGGAAGAAGTTAGGGGTAATTGCTTCTCCTTTTGGCTAGATGCATAGTTGATGCATCTATCCAACGGGAGTAATTCAATCCATATCCTTACTCTTGGACTGATGATGGCTACCTCTTGGGGGTAGCAAGTAATGGTGCTCACTAACAAGGTGAGCCTATAATTTGTTTCAAGAAGGAGAGAATGTATATCATAGGAGAATTTGAAGAGGATAAATTATGCTTTCAAAGGGAGAGAAAGTCTATTTACCCTTTTCCTTTGATGTCAAAAGGGGAGAGAGAAATGTGCACCTAAGGGGGAGAGATATTGTGAGGATGGTTTTTCCATCAATTGAAAAGGGGGAGATTGTTGCAACTTGATAAGCTTGTTTTTGATTGATGTCAAAGGTTTGTCTCATTTTTCTATGGTGAGGTTGTAATTCATCTAAGATTTGTTGATATCAAAAGAGTGTTATAGTCTAGTTGTTTAGTTGCCAGAGTCTTTGAGAAATAATTTGCATTTCTCCACTGATGATGATTTTCTCTTACAATTTGGAAAGTGGCTTTATGATGTGTCAAGACATGTGTGATCCAAGTTTTAGCTCATTTGGGTTCCAAAAACATGTGTTTGTGAGTGACACTTTGAAGATTGTGTTGTTTCTATGAAGATTCTTTCAAAGGTACAAATGTTGGCTCTACATTCCTCCATATTTGTAGAAATGGTTATGTAGATCAGAAGATAATTTTTTGATGTTGTGAAGTTACTATATCTAAAGTTTCATATCATTTGACCTTCCATAGAGAAAATTGTAAGTCATAGTGTTCAAGACCGTGTTGTCCGATGACTAGTTTCAATGTTAGTTGCTTGCACCAACTTATTGTTGCATGATGTTATGAAATGGTTGAATGAGAGTGTTCTTGTGTATCATGTGATGTTTTCTATTTCTCTGCAAGTTTTTTTTTTATCATTTCTCCAAAATAGGTTGTGGTTTGGAATGAAAGGTGTTGTTGGGTTATGCTTTATCTTGGCCAACTAGGATATGTTGAAGGTGTGTTCTGCAAGTTCATGTTTGTGTAGAGTTCAAGGAGTGTTTGAAGGTTTTGTATGCACCATGTTGACTCATTTGGGAAAATTGCAAGTAATTTTTAATCATTATTGTATACCACCTATGTTGTGATGGCCAACATGCTATAAGTTTCATATATTATTGCTTAAGGCCAACATAATTTGAATGTGTGAAGCATGTGGATATAGTGAAGAGTTTTTTTTATTAGGTTAAGTGTGTGTTGGAATCTGTAAGGCATGTTCCTCTTCCTTGTGTTGCATGTAGCTCATTTGGGTCTTACCCTCTACATATTTCATACTGTTGTTTGATCATTGGTTGACTTTTAATTGTAATATTCTTATTTTTATTGGTTCACATATAATGTAATAAATATAATGTCATGTATATATTATAAACCTAGTTGATCTAAGTTATGTTTCAGTTAGAGAAGTTGAATGAGGATGTGTAATGCATTATTATAATTGTGTAAGCAAATGAAAGAGAAAGAGCAGAAGTGAAAGATCATATCTAGATTCATTTTGATCATATTTATGTGATAGATGGGAAATGAAGTGTGCCTAATTGTTTGTTGAAGGGATTGAGCCAAAGGACAAAATTCTTCAAGACTGAAAGCACTTAGCCCGTAAGCTACAAAGAATACATTTGAAGAAGAGTCAAAGAAGAATTACAATCATCAAAAGGATTGAGCCTAATTGTCAAATTCAAATTGTAGAAGGAATATCATGTTGTAATCTATTTTGAGTGTTTTCTCAGTTCAGGGAAAAGTTTCTTCCTTGGGTTGTATCCCTATAACAAAATTTACTGGGAGTTGTAGCTTCCTTGGGAGGGACCCTAAAAACTTTCTACATGGAGTAGTAGCTTCTTTGGGTTGTAGCCCTAAATGAAAGATGCAAATTTTTATTCATTTGTGAGGTTGGATTAGGATAGTAGCTCCTAGAAATATTTCTCACCATGGTTT
>VDFB02000015.1:369401089-369427509 GCA_007258455.2 Sequoia sempervirens | reverse complement strand
CATTCATGCTTCATTGTTAGATTAGGGACATCATGGCTTGGATTTATGTAGTTTTGTGGTTTCTATCATTGATTCATACTTTTTTCCCCAATTTTCCCTAACCTTACAACTTCCATACTTACCATCAAAGCAATTGTATCCTCAAAATCTATTCCTTCCACTTGTGAGTAGCCCTTACACACAACTCTAGTGTTATTTCTAACAACTTTTTTGTCCTCATTCAATTTATGATATTGCTATCAGGATTCAACCGTGTAGTTTCGAGTCAAACTCATTGACCCATGTTTCATGAGTAGTGGTTCAACAAGCACCCATCTCTCATGATATCGAATGGTCCACTTAGCACTCATTGCATCTAGGTGATGCTCACAGAGGTGAAGCACTGGTCCGTCCCGGGAGGTCACCCATCCCAGTACTGCTCCAGCTCAAGCGCGCTTAACCAGGGAGTTTTTCTCCAAGGTCAAGCCCGCTTGAGTTGTTACCCCATTTGCAAAACCTTCAGCAAGTGTTGTGCCTTATGAACCATTCATAATAGAGCCCCTTTAGCTCATCAATTGATAAGTAGGAGGTATTGTGGAAAAATACCTCCTACTTATCTCATTCAATTTGTTTTTGTTAACCCATTTTATTCCTAACACATTCTGTTTGTTGGTCCTAAGACCAAATCCCAAGTCAAATTCTTCTCATTTTGCTCTAACTATTCTTTCATAGTTTTGATCCAATTCTTATATTTGCATGCCTCAGTCATAGATTTAGGTTCAACCTCTAAAAGTAAACAAAATTTTACGTGTTCCTCTATCATATCAGCTTTTATTCTTGTCAACACACCATTTCTCTTATATATGATGATTTGATCTTCAGAATGATTCTTTTGCACATACTTAAGAGTCTTAGGGATGTTTTCTGAAGCTTTTTCCTCTTCAACTTTCATTTCTTTTTCTTTCTCTTCATCCTTTTCTTCTTCACTGCAATGGGATTCATTAGATTCATATCCTTCTATCAACACTAAAATTTGATGTTGTTCTTCATCCACTTTAACACTTGCACTCTCAACTATATTCTTTAGTCTTTTATTATAGCACTAGAAGGCTTTACTTCTTATGGACTATAGAAGGAATATTCCTTCATCAAATCTTTCATCAAAATTTCCTGTGTTTTCTCCATCTCTTTTGATATAGCATTTAATTCTAAATACTCTAAAATATTTCATAATAGGAGGTTTATTATACCATACCTCATAGGGAGTCTTTGAATTGTTCACTCTTTTTTTCATCTTATTTAAGAATGGAAATTGCAATATGAATTGCTAATTCTCTCCAATGGACATCCATTAGATTTGCTTCCTTCATCATTGTTCTAGCTATCTCTTGAACTATTATGTTCTTCATCTCCACAACTCCATTCTACTGAGGAGTCCTATAATGTACTAACCCTTCTATGAAGTAAAAATTTATAATTTTACACCAAATGAGTAAATAAACAAGTAACAAACCATTGCAATAATTTTTTTCTTTTCTTTATTGATAATTTCCAATCAAGATGCAAAACGTAATGCAACATGAATTCCTTTTCATTGCATATAATATGTCAATGTAAGAATACATACATTTACAAACATAGCTCAAAGAGCTTTAGAACAAATAGTTGTCAGATGGTCTAGATCCTTCCTTTCAAATCTTGGTTCTTGTGTTGCTTGTTGTGGAGGAGAAGCATCACTTAGGTGCTTTTCTACCAACCATAGACTCATAATGTTGTCCCCCACACGTCTATCATTCGATAGATGGCCCTTCCCTTCAACAAAGAGATTGGTAGAGTAACTAAAAATGACAAGCAACTGAGCATAGTGTTGTGTTCTACATAACTAGAACTTGTAACCCTATAATCTCTATCTAGCATGTAATACTGGATCACGGTGAACTGGAATTGTAGTCTCAATAATCACACAAACTAAGGTGGAGTATCATACATTCACACTACTTTGGCCAAAGTCTTCTCATTTAGTACTTAAAATGAGGTCATCTATCACATACACTACTTAGGGCTGATTTGACTTAAGGCTATCTTAAGCTACGTGCATAGGTATTTCTTTCAATGGATAGCCCATCATCCTAGATAACCTAAAAAAAATTAATCGACTCAAAATAAACCTACTTAACTGGTAAGCATGCAAGTTAGGTATTTCCTTCTATGAATAGTCCATCATTCCAAAGATAAACTATATACTTGGATAATCCTACTTACTTCTATGTACTTTAATCTACCTCCCATACTGGATTATCTATGCTAGGAGTAAAACATAAGTTATACTAGTTAAATCAATAACTTAGCTAAACACACATATGTGTTTTCCATTTTCAATCACACCTAGTATATAATACCAATAATAAACACTCATCTCCTATTATAGAGTATTTTAAAAACACAATATGAAAACAACATAATAGCTTCAACTTTTCTTTTCAAAATAATCTAAGTTCTCTAATGCATTTAGTGGAAAGGACATCTCAACCATGCATGCAAGACACACCATTCAAAGTAAAATGAAAAATAAGAAGGGATCCTCATGCCAATTATCACTTATCCAACTAAAGATAGCAATGCAACCTTCTTCAATAGCAATTAGTTTGATATTCAACTTCTCACAAACAACTATATCACTTGTTGATAGCCCATTTCTCTCAAACAACAATGATACCTCTTACTCACAATAAATAACTCTATTCTCACTCATAAAATAAGACAAGTATGGTTGGTAATAACTCATAATTAATGATCTAAAAAAGATGTATAATCTCTTGGGAAAGAATGTGTCCCTCTCAATGGAATGGCTCAACTATTTATAGAGAAACCAAGAAAATTCAAAGCACATAGTTTAGGCATGCAACAAGACAACACACTCCATGCAAAGCAACTCATAACTAAGGTGATGATCAACTAAGCTTAGACTCAGCAAAACGTCCTACAGGTTGACTAGTTTCCAAGTTACCAATTCATAGACTTAATCAAAATTCTCATGGAGAATTCAAATTTCCACAATCAAAAGACATCTACAACAATTCAAACTCAAAGGTGGCACCATCTTCTATTCTATTTCCTTCATATTTGGTATAGTTAAACTCAATCAACTTCCATTAAATATGACATCATGTTTCAATCATTCCAAATGGTGAATGAATTGGCATAAATAGTTTAATTCATAGAAAAAGTCAAGCACGATCTCATTAAACACGTCGACCAAGTCAAGCATTCTACAACCAACAATATCAAATGCAATGCTACACCATATATCGTGTGCCATTCACTATGATAATCGGTTTCCATTAGTAGTCAAAAGCTTTTAAATTGGATTCTATACACATGCTCAATATAGACCTTCATTCCATAGTCTATATTGACTATAAAACAACCTTATGAATCAACTTTAATGAATAAGAGAGAGTCGATCTCAATTGAAATAAATATGTTCAATATATATTATTATATATATTTATATATAATATATATTATATACATATCCATATATATATATGTGTGTGTGTGTGTGTCTATGTGCGTGCGTCTGAGTATAGGCAAGTAGCACATTATACTGAATGTAAGCATATATATATAGGTATAAATTTATATGCCTCTATGTACACGTAAGTGTAGGGATATCTAGATATCGATGCATTTGTATCAGTGTGTCCATTTGCCAATGTATACATGTATCAATATACACATACATATGGAAACATGTATATACTATACACATATATATGTATGTTCACATATGTTTCACATATAGCCATTCATGTTTACCATCATATTTGTAGTGTAGAAAAATGCATATCCTTGCATTTTCACACTTGTTTGGGCCCACCTTGCTCTATTTATGCTTCTTTATGGCTTAATTGGTCCTATTTTGCATTCACAAGCCTATGACTTATATTTTTCTAGCTAATCCTAACATTCTCCAATGCATAAATAATAATTTAATGATTTCATTAGAGTGTTCTTGATTTCTGGGTCAAGACTAAAATGCCACCTAGGGCTTCTTTGTCCCCCAAAGGCCTCAGGACCCCAATTCTTAGATATCTTGATTTGGCCCCTTTTTGGTGTTTGTGCCCCAAGTTTTCAAGACTTGGGACTAAGACACCACCTAAGGCGTCTTAGTCCTCCTTGAGTCTTTTTTGGGATTTAATTTCAAATTTTGGTGGGATTTAGCCTACATTATTTAATGAATTCATATGTAGGCTTCGTGTAATGTAATTTCAAGAGATAAAGCATAAGTATAAATACAAGGTTCCTTCTCTCATTTTATCCTAACAAGAAATCTAAGTAATCAAGTCTTTTGTGAGAGCATTCAAGAGCATTCTATCAAGCATTTGGATCCATCATCAATATTCAAACATCCTCTCAAAGAGCTTTCTTGCATCATGTGTGTTGTTGTGCTAACATTTGTGATGTAGGGTTTTGATTCAAGCAAGCAATTCAAGATCATATCTTTGGTTCAAGATCCATATCCATTACATCCATTACACACAAGCTTTCAAACTTTATAAGGGTTTGGTGAGTTGTAGCATTGTTTGTTGTTCATTCACCACTTCCCTCATTATTTCTATTTCATTTCAAGGTCTAATTACCAACAAGGGGTTTGACCAAGGAAAACCACTATTCACTAACAATCAACAAGTTTTTTCCATCTTTCATATTTGTGATTGCAGATCTAGGTTGAATTTTTGAAGATCACTTGGAGTGAAAAGTTGTAAAACTTGCAAAGTTTCATTATAAAGTTGTCATCTACATGGAAACTCATCCACAGGCTGAATCTAGAAGTTTCAGAACCTAAGATCGGAGGAGAAGCTAGTGCAAACCTTGGAGCTTAGGACCACATTCAAAGTTTTCAGTAATTCAAAGTGGGACTAATACACCACCTTGGGTATCTTAGTCCCCCCAAGCATATTTTTCACAAATTCCTTTAGATCTAGTTCCAACATCCAAATATTGTATTTTCCCCAAAAAACAACAACGATACTAATACGCCATCTTGGGTGTCTTTGTACTCCCTAAAATTTCTAGATAGCTTCTTTGCATTTTTGAAATCATCACAAAATCTCTAGGCTTCCCAGGTACAGACATCCTAACTTCCATTTTCATAGTTTTCTATTATATTTTGTCTTTCTAGGTCATTTAGCCTTCATTTTCATATCACATTGTGTTTTCTAACATTTTCTTTTCCAAGCATTGGCTTGGTGTTGAACCCCTTAAAACTAAAAGAACCCCCACCTAGGTCCTCCTCATTGTGAATTGACTAACCTTGTGAGGTTGTTAGTCAATCCAATCAGGACTCCTAGTACATTATTGAGTGATTGTGTGGAGAAAGGAGAGATATTTATATCCCCCCTTTTTTCTATTAATCATTTTGGTGAACTCAACTTCTTGAACATTCATTTTCTGATTTGGAGTCCATTAATGTCCTTAGAACTAGATTTTGTTCACTCAGATTGCATTGCATATTGCATTAGTGAAAGTGCATCTAGGGTTTCTTGCATTTTGCATTAGTGAAATTGCATTTAGGGTTTCCTATATATGAATTATTTAAAGTGCATATAGGTTGCATCTTTACTTTTCTTGCATCATTTCATTTCATTGAAAAACTGAAAAGTGCATTATTCATCATCTTTATTGTAATCTTATTCCATTCAAAATTGAAAAAAATTGCATTCAATATTGCATTCAATTGCTTGTTCCTAGTTACTTTTTCTTGCACTCATTTGCACATTTCTTCATTTCTAAACATCAACATCCTAAATATGAAATTGTAAACACTGTGGACATTCCATAATTTACTATTTTTCTACAAAAAACCTCTGCTAGGACTAAAATTTCCTTCTTGACATCTTAGTCCCTCTCAGGATTTTCAACTCAGAAGTCTCTCTCTGCTATTTTCTATTTTTTTAGCCTCTGGAACTTCAGAATCTCTCCAAGAGGCCCAAGACACCATTCTTGGCATCTTATTCCCTATTGACTTTGACTCTTCATTTTTTAGGGTTTGAAATTGCTTTTATGTGTTTCTCTAGGCTACCTTCAATTTTTTGTTATAGTTTCCAAAATTGTTGTTCTTCCAATTTCTTTCATTTCAAGTGCATTTGTTCAATCTTGCATCATGGATATGTGCTTTGAAAAGTTGTAGATGTCCTTGAAATCTTTGGTACATGTGTCAAATTGTGCCTTTGGTAATGATCCTAATGAAATTGAACTCACTCATGCTCACTCAACTCCTAATGCATGTCCTCCTCATGATGTTGACATGATTGGAGAAGATGATGATAGAATGAATAAGTTCCTAAAATATTGTCTTGATAACCTTGAAGCTGATGAATCCTTCTATCCATAGATGAAATAACCAAATCCTCCCATAATACCACCTCTTGAGATGTTTGGTTACTTACATCCTAAAACCAAAGAAAATATTGAACTTAAGTGCCCTATAATAGGTGAACCTAGTTCCTCTAAACAAGCAAATACTTAGACATTTTATGGTAATAAAGTAACAAACACTCCAATAAACCTAGAAGAAACATATGGAAAAGGCTTCACCATCTTGAGCAAACAAGGATGTGATACAACAAGTGAACATGAAATTCATCAAGTTCTAGAGCAAATACCAGCTAATGATAGAACAAGACCTCCTCGAGGATACCTAAAACTTCATAGCAATGGTATGGTGATCCTTGATTCCCCTTGATTTGAATTTCCTTCTTCCTAAAGAACAATTAATGACTCATAACAATTGTACAAGGATAATAGGATAATCTTAGGTCCTTCTCCTCTGCAATCAATTCGAGAATTTGGTGACATTAGCATGATCTTCCACCTTCCTTGCCCTAAATATGAAAATGAAAAAGAATTACAAATGCTTCTCTATTATGATCTCATAAAATTTCCACACCATACTAGAGTCAAATTTCCTAAATATCCAATGAAGTATTGTGCATACCACCGAACTCATGGACATAGCACTAATGATTGCCATGCCTTACAAAGTATATTGGATATGTATGATGTATGTAAAGACATTAATTGTAGTGAATAGAAATGTATTCCATTTTCATGTAATAGTTGTAGAATATTCTATTCTCACTATTACATGATCTTTCTCATTACCTACCTTGGCGCATTGTTTTCTTGCACTCAATGGAGGAAAGAAGTAGATGGCCTTGTCCTAGTAAGGAATTTTTTGTTTTCCCTTCAGATCATTATCTACCTTCTACTTATACAAACCAAGATTAGGAGGTGGGTGACCTACTTTAGGTTGACTCACCTTTTCCTTACTATTCTTTTGCATTTTATTTTTGTTTGATTGCATGTGTGTAATGTGATCCCCCATGATCTATTTGATGTTTCTCTTTCTATGTGTGTTCCTCTATTTGTACCTTCATTCTTCTATATCTTGTACACTTTTTCCTTTTCCTTAATTTTTTATCTTTACTTTTCATTTTCCTTTTGTCCTATTTTTTCCTTTTGGGGATGATGCAAGGCATCAAGACATTCATGCCTCCTTCATGTTGACCCAAAAGCTTTTTATTTTTCTTTTGATTTGTCTTGAATTTTCCTTTTGTGGATGATGCAAGGCGTTGAGACACCCTATGTCTCTTCCATGTTGACCCAAAATTATTTCTTTATTTTCACTCTCTTTGTTCCATTCTTCTAGTTCTATTTTTATTTGGGGAATGATGATAGTTCTAAGCTCTCTGATATCATTGCAGCAAATACAAATACTAACCCCAAATCCATAGATCCCTTATGTGTTCTTCGGGGCAACCCTCTTTTCCTTTTTCATCTTTAGGTGATGAAGAGTAGGGAGGAAAACCTTCAACAATGAAAATTGAAACCTTTCCAAACAACTTTGCAATCCTTAAAACCCTAACTTTCCTTTATTCCTCAATTCTTTCATATTTCTCTTATATCATGGCAAATAGAGAAATCTAAACATATCTCCCAAAATAAATACAAAACCCACAAAATAATGGGTATTTCAAATACCCATTAAGGCATAACTTAACATATTTCATTTGTACATGTGGTTGTTTTATACTTTCACCTTCAAAATGGGACTGGTATGTTGGGAAAGGACTCAATTAGCCCTCTCTTTCAAAGGATCATCAACCCAATCACTCTACCAACCTTAAATCTCTATGGTAGGACCTTCACTATGTTACATAATCTCATAATCATTAGCTTTTGTTCAAAAAAACACTCTCTAATGCACCAAACACCAAAATCCTTGTTTAGGCCATTTCATGCTTGAAAAAAGGAGGATTCATTGAAACTCGATGTTCCAAGGCCTATTTCAATTTTCCAACAACTCTAACACATTACCCATGGGATGAACATGCTTTAAAACCTAACCTACACTCTTTCCCAATGCCTATTCATCAAACTTCAACTCTTAGCCATTAGTTTGGCTCAAAACCATGACTGAAATCTTGCTAGGACATCACTCCAATTCCTCCAAACCGCCTTAATTTATCCTAAAACCCTCTTAAACATTAAAAAATGCTTCAATGTACCCATTCCATCAAACTAAAAACTACTCTACTGGTGAAATGGGTGAACAATCCATTATTTTCACTAACAAACCCTTAAAACTGGGGTTTTAGACCTGTTACCAGTAAAAGGCTAATAAAAATCTTCAAACCTTGTGAAAACTATCTAGATCAAAGCAAAATTGAAGTTGACTCAGGTATCCATCAATTCTAGTGCCTTCTAGATCACAAACAATCTATACAAGGCCGTATAGTGGCCTAAAATAGAAAATTACTAGAAAGTTACACAAAAACTTCAAAGGAAATAGAGTTTTTTTATGTTGTTTGATTTCAAAATTACAACCATAACCTACCTCAAATTTTATTAGGCCAATTTAAGCTTGTATAACCAAAAAACCAATGGTCTCTAAATGAATTTTGAATACATGACTCTTCAACTTCCACTTTTGCACTTTTTTTGCAATTTTGGAACATGACAACATTTGCATAAGTTGCAACATTTACAAAAATGAACCCCTAAATGAATTAAGACATCAAGTATGGTCTATTATGACCTTATTGGACTCAAATAAGACTCAACACACCAAAACCTAACATAAGAACATCACATGACATCATTTACATGAAATGGACATGGTGCCCCTACACCATACACCCAGCCAGAAAAAGTTCTCAAGTCCCTTTGAGGACTAAGTTGCATTGGATCATGTTTGATCATTTCATATATCTAGTCTCCAAATTTTCCTCCACCAATTAATCCCTTCCACTAGATTAGGTACTTAATATTTGCATCACTCTTTGTGCTCTTGAACTATCTACCACCTAGACACTACTCCATCTTCACAAATTGACTTGATGAATGTCCTATGACTTTCCCTTCATCTATAAATGATGTTGCACTTTCCTTGACACCTGCAAACATACATTTACCATTTGTACCATGAACCATCTTCTTCCTTACCTTTGTTGCATGCTTGAACTTATCTACATGTTCTTTCCTTTCACTTCTACTCACTTCATCTTTTACCCTCATCTTTTCCACCATATTTTCTGCCCTTAGAACTTTTGCACTACCAGAATTACACACCATTGTATGATTAGATTCATAAATCTCTATCTTTCTAGAATTATATTGCACACTAACAACTTTTGCATTCAATGGAAAAAAAATTTCTCCTACCATAATCTTATCATGCTTTTCTATCTAATCTTGCAATTCATCCTTGACCTTCTCTCTGTCTATTTTTGACATCATCTCTTCATCTTTTCTTCCCAATACTAAATCACTCTTCAAACTTACTATCCTAACATCTTCCCTTTTAGGGATGGCTGCAAAATCTTCATGTTTTCCTTCAACCAACTTCACAAACTCCTTCTTACCCAACATTATCACCTTCGCTACCTTGGTTTGCTCCTTAACATCTTCTTGCAATGGTGTTAAAGTGAAGGTATTTCATCCTTTTCAATAGTGTAAGTATTATCTCTTACATCATATATGACATGTCTATCAAACTTCCATGGTCCTCCAAGCAATAAATGGCAACAATCCATGGGCAATACATCACAAAGAATCTTGTCCTTATATCCACCAATGTTAAACTCAACTAAAGCTTGTTCATTCACCAAAATTGACTAATCATCATTTACCCAAGATACTTTATAAGGTGTTTCATGAGGATTTTTTTCTAACTTCAGTTTATCAACCATTTCATTTGACACCATATTATCAGTGCTTCCAGATTTTATTATTACTTTACATACCTTTCCTTTTCATTTGCACGAGGTCTTGAAAAGTGTTCTTCTTCGAGTCATCTCCTTCTCCTTAAATTATTTTAGGAGTGTTATTCTCAACATCAAGGATTCACCAACTTTTGGAGTAGCAATTTGATTAGGAGAATGAACACTCTCACAATATTCCTCTTGCACCAACTGTACTCTTTTATCACCACCACTTGAAGTAGAACCTTGTTTATCTAGACACTTCCATGCTTGACTACCAAACTTATTGCAATGATAACATATTATTGAAAATGAACTTGAACCTCTACCTCCACCTAATCTTCCTATGAAACCTCTAAATCCACCTCTTTGATCAACCACTTGGTCTTTATTTTTTCTTGTATCTTGTTGGTCTTCATAGGACTACCTTGAACCTCTTCTTCTACCAGTGTTGCATCTGTCTCTTCCATGTCTCTCTTGCCTTCTTTTTAGTTTCTCCTCTAGCCTAACAACCAACTGAAAAACATTCTTCAACTATTCTTGGAGTAGCCAAAATCAACTCATCTTGAATCTGATACCTCAACCCACATATATACCTTGCAATATTCTCATCTTCATTTTCAACATGACCAACACCAATACTCAATTTATGAAATTTTTATGTATATTCCATGACATCTTTATCCTTCTACTTTAAACTTTGCAACTTCTTAAAATTTTGTATAGCATGATCACTATCTTTGCAAACTTTACCTTTTGTTCTTTAGCAACCTCCTTATACTTGAAGTAGTTATCCAGTGCATCTATCGAATCCAATACCTCTTCAGCATCCAACTTTCCATTATACATTGGCACATCTATTTTATCACTAGAACAATCTCCTCTGACATCCTTGAGCATCTTCACGATCCTTCTCTCATCTTGGTCCAAATCATCATCTTGGACTCTTCCACTTGGATGGTTTTCATCTTCACTCTCTTCCTCCTCCTCTCAGCCACTTGCCTCTTCAATGGCCTTTCCTCTTCTTTGTTGTGTCTCTAATGCTACAAACCTAGCTAAGATTTCTTCTTGTGACTCTTTAGACAACTTAATCTCTCTTGCAAGTACTGCACTACCTTTAGGAGGCATCTTGTCCTCTCAAATAACAACTTTCCTTTACTCAAACTTCAATGTTTTCCCTTTCAAAAGATCTAATACCTATGCTATGATACCACTTGATGCATAATATGGAGGAAGACCTTCAAAAATCACAATTCAAACCTTTCCAAACAACTTTCAATTCCTTAAAACCCTAACTTTCCTCTATTCCTCAATTCTTTCATATTTCTCTTGTAGCATGGAAAATAGAGAAATCTAAATATATCTCTTGAAATAAATTCAAAACCCACAAAATAATGGGCATTTAAGATACCCATTAAGGAACACCTTAACATATCTCATTTTTACATGTGTTTTTTCATACTTTCACCTTCAAAATAGGATTGGTACGCTACGTAGGGGCTCAATTAACCCTCTTTTTCAAAGCATCATCAACCCAAGCACTCTCCCAACCTTAAATATCTATGGAAGGAACTTCAATAGGTTAAAAAACCTCAAAATCAATAGCTTTTGGTCAACAAAAAACTCTCTAATGTATCAAACACGAAAACCCTTGTTTAGGCCATTTCATGCTTGAAACAATGAGGGCTCATTGAAACTCAATGTTCCAAGGCCTATTTTAATTTTCCAACACCTCTAACACATTCCCCAAGGTCTACACAAGCTTCACAACCTAACCTAGACTCTTTTCCAATGCCTATTCACCAAATTTCAACTCTTAGCCATCACTTTGGCCAAAAACCATGACTGAAATATTGCTAGGGCATCACTCCAATTCCTCCAAACCACCTTACTTGCTCCTAAAACCTACTTAAATATTAAAACCTACTTAAATTTACCCATTCCACCAAACTAAAAAACTACTCTACTGGTGGAATGTGTCAACAATCCATTATTTTCACTAACAAACCCTTATAATTGGGTTTTTAGACCCATTACTAGTAAAAGGCTAATAAAAATATTCAAACCATATGAAAATTATCCAAATCAAATCCAAATTGAAGTTGAATCAGGTATCCATCAATTCTAGTTCCTTTTCTGATCACAAACAATTTGTATGGGTCTATACAATGGCCTGTAACAACAAATTAATACCAAAAAATTACACAAAAACTTCAAAGGAAACAAAGTTTTTTATGTTGCTTGATTTCCAAATTACATCCAAAAATTTCCTCAAAATGTTCTCAAGCCAATTTAAGCTTATCTAACCAATAAATCAGTGGTCTCTAATTGACTTTTGAATACATGACTCTTCAACTTCCACTTTACACCTTTTTTGCAATTTTGGAACATGACAACATTTGCATAATTTGCAACATTTACAAAAATGAACCCCTAAATGACTTAAGACATCAAGTATGGTCTATTAAGACCTTATTGGACTCAAATAAGACTCAACACACCAAAAACTAATATAATACCATCACATGACCTCATTTACATGAAATGGACATGGTGCCCCTGCACCATTTGGCTACTTTAAAGTAATTACTCATAACATACTAGTGTTAGCAATTTCTTTAAAGTGGGGGCATACATTGGCATTATTTTGATTGCAATTTTCATTTTTTATGTTCCTTGATGTAACTTTCTTATTGCATGTGACGTGTTTTCCTCTTTTTTGTGACATTGCAGATAGTGTCCTTCAAGAGTGACTTATCTTAGCATATTATATTCCCCTTAGTGGCAATGTGATGCATTGCATCCCTTAAGTAGTGAATATTTTATCCTCTGATTAGTCCTCTGTTGGAGAAATTAGGAACGATTTCCCCTAAGGGTAAGACCTAATATGAACTAAGCAAAATCTCTTTGAACATTCCTCTTTCTTGTTGTATTTTCCTTTTGTCCTTATTAAAGTCATGGAGGTACATGACTTTGATATGGACTTCCTAGGGCTCACCTAGTGGACACATAGCTTCATTAGCCATTGTGAACATGCATTTTCCTTTTTTTCCTTATTAAATTCATGGATGTATGGCTTTGATATGGTTTTTTGGGGCTCACCTAGTGGAAACCTAGCTTCGCTAGCCCTTATGAGCATGGATTTTTGTACCTTATTAAAGTCATAGAGGTATGGCTTTGATATGGTCCCATAGGGCTCACCTAGTGAACACCTAGCTTTACTAGCCCTTATGAGAATGCATTTCATTTGCATAGTGGACAGTGCATTCCACTTGTAAACCTCTTATAGCCTAGACCTAGTCCACCGTGTTTGATGACCAGTTCAAGTTTGATCCATTGTAGTTTTCCTTTTTCTTTTTTCTTTTTTCCTTTTTCCTATTTTCGATGGTGTATGTTTGTGATTTGATTATGGCTTCATATATCATTTGTAAGTATGTTCTTTTGTACTTATTTTGGTTTTCCATAGGATCTTGATCCTAGGGGCTTGGCCACGCTCTTGATTATTGTCATCCTATCTTATTAACATTTGTACATTGGAACCACTCTTGATTATGTGGTTGGCTACTTTAGTGTGAGTTTGAAGAAAGTTAATTCTCTCACTACAATGGGGGTTAAATGTAGTGTAGTAGAATGCATACCCTTACATTCCACACTTGTTTGGGCCCACCTTGCTCTATTTATAATTATTTATGGCTTAATTGGTCCTATTTTGCATTCACAAGCCCTATGAATTATATTTTTCTAGCTAATCCCAAAATTCTCCAATGCATAAATGATAATTTAATGATTTCATTAGAGTGTTCCTGATTTTTGGGTTAGGACTAAAATGCCACCTAGGGCATCTTTGTCCCCTAATGGTCTTGGGACCCTGATTTTGAGATATCTTGATTGGGCCCCTTTTTGGTGTTTGTTCCCCAAGTTTTTAGGACATGGGACTAAGATGCAACCTAGGACGTCTTAGTCCTCCTTGAGTCTTTTTAGAGATTTAATTAAAAAATTTGGTAGGATTTAGCCTCCTTTATAATGAATTCATATGTCAGCTTGGTGTAATGTAATTTTGGGATATTAAGCATAAGTATAAATACAAGGTTTGTCCTCTCATTTTCTCCTAACAAGAAATCTAAGCAATCATTCCTTTTGTGAGGGAATTCAAGAGCATTTTATCAAGAATTTGGAGCCATCATCAAGATTGAAGCATCATATCAAAGAGCTTTCTTGCATCATGTGTGTTGTTGTGCTAACATTTGTGATGTAGGATTTTGATTCAAGCAAGCAATTCAAGATCATATCTTTGGTTCAAGATCCATACCATTGCAGCCATTGCACACAAGTTTGTAGAATTTATATTGGTTTCATGAGTTGTAGCATTGTATGTTGTTCATTCACCACTTCCTTCACTATTTCTATTTCATTTCAATGTTTAATTACCAACAAGGGATTTGACCAAGGAAAATCCCTATTCACTAACAATCAACAAGTTTTTTCCATCTTGCATATTTGTGATTGCAGATCTAAATTGAAGTCTTGAAGATCACTTGGAGTGCAAAGTTATAAAAGTTTCAAAGTAGCATTACTCATGAAAACTCACCTATAGGTTGAATCCGGAAGTTTTAGAACCTGAGCTCAGACAAGAACCTAGTGCAAACCTTGGAGCTCAAGACCACATTCAAAGTTTTCATAAATTTAGAGTGGGACTAATATGCCACCTTAGGCATCTTAGTCCTCCCAAGCATATTTTTCAAAGATTCCTTCAAATCCGATTCTGACATTCGAAGACTTTGGATTTTCCCTAAAAAATAACAGTGAGACTAATATGCCATCATGGGAATCTTTGTCCTCCCTGGAATTTCTAGATAGCTTCTTTGCATTTCTAGAATCCTCACAACATCTCCAAGCTTCCCAAGTACACACATCCTAACTTCTAGCTTCATATTTTTCTATTATATTTTTCTTCCTAGGTCATTTAGCATTCATTTGCATATCACATTTTCTTTTCCAAGAATTTTCTTGGTGGTGAACCCCTTAAAGCTAAAATAACCCCCTCCTAGGTCCTCCTCATTGTGAATTGACTCACCTTGTGAGGGTGTTAGTCAATCCAATCAGGACTCCTAGGACATTGAGTTATTGTGTGGAGAAAGGAGAGATATTTATATTCCCCCCTTCTTCCTATTAATCAATATTGATAAGTGTGTACGTGTGGTATATGTATACATATGCATATACATGTTGTTAGATCCCATTGACATGTATGTGCATATATAACATACTTCGACATACGTCCAACTTGTCCACATGATCGTAAAAGCACAAGAAAGATCTCAAAAGCTCAAACAAATAAACATCACCCAATGCAAGGAAAAGTAAACAAGACTCTCAAATGTAGACATAGCAGCTAAGGGCGACTTACCTACTACCCACAAACTAACTCAACTCAATCATTCTAATGTGGTGTGTGTTGCTGCTCAGATAGTTTACTTTCATTGGTTACCCAACCAAGATATTCTCCCAAGTGATACTTCCCCTCCACTTGGAGGAATGGAACACATACCTACATCCACTAACACATGCAAATGACAATCAATTGTTCATAACAAAATGCAATATGCATAAACATCTTCAAAGTTAGAATAATGATAATTCAATAACCTTTCATTCACATATATACAATATTTCACCATGAATAACATCAACTAAGATAAAATATGAGACAATCATCAAATGAGATAATATTCATATTGATAACAAGGTACAATAATAATTTATTCATCTTCAAAATTCACATTACATCCATATTTACCTTATGTAGTAATAGTAAATAGTATCTCTATATTTGGGGTGTGCAATACTTTCCCCCTTATGAATCATCATCCCTGATGACCTAAGGTATTATTCAAAACATAAAAACTAACATTACATTAATCAACATTCTTAAAAGCACAAAGAATATGATGAAATTTCTGCTGAATTTCTACATAGCCCACCCAAGTAGCTATGTCTTCTACATACTGGTCCCACTAGACTTTGCACTGCATGACCTCTCTGTTACACAAGTGTAGCTTATGTGTTCCTAGTAGCTTGATGGGCTCAAGATTTTCTAATCTAAGATCCTATACCTACAAGGTAGTCCGATCAATTACATGATTATCCCCTAGTATATACTTTTTAAGGTAGGACACATGGAAGACATTATGCATTCTAGCAAGAGCTGGTGGAAACGTTATCTGATAGGCTACTTGATTCACTTCCTCTAGAATCTCAAAAGTTCCAATGTAATGCGAGGCTAACTTAGAAGACTTTCAAAATTTAATGGAGCTCTTGTGAGGTTTCACTCTCAACAATACTTTGTCACCTAAAGAAAAATTATGAGGCACTCTCTTAGTGTCAGCATAAATTTTCTATCATTTGTTAGCTTCAGCTAACCTTTGCTTAGCTACCTTAACTTGTTCATTCATTTCAACCAACATTTTTGGTCCAATACTTACTTGATCCTCAAGTTTATCCCAACTTATAGGAGTTTGACACTTTCAGAAATACAAAGCTTCGAAAGGAGCCCTCTTTATTGTAGAATGATAAGAGTTATTATAAGAAAATTCAACTAAGGGTAAGTAATCCTCCCTCTTGTATTACTGATCCATGCAATGCATCCTAAATAGATCTTCTAACACTTGGTTTACCCTTTTCATTTTCCCATTTGTTTCTGGATGATGCATTAAGCTTATATTTAATTGAGTCCCTAGTACAAAAAATAAGGTTTTCCAAAACCTATAGAAAGTGACTCATGCATCCCTATCTAAAATTATCTTTTCAAGAATTCCATGCAATTTAAACACTCACTGGAAAAATTTTCTTGCTATGATAGATGCCCCATCAAGTAAGTTCACTAGTATAAAATGTACTACTTTTGTAAGATTATCTACTACCACTAGTATGGCATTGTGCTTATTCATTGACATAGGAAATCCTTGCACAAATTCCATACTTATGACTTTCCACTTCCTTTTTGGTATATTGTGTGGGTATAACAAGCTAGTAGGATGATGATGCTATGATTTCACCCTTTGTCACTCAAGATACCTAGCAACAAAACTAGCGAAATATCCCTTCATTCCCTTCTAGAAGTATAATGTTTTTACATCAATCATCAGTTTTGTCACTCCAAGATGTCCAAATTATGGTGCTTCATGTATTTCCTTCCATACCATATTTCTTAATTCCTTTACATTGGGTACATACATTCTACCCTTATATCTAAGTATTTCTTTAGGTTCAAATTGAAAACCTTCATATCTAGAATCGTATTGATTATCAGTCACTGTTTTCTTAACTTGCAATTAATACTCACCCTCGCACATTTGGAGCACTTGCCCCTTGAAATTGGTTTGGATTTTTACTATTGAAGAAATGTGTCGTCGTTGACTTAATGCATCATGTTAGGTATCAAGAACGTAGGTTTTGAACCTTAAGAGGGTTCCAATCTTTGAATACGTTTTTGGCTAATGAACAGAGTCAATATGGTTGATCACCCCCTGCTCTTTAGGCTCTGATAGACCTAGGTGGGTGTACCTAAATTATAAGGCATATTTAATGTTTAAATGTGATCTCTAACTTTGGCAATCTACTCACTATGGCACGTGGGTGTGAAGCAGATGCAAAGCGTACTAACTAGTTCCTAATGAAAGTGTTTAAATAATCAAGAGTGTGAATTGAATTTATATAAAAATGTTCTAAATTTGACCAGTGCCTAATCTATTGGGTGAATGGAGTTAAGAAGTGGATGGTGATGATGGAGACATATTTGTGAAATTGGTAGATCTACTCCTCAGCTTAACTCTAGTTTTTGGGCACTTTTAAATGTTTGCACCTTGTACAAGTGTGCAGGTTAGTTGGTTACTATACTCTTCTTTATTAATCGAAGTGTTATCCTCCAAAATTACTATGATAGCATGAAAGGATTTTTAATTCTTATCTTTGAGGGAAATCAATCAAAATACCCATTGTAAAAGGATTTTAATCCCTAGCAAAAACCAATTAAAATTGATTTATCTGAAAGGATTTTAATTCACTCTAACTAGAACCCAATCAAAACAACCACATAGCAACAACAAATGTGTCTTGACAAATTGTGTGAATTTGAATAACTTAAGAGAACCACTTTGAAGATAGCACATCAACACATAAGAATGTTCATTATCAACACAACAATTGAACACTAGAAGTGAATCACCAATTATAAGCAATCTTCTCCATTATATTGCTCCAAAATATATACATTTATAGAAGAATTATTTGAAATGTGAAAGTGGGTGGATGGAAGTAGAATGGTGGTGATAATGATTTTCTAACCTACTGGGTATGTGCAGGATCATCATGGGAAAAACAGACCCTTAAGTGGCAAAAAACTTAGAAAAATCAGAGTTAGGCAACTTGACGTAAAAATTTGAATAAGTTATCTATATTATTTAAAAAATATGTAACAATAGAATCTGTAAAAAATTGAATGTAGTTTCTAAACTACTAGGTTTGTTTTTTTAAAAAATCTATTGGGTGAAAAATTTAAATTTCAATGCAGTAGTACTTAAATTTTAGGGAAAAAAATAAGTAAGTATTTGTCTGACCACCCTAACCACAATAAAATGATAATATTCATTTCTAAGATTTTAGATATAAGTAGAGGACTCATGTTTGGATGTGATGCATATTTTTTTATAATATTTTTCCAAGTAAATAATTAATTATGATTTTTTTTATTACAACTTTTAAAAAATATAAAAACCCGTATGTCTGACCACCTTAACTTGGTCAAAACTTCATGAAATTCATTTTTTCTTTTTTAAATCCTATAGTATACGAAGCATAGAATGTGATGCATGTTTTGGATTCAAAGAATGTGATACTGTTTGAAAGCTATAGATGTTTTTCAATCAGCCTATCAATCAACACTTTAGCCATAATTTAAATAGAAAATGAATAATAATTATTTATTAAATTCAAAGTAAAGCATAATTTATATTGGTGGAAAGCTGAGAATATCCTTTAAAAACCCTTTTCATTTCATCAATTTTGGGTTAAAAAAAAGTCATCAGCCACATACCCTCCAAATACCCAACATATTGCCACTTTTTGGCCCATCATGATCTTGCACATACCCTACTATCTAATTCTACCCTTCAATTTTTATTTCATCCTTCATATAAACATTGTATTTTCAAGAGTTATTCAACTATTTGCATATCTATCCAGTGTAGCTTTTAATTTAATTAATTGTCTTTGACAAATTAAAATACTTCAACTTTAATCCTCACCTTTGTAATCTCTGTCAAAATTAATTCTAATGATAATTATAATCTTTCCTTTTCTAGAAAACAAATTTATTTTCATCCAATTAGAAAAATACTCCATGGGTAAATTCAATTACCCACTCTTTAATCCCAGTGGTGAAAATATTTTACTTTATTTACCACTAGTGAAATTCACATCCTCCTAATTCCTTGGGTAAAAATATTTGCTTCTTTTATCATCTATGAAATTCATTTTCTCTAGTAAAGTGATATTGTCTTCTAGATATTCACCACATATGATAATAATATTTTATCTCCTTCACTGGGATGTCATACTCACATTAAAGCTTTGGAATGAATTCACTATAGAAGTTAATATTACCCTTCATCCATGATTTTGTCTTTTTGACCTATCAGAGAGGATTACATCTTTGTCTTCCTGATATTGGTGTTTCTCCCTAATAAACTCTTCAAACTATATACTTGGTAAAAATATTTCACTTAGTGAAAACACTTTACAACACCTTCTATGCTTCCATCAGAAGTTATATTCTTACTTGATAACATTTAATTAGAATTTTGGGCATCAGAGCATTGAAGAGACTTAGAGAACACTCTCTCTGAAATGCCATAGTGTCTTTGATATATAATTTTATACTCATCACTTTATCAGTGAGACCTCAAATTAACTCCTATCGATATCATTATCTATCTCTGATAAATTCATATACTTTCCACAGTAGTTTGTCATTCTATTGGCAGGACTTTGACGTGACTCCCAGTGATACAACTTGGTCTCTCTGACTCAGTTCATTTATTTTAGGGTTTTCTTCTCTGTTGATTCTAGAATAAGATGATCTTCACGAAACCAGTCTTCTATCATTCTCACCATCTTTATCTTGCAATGGATATCACTAAACATTGTATCCCCACAATCACATCCAAATCTTCTTCTGGTCTATAAATTTTTATTTTTTTCCTGGACTGATAATAAATGTGATTGGAACAAGACACAAGCTCTCCATATGTCTTACAAGATATATGATATGATGCATGCCATTATAGTGAGAGCCTATTTTACACTGTTTTATTTAGCACCATCGTTAATCATTATGAAATCAGTTCATATCAACCTCTCAAACTTTACTCCTTCCCCACTAAAGATTCTTCCAATTGAGTTGGTCAATGATGTAAATTAATGCATTGTGGAGAAATTGCTCTTGCTTATGAAGCATCATTTTTGAGATGCTTAAAAATTTACTCTTCAAATTTGTGACAAATGATGAGGCTTATGGGAAAAAGGTGGGATAAATCCATAGTTTGTCAACTTAAAGTGCTTCAATCATAAAGCAATGTGATAGCAAAACCATTGATGAAGCATCAGTTCATTTTTGTAGTCGAGCATCCTTCAAAATCATACATCACACTTCTTTCATTAGATAGGTAGATTGATAGCTTGGATGGGAGTATGTGTTCAGTAAGATGTATCAAGTATATGAAGATTTGAACAAATAGCTGCAACTTCCCTAAATGCTTTATCACTGAAATATGACCATTTTGTCATGTATAAAGATGTTAATGGTGGGTAGAAAATTGCCACAGTACAAATATCTGCATTTGAAAGCTTGCAACAAGAAGCCACATCACACTTATGGAGGATGTTATTTCTCATTCACTAAATGCTAATTAATATGTAAGACTTCAAGTTCCAAACTAAGGGATTTGGATGAAAAACTTTCATCTGGAATTATCACTTCAACTTTCCCTTGGTGTATATTGGAAATATCATCACCATCATATTCAAAACAAATTTTCTTATCAATGAATTTATTTGTATGTGAGCTCCTTTTTCCGTTGAAATGATGCTTGGAAAAGCTTGCACAATGTTTTATGATTCACTCAAAATCTACATGGTGAACAACAGATTGGATTTTTTATTTTTATGATAGGTATGCTTTTCCCCTTGGCCTTGCCATTTATTGCAATCAATGCATTGTATTGACTTTGTATGGATCACCAAAAATAGTTCCTATCCTTTTCTCAACCAAATGCACTTGCTCCGATTAGATCCAAATACAAGTGGAATTGGGTTATGGCCTTATATGCACAGTTGCTAGTAGTCTTTGCAATGCCCTCTTTTCCACACTTCACTAATTCGCATGTTTCATATTTTGAATCTCTTATTTTATGTAGGTTGAGAAGGTGCCACAAATATGCCTTCCAGTTGTATTAATTGAAGTTCCCCGAAGTCCTTTCACTGATGTATTTGTTTTGGTCATTATCTTTGTAGCTTTAAAGATTTGAAGTAATATCTTTGTATGTTGAGTCAACCAAGTATCAAAAAGAGATTGCAATGGAGTTGAAATAAGACATTTCACACATAAAATTTCTTCACGCGTGGTCAAATCCAAACAAATGTTTCCCATTTTCTTTTTTTTTATTTTGAGAACATATGCTACTACCTTTTTATTGCTCAACTTTGAGGAGAAATTATTTGCTAAGATCTAACAATCTCGGCTACAAAGTAACCAAATTCATCCATTTGTTTGTCCACATCAAGAATCATTGTATGCTGAGATGCTATCTCATGGCTCCTTTAATTTACTGTCTATTGTGATAGTGGAGTTGCTTTAATTCTATTTTAATGATCACCACCATTTATGCTATTGTACATTGCCCTTTTACTTTTGTTCTATGAATATGTTGACTGTTATGTATCAACCAACATTGTCTTGTACTGTATGCTCTTAGTACATTATTTTTATTATCATTCCATGCTATTACATATATCAATATGAAAATTTTGAGAGAATCATCATTGGAAATAAATAACTCTAATGTCCTTTGGTGGTTGTATCATCTTTTAGATCTGGTTCCAATTTGTTGATGACATCCAATTTAGTCTCTTTGTCAAATTTTTTCTTAAAGGTCTCTCTTCCCAAAATAATCATGAGTACAACCCCAAGTAATTTGGATCCCATGGTATTTTATTTTTTGCAATCATTCCATCAAAACTCAAAATACATCTTAGACTGAAGTTGGTAATTATCATAATTTTTTTTCTGACATCTTACATTTGACAAAAATAGATCAAGTCACCTTCAGAATTGCCTTGATAAACTGATCAAAATTTCTCCTGGAGCCACTAAAATTTACAAGTATGTTGAATTATGATAGGGGAGTATGGTTTTTAGATGGATTGGTAGGAAGTCACGAGCATTGCAAAATGTTAATGTTGAAAGTTTCTTACATGGCATTTTCTAAAAACTACCACTGCCAAACTCAACTAAAACTTTCCAACTTGCTATTTTGTAAAAATATCAAATGTGATTCTAAGAAGCTACCACCCTGTATATTAGTTCATTTAGGTGAAATGAACATGTGTGAAAAATGGATTTTCACCAAACCTCTTCCCTCATAAAATATCAAGCATCAAAGTTGACCTTTCAGAGCTTTCTGGAAATGTAGTCATGAAAATTGTGTAAAATTCATTTGGTTTTGATTTTTGAAAAATACCAAATAAGGTATTGAAGCTCTAAAAATAGGAATAAAGTTATATTGAGGTGGGAAGAATCTTAAATAGCGATGTCTTCATCATGAAAATATCCCAATTGGTTAATATCATTCTCCAAAGTTGACCCTTTTGGCAGATTTGGCATTGTGTAGCCAACAAACCTTCCTAGAACCCATCAAATTAATATTTTGAAACCTTGTCAAAATTTATTGTAAGAAGCTAAAATCAGGCATGAACATTCAAATTTTTCAAGTAAACATGCTTGCAAGGTAGTTTTGCATGAGATTGCACTGGCTTCATTTGATGATTTTTCAAAGTAGGCCATTTGAGCATATTTCACCAGTGTATCTTTGGGTGTTGAAATCAAATTTTTTTCATTATGGGAGCCCTAAATTTTGCAAAAAATTGCATGAAATTTCAGACTCCAATAGTGGCTTCGTGTGGGGATGTATGCCCCTTGTGGGCATAGCAAGAATCCAAGTTTTTGGTGGAGCAGACCAAATGCCTTGTCCATTGGGTAGAAAAAAAAAATTGTGCTTTGAATTGGTATGATTTGAAAAATCACACCACAACTGATGGATCAAGGCCACCCAAAAAGAAAGGCCTTTATTTCCCTCTGTCATATACCTTATTTTGGTTTGAGTTCATCAAGTTCCTTTTGAAAAATTTCATGCAATCTACCATGATGTACCTACTGTCATTTGAAAGTTTCAAGATAACTCCACCTTCATCATTTCTCTTATTTCCTAATCTATTATGTTGTTCATAATTAGGCATAATCTGAAAACTCATGCCCCATTCATCACACCAAGAATTTTCATCCTCAATGCAACATTTTCTATCATTGGGCTCATTGTCATGTATCATAGAATGAACTCCTAGATGGTTCATGCTATTTATTCCATCATTTGAATGTTTCTCACATGGGTCTGAAAAATTTGCCACATCAACATCTTCTGAGACAATAAGATCTGAAACATTTTCCATTTCTTCTATGTCACTAATTGCAAATTTTTTTATCCATACAATCATCATTATGGACACAAATTAATCAATCTTGAACATTCAACATCCTTGATATGAAAACCAATTTATTTCTTGAAAATCTCCAATTCTGGTTTATATATGTCTTCTTGAACTAGGATAGACACAAAATTTGGATCAGCTTCAAGAGTTTTCTCATCACTGTCACACAAAGTGCTTTCACTATCAAAGAAAATGCATGCTAGACATGAAACATCCAAATCATTCCCATGTGTATATCTCTGATATTCCATTGTTAGAAAATCTGAAATTTGTTCACTATTGAATGAACATGCCCCTTCATTATACAATGGATTTGAAAAAAAATGAAAACCACTTTCAGGTGTACAAACTTCTTCTACATCAATTGTGTCACTATGGTACCCAACTACAACTAGATGTATTATTTTTTCACTGTCAAATGGACTTGATTCCTCTTCTGCATTTTCTGTTGCTTCTTTGTCTTGATCTCCATTAAAATTGCAAGAACCACTTAATTGAAAATCCACATGATTTTCATCAAAATCTAGATTTTCAATGGATTCTTCATAACATGCACTGTTCCCACAGTCACAATATGATATGCAAGAGAGACCTTCTATATTTCCATCCTCATTATGCAATCTTCCATAGAAACTATTTTCACTTGCATGTATACCCATCCTCTATGGATTGATAATAATCCTTCTCCTCTTCATCATAATAGGGCATGTTGTCCTCTTTCGTTTCAGCTTCAAATTTATTGTTGTTAATGCTATGCCAATGCATACATGGTTGTATCTCCATATCATTTGACTCATCGATGATATATTCCTCAGGAAGTGTGTTTCCAACAACATCTTCAATATTGCAATCATCCTCCATGGTGGAAAATTGGTCCTCAACCATTTCATCTTCATTCGAATATGAGATATCATCATTAAGAGTTTCGCTTACACATGTTTCTTCTACTGGCTACATTGTTTGATCCATTTCTCTATATTTATCCATACCATTCTTTGTGTTATTAGATTTAGCATTGCAAGAATTCTCATGCCTAAGTATCCATAACCATAGCTCCCCAATAGTAGTTGGATTTGATGACTCATACAAATGAACTATATCAGGATCATATATTCTCATGAATTGCTCAATCAGGATGTGATCATTAGGTAGAAGATTAAATGGTATTTTCAAATGGATTTTCAACATTCTGTTGAGTAAGGAACATGTAGATTCTCTTTTATGTCTTCTTATGCCAAAAAGATCATCTAAGAGATTTTGACCTCTTTCTTGAATATGTGCATACTCATCATCTTTGTCCTTCAAATAATCTATGAATTTATTTGCAAGTTCATTCCACGAAGCTATGGAATGTGCAGGAAAGATGGAAAATCAATATTTAGCCAGATCCTTTAATGTTCTCACAAAGAGTCTCATGATAACATCCTCTCTAGTGATTTGATAATTCATCATTAAGTCAGTGAATTGCTATAAGTGCATGCTAGCTGATTTCTATCCCTTAAATTTTGGAAAAATATTTTTTTACATCCAAAGGGACAAGATGTGGGTAGCGTTGGATATTATTGAAATTTAATGGTCCATAAAGGTCTGAGACATACATGTTTCTTTGTGGACATGGTTGGCATTTTTTACTATTTTGATGAGGGGCTTGATATTGATAATGTCAGGCATGTTGGTTGTATTTAGGAGGACATGATAATCATTTGTGTGATTTGAGGCTTGTAGTGTAAAAGTGTTTTGTTGTGAATGATATGCATTACTTTTGTTGCCAAGATTCCCAATTGTACCATAATGTGTATAGGGAAAATAATAGTTTTTTTACATGCTTTAGCCTTTGAATTTTATTTCTAACTAGAAATGTTGTAATTTAAAAAATATTTTTTTTGCATTCTTCATAAAGTTTGTTTTTTATAGTCGCCACCTAATTTTTCCAAAAGTAGGAAAATGAAATAGATTTTGAAATTGTTCTTGGTTTACCCCAGCAGAATCTCCTACTTAATCATGTGAGGTGAAATTTCAGGAAGCAAAAAAATTTATGACTCTATAATGAAAGATGGCCCACAACTCAATTTTCTTAAGTTTATCCCCAATAGAGTTGCCAATCTATTAGGTCTCAAAAATGTAGGTTTTGAACCTTAAGAGGGTGCTAGTCTCTTAATACATTTTTGGCTAACGAGCAGGGTGAATATGGTTGATCACCCCCTTCTCTTTAGGCTTTGTTAGACCTAGGCGGGTGTACCTGAACAATAAGGTAGATTTAAGGTTTGAATGTGATCTCTAACTTTTGCAATCTACTCACTATATCATGTGGGTGTGAAGTAGATGCAAATCTTACTAACTAGTTCCTAATTGGCA
>VDFB02000015.1:369345164-369400177 GCA_007258455.2 Sequoia sempervirens | reverse complement strand
ACATCAAATGTGTCCTAAAAAATTGTATGTATTTGAATAACATAAGAGAACCACTTTGGAGACAACACAACAACACATAGGAATGAATATTAGTAGAATAGTTGAACACTAGAAGTAAATCACCAATTATAAGTAGTCTTCTCCATTATATTGCTTCAAAATATATACATTTATACAAGATGTCTTTGAAATGTGAAAACAGATGGATGGAAGTGGAATGGTGGTGATGATATTTTCTAACCTACTATCTAATTCTACCCTTCAATTTTTATTTCAGCCATCATATATACATTGTATTTTCAAGAGTTATGACCCTTTGCATATATGTCCTATGTAGCTCTTCATTTAATTAATTATCTTTGTCAAATTAAAATACTTCAACTTTATTCCTCATCTTTGTAATCTCTGTGAAAATTAATTCTAATGATAATTATAATCTTTCCTTTTCCAACAAACAAATTTATTTTCATCCAATAAGAAAAAAACTCCCCACGTAAAATCAATTACCCACTCTTTAATCCCACTAGTGAAAATATTTTACTTTGTATATCACTAGTCAAATTCATGTCCTCCTAATTCCTCATAAAAATATTTTCTTCTTTTATCATAAATTCATTTTCTCTTAAATTGATATTGTCTTCAAAATATTCACCACATATGATAATAATATTTATCTCCTTCATCATACTCATGTTAAAGCTTTGGAATGAATTCACTATCGAAGTTAATATTACCCTTCATCCATGATTTTTTCTTTTCGCCCTATTAGAGAGAATTACATTTTTGTCTTCCCGATATTGATGTTTCTCTCCGATAAACTCTTCAAACTATATACATGGTAAAAATATTTCACTTCTTAGTGAAAACACTCTACATCAATTTTTATGGTTCCATGGGTAGTTATATTCTTACCCAATAAAATTTAACTACATTTTGGAGCATCAGAGCATCGAAGAGACTTAGAGAACACTCTATTTGAAATGCTATAGTCTCTTCGATATATATTTTTATGCACATCGCTGTATTGGCGAGACCTTGAATTAACTCTTGCCGATATCGTTATCTCTCTCTAATAAATTCATATACTTTCCATAGCAGTTTTTCGTTCTATCGGTGGAACTTTGAAGTGACTCCTAATGATATAGTTTGGTCTCTTTGATACAGTTCATTTATTTTAGGGTTTTCTTCTCTATTGATTCTAGACCAAGATGATCTTCATGAAACCAGTCTTCTATCATTCTATCCATCTTTATCTTGCAATGGATATCACTAAACCTTGTATTCCCACAGTCATGTCTGAATCTTCTTCTAGTCCATATCAAACATTTAGTTTTCTTGGACTGATAATCAATGCGATTGGAACAAGACACAAGCTCTCCATATGTCTTACAGGATATATGATATGATTCACATCAATGTAGTGAGAGCCTATTTTGCAGATTGTTTTATTTACCACCACCATTAATCATTATGAAATCGGTTCATATCAACCTCTCAGACTTGATTCCTTCCCCACTGAAGATTTTTCCAATTGATTTGGTCAATGACGTAACTTAATGAATTGTGAAGAAATCACTGCTTCTTCTAAAGCATCATTTTTGAGATGCTAACAAATTTACAACTCAATTTTGTGACAAATGATGAGGTTTATGCTCTAAAGGCGGGATACATCTAGAGTTGACTTAAAGTTCTTCAGTCATAAAGCAATGTGATAGGGAGACTATTGATGAAGCATCAATTCATTTTGGTAGTCGACCATCCTTCAAAATCACACACATCAATTCTTTCATTAGATAGGTAGATTGATATCTTAGAGGGGAGTATCTAGTCAGTAAAATGTATCAAGTATGTGAATATTCAAACAAATAGCTGCAATGTATCAAGTATGTCTAAAGATGTTAACAGTGGATAGGAACCTGCCATAGTACAAATATCTCCATTTGAAAGCTTCCAACAAGAAGCCACATCACACTTATGGAGGATGTTATTTCTCATTCACTAAATGCTAATTAATATGGTAAGACTTCAAGTTCCAAACTGAGGGATTTGGATGAAAAAATTTCATTTGGAATTATCACTTCAACTTTCCCTTGGTGTATATTAGAAACATCATCACCATCATATTCAAAAAAAGAAATCTCATCAATGAATTCATTTATATGTGAGCTCCTTTTGTTGCTGAAATGATGTCTGGAAAAGCTTGCACATAGTTTTATGATTCATTCAAAATTTGCATGGTGAAGAACAAATTGGATTTTTTATTTTTATTTTTGCAATCAATGCATTGTATTGGCTTTGCATGGATCACCAAAATCAGTTCCTAGCCTTTTCTCAACCAAATGCACTTGCTCCAATTAGATCCAAATGCAAGTGGAATTGGGTTATGTCCTTGTATGCACAGTTGTCGGCAGTCTTTGCAATGCCCTCTTTTCCATGCTTCACTAATTCTCATTTTTCATGTTTTGAATCTCTTATTTTATGCAGGTTGAGAAGGTGCCAAGAAAACACCTACTAGTTGTATTTATTTGAAATTCCCCCAAGTCCTTTCACTGATGTATTTGCCTTGGTCATTATATTTGCAGTTGAATATTTGAAGTAATATCTTTGTATGTTGAATCAACAAAGTATCAAAAAGAGATTGTAATGGTGTTGAAATAAGACATTTCACACATAAAATTTCTTGAAACGTGGTCTGATCCAGACAAACATTTTCCCATTTTCCTTTTTGCATTGCACGAGAACATATGCAACTGCCTTTGTATTACTCAACTTTGAGGAGAAGTGCTTTGCTATGATGTAATAATTGTAGACATGCAAAATTAACCTTATGCATTTGATCAGGATCATTCATTAACCGAACTAGATGTCGCATTAGGACCATTCATCAAGTGCATTTTCATCCATTCATTTATCAAATAAACCTTATCATTCAACCTTCATCCTGCATTATCCATTTAATTAAATAAATCAAAAAGTCATTTAAATTTAAATCCTAAATCATATTCCATCATTTTCTGGATTTAAATAAATCAGAATATCAAAGTCTTGAAAGTCAAATCAGCTAATCAGCATTAATCAGCATAATCATCATCTAATCCTAATCTAATACTAATCGCATCCCACTTGCATGATCTAGACCTAGCCACTTGCACAATAAATCAATTTTATTGATTTATTAAAATCTCATTTTCTTTCAACATGACAAGTCAAACAGGGCATTTATTGCTCTCCTTTCTTGTCCCCCTCTCAAAATTTATTGCAAATTTGAATTTGAATTCTCCCTCTCATGGGCACTCTTCCCAAATCTTGCACATGCATCCACTAATCACATGATGACAAGTGTCCTCAACTCATTGGCTTGTTTTTGATCCCACATTGGTCCCTCTTCAACATTCAACATTTTGAAAATCTTTAAATAGCAGCTTCATCCTCAAGCAAATCCTTCACAATCTCCACAACTTGATGCAAGGTCATTCTCTTTGAGAACTTATCTTGTTCATTTATCATCTCCATCATCTATAGCAATTTCATCATCTAAGCTTATCAATCAAGGATTGGGAAAGGGTCACTAGCACATGTGACACCAATCCAATATGAGATAGTTTGCATCATGTTTTCTTATGCTTTTGCTTTAGATCCTTTGTCATTTGTTTTCATTTTGAACATGATGTGTTATTTCATAAGGATGTTGAATATCTTAATTTGTTGTTGAAATACAAATGATTCTGCAGGTTTTATTGTTAGTTTTCTAATCACATTTTGCAGATTATTTGTGCACATCAATATTCATTTTATGTTGACATGCTATCTCATGGATCCTTTAATTTATTTCCCATTGTGGTGGTTGAGTTGCTTTTATTCTCTTTTAACGATCACCACCATTTATGCTATTGCACATTTTCCTTTTACTTTATTCTGTGAATATGTTCATTGTTATGTATCAGCCAACACTGTCTTGTATTGTATACACTTAGTACATTATGTTTATTATCATTCCATGCTATGAAATATATCAATATACACAATTTGAGAGCATCATCATTGAAAATAAACAACACTAGTGTCCTTTGGCAGTTTTATCATCTTCTACATCTGGTTCCAATTTGTTGATGACATCCAATTTAGTCTCTTTGTCAAAATTCTTCTTAAAGGTCTCTTTTCCAAAAATCATTAAGAGTATAACCCCAAGTAATTTGGATCTCATGATAAGACTTCAAGTTCCAAACTGAGGGATTTGGAAGAAAAACTTTCATCTGGAATTATCATCACTATCGTATTCAAAACAATTTTGCTTATCAATGAATTAATTTGTATGTGAGCTCCTTTTTCTACTGAAATGATTCCTAGAAAATATTGCACATAGTTTTATGATTCACTCAAAATCTGCATTGTGAACAACAGATTGGATTTGTTATTTTTATAATAGGTATGCTTTTCCCCTCGGCCTTTCCATTTGTTGCAATCAATGCATTGTATTGACTTTGCATGGATTGCCAGAATTAGTTGGCAGTCTTTGTAACGCCCTCTTTACCACGCTTCACTAATTTGCATGTTTCATTTTTTGAATCTCTTATTTTATGCAAGTTAGAATATGTCTTCCACTTCTATTTATTTGAAATTCCCCCCAGTCCTTTAACTGATGTATATGTCTTGGCTACTATCTTTGTAGCTGAATATTTGAAGTAATATCTTTGTATGTTGAATCAACTAAGTATCAAAAAGAGATTGCAATAGAGTTGAAATAATACATTTCACACATAAAATTTCTTCACACGCAGTCTGATCCAAACAAACATATTCCCATTTTCTTTTTTTTTCATTTTGAGAACATATGCTACTACCTTTGTATTGCTTGACTTTGAGGAGAAATGCTTCACTATGATGCAACTATCTAGGCCACAAAGTAACAAAATTCATCCATTTGTTTGTCCACATCAAGATTCATTGTATGTTGAGATGATATATCATGGCTCCTTTAATTTACTGTCCATTGTGATAGTGGAGTTTCTTTAATTCTCTTTTAACAATAACCACCATTTATGCTATTGCACATTTCCCTTTTACTTTTGTTCTATGAATATGCTGAATGTTATGTATCAGCCAACACTGTCTTGTATTGTATGCACTTAGTACATTATTATCATTCCATGTTATAGCGTATATCAATATGAAAAGTTTGAGAGCATCATCATTGGAAATAAATAACACTAATGTCCTTTGGTGGTTGTATCATCTTCTAGACCTAGTTCCAATTTGTTGGTGACATCCAATTTAGTCTCTTTGTCAAAATGCATCTTAAAGGTCTCTTTTCAAAAAATAATTATGAGTACAACCCCAAGTAATTTGGATCTCATAGTATTTTTTTTTGTAATTATTCCATCAAAACCCAAAATACATCTTAGACTGAAGTTGGTATTTATCATAATTTATTTTCTAACATATTGGGTTCTGATGAAAATAGATCAAGTTGCCTCCACAATTGCCTTGAAAAACTAATCAAAATTTCTCCTAGAGCCACAAAAATTTACCAGTATGTTGAATTATGATAGGGGACTATGGGTGTCAGATGGATTGGTATGAAGTCAGTAGGATTGCAAACTATTAACTCTCAAAGTTGCTTACTCGACATTTTCGACAAACTACCACTGTCAATCTCAACTGAAACTCTCCAACTTGTTATTTTGTAAGAATATCAAATGTGATTCTAAAAAGCTACCACCTTGGATCATATTAGTTTACTTAGGTGAAATGAACATGTGTACAAAATGGTTTCTTACCAAACCTCTTCCTTCATAAAATATCAAGCATCAAAATTGACCTTTCAGAGCCTTCTGGAAATGCAGTCATGAAAATTGTGTAAAATTCATTAGTTTTAATTTTGGAAAAATTCCAAATAAGGTGTTGAAGCTCTATGAATTTGCATGAAGGTAGATTGAGGTGGGAAGAATCTGAAACAACAATCACTTCATCATGGAAATCTTCCAATCGGTTAATATTGTCCTCCAAAGTTGACCATTTTGGCAGATTTGACACTATGTAGCTAGCAAACATTCCTAGAACCCTTCAAATTGATACTTTCAAACCTTGTCAAAAATTATTGTAAGATGCTAAAATCAGGCATGCACATTCACATATTTCAAATGAACATGCTTGCAAGGTATTTTTTCATGAGGTTGCACCGGCTTCATTTTATGATTTTTCAAAGTAGGCCATTTGAGCAGATTTCACCAGTGTAGCTTTGGGTGTTGAAATCATTTTTCTCATTATGGGAGCCCTAAATTTTTCCAAAATTTGCATGAAATTTTAAGCTCCAACATGTTGACAACCCTATTTTCTTTTCCCTTAATATAACTAATACTAAAATCCTAGTCAGCAATTAACTCTAACCATTTTCTTTGTCAAACATTTAGGTTAGGTTGTGTTAAAAGGTACTTGAACCCATTAAGGTTAGTTCTCAACTCAAAGGATTTTCCTAGCAAGTAGTTCCTCCAAATTTACAATGAATGAACTACAGCTACAAACTCTAAATCAAGTGAGGCTTAATTCATCTCATATGGTTTAAGCTTCCTAGATTCATAAGCAATTACTTTCCCATCTTACATCAACACACCTCCTAACCCTTCTCCACATGCATTCATAATAACTGTAAAGTTACCTTTAGGATCTGGTACTTTTAAGATCAGCGTGGTGGTTAATTTCTCCTTGAGTAGGTCAAGAGCCTCTTGACACTTCTAAGTCCATTCAAATCTCTTTCTTTACTTTTGAAAAGAAGTAATTGGAAAAGGAGTCTTAGAAAAATTTGGGCCAAACTTCCTTTGATATCCTACCAAACCCATGAAACTTCTTACCTTCGATACGTTCTTAGGTATAAGCAACTTAATTATTGCTTTCATCTTAGCTGGATCTATAAAAATTGCATCCACTGAAATCACATGTCCTAAATAATGTACCCTCATTTGGAAAAATGTACACTTGGAAATTTTACCATACAACCTATGCTCTCTCAAACATTTGAAGGACCAGTTCTAAATACTTGCAATGTTCTTCCTCATTTCTAGAATAAATAAAAATATCATCTAGAAAAACTAGTACAAATTTTTCCAGGTAATCCACAAACACATTATTCATTAGGTTCATGAATGTTGTAGGTGCATCTATTAAAACAAAAGGTAAAATAGTGAACTCATACTGTCCATATCTAGTTCTGAATGTAGTTTTAAATATATCTTCATTTTTAACACTCAATTGGTGATATCCAGATCTCAAATCTATTTTAGAGAATATGGCGACACCTCTCATTTGATCATAAAGGTCATCAATGTATGGCAAAAAATACTTATTCTTAACCATAGCTTTGTTAAGCATGAGATAGTTGATACACAAACACAATGTGCCATCCTTCTTAAAAAGGATGAATGGTGATCCCCAAGGTGATACATTTGGTCTTATTGGTCCTTTCGACAATAATTCATCCAATTGTGTCTTAATTTCCATAAGTTTAGTAGTTGCCATCATATAGGGTACCTTAGAAATAGGTTATGACTCTAGAACTATATCTATAGATAGGTCAAATATTCTTTTTGGAGGAAACCCTAGTCACTCCTCTGGAAACGCATCCAAAAATTTCCTTAATATTGGATACTTCACATTTGCAATGCATGAAATACAATTGGCAACTCTAAATCATGCAAGGCATAATTCATCTCATATTTTTTAGGCTTCCTAGATTCATAAGCAATTACTTGTGCATCTTACATCAACACACCTCCTAACCCTTCTCTACATGCATCCCTAATAACCGTAAAGTTACCTTCAAGATCTGGTACTTTTAAGATCAACACGGTGGTTATTTTCTTCTTGAGTAGGTCAAAATCCTATTGACACTTCTTAGTCCATTCAAATCTCTTTCCTTTCTTTTACAAAGAAGTAATTGGAAAATTGATATTAGAAAAATTTGCGACAAACTTCCTATAATATCCTTCCAAACCCATGAAACTACTTACCTCCTATATGTTCTTAGGTATAGGCCACTCAATTACTACTTTGATCTTAGCAGGAGCTACAAAAATTCCATATTCTAAAATCACATGACCCAAATAATGTAACCTCTTTTGGAAAAAAGTACATTTGGAAAGTTTACCATACAACCTATGCTCTCTCAAATGTAGTAGGACCATTTCTAAATGCTTGCAATATTCTTCCTCATTTCTAGAATAAATCAAAATATCATCTAAAAAACTTAGTACAATTATGTCTATGTAATCCCTAAACACATTTTTCATTAGGTTCATGAATGTTACAGGTGCATTTGTTAAACCAAAAGGTAAAACAATGAACTCATACTGTCCATATTTGGTTCTAATGACAATTTTAAAGATATCTTCATCTTTAACCCTCAATTGGTGATATATAGATCTAAGATCTATTTTAAAGAATATGGTGGCACCTCTCATTTGATCAAAAAAAGGTCTTCAATGCATGGCAACAGATACATGTTCTTAATCATAGCTTTGTAAAGCATAAGATAGTCGATGCACAAACATAATGTACCATCCTTCTTCTTAACAAAGATGAGTAACGCTCCCCAAGGCGATACACTTGGTCTTATCAATCCTTTCAACAACAATTCATCCAATTGTGTCTTAAGTTCCATAAGTACAGTATTTATCATCCTATAGGGTACCTTAGAAATAGTTTCTGACCCTAGAACTATATCTATAGCAAAGTCAAATATTTTTCTCGAAGGAAACCCTAGTAACTCCTTTGGAAACACATTTTTCCTTAATATTGGATACTTCTCCATATCCGATTTTCTAGTTTCATCTATTTCACCATCTTCTAATTCCTATAAACTTTGGAAATATGAAACATCTCTATCCTTCTCAATTTCTTCAATCTATATGGTGAAGATTTTACATCCTTTCTTCATAGCTCTTATAAGTTGCATTGTCATAATTTTTCGAACCTTAACCTCCCTAGGTATCCCTTGGAATTTAACTTGATTTCCAAAATCATCTAGGCATTCTACAATCTTGGCATGGTAATCTACCTTAGCCCTATGTTTCCACAATAAATTCATACCTAGGATAACATCATATGATCTAGGACATAAAGGATAACTTTTGTAGTAAAACTAGGTAATTCTATCATATCCTTGAATAGACATTGATCAACCTTTGCTCTTTTCTGGTTTGTATATTCTACATTCCAAGACATTTCCATTTGTTTGACCTTTCTAGATATTTTTTAGCTATTCTAGGTGAAATGAAATTGTTAGTTGCACCAATATAAATAAGAATAGAAATAGGTAGGCCAAACAAAATACTTGGCATTTCGACTAGAGTTACTTGATGCTTTGCTTATCGATCGTCCACTCCTACATGTATCTTATGCTAGAAAATTGCTTATTGAGTGGATAATGGATTACCCTATGGTCACAATCCAAAAGCTTTATTGGGACACTCATTAGCATAGTGATCCCCTCTACATATAAAAAATCCTATATGTGGTCCTCTTCTCCCCATGGTTTCTCTACACTTATTCGTATTTTCACTAGCCTTATTGGTATTACCCATGCTAGTATCATTATTTTTCTACTCTCTCCTAAAATCCTTTCCATTATTTCGAAGTCATTCCCCATTTTTCCTTGGAGAACTTTGCATTGATTCCTCCTTGTTAGGAACTTCCACATCCTTCTTTTTCTCTTTTCTTTCTTTACGATTGCAATTATCCCTAAGATTTTGCTCCTACTTAATTTCTTTTACATATACAAGATCCATTGTTGTTGGACCATGCATATCCACTTCTCTTCCAATCTAACTATTGAGTCCCATTATAAATTTCCAAATACGGAAGAACTCATCCTTTTGATATATGGGAACATAGCGCAAAATTCAGGTAAACTTATCCTAGTATTCATTGACTATCATATTACCTTGCCTCAAACCTTTGAAATCTAAAAGTTTTTGGTCATAGTAAATTTTTGGTAACAATATTTTATAGAAAATATCCAAAAAATTATCCCCATGTCAGTTTCCATGAGTTGATGTTAAGTTACAACTTCTTGTTCATCCACCAATTAAAGGCTTCCCCTGCTAACTGATACACACCCCATGTGGCTTTAGTAACCTCATCATAGTTTTGAATTTCAAAACAATTTTCCATTTGTACAAGTCACATCTCAACCTCATCACTTCCAACACTTCCATCAAACATAGGTGGAATAACCATATTGATATCCTTGGAAAGTTCAAAACCTACAAGCTTCTTATTCCTTTCTATAGATGGCGTAGGTGATTTTTCCTTATCATGATTATGGGTCTCATTATGTCCATAGGAAGAATTTTCTCTATCATGATGATTAGTGGGTACTTCCTTTTCTACCCTATACTTAACTCTTTTTTGTTTGAGGTGAGCCAACCTTACCAAGATTTGGTCAAGCCTAGCCTATACTCTAGTGGTTCCTTGTTCTTGACCTCTTGATTTCCACTGAGACTAGTTTGTGTCTTCACCATTCTTATGTGATTGGTTTCTAGCTGAATGTTTTATCCATGTTAGACTAAATTATGTTATCAGGGTATGTGCAAGATCATCATGGAAAAAACAAGCCCTTAAGTGGAATTTTTTTTAGAAAAATTAGAGTTAGGTAACTTGACATAAAATTTTGAATAAGTTATCTATATTATTTCAAAAATATGTAAGAATAGAATCTATAGAAAATTTAATATATTTTCTAAACTACTAGGTTTATTTTTAAAAAATCTATTTGGTGAAAATTTGAAATTTCAATGCAATAGTACTTAAATTTTAGGGAAAAATAAAATGGGTGTTTGTCGACCACCCTAACCATAATAAATGATAATATATTTTATAAGATTTACATATAAGTAGAGGACTCATGTCTCGATGTGATGCATATTTTTAAAAATTTCCAAGTAAATAATTAATTATGAATTTTTGTTACAAATTTTTAAAATATAAAAAATTGTATGTCTAACCATCTTAACTTGGTCAAAACTTCATGAAATTCAATTAATTTTAATCCTATAGTATGCAAAGCATAGAATGTGACACATGTTTGATTCAAAAAATGTGATACAGTTTGAAGCTATAGATGTTTTTCAGTTAGCCTATCAATCAGGACTTTAGTCGTATTCAAATAAGAAATGAATAATAATGATTTATTAAATTCAAATTAAAGTATAATTTATATTGGTAGAAAGCTAAGAATCTCCTTTAAAAATCCTTTTCATTTCATCAAATTTGGGTAAAAAGAAGTTGTTAGCCACATGGGCCATCATATCACTTACATATTGCCACTTTTTGGCCCATCATGATCTTGCACATACCCATCAATTATCTTATGGAAAACATAAAAAATAATCATTCATATGTACACAAGAATTCCACATAAGATTAAGCACACACTTCTTTTGATAAAAACATAATTATATTCATTTCTTGAGGATTTTAATATCCTTTTGACTACATGGAGTGACTATTGAGATAGTCTAGTGGAGAGTATCCTTCGAATTCACTCTCAAACACAACTAGAATTAGTATAACCTACAAAATGAGATAGTTGTTGTTCCCTATATATATGTTCATCTCTCATTTGCTCATACCTATCCCAAAAAGGATAATAACCTTAAGATTTATCATCTAATACATAATTTCAAAATGCAATGTTAGTATGGTGTTCATCAACAATGTAGTCTACACTTTTCATAGACATTTGTTGATGAGACCATTTCTCATCTAGTGATGTCCATGGTACATATCCCTCAAACTCTTTACTTGAAGAAATTGTTATTACTTCAGCCAGTGGTAGAACTCTAGGATCCCTAAAGATGAATGTCAAGTTAATACTTCCTTCTAAAGGCACATCCCTAGAAAGTGGTAATGACTCAAACTTGTTTCGTGAGATGGTTGGTAGGTAATTGTACATAGCCTCCATCTTCATCTTCCTCTTTACATCATTGATCTGAGAAAGTGCATGACTAAATGTTTTAGTGTCACTTAAAAAGATAGCATTAGTGTAGTTAGTTCCCTCTATGGTTCTAATGATGGCTTCCTTTTCCTTCTTGTCCTTGAGGTAACACTCATTTTTTAATACTAACTTTCAAGTCATTAATCTGAGATGCACCATCCTAGCACAAGAATTTCACAACATTAGATAATGTTGGAAGGAAAGAATGATGAGCTCATAGGTTCCAGAGCTAAAACTAGTAACTTTGATACCACATGTAATGTACTAACCCTTCTATGAAGTAAAAATTTATAATTTTACACCAAATGAGTAAATAAAGAAGTAACAAACCATTACAATAATTTTTTTTTTTTAATTGATAATTTTTAAACAAGATTCAAAACATAATGTACCATGAATTCCTTTTCATTTCATATAATTGATCAATGAATTGCATTTACAAACATACCTTAAAGAGCTTCAAAATAAATAGCTATAAGACGATCTAGGATCCTTCCTTTCAAATCTTGGTTCTTTTGTCGCTTGTTGTGCATTTCTGCCAACAACAGAATCATAATGATGTCCCCCATACATCTATCATTTGATAGATGGCCCTTCCCTTCGGTGAAGAGATTGGTAGAGTAACCAATAATGACAACGAACTGAACATAGTGTTGTGTCCTACATAACTAGAACTTGTAACCCTACAATATCTATTTAGCATGTAATATTGAATCATGGTAAACTAACATTTTAGTGTTGGTAGTCACACAAACTAAGGTAGAGTCTTGGACATTCACACTACTTTGGATAAAGTGTTCTCATTCAGTACTTTGAATGAAGTCATCTATCACATACACTACTCAAGGCCAATTTGACTTAAGTCTATATTAACCTACGCATAGGTATTTCCTTCAATGGATAGTTCATCATCCTAGATACCTACAACATATTAATATACTTGAAATAAACCTACTTAACTAGTAAGTACACAAGTTAGGTATTTACTTCTATGTATAGTCCATCATTCCAAAGATAACCTATATACTTGGATAATCCTACTTGTAAGTACTTTAATATCCCTCCCATTTTGGATTATCTATCCTAGGAGTAAAACATAAGATATAATCTTTAAATCAATAACTTAGCTAAATGCACATATGTTCTTTTCATGTTCAATCATACCTAGTATATAATACCTATGATAAACACTCATCTCTTATTATGAAGTATTTGAAAAACTAAAGCATATATTGGAAAATACATCTCAACCATGCATGCAAGACACATCATTCAAAGTAAGATAAAAAAGAAGGGATCCTCATGCTTGTTAAATTGCTTATCCAACTAAAGGCAACAAAGTATCTTTCTACAACAATAATTAGCTTGATATTCAACTTCTCATAAAAAACTCTATCTCACTTGTTGATAACTTACTTCTCTCAAACAACAATCATACCTCTTACTCACAATAGAACACTCTATTCTCACTCATAAAATAAGACAAGTGTGGATGGTAATAACTCAGAAATAATAATCTGCAAAAGATGTATAATCTATTGGGAAAGAATGCATCCCTCTCAATAGAATGGTTTAGCTATTTATAGAGAAAACAAGCAACTTCAAAGCCTATAGTTTAGGCATGCAACAATACAACAAGCTCCATGGAAAGCAACTTAGCATTAAGGTGGAGATCAATTAAGCTTAGACTCAACAAAACCTCCTAAAGATCAACTAGTTTCCAAGACAACAATTCAAAGACTTAATCAAAATGGACATGGAGAAATTGAATTATCACAATCAGAAGACATCTACAACAATTCAAACTCAAAGGTGGCACCATCTACAATTGTATTTCATTCATATTTGGTGTAGCTGAACTCAGTCAACTTCCTTTAAATATGACAAGTTTCAATCATTCCAAATGGTGATTGAATCAACATAAACAATTTAATATGTAGAAAAATTTAAGCATGATCTCATTGAACACATCAACAAAGTCAAGCATTCTACAGCCAGAAATATCAAATGCAATGCTATGCCATATATTGTGTTCCATTCACTATGAAAATTGGTTTCTACGAACAATCAAAAGTTTTAAATCAGTGTCATTATACATGGTCAACATTGACCTTCATTCCATTGTCTATATCGACTATAAAGCAACCTTATGAATCAACTTTAATGAATAAGAGATTATCTCAATTGACATAAATATGTTCAATATATATTTTATTATATATAATTATATATAATATATGTATATATATATCCATTAATACATATATTTACATATATATATATATATATATATATATATATATATATATATATATATATATATATATATATATATATATATATATCTGTGTGTGTGTGAGAGAGTACAGGAAAGATAGTATAAAATAAACACATTATATTGAATGTAAGCATATATATAGGTATAAATGTATATGCCTCTATGTACACATATGTGTAGGTATATCTATATCAATGCATCTATATGAGCATATCCATTTTCCAACATATGCATGTATCAAAATATATATATATGGACACGCGTATATACTATTCATATATATATATATATTTTCACATTTGTTTTACATATATCCATTCATGTTTACCATGATATTGATAAGTGTGTATGTGCAGTATATCTATACATATGCATATACATGTCATTAGATCCCATTGACATGTATGTGCATATATATAACATACTTCCATGTACATCCCACTTGTCCATATGATCATAAAATCACAAGAAAGATCTCAAAATCTCAAATAGATAAACATCACCCAATGCATGTAGAAGTAAACAAGACTCTCAAATGCATACATATCGGCTAAGAATGACTTACCTACTACCCATCAATTGACTCAACTCAATCATTCTAATGTGATGTGTGTTTATGCTCATATAGTTTACTTTTACTAGTTACTCGACTAAGATCTTATCCTGAGTGATACTTCCCCTCTGCCTGGAGGAATGGAACACATATAGATGACATTCAATTGTTAATAACAATATGTAGTATACATAAACATCTTCAAAGTTAGAATAATAATAATTCAATAACCTTTCATTTGCATATATGTAATATTTCACCATGAATAACATCAACTAAGATAATGTTCATTCAAATGAGACAATCATCAAATGAGATAACATTCATATTCATAACAATGCACAAGAATAATTTATTCATCTCCCAAATTCACATTACATCCATATTTACCCTATGTAGCAATAGTATATAGTATTACATTTTGGGTGTAACACACCCCCCTTATGAATGATCATCCCTGATGACCTAAGGTATTATTCAAAACATAACAACTAACATTACACTAATCAATGTTCTTAAAAGAACAAAGAATATGAGGAAATTTCTATTGAATTTTTTCATAGTCCTCCCAAGTAGTTGTGTCTTCTACATACTGGTCCCACTAGACTTTAGACTACAAGACTTCTCTGTTATGCAAGTGTAGCTTACATGTTTCTAACACCTTGATGGGCTCGAGAGTTACTAATTTAGGGTCTCGTACTTGTAAGGTAGTCCAATCAGTTACATTATTATCCCCTAGTATATACTTTTTAAGGTAGGACACATGGAAGACATTATGCATTCTAGCAAGAGTTGGTGGCAATGCAATCCGATAGGCTACTGGATTCACATCCTATAGAATCTAATAAGGTCCAACCTAACGTGAGGCTAACTTAGAAGAATTTCCAAATTTAATGGAGCTCTTGTGAGGTTTCACTCTCAATAGTACTTTGTCACATGAGGAAAAATTGCAGGCTACTCTCTTAGCGTCAGCGTAGCTTTTCTATCAATCGTTATCTTCAACTAACCTTTTCTTAGCTACCTTAACTTTTTCTTCCATTTCAACCAACATTTCTAGCCCAAGACACACATGAATTACCTCAAGTTTATCCAAACTTATAGGAGTTCGACACTTTCATCCATACAAAGCTTCAGAAGGAGCCCTCTTTATTACAAAATGATAAGAGTTATTGTAAGAAAATTCAACTAAGGGTAATTAATCCTCCCACTTGTACCGTTGATCCATGCAATGTGCATCCTAAGTAGATCTTACAACACTTGGTTTACCCTTTAAATTTCCAAATCTATTTTTTGATGATACGCTGAGCTTATATTTAATTGAGTCTCTAGTGTAGAAAACAAGGCTTTCCAAAACCTAGAAGTGACTCATGCATCTCTATCTAAAATTATCTTTTCAAGAATTCTATGCAATCTAAACACTTCTTACACAAATTTTCTTGCTATGATAGATTCCCCATCAGTTAGGTTCCCTAGTATAAAATGTGCTACTTTTATAAGCTTAAATCTACTACCACTAGTATGGCATTGTGCTTATTCCTTGACATAGGAAATCATTGCATAAAGTCCATACTTATGACTTGCCACTTCCTTTTTGGTATATTGTGTGAATATAACAAGACAACAGGATGATAATGTTGAGCTTTCACCTTTTGACACTCAAGACACCTAGCCACAAAACTAGTGACATCTCCCCTCATTCCCTTCTAGAAGTATAACAATTTTACATTAGCCATCATTTTCAACACTCTAGGATGTCCATAGTACAATGTTTTGCGTATTTCCTTCCATACCACATTTCTTAATTCCTTTACATTGGGTACATACATTCTCCCCTTATATCTAAGTATTCCATTAGGTTCAAATTGAAAATATTCATACCTAGAATCTTGTGGATTATCAATGAGTGCTTGCTTAACTTCCAATTAATACTCATCCTCCTTGTATTTTTGGAGCACTTGGCCCTTGAAATCGGTTTGGATTGTTACTATTGAAGTAATGTGCCATCTTTGACTTAATTTATCAACAACCTGATTTTCTTTTCCATTAATATAACTAATATTAAAATCATATTCAAGTATTAACTCTAACCATCTTCTTTTTCTAAGATTTAGGTTAGGTTGTGTAAACAGGTACTTTTAACCCATTAAGTTGAGTTCTCAACTCAAATGGTTTTCCTAGAAAATAGTGGCTCCACATTTCTAATGGATGAACTATAATTGCCAATGCTAAATCATGTGATATATAATTCATCTCATATGGTTCCAGCTTCTTAGATTCATAAGCAATTACTTTCCCATTAGGCATCAACACACCTCCTAACACTTCTCTACATGTATCTGTAATAACCATAAAGTTACTTTTAGGATCTGGTACTTTTAAGATCGATGTGGTGGTTAATTTCTCCTTGAGTAGGTCAAAAGCCTCTTGACATTTCTCAATCCATTCAAATATCTTTCCTTTATTTTGTAAATACATAATTGGAAAAGCGATAGAATAATTTGCAACAAACTTCCTATAATATCTTGCCAAACCCAAGAAAATTATTACATCCAATATGTTCTTAGGTATAGACCACTCAGTTACTGCTTTGATCTATATCAATTCCATCTGCTGAATTCATATGAGCTAAATAATGTTCCCTCTTTTGGAAAAATGTACACTTGGAAAGTTTACCATACAACCTATGTTATCTAAAATGTTGTAGGACCATTTCTAAATGCTTGTAATGTTCTCACTCACTTCTAGAATAAATCAAAATATTATCTAGAAAATCTAGTACAAATTTGTCTAGGTAATCCCTACACACACTATTCATTAGGTTCATGAATATTCCAAGTGCATTTGTTAAACCAAAAGATAAAAAAGTGAACTCATAGTGTCCATATCTAGTTTTGAATGCACTTTTAAAGATATCTTCATTTTTAACCTTCAATTGGTGTTATCTAGATCTTAGATCTATTTTAGCGAATATGGCGACACCTCTCATTTGATCAAAAAGGTCATCAATGTGTGGAAACAGATACTTGTTCTTAACCATAGTTTTGTTAAGCATACGATATTCAATGCACAAACTCAATATTCCATCCTTCTTCTTAGCAAAGATGACTAGAACTCCCTGAGGTGAAACACTTGGTCTTATTGGTCACTTCAACTACAATTCATCTAATTGTGTCTTAAGTTCCATAAGTTTAGTAGCTTTCATCCTATAGGGTACCTTAGAAATAAATTCTAACCCTATAACTATATCTATAGAGAAGTTAAATTTATATTCATTTCGGCAGCAACCTTGGTAAATCCTCTGGAAACACATCCAAAAATTTCCTTAATATTGGATACTTCTCATTTATAATGCATGAACTACAACTATCAACTCTAAATCATGCAAGTCATAATTCATCTCCTATGGTTCCAGCTTCCTAGATTCATAAGCAATTACTTTCCCATTTTGCATCAACAAACCTCCTAACCCTTCTCCATATGCATCTATAATAATCGTAAATTTTCCTTCAAGATCTAGAATTTTTAAGATTGGTGTTGTGGTTAAATTCTCCTTGAGTAGGTCAAAATCCTCTTGACACTTCTCATTCCATTCAAATATATTTCCTTTCTTTTGCAAAGAATTAATTGGAAAATAGATCTTAGAAAAAATTGTGACAAACTTCCTATAATATCATGCTAAACCCATGAAACTTCTTACCTCTAATACATTCTTAGGCATAGGCCACTCAATTAGTGCTTTGATCTTAGTTGGATCTACAACAATTCCATCTACTGAAATCATGTGACCAAAATAATGTACCCTCTTTTGGAAAAATGTGCACTTGGAAAGTTTACCATACAACCTATGCTCTCTCAAATGTTGTAGGACCATTTGTAAATGCTTGCAATGTTCTTCCTCATTTCTAGAATAAATCAAAATATCATCTAGAAATAACTAGAACAAATTTTTCTAGGTAATCCCTAATCACACTATTCATTAGGTTCATGAATGTTGTAGGTGAATTTGTTAAATTAAAAGGTAAAATAGTGAAATCAAAGTGTCCATATCTAGTTTTGAATGCAGTTTTAAAGATATCTTCATCTTTAACCCTCAGTTGGTGATATCCATATCTCATATCTATTTTAGAGAATATGGCGGCACCTCTCATTTGATCAAAAAGGTCATCAATGTGTGCTAATGAATACTTTTTCTTAATTGTAGCTTTGTTAAGCATATGGTAGTTAATGCACAAACACAATGTTCCATCCTTCTTCTTAACAAAGATGACTGGTGCTCTCCAAGCTGATACACTTGGTCTTATCAGTCCTTTTGACAACAATTCATCCAATTGTGTCTTAAGTTTCTGTTACCAAAATTTCACTTACAACTCAATTTGGTAGAGTTGAGATAGTTGATTGCATTTAAAAAGTGAAAGGTATTCCAAAAAATTTCTTCTAAGGCTTAACCATTGCATATGAACTCTTTCAAATGGATTTTAGTTTTTCTTATGCAATGTTTTACAATAGGAGGAAATTACATAAATTGCATGATATTGCTATCTTTCATTCATTTTGTAATGAAAATGTATACAAGACTGCAAAAATGTTGTGTTTAACATTGAGAGGAAAAGAATGTTTGAATGTCCCACACAAGCTATGGGCATAACTAATTTAACATAGCATAAAGGAAAGCTATATATCCGAAGATATGAAATAAATAAAAACACATGGAAAGAGAATATGTCCATCATTACCTATGAAAAAATCTTTTGTTGATATTCTTTGTCTTCAAATCTCCTACTTGCTTCTGATCTTCATATGTACTTGCATTATGATAGAAATTTTTGGTTAGAGCTCTAGATATAAACTCTGACCATATGTCCTACCAACAGAAATATAACCTTCATTCATGATGCATTAAATTAGTTATCAATTATCACATGTATCAAGAGAGCATGAAATTCAAATCATGAGGAAGAGCACCAAGCTTCTTTGTTTTATCTAACTTGTTTGTTCATTCTATAGGTACATGTTCATTTATATCATTACATAATTCATCTTGTTTGATATCATATGTGGAGGGAAATGGACCCTCACAAGGGTTGAGCCCAACATGCTAAAGGTTACTATCATTAATGCAAAAGTATTCAATTTGCAGTCACTATTAATAGGAGTTCCATCTAAAGAATGCAATCAATGATAGTAGACAGTTACCATAATCCAAGAGAAGACTCATTAAAACTTGAAGTAGCCAATGCAAACGTAAAGTTTCAAGATAGTAGATAGTTTTATATAAGATGAGAAATCTCCTAGCTCTGGTAACTGTCTACTACCAAAATGATGCCTTGAAAATTTAATCATGAGCATATTGATAAGGAAAATCACCTCAAAGGATAAAGAACAATCAAATACAATGCAATTTTACCATGTATAGTGTAAGGATAGAATATGATACAAGGACAAGTTAACATCTATAGAGAATCATTATTTTGTCATCATTGAGCAAGAGTGGTATTCAAAGGCTTTCATTATACAAGGTCAATCTTGATTAGGGATAAATCTTATAAAAGATGAAGAAAAATTCCATTCCAAAGTTCAACCATGCATAGTTATTTCATCATCAATTATAACAATTTTTTAACAAGAAATGCATTAAGTTCTTTGATCAATTTATTGAACAATATATAGAAGAATGTATCAAAATAGATAATTGTAGATTTCACAGTGGAATAGAGTTAAGAAAGTCTCTTATTGACTTATGAAGTAGCAAAAACATGAAACTTTAGTTGCTATCATAACCATAAAAGAGGAAGAGTTACTACAGGTTAGTAAGCATATCAAGACGTCAAGTTATCTTCAACAATTAAGTGACCATGAATGCAATATATGATAGTACAAATAATAGAGATGTCCCCTTATATTATTTCTTCCACACTTATAGGTATAGCTCAACATATATGCATAATTTGATGAGAAATATTGTTCTAAGGGGTGGTGAATAATTTTTTTTTAACAAGTCATAAGCAAGTGGTTAATGTTCATGATAGCTACAAGTGTATGCTAAGGATAGTAATGGTGACTATTTCTTCAAAGGAAATCAAGAGATCAAATCTATCAACAATGGAAGAAGCTCATAGTCAATAGAATTGGAGACTTGTGTAAGATTTGCTTGCATAGGATTGAAAGTTACATGTATAATATGGAAAAGCTTGAACACAAAATAGGAAAAATCCTTGATGTAGTGAGAAAGAAACCCAAAAAGGTTGAGAGGCTTCACCACGATGAAGGGATTTCTACTAATATTTTCAAAAATAAAACCATAATAGAGCTACAGTAATAGTGAATTAAAATTTTGGCCACATTAAGAAGAATCATTTTATCCCTTTGTAGAGAAAATACCCATAATGTAAAGTCTGAATTAGAGTTTCATCAATTGAAGTCATAGCCAAGTCAAACAAGAGAAGACTTAGTGAAGCATAGCCTAGGTTTTTTGAAGGCTGAATATAGAAAATATATAATGAAACCCTACATAATAGTAGATTTATCTTAAGGTTATGAGCATAAATAGGAAAAAATGCAGATACAATGAAGTCGTAGCCAAAAAAATGGCAATGAAAATCCAAAGTGCTTTCAAACAAAGCCACAACTTGCATTGAAGTTTTGTTTCAATAGAGTATAGTAGGAGTTTTTTCTCTTCATTTATTTTAGAACAATATTAACAAAACCGTTGCCATAAGCTAATCAATAGCTACAAAAAGTGAAGGACCAGAACATTAGTGAGACTTTGAAAAATCACAACATTTCTATGAAGAAAGGAGCTTTCCCACTAAGTCTTTACATAGATGCTTCAAAGATCTCTAGTTTGGCTTGAGTTAGCTCAAAGAACTCATAGTACTCAAGAAAACCATAGCATGGCGGTGCAGCTACAACAAAGAACCCAAAAGATGAAATGAAAAATGATTTAGGGTTTGACTCTTTTGTTGGGAGTGCCCTAAATTGAATTCATTTTGACTTATATTTTAAAGAAATCATTTAGAATCAAATGTACCATGGGATCACAAACTTAAATCAATAGACCTAATGATGCAAAGGAGGCCACAAGCAAGTGAAGGCTATGATGTTTATCAAATACTAAGGTTTTTTTTTAAACCATTAATCAAATTCCCAAATCATTACAAAGGGATCAAATATGCATGGTGATGGCAAAATGGCAAATGTGAGTCAAAATGGAATCTTTATATTGCTATAGGAGATAGTGTAGTTCAACACCACATGTAATATATTTCTTCTGCTTCTTTGCATGACTTTTGAAAATTACAAGTGTATGTTAACATATATTAAGGTAAATAAGAAATGATTTTACCTTAATGTTTTGTACAATAAATGTATAAGTTATTAGTTATTATAGCACATATGAAGGTTAAATAATCTTTGTTCACCTTAATATTTGTTAAAATAAGCTAATAATTACCCAAAATCCATAAAAGAAGTTAGAAGAATTTTGTGAGTTGAGTTAACAATCAGTTAAATATGGAGAGGATTTCCTTGATCTATGGTCAAACACATTGTAATAGGGAGCTTGAGCCTATTTTTTCTCAAATTGCTTCAGTTTTGACTCCTCTTTTCATGGCTTTTCTCTTTTTATCGTGAGACTTCTTTGAGAAGATATTTTTGAGGTTCAGTTAGACTATAGTTATTCTCATGCACTTTGGAGCCAATTTTTTCATATTCCTCAATGAATGATTTGGATAAAATTTAAATGTGTTTTAAATAGTCAAAACCTTTAATCTTGTCTACATTCATTGCTGCAAACACACATATGCAATTGAAATTTCAGGTCTTAGGCTATGCAAATAGTTATCTTTTCTTTCAAGTTGTGAAAAATAGCTTTCTTGCTAAAAGAAAGATCATTGAGCCTCTCTTTGAAATACTTATGTGATAAAATTTCCATTCATTAAGTTGTGTGAAGAAATATTTAAAGTAGTAATTTTGAATCATTTTTCCCTTTAAATATCATTTTTTGGTGTAGTCACCTCCTAGAGTTAGTTTTCATTTTCAAATCAATCATCTTTCTTACCTTTTTCCTTCAAAATTCATTAATCTCTAGGATAATCAAAAGGGGAACCAACCCATAATTAGGAGATTCATATTCACTATGAGCATACCCACAGGCTTGAAGGTGTTTCCATGTTTCACAAGATTGTTGAGCATTTAAACTTAGCATTTGGGTGCAATCTCCATAACAACAGTTTTTGTCACACCCGGTGGGACTCTAAAGCTCACTTCAGAGAAAGAACTCAGTTTTCAAGCTATTGTTCTGGTATGTACTACAATGTTTTAGCTTTTAGAGGTTAAATTTCATACATGGTGAATCCATTTTCTAGTTTATATGCAAATCTAGCCAAAACAACACATTGGAAGAATTTAGACAAGAAGAAGTGTTGATCCTTTTGAATACTTGCAGTTGTCATCACCCAAGAGAAGGGGTAGAACAACAAGAAGGAGATCTAGATCATGTTCAACACCTAGATCTCATTCCACACCTCCTAGTCTCAGGCTTGTAAGTTTTTTACTAGTATTTCCAATATGTCCTATGCCAATACTTCAAGTTCCAAATCCCAAAGATCCAGTAGCTCCAATGGCCAAAGCTCATGCATTTGTACAATCAATGGCAGAATCCCACTGAATTTGTAGAAACATGATGATATACCAATGGTTGCACTAAAAAATTTACCCATTTTCACTGGTGAAGATTGGACTATACCAATAGAGAATATAAGAGATGTAGCTTCACTTTCTGGAGTTCATCATGTTACCCAAGAGAATATTTCATTAAGAATTCCAGTAGCTTCATTCAAAGGAAATTCTCTCCAGTGGTTCAGAGGTTTTCTTGTTAATTCCCTTACAACATGTGATAACTTGGGAGATAGATTGAATAGGTAGTTTTCAAATAAATTAGATCACCTATCCTTTGTTGAGCAAATGACAACCATTAAAAGAGCTACATAGGATTAGATGACATATTTTAATTTCTGGTTTCAATGAACTTGGAATAGAATTCTAGCAACACTAATACCTCCACTAGATCATGCATTTTTATATTACCTTAGAGCATTTAACAGTGATATTGTTGTAATGGTTCAGTCAATGGGTGGAGTTACATTACTAAGAGCATTTGATATTTCTATTAGAGTTGAAAATAACCTTATTCAGGCTAGGAAATTGCACCAAGGCTTCCTATTCTAATATTTCTTGATATTCAACCTCTAATGCCTATCCAAATACCTCTCATTGCTCCATTACATATTGTTCCATCCTTAGGTTATCAAGCATCTACTCAAAATAGTGTTTTTCTAGCCCAATCTCAAGAGTTGCAGGAGATAAAAATATATTAAAAAACTTTGGTAATGATTTAGTTAATATCAAGAAGTAGGTTGGTCAAGAGTCCAAACATTACCAAGTGCCATACCAAGCAAATAGGCCATCTTATCAGGCTGATTTCCAAGGATAGAGAAGAATTACAATCCTAGGACTTTTCAGCCATATAATATCAATGATGCTAGCTCTTCCAAAGAGCTTACACCTATGCAAAATAATGTGGCACAAGACTATGTGTGGTGATATCCATGTAATTGACCTCATAACTAGGCTACACACATGAATGGAGTGGTCAATCAAGCTCTTATGGTACAAATCAACTATGCTACTTCTGAAAATGTAATAAAGGAGAACCATGAACAATGTCTACAAAATGAGAAAGGTACTCCTCATGTTGCCTTAATGAATTGTCAAGGTAGTAAATTCTATGGAGTGAATCATTTACAACTGAAAAATCAACTTCACATGCCTCATTTGCAACTAATACGAGTTCAAAGAAGAGGGATGTTGATTTGGAACAACAAGCTATTTCTAAGGGGCAACAACCAGATAAATCACAACAACAAGCTAGTAAAGATAAAATTCAGACTTCTACAGCCCAACAAAGTTAGATTCAGCCTTCTACTTCTCATAATGTTCATATTTTTCCAAGAGGCCAAGCAATAGCTGCTAAAGAACAACCAAAGGCTCAATCTTAGCCTTTACAATCACAAACTAAAGTTGTTGTTCACAAAGGACAACAGAAGTTAGTGTTACAATATTTAATTTCATTGATCATATGAAAAAGGCCACTATTAGCTTGTTTATGTTGGATGCATTGCATATTCCTAGGAAAAAAGATTCATTGCAAGAGGCTTTGGCTAAGATTTCAATTTCAAATTTACCTAGCAAGGAGTAGCCTAAAGTTGTGCATACAAACAACTCTAAAACTAGAAGTGACCAACTAGCCCAAGAGGTTAAACCACCTCCATTTTATGTAAGTTTGATAATTGGTGATAACATGTGCACAATTGTGATGGACCTTTCAAATTTGTGAAACTTGGGAGTGCCCATATTGAACCCTAAATTTTTTTTCCATCTCATACCTTTGTTACATCTGGATATAGGGTTCTTATATGGGGTTTAGGTTTTTATTCATTTTAATTGCTTGCAACATTCTACCCGGTCATTGCCTACATATTCACTATTGCTAATCATTTTAAAATCTCTTATGTCTATCAATATCGTTAGGTGACCGATTCCTCTTCCTAGGTCTGAATTTCCCATCTTATAAGGTTAAGTGAAGGATTTTTTGGCCTTTACATCCTTTGCATTTCGTAACTTAAAATATTTTGAGCTATTATTCTCATGTCATCCTAGGCACCCCCTTCACTAGAACAACTTGAGTGCACGTGTTTGAAGGTTTGCAGTTAAGTCCCAATGGTCATTTTAATTTATCACTCATCGTTGATTTCTTCAAAAGTGCATATTTTGAATTAGTGACGAGTGATGAAGTGATATTCTTATGCTATCGCTCATCACAAATAGCTTCCAGAGCCCTTAAATCAAATGTGAGATGAATAAAATGCATGATGAGTGTTGTTCTTTGTATTATTCAAGGATTGCTCCTCACTAATGGCTTTTGAGCTCTAAAATTTGTAATAGTGATGAGCAGTGCCCTGACCTTATGTTCTTATGTTCGTATCACTCATCACAAATGGTCATAAAATGATAAATTTAGATCAGTGATGATCGATATGTTGCAATTCCCTTTACATTGTATCATCATGGATCTGTTTTAAATGCTAAATTCTACATTAGCGATATATGATGCACATTGTAAACTTTGTAAATTCTCCCATCACTAATTGCTTGCAAACTATATGAGGAGAATTACCAATAAAAGATGGCCTTATATTTTATTACTCTTTGTGGATTCATTTCAAGGCTTAAGTTCCAGATTAGTGACAAGTGATCACATTTTTTTAAAAGGGTTGATTTCACTAATATAATGAGATCTTATGAGCGATGTCTTTTCCACCATTGATCTTCATGTAGGTGCATGTGTCTAAATATGATTCCTTCACTGCATCTCCCATTGCTGATAGGAGCCTAGGTGTGAATTTGGATTAGCGATGCACAATGGAAGGATAAACATGATCAAAGGATAGGATACAAATCCAAGGGATGAGATTCATTGCAGGGATGTTTCCATCATTGGTTGGGAAAATAAAGGATAAGATCCATCTGTGATAGGAAATGACCATTGATGGAACAAGCAACATGGTGAGATCTTGAGGATTTCACATAAAGCAAAAGGAAAGTGACAAAAAGAAAAGAGAACCATTGATGAAGTTTTAAAACAAGATGATCCAACAAACTCAACATCATTTCATGAATATTTTCATCGCTAGTTGCACCCTAAAATTTAGGGAAGATCAACAATGAGTGATGAAGCATATAAGGAAATATTCTCTCAAGAAAATAGACTAGTATCATGTACTTTTCTAATATAAACGAAAAGGCACACATTAGGTTGGCAATACATGATAATTTTCAAATCACATATGATTAATCAAGGTTCGAAAAGAACATGGAAGCATTTGAGATAACATCTTTTTTTTCTAGGAGCAAGTTGATAATGGTCGAAAAAAAATGCTCATGGCCACCTTAGATGAAATTTTAATTTTTCTAAGATCAATAGCCCAAATTCAATGCCGAATTGTTAAGTTATCAATTCACTCATGCAAGGAGTTCTTGAATCATTAATTTTGTATGCTCCATTTTTCTATTTAATGCAGGTTGATCATTGTTCATTTTCACCATATTTTTCAGTCTGCGATGTGCGTAAGGAAAAGTGTGAAGTGGAGTAAGAGGCTATTTTTTTTCTCAAGTTGAATTTTTTTGTCCTTAGTAGGTTGGTTTCAAATTGGGTTCTTTGGTTTGGTTAGGAATTTCTCTGATAGGCTGGTCATAATTGTCTAGGTTATAAGTGTGTCTCCCTATAGCTCTGCTAAATCTTGTTTTTTCTAAAAATGAGGAAAACTAGTGTGACAATTCATCCTGTTAGAAGGTCTATCCATCTCAAAGTATTTGACAATCATGAGGATATAACTAAGCAAGAAGCCCAGGATTCTCTTGAGGTTTCAAAGTGTAAAATGAGGGCTAAAGGTCATAAGAAGTCAATTGTGCAGAGTACATATAGTTTGAGAAATAGGACCCTTTCGGGGGAAACAGTCAAGTTTAAAGGCAAGGAACTCACTCAGCTAGTGAAGAAGGCCAAGAAAAAAGGAAAAGATCATAGGGCCTACCTAGGAAAACACAATTCTCCTATTGTGCTTTCTCATACTCCTTTGGATGCAAAAGGTGATACTGATTCAAAAGATGGCCAATACCTCCTTTCCCTAGTGCCATATGGGAGCTCTGAAAATGACATGGTGATGGTCCCTCCAATTTCATTGAGGACAAGGAGCGGTCGGGCATTTTTTTATGTTGATGACTCTGAATAGGGTCACCTCCTTATTTTTGTTTTTGATGACACCATGGTGTTTACATAGGAGGAATTTTTTTCGTGTGTCTATGGTTTATCTTTCACTCTTCATGGTGATGTGGAAGTCCTTTAGTTGATATGGATTTTTTTTGTTTCAACAATGAATGTAGTGATAGTGACTAATGGTATCCTACACATGTTTTTTCCCTTTTGTCCTCCTCTATTATCAAATGATTTCATAAGAAATTTCTTGGGGAGTTCTTCAAGGAGTTAGTTGAAATTAGGTTTTGAAATGAATTTAAATGAAAAACAAAATTGTAATTTAGTTGGGTGCTTGTTGCTCCCCTATTTATAAAAGGGGATTTCATGGCTGAAAAAAGAGAGTTCAAAATTTTGAGTTTGACAAAGGTTACAGTGAATACTATGCTCTCAAAGTATATAGAATGTAAATAGATACTTTAGTAGACATATAAGAATCAAATACAAGGTGAAATTTGTACTATATATATATCTTAAATATGGTTTGACAAAGTAATATTAGAAGTGAAGAAGAATTTTAGTTCTAAAATGTTGGTCTCGTATGTATTTTCTTCCAAGTTATGAATGAAGTTGTTAATTATGATTTCATTTGTCTTATTTCATTTGCATCGAATGGATGAACTTGTTTTATGATTTAGTTCAATGAGTTGATCAAATGCTAAAATGAGGTCATTAGTTTGTGAGAAAAGGATATAGGATTTAGTAACGAAGTTATATTTTTAAAACACATCGAGTTAGGTGTTACAAAGTGGTATTATAATAGTCCATTAATCTCTAATATTCAATGATAATTGTATTACTAATTGATTGCAAGTTATGACTCTATTTCTCCCTTAGATAATGAACTGATGGTTTTATTAGTTTATCTTGTTTTTAGTTGAGCTAGTAATGAATTTGGTCTAGGACTCAAGATGAAGAAAGATTCATAAAATTCTCTACATTACATCACCCCAACTTTAAGTATATAAGTGCATTTCTTGAAATGAGTAACACTCTACCAAAGGTCTACCAAGCCTCTAATGAAGTGAGTTTCTTGAGATAATGCATTTTTGTGACAAGATACTCTTGACCTAATGTGAGAAATTGTGAGTATGAATAGGATTACCCTCATGGGTCTCATAGTGCCTGAAGAGAAGAAGTGAAGTGTTAATTACTTTACTTAAGTGTTGGCCAATCCTCAACATTGCTGATAATTGAGTTGTGGAAAATTCATAGGTAAGGACTGAGATTAAGTTTGGTTCTTTAAAAATAACCAACAAATTGCATGATTGATTTAGGAGCAAGAAGCTTTGTTGTGCCTAAACGGCTAGTGGATAAGCTAGGATTGACTTATGAGCCATTGCCAAAGGGAGTTGTTCAATTATATGGTACAACCATTAAATATTTTGGAATTTTTAAAAGTCTTCCCCTTACCTTACATGCTTGTCCAAACTTCTCAATCCCACAAGATATTTATATCATTGATTTTCCACCTTTCTTTTCCATTTTCCTTTCTAGGGAGTTTACTGTAAAGTTGGGTGGGTATTTATCATTAGATTGGTCACATATTTTTTGAAAAATTAGATATGGTACTAGAGTGACCATAAAATAAGAACCACAAGCCAAAGATCATATAGAACCATATGTGCCAAGTGTTGTCAATGCAAACCTAGCCATCCATGAGCAGGAAGATCAATTGATCACCCTAGACCCCAACATACCTATTGAGGTTATAACTAATATAAATTTAGATGAGTGGGAAACTAAGAATCATTAGTTGATCTTTTCAATCACATGGATGAGGTAGGTTTGAGCATTTACATGATTCAGGAGCATGATGCAGTTGTCCCAAATTTGGTTAAAGATGAAAAATAGCCAAAACAACAAGATAATCAACTTTGAGAGTTGTGTTTTGATGGCTCAAATAGCAAGGTGGGTGTTGTTGGGGGAGCCATGTTGATTTCCCCTAATGGAGAAAAGTATTATTCAACACTTTGCTTTGCCTTCAGTTGCTCAAACAATACTGTTGAATATGAGGAACTCATTCATGGCCTAGAGTGGGCCAGGAAGAAAGGTATTAAATGTTTACAAGTTTTTAGTGACACTGAATTAGTAACAAATCAAGTTAGAAATCTAAATGTGACAAAAAATTATTTTCTCAAGCTTTATAAACATAGAAATTGGGATTTAATTGAAGAATTTGATGCTTTCAATATGTTGTCCATTCCTAGAAACCAAAATAAAGAAGCAAACATATTGGCTTCCTTAGGATCACAATTTGATATTCCAACTAATATTCATAATGTTTTGGTATAACACTATGTAAAAGTGATAGTGAGGCCATTAGTGCTAGATAACAACACAAGTTGACAAGTTTTTGAAAGTGATGAGAAAATTATTAATTTTCTGATTGAGGAATTAGAGTTTGCTACTAGAAATAAACAAAAATTTGAGCAACCATATGAAAATCAAATCTTTCAATTGAAGTCTATTAAGTTTCCTAAATGTTTGGTAATCTTAGAATCAATTTTCAACACTAAAGATCAAGTTAGAAAGGATAAAGCTAGCATGCCAGTTAAGCAAGAGCACTATGAACCCATTGGGATATTTAGAGACAAGCTCCTGAAGCTTGAAAAGATATGTACCAAAGAGGAACAACAAGATTTTATTCTACTTTGCTAGGAATTTAGTGATATTTTTTCTTGGGAGTATGGAGATTTAAAGGGGTTTAACCCTGAGTTAGCTTAACACACAAGTGAGTTGGAGCCTAAATAAAAAATAGTCAGGAGGAAGCGAAGACATCAAAATCCCAAGTTGGAGCATCTCATGAGAACATATTTAAACAAATTAATTGAGTGTACCATTATCTTTCTGATTAAGCATAAACCTTAGTACCTATTAGAAAAATGAATGGTGAGATTAGTTTGTGTGTTGATTTTCATAATTTAAATAGATCCTCTCTCAAAGATCATTATCCACTACCTTCAATGGAGCATATTTTACAAAAAAATTTAGGTTTAGAAAGGTTCGTATTGTTGGATGGTTATTCAGGGTCCAATCAGATTTTAGTAGAAGAGGAAGACTAGGTTCAAAACTACCTTTACTACTAAGTGGGGTACAATGGCTTACAAAAAAAATGCCCTTTGGTGTGTCCAGTGTAGGGGAAACCTTTTAGGAAGCAATGGACATGGCTTTCCAAGGCCTCATTAACAAGTTTGTACTTGTTTATTTAAATGGCATTATTGTACATTCAATGAAAGCTAACAACCATTTTGATAATCTAAGGCAGATCTTTAAAAGATGCAAGGAATATGGGGTTTCACTTAACCCAAAGAAGAGCATTTTTTTAGTCCATGAAGGGAAGCTTCTTGGACATATTTTTTCTAAGCATGGTATCACAATTGATCTAGAAAGGATTGTTGCTATTCTAGATTTACCCCTTCCTGCACATAAAAAAGGATTACAAAGCTTTCTTGGTATGATCAATTTTGAAAGGAGGTTCATACCTAACATTGCAGCATTTTTGTAGCCCCTCACAACTATGCTTAAAAATAAAATTCCTTTTAGCTAGACCAAGTAAGGTAAGAAGAGTTTTGAAGAAATGAAGGAGGCCCTTGGGTGATCCCACAATACTAGTTTACAATTTTTGGGAGATCCCGATTTTTGCTAAAATCACATATTTTTACAAAATATAATGATTTAAGCCTTGAAAATTCCCATTTAAAGGATTCCAATTGAAGAGGGTTTGATAAAAAGACCTTATATCAAACCCCCTTGGATAGAACCCCACTAGTTTTAAACCATACCTATAATGAAGTGTCCTTTACATCTATCAAAGTGCTAATAAAAAACCACTTTTGATTTACCTTTTCGAGGATCAAATGAATTCATTTAAAATTTATTTTTTGTAAGTATGTAGTCCTTATTATAAGCTTCCCAAAAAGTATAATTTTAAATAAATTTAATTTAATTATTATATTTGTTTTTTGTTTCATGTAAATGTAGTTTTTTCATCGAAAATCAAGCTCTCTGTTCTACACATATGGAAAAAGTATTAAAAAAAAAAGTAAAAAATATCAGTGCACTAGATATTTAAATCCTTGATCTAGAAAAGAAAAAAAAAAAAATTGATACATAAACAAAAATGTATGTTGTATATAGTTCGCCTATGTCTGAATTGTAATTGGTTTGACTTTGAATCTTGATTAAGGAAAAAATATTTAATAAAACACTATGAAACCAAATGAAAGCTCTAGATATCATAGTTACAAATCTAAATTAAAAAAAATATATAATTTTTTTCTTCATGTAAAAAAATTTATGTTGTATACGGTGAGCATCACTCCTTAAAAATGGTGTTTACTGAAAAAAGCTAGTTTTTGAAGGTTTTGGAAAAAAGAAGTGCAATTTGATTCCAAAAATTTTAGAAGAAAATATTTAGAATCTATAGAAAAAATTTCACAAATCACTAGTTTGTATCATCTTCAAATTCGTCATGGTTTAGCCGCTATAGGTTCCCGAAAGTGGAGATTTAGTTAGAAAAAATAAGTTCAGTGTTCAGTTTGGCCAAAAATTGTAAATTAGTATTGTGGGATCACCCCCTAGTAGCAGCCACAATAATTATTAACCCAAATTTTGATAAATATTTTATATTATTTACATTTGGGAGTGTTGACACAATTTTAGCTATGCTTTATTAATAGAATGAAGAAGGATTAGAGCAACCTGTGGCTTTCCTTAGCCAAGTTCTCCATGATTATGAAGAAAGATACTCATTTGTAGAATAACATGTGCTAGATGTAGGAAGAATCCTTAAGAAATTTATGCATATTCTCTCAAACAATAAAATTTAGTTGTTGGTTTTCCATCCAACAGTTAAGGATTTCTTGCTTAGTAAGGATATCGATGATAAAAGAGCAAGCTAGATTACAAAAGTAATGGAGTATGACATTAACATTAAGGTCACCAAGCTTGTTAGAGGTAGAGGCCTATGTGAACAACTTGTTGGGAATGAAGAAAACAACAAGTAAATTGATGAGAAAGTTGTGATCCTGCTCAATAATGAGGAACACGATGTTGTTCCAACTCCTTCCACAAACTAGATTTAGAAAAAGATTCATTATTTACATACTGGTGACTGTCCTAAAGGTTTGAACAAGTCAAAGAGAAGGTATTATAGGCTTCAAGCCATCCCTTATGCTATAATTGATAGAATTTTATATAAAATGGATTTTTATGGTGTTTTACTTAGATACTGTAGTTCCACACGTGTAATATATTTCTTCTACTTCTTTGCACAACTTTTGAAAATTATGAGTGTATGATAACATGTATTAAGGTAAATAAGAAATGATTTTACCTTAATTTTTGTTACAAAAAATGGATAAGTTATTAGTTATTATAGCACATATGAAGGTTAAATAATCTTTATTTACCTTAATATTTGTTAAAATAAGCAAATATTTGCCCCAAATCCATGAAATAAGGTAGAAGAAATTTGTGAGTTGAATTAACAATCAACTAATTATGGAGGGGATTTTCTTTATTTATTGTCAAACAGAGGTTATTTTCAAGTTCTCCTTGGTCAAAAACATTGTAAGAGGGACTTTGAACCTATTTTTGCTTAAGTTGCTTTAGTTTTGACTCCCATGTTCATGACTTTTCTCTTTTTATTGTGAGAGTTATTTGAAAAGATATTTTTGAGGTTCAGTTAGACTGTGGTGATTCTCATGCACTTTGGAGTCAATTTTTGTATATGAAGGAAAATACTTAGTCTTTTTCCTCGATTCTTGCTTATTTGCCTTTGCATTCTACAAAGAAAGATTGGTCTTGTAACTCAAATTTTCTTACAATTATCAATATACAACATTTTTACAGGTTATATTTTTGTCATTTTGGTAAAAAATTTGTTTCGTTATTTAAAAAAACATGTATTTAATCTTCTCATATCTTTGTATATGCCTTAATGAATGATTTAGATGAAATTTAAATGTGTTTAAATAGTCAAAACCTTTAATCTTGTCTCATTCATTGCTGGAAACACACAGATGCAATTGAAATTTTAGGTCTTAGGCTATGCAAACAGTTATCTTGCCTTTCAAGTTGTGAAACATAGCTTTCTTGCTAAAAGAAAGATCATTGAACCTCCCTTTGAAATACTTATGTTATAAAATTTTCATTCATTAAGTTGTGTGAATAAATATTTAAAGTAGTAATTGTGAATTAGTCTGCCCTATAAATATCATTTTTTGGTACAATCACCTCCTAGAGTTAGTTTTCATTTTCTAATCAGTCATCTTTCTTACCTTTTTCCTTCAAAATTCATTAGTCTCTAGGACAATAAAAAGGGGAACTAACCCATAATCTGGAGATTCATCTTCGCTATGAGCATACCCATAGGCTTGAAGTTGTTTCCATGTTTCATGAGATTTTTGAGCATTTAAACTTAGCATCTAGGTGCAATCTTCGTGACAACAATTCCATAAGTACAACAGTTGTCATCCTATAGGGTACCTTAGAAATAGGTTCTAACCCTAGAACTATATCTATACAGAAGTCAAATGGGTATGTACAAAATCATCATGGAAAAACAAGCCCTTAAGTGGCAAAAAATTCAAAAAAATTAGAGTTAGGCAACTTGACATAAAAATTTGAATAAGTTATCTATATTATTTTAAAAATATGTAAGAATAGAATATGTAGCAAATTGAATGTGGTTTCTAAACTACTAGGTTTATTTTAAAAAAGGAAAAATCTATTTGGTGAAAATTTGAAATTTCAATGCATTAGTACTTAAATTTCAAGTGAAAAATAAGAAGTAGGTGTGTGTCTGACCACCCTAACAACAACAAAATGATAATATTTTTTTATAATATTTTAGACATAAGTAGAGGACTTATGTACAGATGTGATGCATATTTTTTTGTAATTTTTTTACAAGTAAATAATTAATTATGAATTTTTTATTACAAATTTTGAAAAATATATAAACTTGTGTGTTTGACCACCTTAACTTGGTAAAAACTTCACGAAATCCAATTTTTCATCTTTTAATCCTATAGTATGTGAAGCATAGAATGTGATGCATGTTTTGGATTCCAAAAATGTGATACCGTTTGAAAGCTATAGATGTTTTTCAATTAGCCTATCAATTAGGACTTTAGTCATATTTCAAATAGAAAATGAATAATAATTATTTATTAAATTCAAAGTAAAGCATAATTTATATTGGTGAAAAGTTGAGAATCCCTATAAAAACCCTTTTCATTTCATCAATTTTGGGTTAAAAAAGTCATCAGCCACATACCCTACAAATACCCATCATATCACCACTTTTTGGTCCATCATTATCCTACACATAACCAAATATTCTTGTCGAAGGAAACCCTATTAACTCCCCTAGAAACATATCTGAAAATTTTCTTAATATTGGATACTTCTCCATATCTTATTTTCCAGTTTGATCTATTTCACCATCTTCTAGTTCCTATAAAATTTGGAACTTCGAAACATCTCTATCCTTCTCAATTTCTTAAATATTTACACTGAAGAGTTTGTACACCCTTTCTTCATAGCTCTTATAAGTTGGATTGTCATAATTTTTCAAGCCTTAACCTCTCTAGGTATCCCTTGGAATTTTACTTGATTCCAAAATCATCTAGGCATATTACAGTCTTAGCATGGCAGTATACCTTAGCCATATGTTCCCACAGCCAATTCATACCTAAGATAACATAATATGATCCTATAGGTGTAACATAAAGGTTAAATTTTGTATTAAAACTAGGTAGTACTATCATAGCCTCGAATAGAAATTGATCCACCTTTACTCTTGTCTGGTTTGCATATTCTACATTCCAAGATATTGCCATGTCTCTTTCCTTTTTAGATAATTGTTCAAATATTCTTGGTGAAATGAAATTCTCAATTGCACTAGTATCAATAAGAGTAAAAATAGGTAAGCCAAGCAAAATACTTGGCATTTTGACTAAAGTTACTTGGTAGTCTGCCTATTGATCATCCACTATTGCATGTATCTTATGCTAAAACATTGCTTGTTCAGTGGGTAATGGATTATCATATAGTCACGATCCAAAAGTTTTATTGGGACACTCATTAGCATAGTGATCCTCTTTGCATATAAAACATCATGTAGGTGGTCTTCTTCTCCCTATGGTTTTTCTAGACTTACTAGTATTTTCACTAGCCTTATTGGTATTACCCATGCTAGTATAATTCTTTTTCTACTCTCACCTAATCTCCTTTCCATTATTGCAAAATTGTTTCCCCTTTTTCCTTGGAGCATTTTGCACTAACTCCTTCTTATGAACCTCCACATCCTTCTTTTTCTCTTTTCTTTCTTGTTGAGCAGAATTAGCCCTAATTTTTTGCTCTTGCTTAATTACTTTTTCATATACAAGATCCATTTCTATTGGATTGTGTATATCCACTTCTTCTCCATTCTAACTATTGAGTCCCATTAAAAATTTCCTAATATAGAAGCACTCATCCTTATGATATATGGGAACATAGTGCAAAAGTCATGTAAAATTCTCCTAGTATTCCTTTACCATCATGTTACCTTGCCTCAACCCTTGGAAATTTAAATGTTTTTAGTCATAGTAAAGTTGTGGTAACTATTTTGTGCAAAAAAATCTCAAAAAATTCTCCCCATGTAAGTTTCCATGAGTTGATGTTAAGTTCCAAATTCTTGTTCATCCACCAGTTAGAGGCTTCCCCTACTAACTAATACACACCCCATGTAGCTTTAGTAACCTCATCATAGTTTTTTATTTCAAAATAATTTTCCATTTGTACAATCCACACCTCAGCCTCATCACCTCCAACACTTCCATCAAACTTACATAGAATAACCTTCTTCATGTCCCTGGAAAGTTTGGAAGCTACAATCTTCTTATTCCTTTCCACATATGGCATAGGTGATCTTTCCTTCTCATGATTATGGTTTCATTATGTCCATGGGAAGAATTTTCCCCCTCATGATCATTAATGGGTACTTCCTTTTCTACCCTATCCTTAACTCTTTTTTGTTCAAGCTTAGCCAAACTTTCCAAGATTTGGTCAAGCCTAGCCTCTACTCTAGTGGTTCCTTTTTCAACCTCCTAACTTCCACCGGGATTAGTTCATGTCCTCACCATGCTTATATGATTTGTTTCTAAATGAATGTTTTATCCATGTTAGACTAAATTTTTTTATCAATTATATTATGTAAAACATGAAAAATAAGCATTCATATGTACACAATAATTCAACATAAGATTAAGCATGTGCACTTCTTTTGATAAACACATAATTTTATTCATTTCTTGAGGATTTCAATATCCTTTCAATTACATGGAATAACTATTCATATAGTCTAGTGGAGAGTATCCTTCAGATTCACTCTTAGAAACAACTAAAAGGTGTATAACCTATAGAATGAGATAGTTATATTTATTTTCATCTCCCATTTTCTCGTACCTATCCCAAAAAGGATAATAACCTTTAGATTTATCATTCCATACATAATTTTGAGAGGCAATGTCAATACGGTGTTCATCAACAATGTAGTCTACACTTTTTGTATACATTTGTTCATGAGACCATTTCTCATCTGGTAGTGTCTATGTTACATATCCCTCAAACTCTTTACTTGAAGAAATTTCTATTACTTCAGCCAGTGGTAGAACTCTGGGATCCCTAAAGATGAATGTCAAGCTAACACTTCCTTCTAAAGGAACATCCCTAGAAAATACTAATGGGTCTGACTTTTCTAGTGAGATGGTTGTTAGGTAATTGTACATAGCCTCCATCTTCATCTTCCTCTTCACATCATTGATCTCAAAAAGCATGTGACTAAAGGATTTAGTGTCACTCAACCAGATAGAATTATCATAGTTGGTTCCCTATATGGTTTTAAAAATGGCTTCTTTTCCTTCTTGTCCTTGAGGTAACACTTGTTTTCGATTACTAACTTTCGAGCCATTAATCTAAGATGCACCATCATGGCACAAAGATTTCACAACATTAGATAATATTGGATGGAAAGAATGGTGATCTCATAGGTTCCAGAGTTAAACCTAGTAGCTTTGATACCACATGTAATGTACTAACCCTTCTATGAAGTAAAAATTTCTAATTTTACACCAAATGAGTAAATAAACAAGTAAAAAACCATTACAATAAAAAAATTATTTTCTTTATTGAAAATTCATCAATGTAAGAATGCATACATTTATAAAAATAGCTTAAAGAGCTTTAGAACAAATAACTATAAGACAGTCTAAGTTCCTTCCTTCCAAATGTTGATTCTTTTGTCACCTGTTGTGAAGGAAAAGCATCACTCAGGCACTTTTCCACCACCCATGGACTCATAATGAAGTCCCCCACACATCTATCATTTGATAGATGTCCATTCCCTTCAATAAAGAGATTGGTAGAGCAACTGATAGCGACAACCAAATGACCATCGTGTTGTGTCCTACATAACTAGAACTTGTAACCCTACAATCAGTATCTAGCATGTAATACTGGATTATCTTGAACTGATAGTGTAGTCTTAGTAGTCACACAAACTAAGGTGGGGTCTTAGACATTTATAATACTTAGGAAAAAGGGTTCTCATTTAGTACTTTGAATGAATTCATCTATCACATACACTACTCAAGTGCGATTTGATTTAAGGCTATTGTAATCTACGCATAGGTATTTCCTTCAATGGGTAATCCATCATCCCAGATAACCTACAACATGCTAATCTACTTGGAATAAACCTAGTTAATTGGTAAGTACCCAAGTTAGGTATTTCCTTCTATGGATAGTCCATCATTCCAAAGATAACCTATATACTTGGATAATCCTACTCGTAAGTAATTTAATCTCCTTCCCATACTAGATTATCTATCCTAGAAATAAAACATAAGCTATACTAGTTAAATCAATAACTTAGCTAAAACCATAGATGTGCTTTTCATGTTCAATCATACCTAGTATATAATACATATGATAAATAGTAATCTCCTATTAGGGAGTATTTTAAAAACACAATATGAAAATAAAATAATAGCTTCAACTTTCCTTTTGAAAAACATCTAAGTTCTCTAAATCATATAGTGGATAAGACGTCTCAACCATGTATGCAAGACACATCATTCAAAGTAAAATAACAAAGAAGGGATCCTCATGCCTGTTATCACTTATCCAACTAAAGACAACAATACAACCTTCAACAACAATTAGCTTGATATTCAACTTCTCACAAACAACTCTATCTCACTTTTTGATAGCTTACTTCTCTCAAAAAGAAATGATACCTCTTACTCACAATAGAACACTCTATTCTCACACATAAAATAAGACAAGTATGGCTGGTAGTAACTCATGAATAATGATCTAGGAAAAAGATGTATAATCTCTTGGGAAAGAATGTGTCAGTCTCAATGAAATGATTCAACTATTTATAGAGAACCAAGCAACTTCAAAGCCTACAGTTTAGGCATGAAACAAGATAGAAAGCTCCATACAAAGCAACTCAACATTAAGGTGGTGATCAACTAATCTGAGAATCATCAAAACCTCCTACAAAATGACTATTTTCTAAGATAGAAATTCAAAGGCATAATCAAAATGCACATGGAGAATTTGAATTACCACAATCAGAAGACATCTACAACAATTCAAACTGAAAGGTGGTTCCATCTACTATTTTATTTCCTTCATATTTGGTGTAGTTGAACTCAATCAAATTCCATTATATGAAAGTAGGTTCCAATCATTCCAAATGGTGAATGAATCAACATAAAAATTCTAATACAAAGACAAAGTCAAGCATGATCACATAAAACAAATCAACCAAGTCAATCATTCTATAGCCAACAATATCAAATGCAATGGTATAGTAGATATCACGTGCCATACACTATGATAATTGATTTCCACTAGCATTTAAAAGCTTTTAAATCGGCTTCAATAGACATGGTCAACATCAACCTTCATTCCATAGTCTATATCGACTATAAAACAACCTTATGAATTAGCTTTAATGAGTAAGGGATAGTCAATCACACACACACACACACACACACACACATATATATATATATATATGTATGTATGTATCTATATCGACTATAAAACAACCTTATGAATTAGCTTTAATGAGTAAGGGATAGTTAATCTCATATATATATATATATATATATATATATTATATACATATATATATAACACATTATATTTAATGTAAGCATATATATAGGTATAAATCTATATGCCTCTATGTACACACATGTGTAGGCATATCTATATTGATGCATTCATATGAGCATATCCATTTTTCAACATACACATGTATTGATATACATATACATAAGGATATATGTATATAAGTTATACACACACACACATATATATATGTTTACCATCATAGTCATAATTGTGTGTGCGTGGTATATCTATACATATGCATATGCATGTCATTATATCCCATTGAAATGTATGTGCATATATATAACATACATTCATGTACATCCCACTTGTCCATATGATCGTAAAAGCACAAGAAAGATCTCAAAAGATCAAATAGATAAACATCACCCAATGCATTCAAAAGTAAACAAGACTCTCAAATGTAGACATATCAACTAAGGATGACTTACCTACTACCCACAAACTGAATCAACTCAATCATTCTAATGTGGTGTGTGTTTATTCTAAAATAGTTTACTTTTACCAGTTACTCGACTAAGATCTTCTCCCATGTGATACTTCCCCTCTTCCTATAGGAATGGAACATATACCTGCATCCACTAATACATGCACATGGCAGTAAATTGTTCATAACAATATGAAATATACATACACATCTTCAAAGTCAGAATAATGATAATTCAAAACCTTTCATTCACATATATGTAGTATTTCACCATAAATAACATGAACTGAAATACCATTCAAATGAGACAATCATCAAATGAGATAAAATTCATATTGATAAAAAGGTACAAGAATAATTTATTCATCTCCAAAATTCACATTACATCCATATTTACCCTATGCAGTAATAGTAAATAGTATCTCTACATTTGGGTGTAACAAGTCCTAGAGGCTGACAAATGCCTCTTTATTGCATGATCTTCAAAAGAATTATTAAACTCATTAAAGGTGAACTCACCACCTCTATCAAAGATTAATCACTTGATTTAAATACCCATTTCATTCTCCACCATTCATTTAAATTCTTTAAACTTATTTAGTGATTCATATTTTTCTTTGAGAAATGTCACTCAAGTCATTCTAGAATAATTATCAACCAATAACATGAAATACCTACACCGTGTGAGCCTCTTATTCTAGTAGGTCCACATAGATTTGTATCCACCAACTCCAAAGGACTTGCAATAAAATATTCTTTTTTCTTGAACCTTTTCTTCTTCTACTTTCCAAACTAAGATTCTTTGCAAGTTGCATTGATAGGTTTTGTAATCTTTTCCAAGTCTCTCACAACATCAATAGAAATTATCTTCACTGGGCTATCAAAATTGTTGTGACCCATTATTATATTCCATAGCCAACTTTCATTGATTTGTGTCATAATGCACTTAACACTACCACCTTTTATCTAAAAAAAATTACCTTTTGTTCTTGTTCCTACAACAACCAAAGTTTCAGATCTTCCTTTTCTAATTTCACAACCATCAACCTAAAATGTAAGATTATATCCTCTACTACAAAATTTTCTTTCACTTAGAAGATTATGTTAGAGACCCTTGGCATAATCAACATCATATGTTTTATGCTTGCAATAAAAAATAATTAAATATTTTCAACAAATCTTAGCAGATGTATTGTCACCAAACTTAACAAGACCACCATCATATTTATGAATTTTTGTAAACTTACTCTTATCACCTATCATATGATTTGAGGATCCACTATCAATTATCGAGTAACTCCTCATCTATTGGATGAAAATCAGTCACCATAGTTCTTTCAACCTTGTAACCTATTTCCAGAGCATATTTCTTCACACATCTTTCAAAATTAGTATATATGTTTCTTTGACCTTATCATCTCCTTCATAAATGCTCTACAACTTTTTCTAGTCATATTTAACATATTTAAGACTTATTACCTTTCCAAGTTCAAAATTACAAAGACCACTTAGAATAGAATTCCTCTGTTGTCCATTTTTTTCATATCCCTTGATCTCATCATCAGTTACTAGATAATGAGTAGGAAAGGTGTATCCTTTTTCAACTGAATTCTAGACTCCAAATCCAAGAGAGATAAGAAATGATTCCATCCTAGCTTTCCAATATGTATAATTTGTTCCATCAAACATAGGATCTTTGACACCCATCTCATGCATTATCTAAATCTGCCTCAAGTGGTTAAGCTTCTTTCAAGGAACCACAACTATAATACCAATTATTACATGCATAGGATAGTTGAAGGGGAGGTGAATTAGTTGTATACTTAACATCCATTAGTACAATGTAAACATATGAAACAATAATGCAAACACATCCAAACACATAAGAACACCAGATTTATGTGGAAAAACCAAGAAGGGAAAAAATATGGTGAGGATTAGCTCAAATATATATGAATTTGATGCAGGAGCATCCAGTGGTGTAAGGGTAATCTTGCATCACCCAAAAATAGTTAAATTTCAAGTTTCTTAGTTTTTAGATGTTTTTACATTTTTGGATACCCTTTTCGTCATAATGAAATTCCCAATTTACAGTTTTTATTTTTTGTTCCTAGGTTGAAAGATATTGTAGTTTTAGTTTCCCAGATTTGCACTTGAAAATCTTTTGAGTTAGATTTGAGGCACTTAGAGTTCCCGAAATGGCCCCAAAACTTGCCAAAATTGGTGTGGCTAATTTTGAGCACGTTATTGACTTTGAGACCTTTCCAACGGTTCAAATGGTTCGCAAATCGAAGTCTCGGATCAAAAGTTATGGCCCCAAGAAGTTGGTGCACTTTCTAGAAGATACAATTGCAAATGCTCTTTTGAAATTTGAACTTCATGTTGTAAATTTTCCGTGCCAAACCGCCTAAACTCAAATTTGAATATTTTTTTGGCTCCAAACTAATGAGGAGCTCTATTTATGGGCGGGTTTCTAATTTTTGGGTAACTTTTTTGGGGGAAAGCTCGCATATTGCGAAAGGGTTATTTTGTAGCTGTCTGTAACTTGCATGTGTTGTAGAACTTGGGGATTTGAGATCCTCTGCATGTAAGAAGCTCCATTTTTTGAATAATAAAATTTCTCTTGTTTGTGGGTTATTTTCTAAGTCTCGGGCTGCACCCTCATTAGAATTGCAACATTAAATAAAATTAGGCTCACTACTAAAGGGACTTACTATCTAGAAGAAGAAGAAAAGAAGAAGATTGTTACAAAGAGATTCACTATCTCAAGGAATCAAGAGAAATTTCACTATTGTAAATTTATGCCATTCACAACCTTTGGGTCGCTACCTTTAGTAACCTCAAGTATACTAAAAAGTGTAAACACCTTCTAATCACCACATCTAGAAGTATTAAACATTTAATCTTGCACTCAAATAACCACACTTGATTACATTCACTTCTCACACTTTCAACAAACACTACTACAAAATCCCCAAAAAATCACCTTCCATTTATACCAACTCTAACCTAAACAATCTTAATTAGGTTAACCTCAATCAAATGTATGCAGGTGCCTTAAATGTGTAACACCAAATATCTCTATGGTGGAAAGAAGTGAATGAAGACCATGCCAAGGGTTACTAGGACCCTAATCTACACCAACATGCCTCACCATGCTTCCAAAAAAAACAAAAAACCTTTGCAATTAGTGATATTATGCTAGGTTGGACAAACCTACACTAACACTAGTAAGCAATCACATACACACCTCTCTAGGTTTGGAAACATCTCCTAGACCACATAGGAACTCTCCACAACATCATAGAATATTCCACATGATCGAAATATTCAACACCACTAAAACAACCGCTTGAAATTGAATAATAGTTTCATTTTGTATAACCAAACACAATGGCACAAAAATACAACTCACTAACCAACCTTGTGGAACACCTCAACACCTAAAAGATCAAGGGAAGTTATAGAAAATATAATAACATCCCCAAATCCACAAGAGAAGAAACCTTAACATAGAGAAATATGGAGAAATCTCATTTCTCAAAGACAATCTTCTTCATAGGAAAACACATTGTCAAACACATCTAAACCACTATCACATGATACAAAACCTAAAACTCAAGATTTAACACCTCTGATTATCATTTCCAAAATACAAAAGAATATCTTCAACCAAGAAGGAATGTGGAGCACAACACTAAACAAACCTCTATCATAGTAGAATCTTTTATTCAAATTTTCTCAAAATCACTTGGAAACCAAGTGAGCCAACAACATCAACAACACTACAAAAATCTTCCCAACACATCTTAAACCATCTACAACACTTCTCATCATGAGTACACTAGAGGTTAACATCAAACCATAATATAGGTGACAACATAGTGTAACACTTTTCAACAACACCAACACTCTCCATAGTAGACACTGATGACCAACAATCTTCCAAAAATGTCCTCAACTATATTAAAGGTGATAACATTAGTAATCCTTCAACAACTCCAAGCTTCCAAAATTGTGTTCACATCAATGACAACACCAAAAACTTCCAAACTTCCAACAAATCCTACATTAGCTGAATCTAAATTTCATTTTCCCCTCTCTTGCATATTAGACATTCAATTTTATTAATGAAATAATGCTTGGTTGGAGCATTATGTTAGTGTAGACTAGCATCCTCAATAATATTATCACTCCTCATAAAGCAAGTTAATGCTATTTTTTTTATACTGTAGAGTATAAATACATGTTATTACTATATGCATATTCCATGTAATTTTTGTGTTCTTGCATAGTTGAATATTAACAATTCTTTATAGAATTGAGCATATTGAATCTTCTTTGATATAAGCTTGAGAGTGTCTTAGCTTAGACCTATTTTGTTAAAAATTTTGTAAGGTGTGTCTATATGTGTCATTTCATTTTAATTATAATTCTTATCAATGTGATGCTTTGGCAGAGTTTCATTCATGTATAGAAAGGAAATTTTAGTAGATTCCATGGAAAATATTGTAATTAGCTTCTTGCATAATCATGTGATTGAGCTATGATGACAATATAATCTCCTAGTATGTGATTTACAATTTGAATGATTAAGTAAAAAAGTATGATCTATTATGTGTGATGCGTTCAAAGTCTTATAAGACTTTCTCACTTGGTGTGCTTGAGTATGTTCTATAACTCACCATGGATGTTGGATCATAGGTATAGTGTAGCATTTTACTCCCTCAATTGTGGCTAATGTTATTCACATAGTTTTAGGGAATGACATTGAATTTGTAAATCTTCTTATGAGTAGTCTAGTGACAAAATGCTTCCTTCTCATTATTTTTTGAGCCTTGCTCACACTCAATTTATTATTGAGATTGATATTATTTTATGCTTTATTGTTGGATCTAATAATTATTCCTCCTTGAATTTTTATTATTATTTTGATGGCTACACTAAAAAAAAAATTAACTTATATGTTGTTCTCTATTATGTTCATGATGGACCTCTCATGGAGCATATAAGGGAGTAGATTGTAGAGAATGCACTATATTTTTATGCTTATGCTAATAAGAACTATGTTAAGATCTAAATCCCTTGCTCCTTTTATAATGAAAGCGGATGATTCTTGAAGTGTTTGGAAAAATTATGAAATACTTTCATGCATATGAATCTTTCGAATATGATTAATTCATAAGTTGATTTAAATGTAATTATGTATGCCATTGAGTGAGATGTATTTGAATCTTTAGCAATGGATAGTTTTGTTTAGATGAGCTTGATAATGAGTTGTGCTAAATTCCTTGTATGGATTATTCCTTGCTTTGATTGTGAGTAGATGGTTGGTTATGACTTAGTCCAACAACTATGCTTATCCATGCTTGTCTTGTTCTTGCTTTGCATTTGTCTTGTGACCATGTTTCTTAATGGTCTAATATTAGTCGTATATTTTAAGGTGTTGTAGAAAATGAGGCCATATTATTTGTGAAAATTCTATTTTAGTTACCGATTATTAATCTCCTACCTATATAGATTATTTGACTGTCGAAAATTAATTCACAACAAATATTGAAAAATAACACAACTGCAACTTCACAAGTTTTCCCTAGAAAAACCCTAAAGGGAAAACCACTAATATTGATGTGTAATTTTATTATACTTTAGGAAATCAAGAGATACATAAAGTTTTTTCCTCTTACTAGTAGGGCTCTAGCAATATTCTTCTCTAGAAATTCTTCCCTCAATTGCTCCTGCTAAAATTCCATTACTATCGTCTCAAATGCTATCACTATGCCTTTGCTACCACTACAAATTTATTTCTCAAGTGTGTGTCCTCCAAATTCCCATTGATCCAATTGTACACTCTCCTAATTGAAAAACCAATGGTCATGATTTAATATCAATTGATGGATGAGATTAACTATACTTTGACAAACCCTAACTAATTGGTTTCTAGAAGTCTCTAGTGGAAAGAATTAATTAATTAATTATCTAGACTCTAACTAACTACTTTCTAGAAGTCTCCAAAAAAATAATTAATGACTTAAATATTCTTGGGTTTGGAGACACCTGTCCAAGCTACATAAATTAACACTCCCTCTTAGTAGGTAAGGTGTTCTGCATGGCACCCAACATATCTTTGAATAAGATGAATTTCACTTTCCCAAATGCCTTTGTCAAAATTTATGCTACCTACTAATTTGTAGGTATATACTATAGTTGAAAAATCCTCCATTGTACACAATCTCTGATGAAGTGATGCCTAATGTCTATACACTTAGACCTATCATGAAACATCAGATTCTCAGACAACTTGATGCCACTCTAGTTGTTCCAGTGTATCATTGTAGTCTCAACACTCTGACCAAACAAGGCTACCAACAAATTTTGAAGCCATATCCCCTCACACGTCACCATGGTAGCTACAATGTATTATGCTTCTACAAAACTTAGAGCCATAGACTTCTACTTCCTACTATACCAAGAGAAAACTCCTGATCTCCAACTAATGCAACACCCTAAAGTGTTTTTTCTATCCAATGTATTTCTTGACCAATCTACATTAATATAGCCTATCAACCTAATACCATACTTGATTGGACCATGAAAATACCACAACACATGCTTTGTTGTTGTCTAATGCACTCTCTTTGGATCAACCGTGAACTGACTAAGAGAGTTTACTACAAAGGATATATTTGGCCTGGTGTTGACCAAATACATGAGAGACCCAATCAAGTTTCTGTATAAGGTGGTATCTACATCCTTCTCCCTAGATGAGTCTACCTTCTTCCAATTTGTGATCATAGGAGTAAACATGGCTCTGCAATCCTCCTTCTCAAACCTCCTCAAGATTTTGATGTAGTATTTCTCTTCTCCAAGGAAAATATCTCCATTTTTTTGCCACACATCGATGACTAGAAAGTAGTACATAAGCCCCAAATCCATTATCTCAAACTATGCTGCAGTGTCCCTCTAGCAATCCTCTATAAGCCCCAGTGAACTTGTTAAAAATAAGTCATCCACATATATAACAAGAATGAGAACCTCACCCCCAACCACCAAGTAGTAGAGGTTAGCATCCACATCACTCTTTAAAAATCTCATTCCCTGCAAGTATCTATCAATGCACTCATACCATGCCCTGGGAGCCTACTTGAGTCCATACAAAGCTCTCTCCAATCTACACACGTGAGATTCATATTTTGTGCTACAAATCCCTTTGGTTGTTCTATGCATACCTCCTACCAATTCACCATTAAGAAACATCGTCTTGATATCCATTTGATGGATCTTCCATCCCATTTGTGTTGTAAGTGAGATCACGGCTCGTATATAAGTATACCTAGCCATTGGAGAAAATGTCTCCTCATAGTCTATTCCCTCCTTGTATTTCTCAATGCTACCATCTACACCATACTTAATCTTATGGATCCAACATGATCCAACTACTGCCCTATATGTCAGTCTAAGCACAACCTACCACACATCATTTTTCACTATTGAGGTATATTCCTCTACAATTGCATCTTGCCACACCTATTGTTGTGCGGCTTCCTAATAGCTAGAAGGCTCTCTATATATTGAAAGGTGCAAGACAACTGAGAGGGGGAGTGAATCAGTTGTCACCAATCACAAACCCAAAACTCAAACACTTATCAACTACAAGTCCATTTTATTCTGTTATTAAGTGTGAAAATGAAATGCAAATAACATGACACAATATCAACACAAGAAACATTGGATTTACTTGGAAAACCCAATAATGGAAAAACCACAATGAGGATTATCTCACAATATAAAGTAATTTCAAAATTGATTACAAAGAGGCTCACTCCCTATAGATAGGATTCACTCTCCAAAAGGAGGATCACTTCCTACAGATACAAAATATAACATAAAAAAACAACCACAAAAAAATTACACACATCTGTAGCCTTGATCAGAGAATTGCAGACACCATCAACTCTCTACTTTTAGGAATCTAACACATTAATGTATTGTTTCCTCAACTCACTTTCACACACTCTTATTTCTCAAGCTTCTAAAATTTTGATACTACAATCCATAAGATATTGACTTGTATTTATATCATCTTCAACCTTAGAAACTTTCTCCAAGGTCAATTGCACATGCTTCATTTTACAAATTCAAATTAGGTCAGAAACTCAACATTCACATGGTGGAAGAGACTGAGAGTTAACCAAACCAACACTTAACCAAGACCCAAAACAACATCTTAGATCAATCACACACTTCCTTAATTGATAATTATACTTCGCATGATGTGTAGACACCAAGTTGGCCAAACCTAATGAAAACACCAATGAACTTTGAAGTACATGCTTCCATAATGAGAAGATAGCATATGAACCACATAACATGCTTCACCATACACTAGAATACATCTTAGATACCTTTAGATTAATCCACAACAAATGCAACAACCTTCATACATATAACACTTCTCACCAGTCCATCTTGACTACACAAAAACACAAGAATTTTGAGACTCATGTTTTACAACACCAAACCATGAACACCTTTGATAGGATATAGATAACACCATTACAAGACATCTTCTAGATCTAGGATACCTAAAATAAATCAATAGAGGACTACAGATAAAGAGTAGAAACATTTCTCCCAGTCATAAACAAACAACAATGCCAAACCAGTTCACAAACTGGTGAACTCAACTTTCAATTTATATCAAACCAGAAGCTACAATCTAGGATATGTCATTCAATGATATCCATAAACAATGCTTTAGATCTGTTCAAGTGTAGGATTAAAATAGAATAAATGTAGAGCACAAGCCAGAGCACATTCTGAACAAACACACAACTTTTTCTTCACTATTTCTCAAAAGAACTTGATAACTCATCATATCTACATACCTGCAACACCATAAGGATATCTCCATGTACTCACAACATCTCAACATCTCAAATATACATGCACAACATATAATCACTTGATTCCTTTCTCTGCAACAACCTGTACTATGTTGACATCAATGACAACATTAATGACAACACCACCATGATCACTCATACTTATAATAATATCCCCCATTGTCATTGATGGAAACAAATTATGTGAAAAAACATCAAAGAAAATAACCATTCCATTCATGTACTCTCCTTTATTTTTTAGATTTGACAGCCTACACAACATTTCCTGCACTCTCAATACTCTCTCCCTTTTTCTTTCACTATTTCTCACATGACTCTCTCTCCCCCTTTTACATCAATGGTAAAGAACAAAAGGTTTGCATAATTTTTATCCATATGTAGCTCTAATCACCCGCCCTTAGGAGTGCACCCAAATCTCATATTGCAACAATGAAACTTCCTAATCCCCCTAATGAGTAGACCCATTCATCAATTTAGAAAAATGAAGAATTTGTAGATCCACTTGATTGATGCACCTCCATGTGCAGCTAGTTTAAATAAGGAGGGGTAGTGTTGTGCATGTTTTGCACACACACCCCACTGTAGGTAGGGACCCCCTTTTTTTTGCTCCCAACAGGCTGCTTTGCTCCTGCCTTGTTTTGCGTGCCCCATTTCCAAGCTCAAATTGGTCATGTGCCTTCAAACGATCAAATCCCCTACCCAAATTCACCTGCTTGGGGTATTCAAATCCGTAGAGAAATAAAGTCGCCCATCCCCTTTCTGCCTTTTGTCTTGCTTTGGCTGTTTTGAAAACATCCGTGGACCCCTATAGGTCTAGTTTCCACATTTTTGGCTTTGGGGACAACTTTTGGGTGGATTTGGGATGTGTTTGGGGTGTTTCAATGAACTGCCAAGGTTTCATCAACGTTCTGTTAAGTTTCGATAGTTTTGGAACTTTCCCTCCAGAACTCCCTTCCTCCTTGGCTGTTTTGGAAACATCCGCGGGCCCCCGTTGCTCCCGTTTCCTCAATTTTGACTTTGGGAGCAATCTTTTTTGTATCAGGGATGTGTTTGAAGTACGTAAATGAACTGCCAAGGTTTGTCAATGTTTGTTAAGTTTCGATGGTTTCAGAACTTTCCCTCCGGAATTCCCTTCCTTCTTGGTTGTTTGGAAACATCCGTGGACCCCTATCGCTCCCATTTCCACATTTTTGACTTTGGGAGCAACTTTTGGATCGGGGATGTTTGTGCGAATGAATCAAGGTTTCACAAAGTTTTGCTAAGTTTCGAGCTGTCCCCTTTTCTTTCTTTTGGAACATCCGTTAGCCTAGGCGACCCGCCTAACCGGGCTCTCCATGGCCGCTTCGGGCCTCTCCATCGCCATTTTGGAACTTCCGGTGGCTACCTCCCTCCTGGCCTCCGAAGCTCGGCCCCTCCGTGGCCGTTTCTAAGGCTCCGCCTCTCTGTGGCCGTTTTGGAATTTCTGACAGCCACCTCCCTTCCGACCTCCGGAGCCCGGCCCCTCCGTGGCCGTTTCCAGGGCTCCGCCTCTCCATGGCCGTTTTGGAACTTCCAGCGGCCACCTCCCTCCCGGCCTCCGGAGCCCAGCCCCTCTGTGGCTGTTTCTGGGGCTCCGCCTCTCCATTGCCATTTTGGAACTTCCGATGGCCACCTCCCTTGCGGCCTCCAGAGCCCGGCCCCTCCATGTCCATTTCCGTGGTTCCACCTCTCCATTGCCATTTTGGAACATCCGATGGCTGCCTCCTTCCCGGCCTCTGGAGCCCGACCCCTCCATGGTATTTTTTGGGGTTTTGCCTCTCCGTCGCCGTTTTGGAACATCCGGTGGCTGCCTCCTTTCCGGGCTCCGGAGCCCAGCCCGTCCGTGGCCATTTTCGGGGTTCTGCCTCTCCGTCGCCGTTTTTGAACATCCGGCGGCTGCCTCCCTTCCGGCCTCCGGAAGTCCGTCCCTCCTTGGTTGCTTTGAACATCCGGGAGCCTGCCTCCTTCCTGGCTATTTTGGACATCCGGGAGCTCGCCTTCTTCTCGACTGTTTTGAACATCCGGGAGTCTGCCTCCTTCCCAGCTGTTTTGAACATCTGGGAGCTTGCCTCCTTCCCGACTGTTTTGAACATCCGGGAGCCCACCTTCTTCCCGACTGTTTTGGCTTCCATCCACTATCTGCCTTCTGGCTTTCTTCCGCCATCTTTCTGCCCTCTGGCGCTCACACCCTTGAAGCATGGATTAATGTTTATGGTCCAAATGAGCTTCAAATATGAATATCAAGATATTTTGATGATGCATGGATAGATCTAACAGGGAATTTGTAGGTTTGACTGACATTTTCCTTAACTCATGTATAAATGCACTTACAACACTTCATGTTTGCAGGAGTCAAGAAGCCTTCCGTAGGTCTATCGAAGAGGCCCATTGAGGGAGTTGTCCTACCCCTTTTTTCCAAATGATGATGATTTCTAAGGAGCTTTCTGCCCAAATCAGGGGCCACTAATCCATTGATGCCAATCGTTGATGGACTCGTTTGATCAAAGGAAGAACACTACAAGCACATCAAGCAAAAGACAACTTTCAGGTAGTTTCTACTACAGTGAAAAGGGCAATCAGCTAAATGAAAAAATTGCTACAGTGGCTGTCACTAGATGAAAAAATAGGGAAAAGACAAGGAATGTATTTTTTAATTGTTGAATATTGTGGTGTAGGTGAAACCCTAATGTAATTGAATCTGAGCCACTCAATACAAATTAATCCTAGCCATTCATTTGGGCTTTGGAAAACTATAAATAGGGGCTTGCCCCTGATTTGTAGGGGTTGGAGAATTGATGTAAAGACATTTTGCAGCAATAGAAAGCAACATTGCATGATTTATGGGTGTTCCTTTTGAGTTTGCTCTTTATGTATGCATGGTTCACCTTCCATGTTAGTTTTAGTGTTAGTTTCTTGAATGGGAGTGGTGATGGTGTTTTGCTCTGCTTTAGTATTTGATGGATTTTCAATGATGCTTTTGTGGTTCATTGATGATGAGTCACTTTGCAAAGCTAGTCCGAGCCATTACTTCATTATCATTGCAACTTAGTTCAATTACATGTGCATGATGTGCAGTAATTTGAAAATCTAATCCTTAGAAGATTGCACTGGTTTTGTGTAGCTGTAGGTTTCTCTTGGTCAAACAAAACTCAGTTTAGGAAGTCTGCCTACTTTAGCAGCCATCATTGTTACTGTTCATCTGTAGCTTAGGATTAGGAATAGCTTTCTTAACCCTTCCTTTGCTATTTCTTTTAATCCTTGGTTAGAGTAGGACCCAAAGCATCACCATGAAGCTAAATCTGATGAACTTGATGAGTTTCTAACTTGCTATTTTGGAGGGATGCCACTCGCTCATTCACTTTCAGCACTTTGAAACTGTATTTCAAAACCTAACTTCCATGCTTTGTAACTCATCCGTAAGTCTGCCTTGTGATTCCAGCAAATCACATCAAACTACTAAGGTATCTAAGCATTGTCATGACCTGACATCCGAGAGACCTTGGGATAGTGTTATGCAATTCGATTGTGGAAGATTGTCTTTCAAGAGAGGTAGCACACCTATGCACTGCCTGTGTTGAGAAGTGCATGAAAACACCATCAACAGGTAGTAACCCCCAACTTCTCCCTAAGATACTCAAAAGTATCATGTAAAAGAGCCTTAGTAAATATATTAGCAATTTGATCCTTTTTAGGCACATCCTTCAGTCCGACTTCATTCTCCAACACCTTCTTTCTCAATAAATGATATCTGATAGATATACAATTTTTTCTTGAATGCATTACTAGATTCTTTGAAATGTTTATTAAACTTTTATTATCATAGAATATAGGGATAGGATCATCACATATCAAAACTATATCATTCAATTTTTTCTTCATCTATAAAACTTGTGTGCAACAAGATGTTGCAACAATGTACTCAGCTTCTGCAATGGATAAAGAAACTGAATCATGTTTCATGCTTAGCCATGAAACCAATCTTCCTCCAAGAAAGAATGCATGACCACTTGTACTCTTCTGGTCATCCATGCAACCAACCCAATTTGCATAAGTGTAAGCACTCAATGTGAAATCAATATCCTTAGGATACCACAAGCCATAATACAAAGTTCCTTTTGGATATTTGAATATTGTCTTCACAACTATAACATGTGATTCTTTAGGTTCTGCTTGAAATTTGGCAACCAAACATACTACATGCATGATATATAGTCTAGTAGCAGTAAGATACAACAATCCACCAATCATAGATTTGTACATGCTTTGATCATTTTTAGGAGATTCATCATTTTTACTCAATTTGCATCCAATCACCATAGGGGTACTAACCGGTTTGGAGTCATCCAATCCAAACTTATTCAACAACTCTTTGACATACTTTGATTGTGAAATGAATATCCCCTTGTTAGCTTGATTTACTTTAATTCCTAGAAATAAATTCAACTCACCAATCATAAACATTTCAAATTATTTTTGCATCTCCTCTACAAATCTCTTGCACATACCCTCATTTCCTGGGTATGTGCACGATTATGATGGGCCCAAAAGTGGAAATATGATGGGTATGTGGCTAATGAATTTCTTTTTACCCAAATTTGATGAAACAAAAAGGGTTTTTAAAGGAGATTCTCAACTTTCCATGAAGTAAAACTATGTTTTACTTTGAATTTAATAAGAAATTATTATTCATTTTCTATTCAAATTACGACTAAAGTCCCAATTGATAGATTGATTGAAAAGTATCTATAGATTTCAAATAGTATCACATTTTTTTAATCCAAAACATGCGTCACATTCTATGCTTCACATACTATAGGATTAAAAAAAAGAAAAATTGAATTTCATGAAGTTTTGACCAAGTTAAGGTGGTCAGACATACGAGTTTTTTATATTTTTTAAAATTTGTACAAAAACTCATAATTAATTATTTATTTGCAAAAAATTACAAAAAAATATGCATCACATCAAGACATGTCCTCTACTTATATCTAAAATCTTATAAAAATATTATCATTTTATCATGGGTTAGGGTAATACTAATGACTCTACTTCTTATTTTCCCTAAAATTTAAGTACTAATGTGATTGAAATTTCAAATTTTCACCAAATAGATTTTTTTTAAAGAAACCTAGTAGCTCTGGAAACTACATTCAATTTTCTATAGATTCTATTCTTACATGTTTTTGAAATAATATAGATAAATTATTCAAATTTTTATGTCAAGTTGCCTAACTCTGATTTTTCTTATTTTTTTGCCATTTAAGGGCCTATTTTTTCCATGATGATCTTGCACATACCCTCCTCCAAAGATGATATCATCAACATACACAACCACTATCAACATTCTATTTCCTTCAACTTTGAAATAAAGATTACTTTCTATAGAGCCTTTGTTGAATCTTTGTTGTGTCAAATAATTGTCCAATCTTGCATACCATGCTCTGGGAGTTTGTTTAACTCAATATAATGCCTTTTCCAACTTACAAACCATATTCAGTTTATCTGATAACTAAAATCCCTCCAATTATTCCACGTACACTTCTTCTTCCAATTATCCATTCAAGAAAGCAGACTTGACATCCATCTGATATACCTTGAAGTCTTTGTGAGTAGAAAATTCCAAGAACATCTAAATAGCCTCCATTCTTGCTACAGGGGAAAATGTCTCTTCAAAGCCTATTCCTTCAACTTGTGAATAACCTTTGCATACAAGTCTTTCTTTGTTTCTCACAACTTCACCATTCTCATTCAACTTATCCTTGAACACCTACTT
>VDFB02000015.1:368927347-369345064 GCA_007258455.2 Sequoia sempervirens | reverse complement strand
CATTTGGCTACTTTAAAGTAATTACTCATAACATACTAGTGTTAGCAATTTCTTTAAAGTGGGGGCATACATTGGCATTATTTTGATTGCAATTTTCATTTTTTATGTTCCTTGATGTAACTTTCTTATTGCATGTGACGTGTTTTCCTCTTTTTTGTGACATTGCAGATAGTGTCCTTCAAGAGTGACTTATCTTAGCATATTATATTCCCCTTAGTGGCAATGTGATGCATTGCATCCCTTAAGTAGTGAATATTTTATCCTCTGATTAGTCCTCTGTTGGAGAAATTAGGAACGATTTCCCCTAAGGGTAAGACCTAATATGAACTAAGCAAAATCTCTTTGAACATTCCTCTTTCTTGTTGTATTTTCCTTTTGTCCTTATTAAAGTCATGGAGGTACATGACTTTGATATGGACTTCCTAGGGCTCACCTAGTGGACACATAGCTTCATTAGCCATTGTGAACATGCATTTTCCTTTTTTTCCTTATTAAATTCATGGATGTATGGCTTTGATATGGTTTTTTGGGGCTCACCTAGTGGAAACCTAGCTTCGCTAGCCCTTATGAGCATGGATTTTTGTACCTTATTAAAGTCATAGAGGTATGGCTTTGATATGGTCCCATAGGGCTCACCTAGTGAACACCTAGCTTTACTAGCCCTTATGAGAATGCATTTCATTTGCATAGTGGACAGTGCATTCCACTTGTAAACCTCTTATAGCCTAGACCTAGTCCACCGTGTTTGATGACCAGTTCAAGTTTGATCCATTGTAGTTTTCCTTTTTCTTTTTTCTTTTTTCCTTTTTCCTATTTTCGATGGTGTATGTTTGTGATTTGATTATGGCTTCATATATCATTTGTAAGTATGTTCTTTTGTACTTATTTTGGTTTTCCATAGGATCTTGATCCTAGGGGCTTGGCCACGCTCTTGATTATTGTCATCCTATCTTATTAACATTTGTACATTGGAACCACTCTTGATTATGTGGTTGGCTACTTTAGTGTGAGTTTGAAGAAAGTTAATTCTCTCACTACAATGGGGGTTAAATGTAGTGTAGTAGAATGCATACCCTTACATTCCACACTTGTTTGGGCCCACCTTGCTCTATTTATAATTATTTATGGCTTAATTGGTCCTATTTTGCATTCACAAGCCCTATGAATTATATTTTTCTAGCTAATCCCAAAATTCTCCAATGCATAAATGATAATTTAATGATTTCATTAGAGTGTTCCTGATTTTTGGGTTAGGACTAAAATGCCACCTAGGGCATCTTTGTCCCCTAATGGTCTTGGGACCCTGATTTTGAGATATCTTGATTGGGCCCCTTTTTGGTGTTTGTTCCCCAAGTTTTTAGGACATGGGACTAAGATGCAACCTAGGACGTCTTAGTCCTCCTTGAGTCTTTTTAGAGATTTAATTAAAAAATTTGGTAGGATTTAGCCTCCTTTATAATGAATTCATATGTCAGCTTGGTGTAATGTAATTTTGGGATATTAAGCATAAGTATAAATACAAGGTTTGTCCTCTCATTTTCTCCTAACAAGAAATCTAAGCAATCATTCCTTTTGTGAGGGAATTCAAGAGCATTTTATCAAGAATTTGGAGCCATCATCAAGATTGAAGCATCATATCAAAGAGCTTTCTTGCATCATGTGTGTTGTTGTGCTAACATTTGTGATGTAGGATTTTGATTCAAGCAAGCAATTCAAGATCATATCTTTGGTTCAAGATCCATACCATTGCAGCCATTGCACACAAGTTTGTAGAATTTATATTGGTTTCATGAGTTGTAGCATTGTATGTTGTTCATTCACCACTTCCTTCACTATTTCTATTTCATTTCAATGTTTAATTACCAACAAGGGATTTGACCAAGGAAAATCCCTATTCACTAACAATCAACAAGTTTTTTCCATCTTGCATATTTGTGATTGCAGATCTAAATTGAAGTCTTGAAGATCACTTGGAGTGCAAAGTTATAAAAGTTTCAAAGTAGCATTACTCATGAAAACTCACCTATAGGTTGAATCCGGAAGTTTTAGAACCTGAGCTCAGACAAGAACCTAGTGCAAACCTTGGAGCTCAAGACCACATTCAAAGTTTTCATAAATTTAGAGTGGGACTAATATGCCACCTTAGGCATCTTAGTCCTCCCAAGCATATTTTTCAAAGATTCCTTCAAATCCGATTCTGACATTCGAAGACTTTGGATTTTCCCTAAAAAATAACAGTGAGACTAATATGCCATCATGGGAATCTTTGTCCTCCCTGGAATTTCTAGATAGCTTCTTTGCATTTCTAGAATCCTCACAACATCTCCAAGCTTCCCAAGTACACACATCCTAACTTCTAGCTTCATATTTTTCTATTATATTTTTCTTCCTAGGTCATTTAGCATTCATTTGCATATCACATTTTCTTTTCCAAGAATTTTCTTGGTGGTGAACCCCTTAAAGCTAAAATAACCCCCTCCTAGGTCCTCCTCATTGTGAATTGACTCACCTTGTGAGGGTGTTAGTCAATCCAATCAGGACTCCTAGGACATTGAGTTATTGTGTGGAGAAAGGAGAGATATTTATATTCCCCCCTTCTTCCTATTAATCAATATTGATAAGTGTGTACGTGTGGTATATGTATACATATGCATATACATGTTGTTAGATCCCATTGACATGTATGTGCATATATAACATACTTCGACATACGTCCAACTTGTCCACATGATCGTAAAAGCACAAGAAAGATCTCAAAAGCTCAAACAAATAAACATCACCCAATGCAAGGAAAAGTAAACAAGACTCTCAAATGTAGACATAGCAGCTAAGGGCGACTTACCTACTACCCACAAACTAACTCAACTCAATCATTCTAATGTGGTGTGTGTTGCTGCTCAGATAGTTTACTTTCATTGGTTACCCAACCAAGATATTCTCCCAAGTGATACTTCCCCTCCACTTGGAGGAATGGAACACATACCTACATCCACTAACACATGCAAATGACAATCAATTGTTCATAACAAAATGCAATATGCATAAACATCTTCAAAGTTAGAATAATGATAATTCAATAACCTTTCATTCACATATATACAATATTTCACCATGAATAACATCAACTAAGATAAAATATGAGACAATCATCAAATGAGATAATATTCATATTGATAACAAGGTACAATAATAATTTATTCATCTTCAAAATTCACATTACATCCATATTTACCTTATGTAGTAATAGTAAATAGTATCTCTATATTTGGGGTGTGCAATACTTTCCCCCTTATGAATCATCATCCCTGATGACCTAAGGTATTATTCAAAACATAAAAACTAACATTACATTAATCAACATTCTTAAAAGCACAAAGAATATGATGAAATTTCTGCTGAATTTCTACATAGCCCACCCAAGTAGCTATGTCTTCTACATACTGGTCCCACTAGACTTTGCACTGCATGACCTCTCTGTTACACAAGTGTAGCTTATGTGTTCCTAGTAGCTTGATGGGCTCAAGATTTTCTAATCTAAGATCCTATACCTACAAGGTAGTCCGATCAATTACATGATTATCCCCTAGTATATACTTTTTAAGGTAGGACACATGGAAGACATTATGCATTCTAGCAAGAGCTGGTGGAAACGTTATCTGATAGGCTACTTGATTCACTTCCTCTAGAATCTCAAAAGTTCCAATGTAATGCGAGGCTAACTTAGAAGACTTTCAAAATTTAATGGAGCTCTTGTGAGGTTTCACTCTCAACAATACTTTGTCACCTAAAGAAAAATTATGAGGCACTCTCTTAGTGTCAGCATAAATTTTCTATCATTTGTTAGCTTCAGCTAACCTTTGCTTAGCTACCTTAACTTGTTCATTCATTTCAACCAACATTTTTGGTCCAATACTTACTTGATCCTCAAGTTTATCCCAACTTATAGGAGTTTGACACTTTCAGAAATACAAAGCTTCGAAAGGAGCCCTCTTTATTGTAGAATGATAAGAGTTATTATAAGAAAATTCAACTAAGGGTAAGTAATCCTCCCTCTTGTATTACTGATCCATGCAATGCATCCTAAATAGATCTTCTAACACTTGGTTTACCCTTTTCATTTTCCCATTTGTTTCTGGATGATGCATTAAGCTTATATTTAATTGAGTCCCTAGTACAAAAAATAAGGTTTTCCAAAACCTATAGAAAGTGACTCATGCATCCCTATCTAAAATTATCTTTTCAAGAATTCCATGCAATTTAAACACTCACTGGAAAAATTTTCTTGCTATGATAGATGCCCCATCAAGTAAGTTCACTAGTATAAAATGTACTACTTTTGTAAGATTATCTACTACCACTAGTATGGCATTGTGCTTATTCATTGACATAGGAAATCCTTGCACAAATTCCATACTTATGACTTTCCACTTCCTTTTTGGTATATTGTGTGGGTATAACAAGCTAGTAGGATGATGATGCTATGATTTCACCCTTTGTCACTCAAGATACCTAGCAACAAAACTAGCGAAATATCCCTTCATTCCCTTCTAGAAGTATAATGTTTTTACATCAATCATCAGTTTTGTCACTCCAAGATGTCCAAATTATGGTGCTTCATGTATTTCCTTCCATACCATATTTCTTAATTCCTTTACATTGGGTACATACATTCTACCCTTATATCTAAGTATTTCTTTAGGTTCAAATTGAAAACCTTCATATCTAGAATCGTATTGATTATCAGTCACTGTTTTCTTAACTTGCAATTAATACTCACCCTCGCACATTTGGAGCACTTGCCCCTTGAAATTGGTTTGGATTTTTACTATTGAAGAAATGTGTCGTCGTTGACTTAATGCATCATGTTAGGTATCAAGAACGTAGGTTTTGAACCTTAAGAGGGTTCCAATCTTTGAATACGTTTTTGGCTAATGAACAGAGTCAATATGGTTGATCACCCCCTGCTCTTTAGGCTCTGATAGACCTAGGTGGGTGTACCTAAATTATAAGGCATATTTAATGTTTAAATGTGATCTCTAACTTTGGCAATCTACTCACTATGGCACGTGGGTGTGAAGCAGATGCAAAGCGTACTAACTAGTTCCTAATGAAAGTGTTTAAATAATCAAGAGTGTGAATTGAATTTATATAAAAATGTTCTAAATTTGACCAGTGCCTAATCTATTGGGTGAATGGAGTTAAGAAGTGGATGGTGATGATGGAGACATATTTGTGAAATTGGTAGATCTACTCCTCAGCTTAACTCTAGTTTTTGGGCACTTTTAAATGTTTGCACCTTGTACAAGTGTGCAGGTTAGTTGGTTACTATACTCTTCTTTATTAATCGAAGTGTTATCCTCCAAAATTACTATGATAGCATGAAAGGATTTTTAATTCTTATCTTTGAGGGAAATCAATCAAAATACCCATTGTAAAAGGATTTTAATCCCTAGCAAAAACCAATTAAAATTGATTTATCTGAAAGGATTTTAATTCACTCTAACTAGAACCCAATCAAAACAACCACATAGCAACAACAAATGTGTCTTGACAAATTGTGTGAATTTGAATAACTTAAGAGAACCACTTTGAAGATAGCACATCAACACATAAGAATGTTCATTATCAACACAACAATTGAACACTAGAAGTGAATCACCAATTATAAGCAATCTTCTCCATTATATTGCTCCAAAATATATACATTTATAGAAGAATTATTTGAAATGTGAAAGTGGGTGGATGGAAGTAGAATGGTGGTGATAATGATTTTCTAACCTACTGGGTATGTGCAGGATCATCATGGGAAAAACAGACCCTTAAGTGGCAAAAAACTTAGAAAAATCAGAGTTAGGCAACTTGACGTAAAAATTTGAATAAGTTATCTATATTATTTAAAAAATATGTAACAATAGAATCTGTAAAAAATTGAATGTAGTTTCTAAACTACTAGGTTTGTTTTTTTAAAAAATCTATTGGGTGAAAAATTTAAATTTCAATGCAGTAGTACTTAAATTTTAGGGAAAAAAATAAGTAAGTATTTGTCTGACCACCCTAACCACAATAAAATGATAATATTCATTTCTAAGATTTTAGATATAAGTAGAGGACTCATGTTTGGATGTGATGCATATTTTTTTATAATATTTTTCCAAGTAAATAATTAATTATGATTTTTTTTATTACAACTTTTAAAAAATATAAAAACCCGTATGTCTGACCACCTTAACTTGGTCAAAACTTCATGAAATTCATTTTTTCTTTTTTAAATCCTATAGTATACGAAGCATAGAATGTGATGCATGTTTTGGATTCAAAGAATGTGATACTGTTTGAAAGCTATAGATGTTTTTCAATCAGCCTATCAATCAACACTTTAGCCATAATTTAAATAGAAAATGAATAATAATTATTTATTAAATTCAAAGTAAAGCATAATTTATATTGGTGGAAAGCTGAGAATATCCTTTAAAAACCCTTTTCATTTCATCAATTTTGGGTTAAAAAAAAGTCATCAGCCACATACCCTCCAAATACCCAACATATTGCCACTTTTTGGCCCATCATGATCTTGCACATACCCTACTATCTAATTCTACCCTTCAATTTTTATTTCATCCTTCATATAAACATTGTATTTTCAAGAGTTATTCAACTATTTGCATATCTATCCAGTGTAGCTTTTAATTTAATTAATTGTCTTTGACAAATTAAAATACTTCAACTTTAATCCTCACCTTTGTAATCTCTGTCAAAATTAATTCTAATGATAATTATAATCTTTCCTTTTCTAGAAAACAAATTTATTTTCATCCAATTAGAAAAATACTCCATGGGTAAATTCAATTACCCACTCTTTAATCCCAGTGGTGAAAATATTTTACTTTATTTACCACTAGTGAAATTCACATCCTCCTAATTCCTTGGGTAAAAATATTTGCTTCTTTTATCATCTATGAAATTCATTTTCTCTAGTAAAGTGATATTGTCTTCTAGATATTCACCACATATGATAATAATATTTTATCTCCTTCACTGGGATGTCATACTCACATTAAAGCTTTGGAATGAATTCACTATAGAAGTTAATATTACCCTTCATCCATGATTTTGTCTTTTTGACCTATCAGAGAGGATTACATCTTTGTCTTCCTGATATTGGTGTTTCTCCCTAATAAACTCTTCAAACTATATACTTGGTAAAAATATTTCACTTAGTGAAAACACTTTACAACACCTTCTATGCTTCCATCAGAAGTTATATTCTTACTTGATAACATTTAATTAGAATTTTGGGCATCAGAGCATTGAAGAGACTTAGAGAACACTCTCTCTGAAATGCCATAGTGTCTTTGATATATAATTTTATACTCATCACTTTATCAGTGAGACCTCAAATTAACTCCTATCGATATCATTATCTATCTCTGATAAATTCATATACTTTCCACAGTAGTTTGTCATTCTATTGGCAGGACTTTGACGTGACTCCCAGTGATACAACTTGGTCTCTCTGACTCAGTTCATTTATTTTAGGGTTTTCTTCTCTGTTGATTCTAGAATAAGATGATCTTCACGAAACCAGTCTTCTATCATTCTCACCATCTTTATCTTGCAATGGATATCACTAAACATTGTATCCCCACAATCACATCCAAATCTTCTTCTGGTCTATAAATTTTTATTTTTTTCCTGGACTGATAATAAATGTGATTGGAACAAGACACAAGCTCTCCATATGTCTTACAAGATATATGATATGATGCATGCCATTATAGTGAGAGCCTATTTTACACTGTTTTATTTAGCACCATCGTTAATCATTATGAAATCAGTTCATATCAACCTCTCAAACTTTACTCCTTCCCCACTAAAGATTCTTCCAATTGAGTTGGTCAATGATGTAAATTAATGCATTGTGGAGAAATTGCTCTTGCTTATGAAGCATCATTTTTGAGATGCTTAAAAATTTACTCTTCAAATTTGTGACAAATGATGAGGCTTATGGGAAAAAGGTGGGATAAATCCATAGTTTGTCAACTTAAAGTGCTTCAATCATAAAGCAATGTGATAGCAAAACCATTGATGAAGCATCAGTTCATTTTTGTAGTCGAGCATCCTTCAAAATCATACATCACACTTCTTTCATTAGATAGGTAGATTGATAGCTTGGATGGGAGTATGTGTTCAGTAAGATGTATCAAGTATATGAAGATTTGAACAAATAGCTGCAACTTCCCTAAATGCTTTATCACTGAAATATGACCATTTTGTCATGTATAAAGATGTTAATGGTGGGTAGAAAATTGCCACAGTACAAATATCTGCATTTGAAAGCTTGCAACAAGAAGCCACATCACACTTATGGAGGATGTTATTTCTCATTCACTAAATGCTAATTAATATGTAAGACTTCAAGTTCCAAACTAAGGGATTTGGATGAAAAACTTTCATCTGGAATTATCACTTCAACTTTCCCTTGGTGTATATTGGAAATATCATCACCATCATATTCAAAACAAATTTTCTTATCAATGAATTTATTTGTATGTGAGCTCCTTTTTCCGTTGAAATGATGCTTGGAAAAGCTTGCACAATGTTTTATGATTCACTCAAAATCTACATGGTGAACAACAGATTGGATTTTTTATTTTTATGATAGGTATGCTTTTCCCCTTGGCCTTGCCATTTATTGCAATCAATGCATTGTATTGACTTTGTATGGATCACCAAAAATAGTTCCTATCCTTTTCTCAACCAAATGCACTTGCTCCGATTAGATCCAAATACAAGTGGAATTGGGTTATGGCCTTATATGCACAGTTGCTAGTAGTCTTTGCAATGCCCTCTTTTCCACACTTCACTAATTCGCATGTTTCATATTTTGAATCTCTTATTTTATGTAGGTTGAGAAGGTGCCACAAATATGCCTTCCAGTTGTATTAATTGAAGTTCCCCGAAGTCCTTTCACTGATGTATTTGTTTTGGTCATTATCTTTGTAGCTTTAAAGATTTGAAGTAATATCTTTGTATGTTGAGTCAACCAAGTATCAAAAAGAGATTGCAATGGAGTTGAAATAAGACATTTCACACATAAAATTTCTTCACGCGTGGTCAAATCCAAACAAATGTTTCCCATTTTCTTTTTTTTTAATTTTGAGAACATATGCTACTACCTTTTTATTGCTCAACTTTGAGGAGAAATTATTTGCTAAGATCTAACAATCTCGGCTACAAAGTAACCAAATTCATCCATTTGTTTGTCCACATCAAGAATCATTGTATGCTGAGATGCTATCTCATGGCTCCTTTAATTTACTGTCTATTGTGATAGTGGAGTTGCTTTAATTCTATTTTAATGATCACCACCATTTATGCTATTGTACATTGCCCTTTTACTTTTGTTCTATGAATATGTTGACTGTTATGTATCAACCAACATTGTCTTGTACTGTATGCTCTTAGTACATTATTTTTATTATCATTCCATGCTATTACATATATCAATATGAAAATTTTGAGAGAATCATCATTGGAAATAAATAACTCTAATGTCCTTTGGTGGTTGTATCATCTTTTAGATCTGGTTCCAATTTGTTGATGACATCCAATTTAGTCTCTTTGTCAAATTTTTTCTTAAAGGTCTCTCTTCCCAAAATAATCATGAGTACAACCCCAAGTAATTTGGATCCCATGGTATTTTATTTTTTGCAATCATTCCATCAAAACTCAAAATACATCTTAGACTGAAGTTGGTAATTATCATAATTTTTTTTCTGACATCTTACATTTGACAAAAATAGATCAAGTCACCTTCAGAATTGCCTTGATAAACTGATCAAATTTTCTCTTGGAGCCACTAAAATTTACAAGTATGTTGAATTATGATAGGGGAGCATGGTTTTTAGATGGATTGGTAGGAAGTCACGAGCATTGCAAACTGTTAATGTTGAAAGTTTCTTACATGGCATTTTCTAAAAACTACCACTGCCAAACTCAACTAAAACTCTCCAACTTGCTATTTTGTAAAAATATCAAATGTGATTCTAAGAAGCTACCACCCTGTATATTAGTTCATTTAGGTGAAATGAACATGTGTGAAAAATGGATTTTCACCAAACCTCTTCCCTCATAAAATATCAAGCATCAAAGTTGACCTTTCAGAGCTTTCTGGAAATGTAGTCATGAAAATTGTGTAAAATTCATTTGGTTTTGATTTTTGAAAAATACCAAATAAGGTATTGAAGCTCTAAAAATAGGAATAAAGTTATATTGAGGTGGGAAGAATCTTAAATAGCAATGTCTTCATCATGAAAATATCCCAATTGGTTAATATCATTCTCCAAAGTTGACCCTTTTGGCAGATTTGGCATTGTCTAGCCAACAAACCTTCCTAGAACCCATCAAATTAATATTTTGAAACCTTGTCAAAATTTATTGTAAGAAGCTAAAATCAGGCATGAACATTCAAATTTTTCAAGTAAACATGCTTGCAAGGTAGTTTTGCATGAGATTGCATTGGCTTCATTTGATGATTTTTCAAAGTAGGCCATTTGAGCATATTTCACCAGTGTATCTTTGGGTGTTGAAATCAATTTTTTTTTCATTATGGGAGCCCTAAATTTTGCAAAAAATTGCATGAAATTTCAGACTCCAATAGTGGCTTCGTGTGGGGATGTATGCCCCTTGTGGGCATAGCAAGAATCCAAGTTTTCGGTGGAGCAGACCAAATGCCTTGTCCATTGGGTAGAAAAAAAAAATTGTGCTTTGAATTGGTATGATTTGAAAAATCACACCACAACTGATGGATCAAGGCCACCCAAAAAGAAATGCCTTTATTTCCCTCTGTCATATACCTTATTTTGGTTTGAGTTCATCAAGTTCCTTTTGAAAAATTTCATGCAATCTACCATGATGTACCTACTGTCATTTGAAAGTTTCAAGATAACTCCACCTTCATCATTTCTCTTATTTCCTAATCTATTATGCTGTTCATAATTAGGCATAATCTGAAAACTCATGCCCCATTCATCACACCAAGAATTTTCATCCTCAATGCAACATTTTCTATCATTGGGCTCATTGTCATGTATCATAGAATGAACTCCTAGATGGTTCATGCTATTTATTCCATCATTTGAATGTTTCTCACATGGGTCTGAAAAATTTGCCACATCAACATCTTCTGAGACAATAAGATCTGAAACATTTTCCATTTCTTCTATGTCACTAATTGCAAATTTTTTTATCCATACAATCATCATTATGGACACAAATTAATCAATCTTGAACATTCAACATCCTTCATATGAAAACCAATTTATTTCTTGAAAATCTCCAATTCTAGTTTATATATGTCTTCTTGAACTAGGATAGACACAAAATTTGGATCAGCTTCAAGAGTTTTCTCATCACTGTCACACAAAGTGCTTTCACTATCAAAGAAAATGCATGCTAGACATGAAACATCCAAATCATTCCCATGTGTATATCTCTGATATTCCATTGTTAGAAAATCTGAAATTTGTTCACTATTGAATGAACATGCCCCTTCATTATACAATGGATTTGAAAAAAAATGAAAACCACTTTCAGGTGTACAAACTTCTTCTACATCAATTGTGTCACTATGGTACCCAACTACAACTAGATGTATTATTTTTTCACTGTCAAATGGACTTGATTCCTCTTCTGCATTTTCTGTTGCTTCTTTGTCTTGATCTCCATTAAAATTGCAAGAACCACTTAATTGAAAATCCACATGATTTTCATCAAAATCTAGATTTTCAATGGATTCTTCATAACATGCACTGTTCCCACAGTCACAATATGATATGCAAGAGAGACCTTCTATATTTCCATCCTCATTATGCAATCTTCCATAGAAACTATTTTCACTTGCATGTATACCCATCCTCTATGGATTGATAATAATCCTTCTCCTCTTCATCATAATAGGGCATGTTGTCCTCTTTCGTTTCAGCTTCAAATTTATTGTTGTTAATGCTATGCCAATGCATACATGGTTGTATCTCCATATCATTTGACTCATCGATGATATATTCCTCAGGAAGTGTGTTTCCAACAACATCTTCAATATTGCAATCATCCTCCATGGTGGAAAATTGGTCCTCAACCATTTCATCTTCATTCGAATATGAGATATCATCATTAAGAGTTTCGCTTACACATGTTTCTTCTACTGGCTACATTGTTTGATCCATTTCTCTATATTTATCCATACCATTCTTTGTGTTATTAGATTTAGCATTGCAAGAATTCTCATGCCTAAGTATCCATAACCATAGCTCCCCAATAGTAGTTGGATTTGATGACTCATACAAATGAACTATATCAGGATCATATATTCTCATGAATTGCTCAATCAGGATGTGATCATTAGGTAGAAGATTAAATGGTATTTTCAAATGGATTTTCAACATTCTGTTGAGTAAGGAACATGTAGATTCTCTTTTATGTCTTCTTATGCCAAAAAGATCATCTAAGAGATTTTGACCTCTTTCTTGAATATGTGCATACTCATCATCTTTGTCCTTCAAATAATCTATGAATTTATTTGCAAGTTCATTCCACGAAGCTATGGAATGTGCAGGAAAGATGGAAAATCAATATTTAGCCAGATCCTTTAATGTTCTCACAAAGAGTCTCATGATAACATCCTCTCTAGTGATTTGATAATTCATCATTAAGTCAGTGAATTGCTATAAGTGCATGCTAGCTGATTTCTATCCCTTAAATTTTGGAAAAATATTTTTTTACATCCAAAGGGACAAGATGTGGGTAGCGTTGGATATTATTGAAATTTAATGGTCCATAAAGGTCTGAGACATACATGTTTCTTTGTGGACATGGTTGGCATTTTTTACTATTTTGATGAGGGGCTTGATATTGATAATGTCAGGCATGTTGGTTGTATTTAGGAGGACATGATAATCATTTGTGTGATTTGAGGCTTGTAGTGTAAAAGTGTTTTGTTGTGAATGATATGCATTACTTTTGTTGCCAAGATTCCCAATTGTACCATAATGTGTATAGGGAAAATAATAGTTTTTTTACATGCTTTAGCCTTTGAATTTTATTTCTAACTAGAAATGTTGTAATTTAAAAAATATTTTTTTTGCATTCTTCATAAAGTTTGTTTTTTATAGTCGCCACCTAATTTTTCCAAAAGTAGGAAAATGAAATAGATTTTGAAATTGTTCTTGGTTTACCCCAGCAGAATCTCCTACTTAATCATGTGAGGTGAAATTTCAGGAAGCAAAAAAATTTATGACTCTATAATGAAAGATGGCCCACAACTCAATTTTCTTAAGTTTATCCCCAATAGAGTTGCCAATCTATTAGGTCTCAAAAATGTAGGTTTTGAACCTTAAGAGGGTGCTAGTCTCTTAATACATTTTTGGCTAACGAGCAGGGTGAATATGGTTGATCACCCCCTTCTCTTTAGGCTTTGTTAGACCTAGGCGGGTGTACCTGAACAATAAGGTAGATTTAAGGTTTGAATGTGATCTCTAACTTTTGCAATCTACTCACTATATCATGTGGGTGTGAAGTAGATGCAAATCTTACTAACTAGTTCCTAATTGGCAATCCCACAATAGTGGTTTACAATTTTTGGCCAAATTGGACATTGAAATTATTTTTTAAAATTAAATCTTCACATTCGGGGACCTATAGCAGCTAAACCGTGAAGAATTTGAAGATGATACAAACTAGAGTCTCGTCACATTTTTTCTATAGATTCTAAAAATATTTTTTTCAAAATTTTTAGAATCATATTTCACTTCTTTTTCTATCTCCCACAAAAACTAGTTTTTTCAAAAAATAACATTTTTAAAAAGTGACGACACCATATAACGCATAACTTTTTTTCCATGAAGGATAAAATTCTAATTTTTCAAATGTAGATTTGTAACTTTGATATCTAGTGCTTCCACTTGGTTAGATAGTTTTTTATTGAATATTTTTTCTTTAATCAAGTTTCAAAGTCAAACCAATTACAATTTAGACATAGCGTGACTGTATAACACATAAATTTTTTTGTGTATATCGAAATTCATTTTTTTTTCTATTGGATCAAGGACTTCAATATCTGGTGCACTCATATTTTTTATTTTTTTTTGATAATATGCTATTTTTCCACATGTGCAGAACAAGGACCTTCATTTTCAATGAAAAACCTATGTTTAATAAAACTAAAATATCAAATACATAATAAAACCAAAACATATTAAAATTATATTCGTTGGATAGCTCATTACGAGGACTACGATTCCAGTTGGGTTTGTGAATATTCCTCCATTTTCATCTTCAAACCAAGCTCAGAAGTGCCAAAATTCAATTTTTTTTCTGTCTCAGGGGGAATGAGGAATAAAGTGGGTTCGAACGAACCCCTAGGGTTTCAAGTGAACCACTAGGGGTTTGCTCGAACCAGGGTTCATTCGAACCCCCCTTCTATAAGGGGTTTTGATGGATTTTTTGGCGGGAAAGTATTAAGAGGGTTTGGTCAAACCTAGGTTCTACCGAACCCCTAATCGGTTCGTATGAACCCCTAAAATCAATTTTTTTTCCATGCATTCAGTTTTTGTGAGTTTTCCTTCCTCACTTCAATTGTAAATCACTATTGTGGCTTCACCCTAATGAAAGTGTTTAAATAATCGAGAGTGTGAAATGAATTTGTATAAAAAATATTCTAAAGTTGAATAATGCCTAATCTATTGGGTGAATGGATTCAGGGGGTAGATGGTGATGATGGAGGCAGATTTGTGAGATTGGTAGATCTACTCCTCAACTTAACTCTAATTATTGGACACTTTTAAATGTTTGCACCTTGCTCAAACGTGCAGGTTAGTTAGTTAGTTACTGTACTCTTCTTTATTAATCCCAGTGTTATCCTCCCAAATTATTGTGATAGCATGAAAGGATTTTTAATTCTTAGTTTTGAGGGAAACCAATTAGTATACCTTCTGTAAAAGTATTTTAATCCCTCGCAAGAACCAATTAAAAATGATCTATTTGAAAGGATTTTAATTCACTCTAACTAGAACCCAATCAAAGCAACCACACAACAACATCAAATGTGTCCTAAAAAATTGTATGTATTTGAATAACATAAGAGAACCACTTTGGAGACAACACAACAACACATAGGAATGAATATTAGTAGAATAGTTGAACACTAGAAGTAAATCACCAATTATAAGTAGTCTTCTCCATTATATTGCTTCAAAATATATACATTTATACAAGATGTCTTTGAAATGTGAAAACAGATGGATGGAAGTGGAATGGTGGTGATGATATTTTCTAACCTACTATCTAATTCTACCCTTCAATTTTTATTTCAGCCATCATATATACATTGTATTTTCAAGAGTTATGACCCTTTGCATATATGTCCTATGTAGCTCTTCATTTAATTAATTATCTTTGTCAAATTAAAATACTTCAACTTTATTCCTCATCTTTGTAATCTCTGTGAAAATTAATTCTAATGATAATTATAATCTTTCCTTTTCCAACAAACAAATTTATTTTCATCCAATAAGAAAAAAACTCCCCACGTAAAATCAATTACCCACTCTTTAATCCCACTAGTGAAAATATTTTACTTTGTATATCACTAGTCAAATTCATGTCCTCCTAATTCCTCATAAAAATATTTTCTTCTTTTATCATAAATTCATTTTCTCTTAAATTGATATTGTCTTCAAAATATTCACCACATATGATAATAATATTTATCTCCTTCATCATACTCATGTTAAAGCTTTGGAATGAATTCACTATCGAAGTTAATATTACCCTTCATCCATGATTTTTTCTTTTCGCCCTATTAGAGAGAATTACATTTTTGTCTTCCCGATATTGATGTTTCTCTCCGATAAACTCTTCAAACTATATACATGGTAAAAATATTTCACTTCTTAGTGAAAACACTCTACATCAATTTTTATGGTTCCATGGGTAGTTATATTCTTACCCAATAAAATTTAACTACATTTTGGAGCATCAGAGCATCGAAGAGACTTAGAGAACACTCTATTTGAAATGCTATAGTCTCTTCGATATATATTTTTATGCACATCGCTGTATTGGCGAGACCTTGAATTAACTCTTGCCGATATCGTTATCTCTCTCTAATAAATTCATATACTTTCCATAGCAGTTTTTCGTTCTATCGGTGGAACTTTGAAGTGACTCCTAATGATATAGTTTGGTCTCTTTGATACAGTTCATTTATTTTAGGGTTTTCTTCTCTATTGATTCTAGACCAAGATGATCTTCATGAAACCAGTCTTCTATCATTCTATCCATCTTTATCTTGCAATGGATATCACTAAACCTTGTATTCCCACAGTCATGTCTGAATCTTCTTCTAGTCCATATCAAACATTTAGTTTTCTTGGACTGATAATCAATGCGATTGGAACAAGACACAAGCTCTCCATATGTCTTACAGGATATATGATATGATTCACATCAATGTAGTGAGAGCCTATTTTGCAGATTGTTTTATTTACCACCACCATTAATCATTATGAAATCGGTTCATATCAACCTCTCAGACTTGATTCCTTCCCCACTGAAGATTTTTCCAATTGATTTGGTCAATGACGTAACTTAATGAATTGTGAAGAAATCACTGCTTCTTCTAAAGCATCATTTTTGAGATGCTAACAAATTTACAACTCAATTTTGTGACAAATGATGAGGTTTATGCTCTAAAGGCGGGATACATCTAGAGTTGACTTAAAGTTCTTCAGTCATAAAGCAATGTGATAGGGAGACTATTGATGAAGCATCAATTCATTTTGGTAGTCGACCATCCTTCAAAATCACACACATCAATTCTTTCATTAGATAGGTAGATTGATATCTTAGAGGGGAGTATCTAGTCAGTAAAATGTATCAAGTATGTGAATATTCAAACAAATAGCTGCAATGTATCAAGTATGTCTAAAGATGTTAACAGTGGATAGGAACCTGCCATAGTACAAATATCTCCATTTGAAAGCTTCCAACAAGAAGCCACATCACACTTATGGAGGATGTTATTTCTCATTCACTAAATGCTAATTAATATGGTAAGACTTCAAGTTCCAAACTGAGGGATTTGGATGAAAAAATTTCATTTGGAATTATCACTTCAACTTTCCCTTGGTGTATATTAGAAACATCATCACCATCATATTCAAAAAAAGAAATCTCATCAATGAATTCATTTATATGTGAGCTCCTTTTGTTGCTGAAATGATGTCTGGAAAAGCTTGCACATAGTTTTATGATTCATTCAAAATTTGCATGGTGAAGAACAAATTGGATTTTTTATTTTTATTTTTGCAATCAATGCATTGTATTGGCTTTGCATGGATCACCAAAATCAGTTCCTAGCCTTTTCTCAACCAAATGCACTTGCTCCAATTAGATCCAAATGCAAGTGGAATTGGGTTATGTCCTTGTATGCACAGTTGTCGGCAGTCTTTGCAATGCCCTCTTTTCCATGCTTCACTAATTCTCATTTTTCATGTTTTGAATCTCTTATTTTATGCAGGTTGAGAAGGTGCCAAGAAAACACCTACTAGTTGTATTTATTTGAAATTCCCCCAAGTCCTTTCACTGATGTATTTGCCTTGGTCATTATATTTGCAGTTGAATATTTGAAGTAATATCTTTGTATGTTGAATCAACAAAGTATCAAAAAGAGATTGTAATGGTGTTGAAATAAGACATTTCACACATAAAATTTCTTGAAACGTGGTCTGATCCAGACAAACATTTTCCCATTTTCCTTTTTGCATTGCACGAGAACATATGCAACTGCCTTTGTATTACTCAACTTTGAGGAGAAGTGCTTTGCTATGATGTAATAATTGTAGACATGCAAAATTAACCTTATGCATTTGATCAGGATCATTCATTAACCGAACTAGATGTCGCATTAGGACCATTCATCAAGTGCATTTTCATCCATTCATTTATCAAATAAACCTTATCATTCAACCTTCATCCTGCATTATCCATTTAATTAAATAAATCAAAAAGTCATTTAAATTTAAATCCTAAATCATATTCCATCATTTTCTGGATTTAAATAAATCAGAATATCAAAGTCTTGAAAGTCAAATCAGCTAATCAGCATTAATCAGCATAATCATCATCTAATCCTAATCTAATACTAATCGCATCCCACTTGCATGATCTAGACCTAGCCACTTGCACAATAAATCAATTTTATTGATTTATTAAAATCTCATTTTCTTTCAACATGACAAGTCAAACAGGGCATTTATTGCTCTCCTTTCTTGTCCCCCTCTCAAAATTTATTGCAAATTTGAATTTGAATTCTCCCTCTCATGGGCACTCTTCCCAAATCTTGCACATGCATCCACTAATCACATGATGACAAGTGTCCTCAACTCATTGGCTTGTTTTTGATCCCACATTGGTCCCTCTTCAACATTCAACATTTTGAAAATCTTTAAATAGCAGCTTCATCCTCAAGCAAATCCTTCACAATCTCCACAACTTGATGCAAGGTCATTCTCTTTGAGAACTTATCTTGTTCATTTATCATCTCCATCATCTATAGCAATTTCATCATCTAAGCTTATCAATCAAGGATTGGGAAAGGGTCACTAGCACATGTGACACCAATCCAATATGAGATAGTTTGCATCATGTTTTCTTATGCTTTTGCTTTAGATCCTTTGTCATTTGTTTTCATTTTGAACATGATGTGTTATTTCATAAGGATGTTGAATATCTTAATTTGTTGTTGAAATACAAATGATTCTGCAGGTTTTATTGTTAGTTTTCTAATCACATTTTGCAGATTATTTGTGCACATCAATATTCATTTTATGTTGACATGCTATCTCATGGATCCTTTAATTTATTTCCCATTGTGGTGGTTGAGTTGCTTTTATTCTCTTTTAACGATCACCACCATTTATGCTATTGCACATTTTCCTTTTACTTTATTCTGTGAATATGTTCATTGTTATGTATCAGCCAACACTGTCTTGTATTGTATACACTTAGTACATTATGTTTATTATCATTCCATGCTATGAAATATATCAATATACACAATTTGAGAGCATCATCATTGAAAATAAACAACACTAGTGTCCTTTGGCAGTTTTATCATCTTCTACATCTGGTTCCAATTTGTTGATGACATCCAATTTAGTCTCTTTGTCAAAATTCTTCTTAAAGGTCTCTTTTCCAAAAATCATTAAGAGTATAACCCCAAGTAATTTGGATCTCATGATAAGACTTCAAGTTCCAAACTGAGGGATTTGGAAGAAAAACTTTCATCTGGAATTATCATCACTATCGTATTCAAAACAATTTTGCTTATCAATGAATTAATTTGTATGTGAGCTCCTTTTTCTACTGAAATGATTCCTAGAAAATATTGCACATAGTTTTATGATTCACTCAAAATCTGCATTGTGAACAACAGATTGGATTTGTTATTTTTATAATAGGTATGCTTTTCCCCTCGGCCTTTCCATTTGTTGCAATCAATGCATTGTATTGACTTTGCATGGATTGCCAGAATTAGTTGGCAGTCTTTGTAACGCCCTCTTTACCACGCTTCACTAATTTGCATGTTTCATTTTTTGAATCTCTTATTTTATGCAAGTTAGAATATGTCTTCCACTTCTATTTATTTGAAATTCCCCCCAGTCCTTTAACTGATGTATATGTCTTGGCTACTATCTTTGTAGCTGAATATTTGAAGTAATATCTTTGTATGTTGAATCAACTAAGTATCAAAAAGAGATTGCAATAGAGTTGAAATAATACATTTCACACATAAAATTTCTTCACACGCAGTCTGATCCAAACAAACATATTCCCATTTTCTTTTTTTTCATTTTGAGAACATATGCTACTACCTTTGTATTGCTTGACTTTGAGGAGAAATGCTTCGCTATGATGCAACTATCTAGGCCACAAAGTAACAAAATTCATCCATTTGTTTGTCCACATCAAGATTCATTGTATGTTGAGATGCTATCTCATGGCTCCTTTAATTTACTGTCCATTGTGATAGTGGAGTTTCTTTAATTCTCTTTTAACAATAACCACCATTTATGCTATTGCACATTTCCCTTTTACTTTTGTTCTATGAATATGCTGAATGTTATGTATCAGCCAACACTGTCTTGTATTGTATGCACGTAGTACATTATTATCATTCCATGTTATAGCGTATATCAATATGAAAAGTTTGAGAGCATCATCATTGGAAATAAATAACACTAATGTCCTTTGGTGGTTGTATCATCTTCTAGATCTAGTTCCAATTTGTTGGTGACATCCAATTTAGTCTCTTTGTCAAAATGCATCTTAAAGGTCTCTTTTCAAAAAATCATTATGAGTACAACCCCAAGTAATTTGGATCTCATGGTATTTTTTTTTGCAATTATTCCATCAAAACCCAAAATACATCTTAGACTGAAGTTGGTATTTATCATAATTTATTTTCTAACATATTGGGTTCTGATGAAAATAGATCAAGTTGCCTCCACAATTGCCTTGAAAAACTAATCAAAATTTCTCCTAGAGCCACAAAAATTTACCAGTATGTTGAATTATGATAGGGGACTATGGGTGTCAGATGGATTGGTATGAAGTCAGTAGGATTGCAAACTATTAACTCTCAAAGTTGCTTACTCGACATTTTCGACAAACTACCACTGTCAATCTCAACTGAAACTCTCCAACTTGTTATTTTGTAAGAATATCAAATGTGATTCTAAAAAGCTACCACCTTGGATCATATTAGTTTACTTAGGTGAAATGAACATGTGTACAAAATGGTTTCTTACCAAACCTCTTCCTTCATAAAATATCAAGCATCAAAATTGACCTTTCAGAGCCTTCTGGAAATGCAGTCATGAAAATTGTGTAAAATTCATTAGTTTTAATTTTGGAAAAATTCCAAATAAGGTGTTGAAGCTCTATGAATTTGCATGAAGGTAGATTGAGGTGGGAAGAATCTGAAACAACAATCACTTCATCATGGAAATCTTCCAATCGGTTAATATTGTCCTCCAAAGTTGACCATTTTGGCAGATTTGACACTATGTAGCTAGCAAACATTCCTAGAACCCTTCAAATTGATACTTTCAAACCTTGTCAAAAATTATTGTAAGATGCTAAAATCAGGCATGCACATTCACATATTTCAAATGAACATGCTTGCAAGGTATTTTTTCATGAGGTTGCACCGGCTTCATTTTATGATTTTTCAAAGTAGGCCATTTGAGCAGATTTCACCAGTGTAGCTTTGGGTGTTGAAATCATTTTTCTCATTATGGGAGCCCTAAATTTTTCCAAAATTTGCATGAAATTTTAAGCTCCAACATGTTGACAACCCTATTTTCTTTTCCCTTAATATAACTAATACTAAAATCCTAGTCAGCAATTAACTCTAACCATTTTCTTTGTCAAACATTTAGGTTAGGTTGTGTTAAAAGGTACTTGAACCCATTAAGGTTAGTTCTCAACTCAAAGGATTTTCCTAGCAAGTAGTTCCTCCAAATTTACAATGAATGAACTACAGCTACAAACTCTAAATCAAGTGAGGCTTAATTCATCTCATATGGTTTAAGCTTCCTAGATTCATAAGCAATTACTTTCCCATCTTACATCAACACACCTCCTAACCCTTCTCCACATGCATTCATAATAACTGTAAAGTTACCTTTAGGATCTGGTACTTTTAAGATCAGCGTGGTGGTTAATTTCTCCTTGAGTAGGTCAAGAGCCTCTTGACACTTCTAAGTCCATTCAAATCTCTTTCTTTACTTTTGAAAAGAAGTAATTGGAAAAGGAGTCTTAGAAAAATTTGGGCCAAACTTCCTTTGATATCCTACCAAACCCATGAAACTTCTTACCTTCGATACGTTCTTAGGTATAAGCAACTTAATTATTGCTTTCATCTTAGCTGGATCTATAAAAATTGCATCCACTGAAATCACATGTCCTAAATAATGTACCCTCATTTGGAAAAATGTACACTTGGAAATTTTACCATACAACCTATGCTCTCTCAAACATTTGAAGGACCAGTTCTAAATACTTGCAATGTTCTTCCTCATTTCTAGAATAAATAAAAATATCATCTAGAAAAACTAGTACAAATTTTTCCAGGTAATCCACAAACACATTATTCATTAGGTTCATGAATGTTGTAGGTGCATCTATTAAAACAAAAGGTAAAATAGTGAACTCATACTGTCCATATCTAGTTCTGAATGTAGTTTTAAATATATCTTCATTTTTAACACTCAATTGGTGATATCCAGATCTCAAATCTATTTTAGAGAATATGGCGACACCTCTCATTTGATCATAAAGGTCATCAATGTATGGCAAAAAATACTTATTCTTAACCATAGCTTTGTTAAGCATGAGATAGTTGATACACAAACACAATGTGCCATCCTTCTTAAAAAGGATGAATGGTGATCCCCAAGGTGATACATTTGGTCTTATTGGTCCTTTCGACAATAATTCATCCAATTGTGTCTTAATTTCCATAAGTTTAGTAGTTGCCATCATATAGGGTACCTTAGAAATAGGTTATGACTCTAGAACTATATCTATAGATAGGTCAAATATTCTTTTTGGAGGAAACCCTAGTCACTCCTCTGGAAACGCATCCAAAAATTTCCTTAATATTGGATACTTCACATTTGCAATGCATGAAATACAATTGGCAACTCTAAATCATGCAAGGCATAATTCATCTCATATTTTTTAGGCTTCCTAGATTCATAAGCAATTACTTGTGCATCTTACATCAACACACCTCCTAACCCTTCTCTACATGCATCCCTAATAACCGTAAAGTTACCTTCAAGATCTGGTACTTTTAAGATCAACACGGTGGTTATTTTCTTCTTGAGTAGGTCAAAATCCTATTGACACTTCTTAGTCCATTCAAATCTCTTTCCTTTCTTTTACAAAGAAGTAATTGGAAAATTGATATTAGAAAAATTTGCGACAAACTTCCTATAATATCCTTCCAAACCCATGAAACTACTTACCTCCTATATGTTCTTAGGTATAGGCCACTCAATTACTACTTTGATCTTAGCAGGAGCTACAAAAATTCCATATTCTAAAATCACATGACCCAAATAATGTAACCTCTTTTGGAAAAAAGTACATTTGGAAAGTTTACCATACAACCTATGCTCTCTCAAATGTAGTAGGACCATTTCTAAATGCTTGCAATATTCTTCCTCATTTCTAGAATAAATCAAAATATCATCTAAAAAACTTAGTACAATTATGTCTATGTAATCCCTAAACACATTTTTCATTAGGTTCATGAATGTTACAGGTGCATTTGTTAAACCAAAAGGTAAAACAATGAACTCATACTGTCCATATTTGGTTCTAATGACAATTTTAAAGATATCTTCATCTTTAACCCTCAATTGGTGATATATAGATCTAAGATCTATTTTAAAGAATATGGTGGCACCTCTCATTTGATCAAAAAAAGGTCTTCAATGCATGGCAACAGATACATGTTCTTAATCATAGCTTTGTAAAGCATAAGATAGTCGATGCACAAACATAATGTACCATCCTTCTTCTTAACAAAGATGAGTAACGCTCCCCAAGGCGATACACTTGGTCTTATCAATCCTTTCAACAACAATTCATCCAATTGTGTCTTAAGTTCCATAAGTACAGTATTTATCATCCTATAGGGTACCTTAGAAATAGTTTCTGACCCTAGAACTATATCTATAGCAAAGTCAAATATTTTTCTCGAAGGAAACCCTAGTAACTCCTTTGGAAACACATTTTTCCTTAATATTGGATACTTCTCCATATCCGATTTTCTAGTTTCATCTATTTCACCATCTTCTAATTCCTATAAACTTTGGAAATATGAAACATCTCTATCCTTCTCAATTTCTTCAATCTATATGGTGAAGATTTTACATCCTTTCTTCATAGCTCTTATAAGTTGCATTGTCATAATTTTTCGAACCTTAACCTCCCTAGGTATCCCTTGGAATTTAACTTGATTTCCAAAATCATCTAGGCATTCTACAATCTTGGCATGGTAATCTACCTTAGCCCTATGTTTCCACAATAAATTCATACCTAGGATAACATCATATGATCTAGGACATAAAGGATAACTTTTGTAGTAAAACTAGGTAATTCTATCATATCCTTGAATAGACATTGATCAACCTTTGCTCTTTTCTGGTTTGTATATTCTACATTCCAAGACATTTCCATTTGTTTGACCTTTCTAGATATTTTTTAGCTATTCTAGGTGAAATGAAATTGTTAGTTGCACCAATATAAATAAGAATAGAAATAGGTAGGCCAAACAAAATACTTGGCATTTCGACTAGAGTTACTTGATGCTTTGCTTATCGATCGTCCACTCCTACATGTATCTTATGCTAGAAAATTGCTTATTGAGTGGATAATGGATTACCCTATGGTCACAATCCAAAAGCTTTATTGGGACACTCATTAGCATAGTGATCCCCTCTACATATAAAAAATCCTATATGTGGTCCTCTTCTCCCCATGGTTTCTCTACACTTATTCGTATTTTCACTAGCCTTATTGGTATTACCCATGCTAGTATCATTATTTTTCTACTCTCTCCTAAAATCCTTTCCATTATTTCGAAGTCATTCCCCATTTTTCCTTGGAGAACTTTGCATTGATTCCTCCTTGTTAGGAACTTCCACATCCTTCTTTTTCTCTTTTCTTTCTTTACGATTGCAATTATCCCTAAGATTTTGCTCCTACTTAATTTCTTTTACATATACAAGATCCATTGTTGTTGGACCATGCATATCCACTTCTCTTCCAATCTAACTATTGAGTCCCATTATAAATTTCCAAATACGGAAGAACTCATCCTTTTGATATATGGGAACATAGCGCAAAATTCAGGTAAACTTATCCTAGTATTCATTGACTATCATATTACCTTGCCTCAAACCTTTGAAATCTAAAAGTTTTTGGTCATAGTAAATTTTTGGTAACAATATTTTATAGAAAATATCCAAAAAATTATCCCCATGTCAGTTTCCATGAGTTGATGTTAAGTTACAACTTCTTGTTCATCCACCAATTAAAGGCTTCCCCTGCTAACTGATACACACCCCATGTGGCTTTAGTAACCTCATCATAGTTTTGAATTTCAAAACAATTTTCCATTTGTACAAGTCACATCTCAACCTCATCACTTCCAACACTTCCATCAAACATAGGTGGAATAACCATATTGATATCCTTGGAAAGTTCAAAACCTACAAGCTTCTTATTCCTTTCTATAGATGGCGTAGGTGATTTTTCCTTATCATGATTATGGGTCTCATTATGTCCATAGGAAGAATTTTCTCTATCATGATGATTAGTGGGTACTTCCTTTTCTACCCTATACTTAACTCTTTTTTGTTTGAGGTGAGCCAACCTTACCAAGATTTGGTCAAGCCTAGCCTATACTCTAGTGGTTCCTTGTTCTTGACCTCTTGATTTCCACTGAGACTAGTTTGTGTCTTCACCATTCTTATGTGATTGGTTTCTAGCTGAATGTTTTATCCATGTTAGACTAAATTATGTTATCAGGGTATGTGCAAGATCATCATGGAAAAAACAAGCCCTTAAGTGGAATTTTTTTTAGAAAAATTAGAGTTAGGTAACTTGACATAAAATTTTGAATAAGTTATCTATATTATTTCAAAAATATGTAAGAATAGAATCTATAGAAAATTTAATATATTTTCTAAACTACTAGGTTTATTTTTAAAAAATCTATTTGGTGAAAATTTGAAATTTCAATGCAATAGTACTTAAATTTTAGGGAAAAATAAGAAGTAGGTGTTTGTCGACCACCCTAACCATAATAAATGATAATATATTTTTATAAGATTTACATATAAGTAGAGGACTCATGTCTCGATGTGATGCATATTTTTTAAAAAATTTCCAAGTAAATAATTAATTATGAATTTTTGTTACAAATTTTTAAAATATAAAAAATTGTATGTCTAACCATCTTAACTTGGTCAAAACTTCATGAAATTCAATTAATTTTTTTAATCCTATAGTATGCAAAGCATAGAATGTGACACATGTTTGATTCAAAAAATGTGATACCGTTTGAAAGCTATAGATGTTTTTCAGTTAGCCTATCAATCGGGACTTTAGTCGTAATTCAAATAAAAATGAATAATAATTATTTATTAAATTCAAATTAAAGTATAATTTATATTGGCGAAAGCTAAGAATCTCCTTTAAAAATCCTTTTCATTTCATCAATTTTGGGTAAAAAGGTTGTTAGCCACATGGGCCATCATATCACTTACATATTGCCACTTTTGGCCCATCATGATCTTGCACATACTCATCAATTATCTTATGGAAAACATAAAAAATAATGTTCATATGTACACAAGAATTCCACATAAGATTAAGCACACACTTCTTTTGATAAAAATATAATTTTATTCATTTCTTGAGGATTTTAATATCCTTTTGACTACATGGAGTGACTATTGAGATAGTCTTGTGGAGAGTATCCTTCGAATTCACTCTCAAACACAACTATAATTAGTATAACCTACAAAATGAGATAGTTGTTGTTCCCTATATTTATGTTCATCTCTCATTTGCTCATACCTATCCCAAAAAGGATAATAACCTTAAGATTTATCATCTAATACATAATTTCAAAATGCAATGTTAGTATGGTGTTCATCAATAATGTAGTCTACACTTTTCATAGACATTTGTTGATGAGACCATTTCTCATCTAGTGATGTCCATGGTACATATCCCTCAAACTCTTTACTTGAAGAAATTGTTATTACTTCAGCCAGTGGTAGAACTCTAGGATCCCTAAAGATGAATGTCAAGTTAATACTTCCTTCTAAAGGCACATCCCTAGAAAGTGGTAATGACTCAAACTTTTTTCGTGAGATGGTTGGTAGGTAATTGTACATAGCCTCCATCTTCATCTTCCTCTTTACATCATTGATCTGAGAAAGTGCATGACTAAATGTTTTAGTGTCACTTAAAAAGATAGCATTAGTGTAGTTAGTTCCCTCTATGGTTCTAATGATGGCTTCTTTTTCCTTCTTGTCCTTGAGGTAACGCTCATTTTTTAATACTAACTTTCAAGTCATTAATCTGAGATGCACCATCCTAGCACAAGAATTTCACAACATTAGATAATGTTGGAAGGAAAGAATGATGAGCTCATAGGTTCCAGAGCTAAAACTAGTAACTTTGATACCACATGTAATGTACTAACCCTTCTATGAAGTAAAAATTTATAATTTTACACCAAATGAGTAAATAAAGAAGTAACAAACCATTACAATAATTTTTTTTTTTTAATTGATAATTTTTAAACAAGATTCAAAACATAATGTACCATGAATTCCTTTTCATTTCATATAATTGATCAATGAATTGCATTTACAAACATACCTTAAAGAGCTTCAAAATAAATAGCTATAAGATGATCTAGGATCCTTCCTTTCAAATCTTGGTTCTTTTGTCGCTTGTTGTGCATTTCTGCCAACAACAGAATCATAATGATGTCCCCCATACATCTATCATTTGATAGATGGCCCTTCCCTTCGGTGAAGAGATTGGTAGAGTAACCAATAATGACAACGAACTGAGCATAGTGTTGTGTCCTACATAACTAGAACTTGTAACCCTACAATATCTATTTAGCATGTAATATTGAATCATGGTAAACTGACATTTTAGTGTTGGTAGTCACACAAACTAAGGTGGAGTCTTGGACATTCACACTACTTTGGATAAAGTGTTCTCATTCAGTACTTTGAATGAAGTCATCTATCACATACACTACTCAAGGCCAATTTGACTTAAGTCTATATTAACCTATGCATAGGTATTTCCTTCAATGGATAGTTCATCATCCTAGATACCTACAACATATTAATATACTTGAAATAAACCTACTTAACTAGTAAGTACACAAGTTAGGTATTTACTTCTATGTATAGTCCATCATTCCAAAGATAACCTATATACTTGGATAATCCTACTTGTAAGTACTTTAATATCCCTCCCATTTTGGATTATCTATCCTAGGAGTAAAACATAAGATATAATCTTTAAATCAATAACTTAGCTAAATGCACATATGTTCTTTTCATGTTCAATCATACCTAGTATATAATACCTATGATAAACACTCATCTCTTATTATGAAGTATTTTAAAAACTAAAGCATATATTGGAAAATACATCTCAACCATGCATGCAAGACACATCATTCAAAGTAAGATAAAAAAGAAGGGATCCTCATGCTTGTTAAATTGCTTATCCAACTAAAGGCAACAAAGTATCTTTCTACAACAATAATTAGCTTGATATTCAACTTCTCATAAAAATCTCTATCTCACTTGTTGATAACTTACTTCTCTCAAACAACAATCATACCTCTTACTCACAATAGAACACTCTATTCTCACTCATAAAATAAGACAAGTGTGGATGGTAATAACTCAGAAATAATAATCTGCAAAAGATGTATAATCTATTGGGAAAGAATGTGTCCCTCTCAATAGAATGGTTTAGCTATTTATAGAGAAAACAAGCAACTTCAAAGCCTATAGTTTAGGCATGCAACAATACAACAAGCTCCGTGGAAAGCAACTTAGCATTAAGGTGGAGATCAATTAAGCTTAGACTCAACAAAACCTCCTAAAGATCAACTAGTTTCCAAGATAGCAATTCAAAGACTTAATCAAAATGGACATGGAGAAATTGAATTATCACAACTGAAGACATCTACAACAATTCAAACTCAAAGGTGGCACCATCTACAATTGTATTTCATTCATATTTGGTGTAGCTGAACTCAGTCAACTTCCTTTAAATATGACAAGTTTCAATCATTCCAAATGGTGATTGAATCAACATAAACAATTTAATATGTAGACAAATTTAAGCATGATCTCATTGAACACATCAACAAAGTCAAGCATTCTACAGCCAGTAATATCAAATGCAATGCTATGCCATATATTGTGTTCCATTCACTATGAAAATTGGTTTCTACTAACAATCAAAAGTTTTAAATTAGTGTCATTATACATGGTCAACATTGACCTTCATTCCATTGTCTATATCGACTATAAAGCAACCTTATGAATCAACTTTAATGAATAAGAGATTATCTCAATTGACATAAATATGTTCAATATATATTTTATTATATATAATTATATATAATATATGTATATATATATCCATTAATACATATATTTACATATATATATATATATATATCTGTGTGTGTGTGAGAGAGTATAGGAAAGATAGTGTAGAATAAACATATTATATTGAATGTAATCATATATATAGGTATAAATGTATATGCCTCTATGTACACATATGTGTAGGTATATCTATATCAATGCATCTATATGAGCATATCCATTTTCCAACGTATGCATGTATCAATATATATATATATATATATATATATATATTCTCACATTTGTTTTACATATATCCATTCATGTTTACCATGATATTGATAAGTGTGTATGTGTAGTATATCTATACATATGCATATACATGTCATTAGATCCCATTGACATGTATGTGCATATATATAACATACTTCCATGTACATCCCACTTGTCCATATGATCATAAAATCACAAGAAAGATCTCAAAATCTCAAATAGATAAACATCACCCAATTCATGTAGAAGTAAACAAGACTCTCAAATGCATACATATTGGCTAAGAATGACTTACCTACTACCCATCAATTGACTCAACTCAATCATTCTAATGTGATGTGTGTTTATGCTCATATAGTTTACTTTTACTGGTTACTCGACTAAGATCTTATCCTGAGTGATACTTCCCCTCTGCCTGGAGGAATGGAACACATATAGATGACATTCAATTGTTAATAACAATATGTAGTATACATAAACATCTTCAAAGTTAGAATAATAATAATTCAATAACCTTTCATTTGCATATATGTAATATTTCACCATGAATAACATCAACTAAGATAACATTCAAATGAGACAATCATCAAATGAGATAACATTCATATTCATAACAATGCACAAGCATAATTTATTCATCTCCCAAATTCACATTACATCCATATTTATCCTATGTAGCAATAGTATATAGTATTACATTTTGGGTGTAACACACCCCCCTTATGAATGATCATCCCTGATGACCTAAGGTATTTTTCAAAACATAACAACTAACATTACACTAATCAATGTTCTTAAAAGAACAAAGAATATGAGGAAATTTCTATTGAATTTTTTCATAGTCCTCCCAAGTAGTTGTGTCTTCTACATACTGGTCCCACTAGACTTTAGACTACAAGACTTCTCTGTTATGCAAGTGTAGCTTACATGTTTCTAACACCTTGATGGGCTTGAGAGTTACTAATTTAGGGTCTCGTACTTGTAAGGTAGTCCAATCAGTTACATTATTATCCCCTAGTATATACTTTTTAAGGTAGGACACATGGAAGACATTATGCATTCTAGCAAGAGTTGGTGGCAATGCAATCCGATAGGCTACTGGATTCACTTCCTATAGAATCTAATAAGGTCCAACCTAATGTGAGGCTAACTTAGAAGAATTTCCAAATTTAATGGAGCTCTTGTGAGGTTTCACTCTCAATAGTACTTTGTCACATGAGGAAAAATTGTAGGGTACTCTCTTAGCGTCAGCGTAGCTTTTCTATCAATCGTTATCTTCAACTAACCTTTTCTTAGCTACCTTAACTTTTTCTTCCATTTCAACCAACATTTCTAGCCCAAGACACACATTAATTACCTCAAGTTTATCCAAACTTATAGGAGTTTGACACTTTCATGCATACAAAGCTTCAGAAGGAGCCCTCTTTATTACAAAATGATAAGAGTTATTGTAAGAAAATTCAACTAAGGGTAATTAATCCTCCCACTTGTACTGTTGATCCATGCAATGTGCATCCTAAGTAGATCTTACAACACTTGGTTTAGCCTTTACATTTTCAAATCTATTTTTTGATGATACGCTGAGCTTATATTTAATTGAGTCTCTAGTGTAGAAAACAAGGCTTTCCAAAACCTAGAAGTGACTCATGCATCTCTATCTAAAATTATCTTTTCAAGAATTCTATGCAATCTAAACACTTCTTACACAAATTTTCTTGGTATGATAGATTCCCCATCAGTTAGGTTCCCTGGTATAAAATGTGCTACTTTTATAAGCTTAAATCTACTACCACTAGTATGGCATTGTGCTTATTCCTTGACATAGGCAATCGTTGCTTAAAGTCCATACTTATGACTTGCTACTTCCTTTTTGGTATATTTTGTGAGTATAACAAGACAATAGGATGATAATGTTGAGCTTTCACCTTTTGACACTCAAGACACCTAGCCACAAAACTAGTGACATCTCCCCTTATTCCCTTCTAGAAGTATAACAATTTTACATTAGCCATCATTTTCAACACTCTAGGATGTCCATAGTACAATGTTTTGCGTATTTCCTTCCATACCACATTTCTTAATTCCTTTACATTGGGTACATACATTCTCCCCTTATATCTAAGTATTCCATTAGGTTCAAATTGAAAATATTCATACCTAGAATCTTGTGGATTATCAATGAGTGCTTGCTTAACTTCCAATTAATACTCATCCTCCTTGTATTTTTGGAGTACTTGGCCCTTGAAATCGGTTTGGATTGTTACTATTGAAGTAATGTGCCATCTTTGACTTAATTTATCAACAACCTGATTTTCTTTTCCATTAATATAACTAATATTAAAATCATATTCAAGTATTAACTCTAACCATCTTCTTTTTCTAAGATTTAGGTTAGGTTGTGTAAATAGGTACTTTTAACCCATTAAGTTGAGTTCTCAACTCAAATGGTTTTCCTAGAAAATAGTGGCTCCACATTTCTAATGGATGAACTATAATTGCCAATGCTAAATCATGTGATATATAATTCATCTCATATGGTTCCAGCTTCTTAGATTCATAAGCAATTACTTTCCCATTAGGCATCAACACACCTCCTAACACTTCTCTACATGTATCTGTAATAACCATAAAGTTACTTTTAGGATCTGTACTTTTAAGATCGATGTGGTGGTTAATTTCTCCTTGAGTAGGTCAAAAGCCTCTTGACATTTCTCAATCCATTCAAATCTCTTTCCTTTATTTTGTAAATGCGTACTTGGAAAAGTGATAGAATAATTTTCAACAAACTTCCTATAATATCTTGCCAAACCCAAGAAACTTCTTACATCCAATATTTTCTTAGGTATAGACCACTCAGTTACTGCTTTGATCTATATCAATTCCATCTGCTGAATTCATATGAGCTAAATAATGTTCCCTCTTTTGGAAAAATGTACACTTGGAAAGTTTACCATACAACCTATGTTATCTAAAATGTTGTAGGACCATTTCTAAATGCTTGTAATGTTCTTACTCACTTCTAGAATAAATCAAAATATTATCTAGAAAATTTAGTACAAATTTGTCTAGGTAATCCCTACACACACTATTCATTAGGTTCATGAATATTCCAAGTGCATTTGTTAAACCAAAAGATAAAAAAGTGAACTCATAGTGTCCATATCTGGTTTTGAATGCACTTTTAAAGATATCTTCATTTTTAACCTTCAATTGGTGTTATCTAGATCTTAGATCTATTTTAGCGAATATGGCGACACTTCTCATTTGATCAAAAAGGTCATCAATGTGTGGAAACAGATACTTGTTCTTAACCATAGTTTTGTTAAGCATACGATATTCAATGCACAAACTCAATATTCCATCCTTCTTAGCAAAGATGATTGGAACTCCCTGAGGTGAAACACTTGGTCTTATTGGTCACTTCAACTACAATTCATCTAATTGTGTCTTAAGTTCCATAAGTTTAGTAGTTTTCATCCTATAGGGTACCTTAGAAATAACTTCTAACCCTATAACTATATCTATAGAGAAGTTAAATTTATATTCATTTCGGCAGCAACCTTGGTAAATCCTCTGGAAACACATCCAAAAATTTCCTTAATATTGGATACTTCTCATTTATAATGCATGAACTACAACTATCAACTCTAAATCATGCAAGTCATAATTCATCTCCTATGGTTTCAGCTTCCTAGATTCATAAGCAATTACTTTCCCATTTTGCATCAACAAACCTCCTAACCCTTCTCCATATGCATCTGTAATAATTGTAAATTTTCCTTCAAGATTTAGAATTTTTGAGATTGGTGTTGTGGTTAACTTCTCCTTGAGTAGGTCAAAATCCTCTTGACACTTCTCATTCCATTCAAATATATTTCCTTTCTTTTGCAAAGAATTAATTGGAAAATAGATCTTAGAAAAAATTGTGACAAACTTCCTATAATATCATGCTAAACCCATGAAACTTCTTACCTCTAATACATTCTTAGGCATAGGCCACTCAATTAGTGCTTTGATCTTAGTTGGATGTACAACAATTCCATCTACTGAAATCATGTGACCAAAATAATGTACCCTCTTTTGGAAAAATGTGCACTTGGAAAGTTTACCATACAACCTATGCTCTCTCAAATGTTGTAGGACGATTTGTAAATGCTTGCAATGTTCTTCCTCATTTCTAGAATAAATCAAAATATCATCTAGAAATAACTAGAACAAATTTTTCTAGGTAATCCCTAATCACACTATTCATTAGGTTCATGAATGTTGTAGGTGAATTTGTTAAATTAAAAGGTAAAATAGTGAAATCATAGTGTCCATATCTAGTTTTGAATGCAGTTTTAAAGATATCTTCATCTTTAACCCTCGGTTGGTGATATCCATATCTCATATCTATTTTAGAGAATATGGTGGCACCTCTCATTTGATCAAAAAGGTCATCAATGTGTGCTAATGAATACTTTTTCTTAATTGTAGCTTTGTTAAGCATATGGTATTTAATGCACAAACACAATGTTCCATCCTTCTTCTTAACAAAGATGACTGGTGCTCTCCAAGCTGATACACTTGGTCTTATCAGTCCTTTTGACAACAATTCATCCAATTGTGTCTTAAGTTTCTGTTACCAAAATTTCACTTACAACTCAATTTGGTAGAGTTGAGATAGTTGATTGCATTTAAAAAGTGAAAGGTATTCCAAAAAATTTCTTCTAAGGCTTAACCATTGGATATGAACTCTTTCAAATGGATTTTATTTTTTCTTATGCAATGTTTTACAATAGGAGGAAATTACATAAATTGCATGATATTGCTATCTTTCATTCATTTTGTAATGAAAATGTATACAAGACTGCAAAAATGTTGTGTTTAAGATTGAGAGGGAAAGAATGTTTGAATGTCCCACACAAGCTATGGGCATAACTAATTTAACATAGCATAAAGGAAAGCTATATATCCGAAGATATGAAATAAATGAAACCACATGGAAAGAGAATATGTCCATCATTGCCTATGAAAAAATCTTTTGTTGATATTCTTTGTCTTCAAATCTCCTACTTGCTTCTGATCTTCATATGTACTTGCATTATGATAGAAATTTTTGGTTAGAGCTCTAGATATAAACTTTGACCATATTTCCTACCATCAGAAATATAACCTTCATTCATGATGCATTAAATTAGTTATCAATTGTCACATGTATCAAGAGAGCATGAAATTCAAATCATGAGGAAGAGCACCAAGCTTCTTTGTTTTATCTAACTTGTTTGTTCATTCTATAGGTACATGTTCATTTATATCATTACATAATTCATCTTGTTTGATATCATATGTGGAGGGAAATGGACCCTCACAAGGGTTGAGCCCAACATGTTAAAGGTTACTATCATTAATGCAAAAGTATTCAATTTTCAGTCACTATTAATAGGAGTTCCATCTAAAGAATGCAATCAATGATAGTAGACAGTTACCATAATCCAAGAGAAGGCTCATTAAAACTTGAAGTAGCCATGCAAATGTAAAGTTTCAAGATAGTAGATAGTTTTATATAAGATGAGAAATCTCCTAGCTCTGGTAACTGTCTACTACCAAAATGATGCCTTGAAAATTTAATCATGAGCATATTGATAAGGACAATCACCTCAAAGGATAAAGAACAATCAAATACAATGCAATTTTACCATGTATAGTGTAAGGATAGAATATGATACAAGGACAAGTTAACATCTATAGAGAATCATTATTTTGTCATCATTGAGCAAGAGTGGTATTCAAAGGCTTTCATTATACAAGGTCAATCTTGATTAGGGATAGATCTTATAAAAGATGAAGAAAAATTCCATTCCAAAGTTCAACCATGCATAGTTATTTCATCATCAATTGTGACAATTTTTTAACAAGAAATGCATTAAGTTCTTTGATCAATTTATTGAACAATATATAGAAGAATGTATCAAAATAGATAATTGTAGATTTCACAGTGGAATAGAGTTAAGAAAGTCTCTTATTGACTTATGATGTAGCAAAAACATGAAACTTTAGTTGTTATCATAGCCATAAAGAGGAAGAGTTACTACAGGTTAGTAAGCATATCAAGATGTGGAGTTATCTTCAACAATTAAGTGACCATGAATGCAATATATGATAGTACAAATAATGAGATGTCCGGTATGTGCGTGATCATCATGGAAAAAGCCCTTAAGTGTCAAAAATTAGAAAAATCGAGTTAGGAAACTTGACATAAAAATTTGAATAAGTTATCTATATTATTTCAAAATATGTAAGAATAGAATCTGTAGAAAATTGAATGTAGTTTCTAAACAACTAGGTTTGTTTTAAATAAAAATCTATTTGGTGAAAGTTGAAATTTCAATGCAGCAGTGCTTAAATTCGGGGAAAAATAAAGTAGGTGTGTTTGACCACCTAACCACAATAAAATGATAATATTTTTTATAATATTTTAGATATAAGTAGAGACTCATGCCCGATGTGATGCATATTTTTTATTTTTCGTAAATAATTAATTATGAATTTTTATTAAACTTTTAAAAATATAAAAACTTCGATTCCTACCACCTGCTGGTCAAAATTCATGAAATTTAATTTTTCTTTTTAATCCTATAGTATGCAAAACATAGAATGTGATGCATGTTTTGGATTAAAGCTCTATAGATTTTTTCAATCAGCCTATCAATTGGGACTTTGTAGTAATTTGAATAGAAAATGAATAATAATTACTTATTAAATTCAAAGTAAACATAATTTATATTTTTGGAAGCTGAGAACCTCCTTTAAAACTCTTTTTCATTTCATGAATTTTGGGTTAAAAGATCAGTCGCATACCCATCATATTGCCACTTTTCTTATCATTATCCTGCATATACCCATCCCTTATATTATTTCTTCCACACTTATAGGTATAGCTCAACATATATGCATAATTTGATGAGAAATATTGTTCTAAGGGGTGGTGAATAATTTTTTTTTAACAAGTCATAAGCAAGTGGTTAATGTTCATGATAGCTACAAGTGTATGCTAAGGATAGTAATGGTGAGTATTTCTTCAAAGGAAATCAAGAGATCAAATCTATCAACAATGGAAGAAGCTCATAGTCAATAGAATTGGAGACTTGTGTAAGATTTGCTTGCATAGGGTTGAAAGTTACATTTATAATATGGAAAAGCTTGAACACAAAATAGGAAAAATCCTTGATGTAGTGAGAAAGAAACCCAAAAAGGTTGAGAGGCTTCACCACGATGAAGGGATTTCTACTAATATTTTCAAAAATAAAACCATAATAGAGCTACAGTAATAGTGAATTAAAATTTTGGCCACATTAAGAAGAATCATTTTATCCCTTTGTAGAGAAAATACCCATAATGTAAAGTCTGAATTAGAGTTTCATCAATTGAAGTCATAGCCAAGTCAAACAAGAGAAGACTTAGTGAAGCATAGCCTAGGTTTTTTGAAGGCTGAATATAGAAAATATATAATGAAACCCTACATAATAGTAGATTTATCTTAAGGTTATGAGCATAAATAGGAAAAAATGCAGATACAATGAAGTCGTAGCCAAAAAAATGGCAATGAAAATCCAAAGTGCTTTCAAACAAAGCCACAACTTGCATTGAAGTTTTGTTTCAATAGAGTATAGTAGGAGTTTTTTCTCTTCATTTATTTTAGAACAATATTAACAAAACCGTTGCCATAAGCTAATCAATAGCTACAAAAAGTGAAGGACCAGAATATTAGTGAGACTTTGAAAAATCACAACATTTCTATGAAGAAAGGAGCTTTCCCACTAAGTCTTTACATAGATGCTTCAAAGATCTCTAGTTTGGCTTGAGTTAGCTCCAAGAACTCATAGTACTCAAGAAAACCATAGCATGGCGGTGCAGCTACAACAAAGAACCCAAAAGATGAAATGAAAAATGATTTAGGTTTTGACTCTTTTGTTGGGAGTGCCCTAAATTGAATTCATTTTGACTTATATTTTAAAGAAATCATTTAGAATCAAATGTACCATGGGATCACAAACTTAAATCAATAGACCTAATGATGCAAAGTGGGCCACAAGCAAGTGAAGGCTATGATGTTTATCAAATACTAAGGTTTTTTTTTAAACCATTAATCAAATTCCCAAATCATTACAAAGGGATCAAATATGCATGGTGATGGCAAAATGGCAAATGTGAGTCAAAATGGAATCTTTATATTGCTATAGGAGATAGTGTAGTTCAACACCACATGTAATATATTTGTTCTGCTTCTTTGCATGACTTTTGAAAATTACAAGTGTATGTTAACATATATTAAGGTAAATAAGAAATGATTTTACCTTAATGTTTTGTACAATAAATGTATAAGTTATTAGTTATTATAGCACATATGAAGGTTAAATAATCTTTGTTCACCTTAATATTTGTTAAAATAAGCTAATAATTACCCAAAATCCATAAAATAAGTTAGAAGAATTTTGTGAGTTGAGTTAACAATCAGTTAACTATGGAGAGGATTTCCTTGATTTATGGTCAAACACATTGTAATAGGGAGCTTGAGCCTATTTTTTCTCAAATTGCTTTAGTTTTGACTCCTCTTTTCATGGCTTTTCTCTTTTTATTGTGATACTTCTTTGAGAAGATATTTTTGAGGTTCAGTTAGAGTATAGTTATTCTCATGCACTTTGGAGCCAATTTTTTCATATTCCTCAATGAATGATTTGGATAAAATTTAAATGTGTTTTAAATAGTCAAAACCTTTAATCTTGTCTACATTCATTGCTGCAAACACACATATGCAATTGAAATTTCAGGTCTTAGGCTATGCAAATAGTTATCTTTTCTTTCAAGTTGTGAAAAATAGCTTTCTTGCTAAAATAAAGATCATTGAGCCTCTCTTTGAAATACTTATGTGATAAAATTTCCATTCATTAAGTTGTGTGAAGAAATATTTAAAGTAGTAATTTTGAATCATTTTTCCCTTTAAATATCATTTTTTGGTGTAGTCACCTCCTAGATTTAGTTTTCATTTTCAAATCAATCATCTTTCTTACCTTTTTCCTTCAAAATTCATTAATCTCTAGGATAATCAAAAGGGGAACCCACCCATAATTAGGAGATTCATATTCACTATGAGCATACCCATAGGCTTGAAGGTGTTTCCATGTTTCACAAGATTGTTGAGCATTTAAACTTAGCATTTGGGTGCAATCTCCATGACAAGAGTTTTTGTCACACCCAGTGGGACTCTAAAGCTCACTTCAGAGAAAGAAGTCAGTTTTCAAGCTATTGTTCTGGTATATACTACAATGTTTTAGCTTTTAAAGGTTAAAATTCATACATGGTGAATCCATTTTCTAGTTTATATGCAAATCTAGCCAAAACAACACATTGGCTGAATTTAGACAAGAAGAAGTGTTGATCCTTTCGAATACTTGTAGTTGTCATCACCCAAGAGAAGGGGAAGAACAACAAGAAGGAGATCTAGATGATCTTCAACACCTAGATCTCATTCCACACCTCCTAGTCTCAGGCTTGTAAGTTTTGAACTAGTATTTCCAATATGTCCTATGCCAATACTTCAAGTTCCAAATCCCAAAGATCCAGTAGCTCCAATGGCCAAAGCTCATGCATTTGTACAATCAATGGCGGAATCCCACTGAATTTGTAGCAACATGATGATATACCAATGGTTGCACTAAAAAATTTACCCATTTTCATTGGTGAAGATTGGACTACACCAATAGAGAATATAAGAGATGTAGCTTCACTTTCTAGAGTTCATCATGTTACCCAAGAGAATATTTCATTAAGAATTCCAGTGGCTTCATTCAAAGGAAATTCTCTCCAGTGGTTCAGAGGTTTTCTTGTTAATTCCCTTACAACATGTGATAACTTGGTAGATAGATTGAATAGGTAGTTTTCAAATAAATTAGATCACCTATCCTTTGTTGAGCAAATGACAACCATTAAAAGAGCTACATAGGATTAGATGACATATTTTAATTTCTGGTTTCAATGAACTTAGAATAGAATTCCAGCAACACTAATACCTCCACTAGATCATGCATTTTTATATTACCTTAGAGAATTTAATAGTGATATTGTTGTAATGGTTCAATCAATGGGTGGAGTTACATTACTAAGAGCATTTGATATTTCTATTAGAGTTGAAAATAACCTTATTTAGGCTAGGAAATTGCACCAAGGCTTCCTATTCTAATATTTCTTGATATTCAGCCTCTAATGCCTATCCAAATACCTCCCATTGCTCCACTACCTATTGTTCCATCCTTAGGTTATCAAGCATCTACTCAAAATAGTGTTTTTCCAGCCCACTCTCAAGAGTTGCAGGAGATAAAAATATATAAAAAAAATTTGGTAATGATTTAGTTAATATCAAGAAGTAGGTTGGTCAAGAGTCCAAACATTATCAAGTGCCATACCAAGCAAATAGGCCATCTTATTAGGCTGATTTCCAAGGATAGAGAAGAAATTACAATCCTAGGACTTTTTAGCCATATAATATCAATGATGCTAGCTCTTCCAAAGAGCTTACACCTATGAAAAATAATGTGGCACAAGACTATGTGTGGTGCTATCCATGTAATCGGCCTCATAACTAGGCTACACACATGAATGGAGTGGTCAATCAAGCTCTTATGGTACAAATCAACTATGCTACTTCTGAAAATGTAACAAAGGAGAACCATGAACAAGGTTTACAAAATGAGAAAGGTACTCCTCATGTTGCCTTAATGAATTGTCAAGGTAGTAAATTCTATGGAGTGAATCATTTACAACTGAAAAATCAACTTCATATGCCTCATTTGCAACTAATACGAGTTCAAAGAAGAGGGATGTTGATTTGGAACAACAAGCTATTTCTAAGGGGCAACAAGTAGATAAATCACAACAACAAGCTAGTAAAGATAAAATTCAAACTTCTACAGCCCAGCAAAGTTAGATTCAGCCTTCTACTTCTCATAATGTTCATATTTTTCCAAGAGGCCAAGCAATAGCTGCTAAAGAACAACCAAAGGCTCAATCTTAGCCTTTACAGTCACAAACTAAAGTTGTTTTTCGCAAAGGACAACAAAAGGTTAGTGTTACAATATTTAATATCATTGATCATATGAAAAAGGCCACTATTAGCTTGTTTATGTTGGATGCATTGCATATTCCTAGGAAAAAAGATTCATTGCAAGAGGCTTTGGCTAAGATTTCAATTTCAAATTTACCTAGAAAGGAGTAGCCTAAAGTCGTGCATACAAACAACTCTAAAACCAGAAGTGACCAACTAGCCCAAGAGGTTAAACCACCTCCATTTTATGTAGGTTTGATAATTGGTGATAATATGTGCACAATTGTGATGGAACTTTCAAATTTGTGAAACTTGGGAGTGCCCATATTTAACCCTAAGTTTTTTTCCATCTCATACCTTTATTACATCTGGATATAGGGTTCTTATATGGGGTTTAGGTTTTTATTCATTTTAATTGCTTGCAACATTCTACCTACTCATTGCCTACATATTCACTATTTCTGATCATTTTAAAATCTCTTATGTCTATCAATATCATTAGGTGACCGATCCCTCTTCCTAGGTCTGAATTTCCCATCTTATAAGGTTAAGTGAAGGATTTTTTGGCCTTTACATCCTTTGCATTTCGTAACTTAAAAGATTTTGAGCCTATTATTCTCATGTCATCCTAAGGACCCCCTTCACTAGAACAACTTGAGTGCACATGTTTGAAGGTTTGCAGTTAAGTCCCAATGGTCATTTTACTTTATCACTCATCGTTGATTTCTTCAAAAGTGCATATTTTGAATTAGCGATGAGTGATGAAGTGATATTCTTATGCTATCACTCATCACAAATAGCTTCCAGAGCCCTTAAATCAAATGCGTGATGAATAAAATGCATGATGAGTGTTGTTCTTTGTATTATTCAAGGATCACTCCTCACTAATGGCTTTTGAGCTCTAAAATTTGTAATAGTGATGAGTAGTGCCCCGGCCTTATGTTCTTATGTTTGTATCGCTCATCACAAATGGTCATAAAATGATAAATTTAGATCAGTGATGATCGATATGATGCAATTCCCTTTACATTGTGTGATCATGGATCTGTTTTAAATGCTAAATTCTACATTAGCGATATATGATGCACATTGTAAACTTTGTAAATTCTCCCATCACTAATTGCTTGCAAACTATATGAGGAGAATTAGCAATCAAAGATGGCCTTATATTTTATTACTCTTTGCAGATTCATTTCAAGGCTTAAGTTCCAGATTAGTGACAAGCGAACACATTTTTTAAAAAGGGTTGATTTCACTAATATAATGAGATCTTATGAGTGATATATTTTCCACCATTGATCTTCATGTAGGTGCATGTGTCTAAATATGATGCCTTCACTACATCTCCCATTGTTGATAGGAGCCTAGGTGTGAAGTTGGATTAGTGATGCAGAATGGAAGGATAAACATGATCAAAGGATAGGATACAAATCCAAGGGATGAGATTCATTGCAGGGATGTTTCCATCATTGGTTGGGAAAATAAAGGATAAGATCCATCTGTGATAGGAAATGACCATTGATGGAACAAGCAACATGGCGAGATCTTGAGGATTTCACATAAAGCAAAAGGAAAGTGACGAATAGACAAGAGAACCATTGATGAAGTCTTGAAACAAGATGATCCAACAAACTCAACATCATTTCATGAATATTTTCATCGCTAGTTGCACCCTAAAATTTAGGGAAGATCAACAATGAGTGATGAAGCATATAAGGAAATATTCTCTCAAGAAAATAGACTAGTATCATGTACTTTGCTAATATAAACGAAAAGGCACACATTAGGTTGGTAATACATGCTAATTTTCAAATCATATATGATTAATCAAGGTTCAAAAAGAACATGGAAGCATTTGAGATAACATCTTTTTGTTCTAGGAGCAAGTTGATAATGGTCGAAAAAACAATGCTCATGGCCACCTTAGATGAAATTTTAATTGTTCTAAGATCAATAGCCCAAATTCAATGCCGAATTGTTAAGTTATTAATTCACTCATGCAAGGAGTTCTTGAATCATTAATTTTGTATGCTCCATTTTTCTATTTAATGCAGGTTGATCATTGTTCATTTTCACCATATTTTTCAGTCTGCGATGTGCGTAAGGAAAAGTGTGAAGTGGAGTAAGAGGCTATTTTTTTTCTCAAGTTGAATTTTTTTGTCCTTAGTAGGTTGGTTTCAAATTGGGTTCTTTGGTTTGGTTAGGAATTTCTCTGATAGGCTGGTCATAATTGTCTAGGTTATAAGTGTGTCTCCCTATAGCTCTGCTAAATCTTGTTTTTTCTAAAAATGAGGAAAACTAGTGTGACAATTCATCCTGTTAGAAGGTCTATCCATCTCAAAGTATTTGACAATCATGAGGATATAACTAAGCAAGAAGCCCAGGATTCTCTTGAGGTTTCAAAGTGTAAAATGAGGGCTAAAGGTCATAAGAAGTCAATTGTGCAGAGTACATATAGTTTGAGAAATAGGACCCTTTCGGGGGAAACAGTCAAGTTTAAAGGCAAGGAACTCACTCAGCTAGTGAAGAAGGCCAAGAAAAAAGGAAAAGATCATAGGGCCTACCTAGGAAAACACAATTCTCCTATTGTGCTTTCTCATACTCCTTTGGATGCAAAAGGTGATACTGATTCAAAAGATGGCCAATACCTCCTTTCCCTAGTGCCATATGGGAGCTCTGAAAATGACATGGTGATGGTCCCTCCAATTTCATTGAGGACAAGGAGCGGTCGGGCATTTTTTTATGTTGATGACTCTGAATAGGGTCACCTCCTTATTTTTGTTTTTGATGACACCATGGTGTTTACATAGGAGGAATTTTTTTCGTGTGTCTATGGTTTATCTTTCACTCTTCATGGTGATGTGGAAGTCCTTTAGTTGATATGGATTTTTTTTGTTTCAACAATGAATGTAGTGATAGTGACTAATGGTATCCTGCACATGTTTTTTCCCTTTTGTCCTCCTCTATTATCAAATGATTTCATAAGAAATTTCTTGGGGAGTTCTTCAAGGAGTTAGTTGAAATTAGGTTTTGAAATGAATTTAAATGAAAAACAAAATTGTAATTTAGTTGGGTGCTTGTTGCTCCCCTATTTATAAAAGGGGATTTCATGGCTGAAAAAAGAGAGTTCAAAATTTTGAGTTTGACACAGGTTATAGTGAATACTATGCTTTCAAAGTATATAGAATGTAAATAGATACTTTAGTAGACATATAAGAATCAATTCTAAGGTGAAATTTGTACTATATATATATCTTAAATATGGTTTGACAAAGTAATATTAGAAGTGAAGAAGAATTTTAGTTCTAAAATGTTGGTCTCGTATGTATTTTCTTCCAAGTTATGAATGAAGTTGTTAATTATGATTTCATTTGTCTTATTTCATTTGCATCGAATGGATGAACTTGTTTTATGATTTAGTTCAATGAGTTGATCAAATGCTAAAATGAGGTCATTAGTTTGTGAGAAAAGGATATAGGATTTAGTAACGATGTTATATTTTTAAAACACATCGAGTTAGGTGTTACAAAGTGGTATTATAATAGTCCATTAATCTCTAATATTCAATGATAATTGTATTACTAATTGATTGCAAGTTATGACTCTATTTCTCCCTTAGATAATGAACTGATGGTTTTATTAGTTTATCTTGTTTTTAGTTGAGCTAGTAATGAATTTGGTCTAGGATTCAAGATGAAGAAAGATTCATAAAATGCTCTACATTACATCACCCCAACTTTAAGTATATAAGTGCATTTCTTGAAATGATTAACACTCTACCAAAGGTCAACCAAGCCTCTAATGAAGTGAGTTTCTTGAGATAATGCATTTTTGTGACGAGATACTCTTGACCTAATGTGAGAAATTGTGAGTATGAATAGGATTACCCTCATGGGTCTCATAGTGCCTGAAGAGAAGAAGTGAAGTATTAATTACTTTACTTAAGTTTTGGCCAATCCTCAACATTGCTGATAATTGAGTTGTGGAAAATTCATAGGTAAGGACTGAGATTAAGTTTGGTTCTTTAAAAATAACCAACAAATTGCATGATTGATTTAGGAGCAAGAAGCTTTGTTGTGCCTAAACGGCTAGTGGATAAGCTAGGATTGACTTATGAGCCATTGCCAAAGGGAGTTGTTCAATTATATGGTACAACCATTAAATATTTTGGAATTTTTAAAAGTCTTCCCCTTACCTTACATGCTTGTCCAAACTTCTCAATCCCACAAGATATTTATATCATTGATTTTCCACCTTTCTTTTCCATTTTCCTTTCTAGGGAGTTTACTGTAAAGTTGGGTGGGTATTTATCATTAGATTGGTCACATATTTTTTGAAAAATTAGATATGGTACTAGAGTGACCATAAAATAAGAACCACAAGCCAAAGATCATATAGAACCATATGTGCCAAGTGTTGTCAATGCAAACCTAGCCATCCATGAGCAGGAAGATCAATTGATCACCCTAGACCCCAACATACCTATTGAGGTTATAACTAATATAAATTTAGATGAGTGGGAAACTAAGAATCATTAATTGATCTTTTCAATCACATGGATGAGGTAGGTTTGATCATTTACATGATTCAAGAGCATGATGCAGCTGTCCCAAATTTGGTTAAGGATGAAAAATAGCCAAAACAACAAGATAATCAACTTTGAGAGTTGTGTTTTGATGGCTCAAATAGCAAGGTGGGTGTTGGTGGGGGAGCCATGTTGATTTCCCCTAATGGAGAAAAGTATTATTCAACACTTCGCTTTGCCTTCAATTGCTCAAACAATATTGTTGAATATTAGGAACTCATTCATGGCCTAGAGTGGGCCAGGAAGAAAGGTATTAAATGTTTACAAGTTTTTGGTGATACTGAATTAGTAACAAATCAAGTTAGAAATCTAAATGTGACAAAAAATTATTTTCTCAAGCTTTATAAACATAGAAATTGGGATTTAATTGAAGAATTTGATGCTTTCAATATGTTTTCCATTCTTAGAAACCAAAATAAAGAAGCAAATAGATTGGCTTCCTTAGGATCACAATTTGATATTCCAACTAATATTCATAATGTTTTGGTATAACACTATGTAAAAGTGATAGTGAGGCAATTAGTGCTAGATAACAACACAAGTTGACAAGTTTTTGAAAGTGATGAGAAAATTATTAATTTTTTGATGGAGGAATTAGAGTTTGCTACTAGAAATAAACAAAAATTTGAGCAACAATATGACAATCAAATATTGCAATTGAAGTATATTAAGTTTCCTAAAGGTTTGGTAACCTTAGAATCAATTTTCAACACTAAAGATCAAGCTAGAAAGGATAAAGCTAGCATGCCAGTGAAGCAAGAGTGCTATGAACCCAGTGGGATATTTAGAGACAAGCTCCTGAAGCTTGAAAAGATATGTACCAAAGAGGAACAACAAGATTTTATTCTACTTTGCTAGGAATTTAGTGATATTTTTTCTTGGGAGTATGGAGATTTAAAGGGGTTTAACCCTGAGTTAGCTTAACACACAAGTGAGTTGGAGCCTAAATAAAAAATAGTCAGGAGGAAGCGAAGACATCAAAATCCCAAGTTGGAGCATCTCATGAGAACATATTTAAACAAATTAATTGAGTGTACCATTATCTTTCTGATTAAGCATAAACCTTAGTACCTATTAGAAAAATGAATGGTGAGATTAGTTTGTGTGTTGATTTTCATAATTTAAATAGATCCTCTCTCAAAGATCATTATCCACTACCTTCAATGGAGCATATTTTACAAAAAAATTTAGGTTTAGAAAGGTTCGTATTGTTGGATGGTTATTCAGGGTCCAATCAGATTTTAGTAGAAGAGGAAGACTAGGTTCAAAACTACCTTTACTACTAAGTGGGGTACAATGGCTTACAAAAAAAATGCCCTTTGGTGTGTCCAGTGTAGGGGAAACCTTTTAGGAAGCAATGGACATGGCTTTCCAAGGCCTCATTAACAAGTTTGTACTTGTTTATTTAAATGGCATTATTGTACATTCAATGAAAGCTAACAACCATTTTGATAATCTAAGGCAGATCTTTAAAAGATGCAAGGAATATGGGGTTTCACTTAACCCAAAGAAGAGCATTTTTTTAGTCCATGAAGGGAAGCTTCTTGGACATATTTTTTCTAAGCATGGTATCACAATTGATCTAGAAAGGATTGTTGCTATTCTAGATTTACCCCTTCCTGCACATAAAAAAGGATTACAAAGCTTTCTTGGTATGATCAATTTTGAAAGGAGGTTCATACCTAACATTGCAGCATTTTTGTAGCCCCTCACAACTATGCTTAAAAATAAAATTCCTTTTAGCTAGACCAAGTAAGGTAAGAAGAGTTTTGAAGAAATGAAGGAGGCCCTTGGGTGATCCCACAATACTAGTTTACAATTTTTGGGAGATCCCGATTTTTGCTAAAATCACATATTTTTACAAAATATAATGATTTAAGCCTTGAAAATTCCCATTTAAAGGATTCCAATTGAAGAGGGTTTGATAAAAAGACCTTATATCAAACCCCCTTGGATAGAACCCGTTTTAAACCATACTCTATAACTAAGCCCCCATACCTATATAAATGTCGATAAAACCCCTTGATTTGCATCTATCGGGGATCAAATGAATTAGTTTAATTTTTTTTAAAGTATGTAGTCCTATTATGCTTTTCCCTGTAATTATACTCTTAAATAAATTTAATTTAATTATTATATTTATTTTTTGTTTCATATGTGAATGTAGGTTTTCATCTAAAATCAAGTTCTCCTGCTCTACACATATGAAAAAGAGAAAATGACATAAAAAAATTGAAAATATCGCTAGCACTAGATATTGAAGTCCAATCTAGAAATAAAAATAGAATTTTGATACATACAAAAAAAAGTTATGTTGTATATATTCCATGTCCGAATTTCAGGTTCGTTTGACTCAAATCTTGATTAAGGAAAAATATTTTAATAAAACACTATGAAACCAAATGAAAGCTCTGACATCATAAGTTACAATTCAAATTCAAAAAAATTATAATTTTTTCCTTCATGTAAATTTTTCTTTTTATGTTGTATTAATTCAGAGTATCAATTTTAAAATGAAAAAGTTTACCTAAAAACTTAGTTTATATTAGAAAAGAAAGTGCAATCTAAAAATTTTAGAGGAAAAATATTTGAATATATAAAAAAAATGTCACAAATCACTCACTTTTCATCATTTTCAATTCCCTCATGGTTTAGCCACTATAGGTTCCCTAGTAAAGATTTAGTTGGAAAATAAGTTCATTGGTTCATTTGGCCAAAGAAACCGCAAGATTAGATCACCCCTCTACAAAACAACCACGAACACTTATTAACCCAAATTATAATAAATATTTTATATTATATGCATTTGGGAGTGTTGACACAATTTTAGCTATTCTTTATGAATAGAATGAAGAAGGATTAGAGTAGCCTATGGCTTTCTTTAGTCAATTTCTCCATGATTATGGAGAAAGATACCTACTTGTAGAATAACATAAAGCATATGTAGAATCCTTAATAAATTTATGGCGTTATCAACACTAATGTGAAGTTGTTGGTTGCCCATCCAACAGTTAAGGATTTCTTGCTTAGTAAGGATATCGATGATAAAAGAGCAAGCTAGATTACAAAAGTAATGGAGTATGACATTAACATTAAGGTCACCAAGCTTGTTAGAGGTAGAGGCCTATGTGAACAACTTGTTGGGAATGAAGAAAACAACAAGTAAATTGATGAGAAAGTTGTGATCCTGCTCAATAATGAGGAACACGATGTTGTTCCAACTCCTTCCACAAACTAGATTTAGAAAAAGATTCATTATTTACATACTGGTGACTGTCCTAAAGGTTTGAACAAGTCAAAGAGAAGGTATTATAGGCTTCAAGCCATCCCTTATGCTATAATTGATAGAATTTTATATAAAATGGATTTTTATGGTGTTTTACTTAGATACTGTAGTTCCACACGTGTAATATATTTCTTCTACTTCTTTGCACAACTTTTGAAAATTATGAGTGTATGATAACATGTATTAAGGTAAATAAGAAATGATTTTACCTTAATTTTTGTTACAAAAAATGGATAAGTTATTAGTTATTATAGCACATATGAAGGTTAAATAATCTTTATTTACCTTAATATTTGTTAAAATAAGCAAATATTTGCCCCAAATCCATGAAATAAGGTAGAAGAAATTTGTGAGTTGAATTAACAATCAACTAATTATGGAGGGGATTTTCTTTATTTATTGTCAAACAGAGGTTATTTTCAAGTTCTCCTTGGTCAAAAACATTGTAAGAGGGACTTTGAACCTATTTTTGCTTAAGTTGCTTTAGTTTTGACTCCCATGTTCATGACTTTTCTCTTTTTATTGTGAGAGTTATTTGAAAAGATATTTTTGAGGTTCAGTTAGACTGTGGTGATTCTCATGCACTTTGGAGTCAATTTTTGTATATGAAGGAAAATACTTAGTCTTTTTCCTCGATTCTTGCTTATTTGCCTTTGCATTCTACAAAGAAAGATTGGTCTTGTAACTCAAATTTTCTTACAATTATCAATATACAACATTTTTACAGGTTATATTTTTGTCATTTTGGTAAAAAATTTGTTTCGTTATTTAAAAAAACATGTATTTAATCTTCTCATATCTTTGTATATGCCTTAATGAATGATTTAGATGAAATTTAAATGTGTTTAAATAGTCAAAACCTTTAATCTTGTCTCATTCATTGCTGGAAACACACAGATGCAATTGAAATTTTAGGTCTTAGGCTATGCAAACAGTTATCTTGCCTTTCAAGTTGTGAAACATAGCTTTCTTGCTAAAAGAAAGATCATTGAACCTCCCTTTGAAATACTTATGTTATAAAATTTTCATTCATTAAGTTGTGTGAATAAATATTTAAAGTAGTAATTGTGAATTAGTCTGCCCTATAAATATCATTTTTTGGTACAATCACCTCCTAGAGTTAGTTTTCATTTTCTAATCAGTCATCTTTCTTACCTTTTTCCTTCAAAATTCATTAGTCTCTAGGACAATAAAAAGGGGAACTAACCCATAATCTGGAGATTCATCTTCGCTATGAGCATACCCATAGGCTTGAAGTTGTTTCCATGTTTCATGAGATTTTTGAGCATTTAAACTTAGCATCTAGGTGCAATCTTCGTGACAACAATTCCATAAGTACAACAGTTGTCATCCTATAGGGTACCTTAGAAATAGGTTCTAACCCTAGAACTATATCTATACAGAAGTCAAATGGGTATGTACAAAATCATCATGGAAAAACAAGCCCTTAAGTGGCAAAAAATTCAAAAAAATTAGAGTTAGGCAACTTGACATAAAAATTTGAATAAGTTATCTATATTATTTTAAAAATATGTAAGAATAGAATATGTAGCAAATTGAATGTGGTTTCTAAACTACTGTTTGCATTTTTGAAAAAGAAAATCTAGATGAGAAAATTTGAAATTTCAATGCAGTACTTAAATTTCATGGACAATTAGGTGTCTGTCAATTACCCCAACCACAATAAATGATATTTTTTATAAGATTTTAGACATAAGTAGAGAGTGACCATCTCCAGATGATGCATATTTTTGTAATTTTTTGCAAGTAACAATTAATTATGATGATAATCCTAAAACATAAAACTTGTATGTTTGACCACCCTAACTGGTAAAGACTTCACCAAACTACTTTTCTTTGTAACCCATATATGTAGCATAGAATGTGGGATGCATGTTGTATTCAAAAATGATACTCATTTGAAAGCTAGATGTTTTTTCAATTTGAATTTAACAATTAGGACTTAAATGAATTCAACAGAAAGTCGAATAATAATACTACAATTCAGTAAAGCACATAATTTATATTGGTAAAAGCTGAGAATTCCTTTAAAATCCTTTCATTTCATCAATTTTGCTAAAAAAGTCACCTACATACCCTACAAATACCCATCATATCACCACTTTTTGTCCCATCATTATCCTACACATAACAAAATACTCTTTTCGGAGGAAACCATGTTAATTCCCCTGGAAATGCATATAAAATTTTTCTTAATATTGGATACTTCTCCATATCTGATTTTCTAGTTTCATCTATTTCACCATCTTCTAGTTCCTATAAAATTTGGAACTCTGAAACATCTCTATCCTTCTCAATTTCAAATCTTTATGGTGAAGATTTTGTACACCTTCTTTCTTGATAGCTCTATAAGTTGGATGTTGGTATGTATTAATCGATCATAAGTAATCAGATAGCCCATGGCAGCACCGCACACCCTGCCCCTCGGGCCGGTCCTGGCTCGCCGGGCTCCCATAGTTCTGGGGCGAACCCCAGAATTTTACATTTTTTTCACACATGTCAAAAGGAAAAATCTTCAAGAAAGAAAATCATTTCAAACCTTTAATTGGAAGCTTCTAAAAGCTTGTTAAAAGGTTGGCTTTGGGGTTACAGAGGATGGAAAATGACATTCGCAAAGATTTCAAATATGGTTTTGCAATCGGATAATAAAAGTACTGGATGGCTACAGTTTGGTGGATGTAGCCCAGATTGGGTGAACCACATCAAATTCTTTGTGTTATGATTTATTCTGTGTGTGTTTTAGTTTCTCTGTTTATTAATTAAATCTACATTTAATTGTTAGATATCTTCCATCATCTCAACCCTAACATTGGATTGTCATAATTTTTCAAGCCTTAACCTCTCTAGGTATCCCTTGGAATTTTACTTGATTCCAAAATCATCTAGGCATATTACAGTCTTAGCATGGCAGTATACCTTAGCCATATGTTCCCACAGCCAATTCATACCTAAGATAACATAATATGATCCTATAGGTGTAACATAAAGGTTAAATTTTGTATTAAAACTAGGTAGTACTATCATAGCCTCGAATAGAAATTGATCCACCTTTACTCTTGTCTGGTTTGCATATTCTACATTCCAAGATATTGCCATGTCTCTTTCCTTTTTAGATAATTGTTCAAATATTCTTGGTGAAATGAAATTCTCAATTGCACTAGTATCAATAAGAGTAAAAATAGGTAAGCCAAGCAAAATACTTGGCATTTTGACTAAAGTTACTTGGTAGTCTGCCTATTGATCATCCACTATTGCATGTATCTTATGCTAAAACATTGCTTGTTCAGTGGGTAATGGATTATCATATAGTCACGATCCAAAAGTTTTATTGGGACACTCATTAGCATAGTGATCCTCTTTGCATATAAAACATCATGTAGGTGGTCTTCTTCTCCCTATGGTTTTTCTAGACTTACTAGTATTTTCACTAGCCTTATTGGTATTACCCATGCTAGTATAATTCTTTTTCTACTCTCACCTAATCTCCTTTCCATTATTGCAAAATTGTTTCCCCTTTTTCCTTGGAGCATTTTGCACTAACTCCTTCTTATGAACCTCCACATCCTTCTTTTTCTCTTTTCTTTCTTGTTGAGCAGAATTAGCCCTAATTTTTTGCTCTTGCTTAATTACTTTTTCATATACAAGATCCATTTCTATTGGATTGTGTATATCCACTTCTTCTCCATTCTAACTATTGAGTCCCATTAAAAATTTCCTAATATAGAAGCACTCATCCTTATGATATATGGGAACATAGTGCAAAAGTCATGTAAAATTCTCCTAGTATTCCTTTACCATCATGTTACCTTGCCTCAACCCTTGGAAATTTAAATGTTTTTAGTCATAGTAAAGTTGTGGTAACTATTTTGTGCAAAAAAATCTCAAAAAATTCTCCCCATGTAAGTTTCCATGAGTTGATGTTAAGTTCCAAATTCTTGTTCATCCACCAGTTAGAGGCTTCCCCTACTAACTAATACACACCCCATGTAGCTTTAGTAACCTCATCATAGTTTTTTATTTCAAAATAATTTTCCATTTGTACAATCCACACCTCAGCCTCATCACCTCCAACACTTCCATCAAACTTACATAGAATAACCTTCTTCATGTCCCTGGAAAGTTTGGAAGCTACAATCTTCTTATTCCTTTCCACATATGGCATAGGTGATCTTTCCTTCTCATGATTATGGTTTCATTATGTCCATGGGAAGAATTTTCCCCCTCATGATCATTAATGGGTACTTCCTTTTCTACCCTATCCTTAACTCTTTTTTGTTCAAGCTTAGCCAAACTTTCCAAGATTTGGTCAAGCCTAGCCTCTACTCTAGTGGTTCCTTTTTCAACCTCCTAACTTCCACCGGGATTAGTTCATGTCCTCACCATGCTTATATGATTTGTTTCTAAATGAATGTTTTATCCATGTTAGACTAAATTTTTTTATCAATTATATTATGTAAAACATGAAAAATAAGCATTCATATGTACACAATAATTCAACATAAGATTAAGCATGTGCACTTCTTTTGATAAACACATAATTTTATTCATTTCTTGAGGATTTCAATATCCTTTCAATTACATGGAATAACTATTCATATAGTCTAGTGGAGAGTATCCTTCAGATTCACTCTTAGAAACAACTAAAAGGTGTATAACCTATAGAATGAGATAGTTATATTTATTTTCATCTCCCATTTTCTCGTACCTATCCCAAAAAGGATAATAACCTTTAGATTTATCATTCCATACATAATTTTGAGAGGCAATGTCAATACGGTGTTCATCAACAATGTAGTCTACACTTTTTGTATACATTTGTTCATGAGACCATTTCTCATCTGGTAGTGTCTATGTTACATATCCCTCAAACTCTTTACTTGAAGAAATTTCTATTACTTCAGCCAGTGGTAGAACTCTGGGATCCCTAAAGATGAATGTCAAGCTAACACTTCCTTCTAAAGGAACATCCCTAGAAAATACTAATGGGTCTGACTTTTCTAGTGAGATGGTTGTTAGGTAATTGTACATAGCCTCCATCTTCATCTTCCTCTTCACATCATTGATCTCAAAAAGCATGTGACTAAAGGATTTAGTGTCACTCAACCAGATAGAATTATCATAGTTGGTTCCCTATATGGTTTTAAAAATGGCTTCTTTTCCTTCTTGTCCTTGAGGTAACACTTGTTTTCGATTACTAACTTTCGAGCCATTAATCTAAGATGCACCATCATGGCACAAAGATTTCACAACATTAGATAATATTGGATGGAAAGAATGGTGATCTCATAGGTTCCAGAGTTAAACCTAGTAGCTTTGATACCACATGTAATGTACTAACCCTTCTATGAAGTAAAAATTTCTAATTTTACACCAAATGAGTAAATAAACAAGTAAAAAACCATTACAATAAAAAAATTATTTTCTTTATTGAAAATTCATCAATGTAAGAATGCATACATTTATAAAAATAGCTTAAAGAGCTTTAGAACAAATAACTATAAGACAGTCTAAGTTCCTTCCTTCCAAATGTTGATTCTTTTGTCACCTGTTGTGAAGGAAAAGCATCACTCAGGCACTTTTCCACCACCCATGGACTCATAATGAAGTCCCCCACACATCTATCATTTGATAGATGTCCATTCCCTTCAATAAAGAGATTGGTAGAGCAACTGATAGCGACAACCAAATGACCATCGTGTTGTGTCCTACATAACTAGAACTTGTAACCCTACAATCAGTATCTAGCATGTAATACTGGATTATCTTGAACTGATAGTGTAGTCTTAGTAGTCACACAAACTAAGGTGGGGTCTTAGACATTTATAATACTTAGGAAAAAGGGTTCTCATTTAGTACTTTGAATGAATTCATCTATCACATACACTACTCAAGTGCGATTTGATTTAAGGCTATTGTAATCTACGCATAGGTATTTCCTTCAATGGGTAATCCATCATCCCAGATAACCTACAACATGCTAATCTACTTGGAATAAACCTAGTTAATTGGTAAGTACCCAAGTTAGGTATTTCCTTCTATGGATAGTCCATCATTCCAAAGATAACCTATATACTTGGATAATCCTACTCGTAAGTAATTTAATCTCCTTCCCATACTAGATTATCTATCCTAGAAATAAAACATAAGCTATACTAGTTAAATCAATAACTTAGCTAAAACCATAGATGTGCTTTTCATGTTCAATCATACCTAGTATATAATACATATGATAAATAGTAATCTCCTATTAGGGAGTATTTTAAAAACACAATATGAAAATAAAATAATAGCTTCAACTTTCCTTTTGAAAAACATCTAAGTTCTCTAAATCATATAGTGGATAAGACGTCTCAACCATGTATGCAAGACACATCATTCAAAGTAAAATAACAAAGAAGGGATCCTCATGCCTGTTATCACTTATCCAACTAAAGACAACAATACAACCTTCAACAACAATTAGCTTGATATTCAACTTCTCACAAACAACTCTATCTCACTTTTTGATAGCTTACTTCTCTCAAAAAGAAATGATACCTCTTACTCACAATAGAACACTCTATTCTCACACATAAAATAAGACAAGTATGGCTGGTAGTAACTCATGAATAATGATCTAGGAAAAAGATGTATAATCTCTTGGGAAAGAATGTGTCAGTCTCAATGAAATGATTCAACTATTTATAGAGAACCAAGCAACTTCAAAGCCTACAGTTTAGGCATGAAACAAGATAGAAAGCTCCATACAAAGCAACTCAACATTAAGGTGGTGATCAACTAATCTGAGAATCATCAAAACCTCCTACAAAATGACTATTTTCTAAGATAGAAATTCAAAGGCATAATCAAAATGCACATGGAGAATTTGAATTACCACAATCAGAAGACATCTACAACAATTCAAACTGAAAGGTGGTTCCATCTACTATTTTATTTCCTTCATATTTGGTGTAGTTGAACTCAATCAAATTCCATTATATGAAAGTAGGTTCCAATCATTCCAAATGGTGAATGAATCAACATAAAAATTCTAATACAAAGACAAAGTCAAGCATGATCACATAAAACAAATCAACCAAGTCAATCATTCTATAGCCAACAATATCAAATGCAATGGTATAGTAGATATCACGTGCCATACACTATGATAATTGATTTCCACTAGCATTTAAAAGCTTTTAAATCGGCTTCAATAGACATGGTCAACATCAACCTTCATTCCATAGTCTATATCGACTATAAAACAACCTTATGAATTAGCTTTAATGAGTAAGGGATAGTCAATCCCTAATTGATATAAATATGTTTCTATATATAATAATATATATATATGATTATATATTTATATATATATATATATATATATATATATATTATATACATATATATATAACACATTATATTTAATGTAAGCATATATATAGGTATAAATCTATATGCCTCTATGTACACACATGTGTAGGCATATCTATATTGATGCATTCATATGAGCATATCCATTTTTCAACATACACATGTATTGATATACATATACATAAGGATATATGTATATAAGTTATACACACACACACATATATATATGTTTACCATCATAGTCATAATTGTGTGTGCGTGGTATATCTATACATATGCATATGCATGTCATTATATCCCATTGAAATGTATGTGCATATATATAACATACATTCATGTACATCCCACTTGTCCATATGATCGTAAAAGCACAAGAAAGATCTCAAAAGATCAAATAGATAAACATCACCCAATGCATTCAAAAGTAAACAAGACTCTCAAATGTAGACATATCAACTAAGGATGACTTACCTACTACCCACAAACTGAATCAACTCAATCATTCTAATGTGGTGTGTGTTTATTCTAAAATAGTTTACTTTTACCAGTTACTCGACTAAGATCTTCTCCCATGTGATACTTCCCCTCTTCCTATAGGAATGGAACATATACCTGCATCCACTAATACATGCACATGGCAGTAAATTGTTCATAACAATATGAAATATACATACACATCTTCAAAGTCAGAATAATGATAATTCAAAACCTTTCATTCACATATATGTAGTATTTCACCATAAATAACATGAACTGAAATACCATTCAAATGAGACAATCATCAAATGAGATAAAATTCATATTGATAAAAAGGTACAAGAATAATTTATTCATCTCCAAAATTCACATTACATCCATATTTACCCTATGCAGTAATAGTAAATAGTATCTCTACATTTGGGTGTAACAAGTCCTAGAGGCTGACAAATGCCTCTTTATTGCATGATCTTCAAAAGAATTATTAAACTCATTAAAGGTGAACTCACCACCTCTATCAAAGATTAATCACTTGATTTAAATACCCATTTCATTCTCCACCATTCATTTAAATTCTTTAAACTTATTTAGTGATTCATATTTTTCTTTGAGAAATGTCACTCAAGTCATTCTAGAATAATTATCAACCAATAACATGAAATACCTACACCGTGTGAGCCTCTTATTCTAGTAGGTCCACATAGATTTGTATCCACCAACTCCAAAGGACTTGCAATAAAATATTCTTTTTTCTTGAACCTTTTCTTCTTCTACTTTCCAAACTAAGATTCTTTGCAAGTTGCATTGATAGGTTTTGTAATCTTTTCCAAGTCTCTCACAACATCAATAGAAATTATCTTCACTGGGCTATCAAAATTGTTGTGACCCATTATTATATTCCATAGCCAACTTTCATTGATTTGTGTCATAATGCACTTAACACTACCACCTTTTATCTAAAAAAAATTACCTTTTGTTCTTGTTCCTACAACAACCAAAGTTTCAGATCTTCCTTTTCTAATTTCACAACCATCAACCTAAAATGTAAGATTATATCCTCTACTACAAAATTTTCTTTCACTTAGAAGATTATGTTAGAGACCCTTGGCATAATCAACATCATATGTTTTATGCTTGCAATAAAAAATAATTAAATATTTTCAACAAATCTTAGCAGATGTATTGTCACCAAACTTAACAAGACCACCATCATATTTATGAATTTTTGTAAACTTACTCTTATCACCTATCATATGATTTGAGGATCCACTATCAATTATCGAGTAACTCCTCATCTATTGGATGAAAATCAGTCACCATAGTTCTTTCAACCTTGTAACCTATTTCCAGAGCATATTTCTTCACACATCTTTCAAAATTAGTATATATGTTTCTTTGACCTTATCATCTCCTTCATAAATGCTCTACAACTTTTTCTAGTCATATTTAACATATTTAAGACTTATTACCTTTCCAAGTTCAAAATTACAAAGACCACTTAGAATAGAATTCCTCTGTTGTCCATTTTTTTCATATCCCTTGATCTCATCATCAGTTACTAGATAATGAGTAGGAAAGGTGTATCCTTTTTCAACTGAATTCTAGACTCCAAATCCAAGAGAGATAAGAAATGATTCCATCCTAGCTTTCCAATATGTATAATTTGTTCCATCAAACATAGGATCTTTGACACCCATCTCATGCATTATCTAAATCTGCCTCAAGTGGTTAAGCTTCTTTCAAGGAACCACAACTATAATACCAATTATTACATGCATAGGATAGTTGAAGGGGAGGTGAATTAGTTGTATACTTAACATCCATTAGTACAATGTAAACATATGAAACAATAATGCAAACACATCCAAACACATAAGAACACCAGATTTATGTGGAAAAACCAAGAAGGGAAAAAATATGGTGAGGATTAGCTCAAATATATATGAATTTCAACATTAAATAAAATTAGGCTCACTACTAAAGGGACTTACTATCTAGAAGAAGAAGAAAAGAAGAAGATTGTTACAAAGAGATTCACTATCTCAAGGAATCAAGAGAAATTTCACTATTGTAAATTTATGCCATTCACAACCTTTGGGTCGCTACCTTTAGTAACCTCAAGTATACTAAAAAGTGTAAACACCTTCTAATCACCACATCTAGAAGTATTAAACATTTAATCTTGCACTCAAATAACCACACTTGATTACATTCACTTCTCACACTTTCAACAAACACTACTACAAAATCCCCAAAAAATCACCTTCCATTTATACCAACTCTAACCTAAACAATCTTAATTAGGTTAACCTCAATCAAATGTATGCAGGTGCCTTAAATGTGTAACACCAAATATCTCTATGGTGGAAAGAAGTGAATGAAGACCATGCCAAGGGTTACTAGGACCCTAATCTACACCAACATGCCTCACCATGCTTCCAAAAAAAACAAAAAACCTTTGCAATTAGTGATATTATGCTAGGTTGGACAAACCTACACTAACACTAGTAAGCAATCACATACACACCTCTCTAGGTTTGGAAACATCTCCTAGACCACATAGGAACTCTCCACAACATCATAGAATATTCCACATGATCGAAATATTCAACACCACTAAAACAACCGCTTGAAATTGAATAATAGTTTCATTTTGTATAACCAAACACAATGGCACAAAAATACAACTCACTAACCAACCTTGTGGAACACCTCAACACCTAAAAGATCAAGGGAAGTTATAGAAAATATAATAACATCCCCAAATCCACAAGAGAAGAAACCTTAACATAGAGAAATATGGAGAAATCTCATTTCTCAAAGACAATCTTCTTCATAGGAAAACACATTGTCAAACACATCTAAACCACTATCACATGATACAAAACCTAAAACTCAAGATTTAACACCTCTGATTATCATTTCCAAAATACAAAAGAATATCTTCAACCAAGAAGGAATGTGGAGCACAACACTAAACAAACCTCTATCATAGTAGAATCTTTTATTCAAATTTTCTCAAAATCACTTGGAAACCAAGTGAGCCAACAACATCAACAACACTACAAAAATCTTCCCAACACATCTTAAACCATCTACAACACTTCTCATCATGAGTACACTAGAGGTTAACATCAAACCATAATATAGGTGACAACATAGTGTAACACTTTTCAACAACACCAACACTCTCCATAGTAGACACTGATGACCAACAATCTTCCAAAAATGTCCTCAACTATATTAAAGGTGATAACATTAGTAATCCTTCAACAACTCCAAGCTTCCAAAATTGTGTTCACATCAATGACAACACCAAAAACTTCCAAACTTCCAACAAATCCTACATTAGCTGAATCTAAATTTCATTTTCCCCTCTCTTGCATATTAGACATTCAATTTTATTAATGAAATAATGCTTGGTTGGAGCATTATGTTAGTGTAGACTAGCATCCTCAATAATATTATCACTCCTCATAAAGCAAGTTAATGCTATTTTTTTTATACTGTAGAGTATAAATACATGTTATTACTATATGCATATTCCATGTAATTTTTGTGTTCTTGCATAGTTGAATATTAACAATTCTTTATAGAATTGAGCATATTGAATCTTCTTTGATATAAGCTTGAGAGTGTCTTAGCTTAGACCTATTTTGTTAAAAATTTTGTAAGGTGTGTCTATATGTGTCATTTCATTTTAATTATAATTCTTATCAATGTGATGCTTTGGCAGAGTTTCATTCATGTATAGAAAGGAAATTTTAGTAGATTCCATGGAAAATATTGTAATTAGCTTCTTGCATAATCATGTGATTGAGCTATGATGACAATATAATCTCCTAGTATGTGATTTACAATTTGAATGATTAAGTAAAAAAGTATGATCTATTATGTGTGATGCGTTCAAAGTCTTATAAGACTTTCTCACTTGGTGTGCTTGAGTATGTTCTATAACTCACCATGGATGTTGGATCATAGGTATAGTGTAGCATTTTACTCCCTCAATTGTGGCTAATGTTATTCACATAGTTTTAGGGAATGACATTGAATTTGTAAATCTTCTTATGAGTAGTCTAGTGACAAAATGCTTCCTTCTCATTATTTTTTGAGCCTTGCTCACACTCAATTTATTATTGAGATTGATATTATTTTATGCTTTATTGTTGGATCTAATAATTATTCCTCCTTGAATTTTTATTATTATTTTGATGGCTACACTAAAAAAAAAATTAACTTATATGTTGTTCTCTATTATGTTCATGATGGACCTCTCATGGAGCATATAAGGGAGTAGATTGTAGAGAATGCACTATATTTTTATGCTTATGCTAATAAGAACTATGTTAAGATCTAAATCCCTTGCTCCTTTTATAATGAAAGCGGATGATTCTTGAAGTGTTTGGAAAAATTATGAAATACTTTCATGCATATGAATCTTTCGAATATGATTAATTCATAAGTTGATTTAAATGTAATTATGTATGCCATTGAGTGAGATGTATTTGAATCTTTAGCAATGGATAGTTTTGTTTAGATGAGCTTGATAATGAGTTGTGCTAAATTCCTTGTATGGATTATTCCTTGCTTTGATTGTGAGTAGATGGTTGGTTATGACTTAGTCCAACAACTATGCTTATCCATGCTTGTCTTGTTCTTGCTTTGCATTTGTCTTGTGACCATGTTTCTTAATGGTCTAATATTAGTCGTATATTTTAAGGTGTTGTAGAAAATGAGGCCATATTATTTGTGAAAATTCTATTTTAGTTACCGATTATTAATCTCCTACCTATATAGATTATTTGACTGTCGAAAATTAATTCACAACAAATATTGAAAAATAACACAACTGCAACTTCACAAGTTTTCCCTAGAAAAACCCTAAAGGGAAAACCACTAATATTGATGTGTAATTTTATTATACTTTAGGAAATCAAGAGATACATAAAGTTTTTTCCTCTTACTAGTAGGGCTCTAGCAATATTCTTCTCTAGAAATTCTTCCCTCAATTGCTCCTGCTAAAATTCCATTACTATCGTCTCAAATGCTATCACTATGCCTTTGCTACCACTACAAATTTATTTCTCAAGTGTGTGTCCTCCAAATTCCCATTGATCCAATTGTACACTCTCCTAATTGAAAAACCAATGGTCATGATTTAATATCAATTGATGGATGAGATTAACTATACTTTGACAAACCCTAACTAATTGGTTTCTAGAAGTCTCTAGTGGAAAGAATTAATTAATTAATTATCTAGACTCTAACTAACTACTTTCTAGAAGTCTCCAAAAAAATAATTAATGACTTAAATATTCTTGGGTTTGGAGACACCTGTCCAAGCTACATAAATTAACACTCCCTCTTAGTAGGTAAGGTGTTCTGCATGGCACCCAACATATCTTTGAATAAGATGAATTTCACTTTCCCAAATGCCTTTGTCAAAATTTATGCTACCTACTAATTTGTAGGTATATACTATAGTTGAAAAATCCTCCATTGTACACAATCTCTGATGAAGTGATGCCTAATGTCTATACACTTAGACCTATCATGAAACATCAGATTCTCAGACAACTTGATGCCACTCTAGTTGTTCCAGTGTATCATTGTAGTCTCAACACTCTGACCAAACAAGGCTACCAACAAATTTTGAAGCCATATCCCCTCACACGTCACCATGGTAGCTACAATGTATTATGCTTCTACAAAACTTAGAGCCATAGACTTCTACTTCCTACTATACCAAGAGAAAACTCCTGATCTCCAACTAATGCAACACCCTAAAGTGTTTTTTCTATCCAATGTATTTCTTGACCAATCTACATTAATATAGCCTATCAACCTAATACCATACTTGATTGGACCATGAAAATACCACAACACATGCTTTGTTGTTGTCTAATGCACTCTCTTTGGATCAACCGTGAACTGACTAAGAGAGTTTACTACAAAGGATATATTTGGCCTGGTGTTGACCAAATACATGAGAGACCCAATCAAGTTTCTGTATAAGGTGGTATCTACATCCTTCTCCCTAGATGAGTCTACCTTCTTCCAATTTGTGATCATAGGAGTAAACATGGCTCTGCAATCCTCCTTCTCAAACCTCCTCAAGATTTTGATGTAGTATTTCTCTTCTCCAAGGAAAATATCTCCATTTTTTTGCCACACATCGATGACTAGAAAGTAGTACATAAGCCCCAAATCCATTATCTCAAACTATGCTGCAGTGTCCCTCTAGCAATCCTCTATAAGCCCCAGTGAACTTGTTAAAAATAAGTCATCCACATATATAACAAGAATGAGAACCTCACCCCCAACCACCAAGTAGTAGAGGTTAGCATCCACATCACTCTTTAAAAATCTCATTCCCTGCAAGTATCTATCAATGCACTCATACCATGCCCTGGGAGCCTACTTGAGTCCATACAAAGCTCTCTCCAATCTACACACGTGAGATTCATATTTTGTGCTACAAATCCCTTTGGTTGTTCTATGCATACCTCCTACCAATTCACCATTAAGAAACATCGTCTTGATATCCATTTGATGGATCTTCCATCCCATTTGTGTTGTAAGTGAGATCACGGCTCGTATATAAGTATACCTAGCCATTGGAGAAAATGTCTCCTCATAGTCTATTCCCTCCTTGTATTTCTCAATGCTACCATCTACACCATACTTAATCTTATGGATCCAACATGATCCAACTACTGCCCTATATGTCAGTCTAAGCACAACCTACCACACATCATTTTTCACTATTGAGGTATATTCCTCTACAATTGCATCTTGCCACACCTATTGTTGTGCGGCTTCCTAATAGCTAGAAGGCTCTCTATATATTGAAAGGTGCAAGACAACTGAGAGGGGGAGTGAATCAGTTGTCACCAATCACAAACCCAAAACTCAAACACTTATCAACTACAAGTCCATTTTATTCTGTTATTAAGTGTGAAAATGAAATGCAAATAACATGACACAATATCAACACAAGAAACATTGGATTTACTTGGAAAACCCAATAATGGAAAAACCACAATGAGGATTATCTCACAATATAAAGTAATTTCAAAATTGATTACAAAGAGGCTCACTCCCTATAGATAGGATTCACTCTCCAAAAGGAGGATCACTTCCTACAGATACAAAATATAACATAAAAAAACAACCACAAAAAAATTACACACATCTGTAGCCTTGATCAGAGAATTGCAGACACCATCAACTCTCTACTTTTAGGAATCTAACACATTAATGTATTGTTTCCTCAACTCACTTTCACACACTCTTATTTCTCAAGCTTCTAAAATTTTGATACTACAATCCATAAGATATTGACTTGTATTTATATCATCTTCAACCTTAGAAACTTTCTCCAAGGTCAATTGCACATGCTTCATTTTACAAATTCAAATTAGGTCAGAAACTCAACATTCACATGGTGGAAGAGACTGAGAGTTAACCAAACCAACACTTAACCAAGACCCAAAACAACATCTTAGATCAATCACACACTTCCTTAATTGATAATTATACTTCGCATGATGTGTAGACACCAAGTTGGCCAAACCTAATGAAAACACCAATGAACTTTGAAGTACATGCTTCCATAATGAGAAGATAGCATATGAACCACATAACATGCTTCACCATACACTAGAATACATCTTAGATACCTTTAGATTAATCCACAACAAATGCAACAACCTTCATACATATAACACTTCTCACCAGTCCATCTTGACTACACAAAAACACAAGAATTTTGAGACTCATGTTTTACAACACCAAACCATGAACACCTTTGATAGGATATAGATAACACCATTACAAGACATCTTCTAGATCTAGGATACCTAAAATAAATCAATAGAGGACTACAGATAAAGAGTAGAAACATTTCTCCCAGTCATAAACAAACAACAATGCCAAACCAGTTCACAAACTGGTGAACTCAACTTTCAATTTATATCAAACCAGAAGCTACAATCTAGGATATGTCATTCAATGATATCCATAAACAATGCTTTAGATCTGTTCAAGTGTAGGATTAAAATAGAATAAATGTAGAGCACAAGCCAGAGCACATTCTGAACAAACACACAACTTTTTCTTCACTATTTCTCAAAAGAACTTGATAACTCATCATATCTACATACCTGCAACACCATAAGGATATCTCCATGTACTCACAACATCTCAACATCTCAAATATACATGCACAACATATAATCACTTGATTCCTTTCTCTGCAACAACCTGTACTATGTTGACATCAATGACAACATTAATGACAACACCACCATGATCACTCATACTTATAATAATATCCCCCATTGTCATTGATGGAAACAAATTATGTGAAAAAACATCAAAGAAAATAACCATTCCATTCATGTACTCTCCTTTATTTTTTAGATTTGACAGCCTACACAACATTTCCTGCACTCTCAATACTCTCTCCCTTTTTCTTTCACTATTTCTCACATGACTCTCTCTCCCCCTTTTACATCAATGGTAAAGAACAAAAGGTTTGCATAATTTTTATCCATATGTAGCTCTAATCACCCGCCCTTAGGAGTGCACCCAAATCTCATATTGCAACAATGAAACTTCCTAATCCCCCTAATGAGTAGACCCATTCATCAATTTAGAAAAATGAAGAATTTGTAGATCCACTTGATTGATGCACCTCCATGTGCAGCTAGTTTAAATAAGGAGGGGTACTAACCCCCAAATTCTCCCTGAGATACTCAAAAGTATCTTGTAAAAGAGCCTTAGTAAATATATCAGCAATTTGATCCTTTGTAGGCACATCCTCAGTCCGACTTCATTCTCCAACACCTTCTTTCTCAATAAAACGATATCTGATAGATATATAATTTTTTCTTGAATGCATTACTAGATTCTTTGAAATGTTTATTGAACTTTTATTATCATAGAATATAGGGATAGGCTCATCACATATCACAACTATATCATTCAATTTTTTGCTTCATCTATAAAACTTGTGTGCAACAAGATGTTGCAACAATGTACTCAGCTTCTGCAATGGATAAAGAAACTGAATCATGTTTCATGCTTAGCCATGAAACCAATCTTCCTCCAAGAAAGAATGCATGACCACTTGTACTCTTCTGGTCATCCATGCAACCAACCCAATTTGCATAAGTGTAAGCACTCAATGTGAAATCAATATCCTTAGGATACCACAAGCCATAATACAAAGTTCCTTTTGGATATTTGAATATTGTCTTCACAACTATAACATGTGATTCTTTAGGTTCTGCTTGAAATTTGGCAACCAAACATACTACATGCATGATATATAGTCTAGTAGCAGTAAGATACAACAATCCACCAATCATAGATTTGTACATGCTTTGATCATTTTTAGGAGATTCATCATTTTTACTCAATTTGCATCCAATCACCATAGGGGTACTAACCGGTTTGGAGTCATCCAATCCAAACTTATTCAACAACTCTTTGACATACTTTGATTGTGAAATGAATATCCCCTTGTTAGCTTGATTTACTTTAATTCCTAGAAATAAATTCAACTCACCAATCATAAACATTTCAAATTATTTTTGCATCTCCTCTACAAATCTCTTGCACATACCCTCATTTCCTGGGTATGTGCACGATTATGATGGGCCCAAAAGTGGAAATATGATGGGTATGTGGCTGATGATTTCTTTTTAAAATTTATGAAACAAAAAGGGTTTTAAAGGAGATTCTCAACTTTCCATGAATATAAATTATGTTTTACTTTGAATTTAATAAGAAATTATTATTCATTTTCTATTCAAATTACGACTAAAGTCCCAATTGATAGATTGATTGAAAAGTATCTATAGATTTCAAATAGTATCACATTTTTTTAATCCAAAACATGCGTCACATTCTATGCTTCACATACTATAGGATTAAAAAAGAAAAAATTGAATTTCATGAAGTTTTGACCAAATTAAAGGTGGTCGGACATATGAGTTTTATATTTTTAAAAGTTGTAATAAAAACTCATAATTAATTATTTACTTGGGAAAAATTAGAAAATATGCATCACACATTAAGACATGTCCTCTACTTATATCTAAAATATTATAAAAAAATATTATCATTTTATTGTGGTTAGGGTGGTCACAAACACCTACTTCTTATTTTTCCCTAAAATTTAAGTACTATTGCATTGAAATTTCAAAATTTCACTAAATAGATTTCTTTTTAAAACAAACCTAGTAGTTTAGAAACTACATTCAATTTTCTATAGATTCTATTCTTACATGTTTTTGAAATAATATAGATAAATTATTCAAATTTTTATGTCAAGTTGCCTAACTCTGATTTTTCTTATTTTTTTGCCATTTAAGGGCCTATTTTTTCCATGATGATCTTGCACATACCCTCCTCCAAAGATGATATCATCAACATACACAACCACTATCAACATTCTATTTCCTTCAACTTTGAAATAAAGATTACTTTCTATAGAGCCTTTGTTGAATCTTTGTTGTGTCAAATAATTGTCCAATCTTGCATACCATGCTCTGGGAGTTTGTTTAACTCAATATAATGCCTTTTCCAACTTACAAACCATATTCAGTTTATCTGATAACTAAAATCCCTCCAATTATTCCACGTACACTTCTTCTTCCAATTATCCATTCAAGAAAGCAGACTTGACATCCATCTGATATACCTTGAAGTCTTTGTGAGTAGAAAATTCCAAGAACATCTAAATAGCCTCCATTCTTGCTACAGGGGAAAATGTCTCTTCAAAGCCTATTCCTTCAACTTGTGAATAACCTTTGCATACAAGTCTTTCTTTGTTTCTCACAACTTCACCATTCTCATTCAACTTATCCTTGAACACCTACTTTGAGCCAATTACATTCTTGTTTACAAGACTAGGGTATATTCATGATCATCATGGAAAAAATAGGGCCTTAAGTGGCAAAAAAATTAGAAAATTAAAGTTAGGAAAATTGACCTAAAAATTTGAATAAGTTATCTATATTATTTCAAAAATATGTAACAATAGAATTTGTAGAAAATTGAATGTAGTTTCTAAACTACTAGGTTTATTTTAGGAAAAAAAAATCTATTTGGTGAAAATTTGAAATTTCAATGTAGTAGTACTTAAATTTCAAGAAAAAACTAAGTAGGTGTCTGTCCAACCACCCTAACCATAATAAAATGATAATTTTTTTTAGAAGATTTTATATATAAGTAGAGGACTCATGTTCCGATGTGATGCATATTTTTTTAAATTTTTCTCCAAGCAAATATTTAATTATGATTTTTTTATTACAAAGTTTAAAAAATATTAAAACTTGTATGTCTAACCACCTTAACTTGGTGAAAACATCATTAAATTCAATTTTTTTTAATCTTATCTTATGCGAAGCATAAAATGTGATACCGTTTGAAAGCTATAGATGTTTTCAATCAACCTATCAATCAAAACTTTAGCCATAATTCAAATAGAAAATGAATAATAATTATTTATTAAATCCAAAGTAAAGCATAATTTATATTGGTGGAAATATGAGAATACTCTTTAAAAACTCTTTTTGTTTCATCAATTTTGAGTAAAGAAAAGTCATCAGCCACATACCCATCATATCGCCACTTTTTGGCCCATCGTGATCCTACACATACCCACTAGGAACCAATTCCCATTTCTAATTCTTCTCTATCTACTACAATTCCTCTTTCATTTCTCTAACCCAACTTTCATCTTTTTATGCTTCACACACTATTTTAGGTTCTATCTTTGAAAGTAAACACAAATTTACCTTGGCTTCCACCACTTTGCTTCTTGTCTTTACACCTTCACTTTTATCTCCAATTATCTATTCTTTCAGATGATTCTTATGTATATACTTTGGGGTCTTAAGAGTAGGTTCCAAAGCTTCTTCTTCTTCTTCAATCTATTCTTTTTTTTCTTCCTTATTCTCTTCTTGTAGTGGTCTAGAGATAGGCTCATTTAGTTCAACTTCACTTATTTCAACTAGTCTATGCATATCTTCATCAACTTTCACATTTACACTCTCAACAATCTTCCTCAATATTTTTTTGAAGCATATGTAAACTTTGCTACTAGTTTAATATCCAAGGAAAATACCTTCATCACATCTAACATCAAACTTTCCAAGGTTCTCATCATCTCTTTTAATGTAACATCTACTTCGAAACACCTTAAAGTACTTTATAGTAGGAATCTTACCAGTCCACAACTCATAAGGAGTCTTTGTGTTATTAACTCTGATATGAAATTTGTTTAGAATATAAAAAACAGTGTGGATTTCCTCTCTCTAGTATACATTAGGTACTTTTTCTTTTTTCATCATAGTTCTTGCAGCATCTTGCACATTCCAGTTCTTCCTCTCAACAACTCCATTTTGTTGAGGAGTTCTAGGAGAAGAAAATTGTCTCTTTATGCCATGCTCTTCGAAAAATGTATTAAACTCACTGGAAGTGAATTCTCCACCTCTATGAAATCTTAAACATTTGATTCTCATGTTCACTTCATTCTCTACTCTTTCCTTGAACACTTTGAATCTATCTAGAGCTTGAGCTTTCTCCCTAAGAAATGTGACCCATGTCATTCTTGAATAATCATCAATCAAAAGCATGCAATACCTATCACCATTAAGACTTCCTATTCTTGTAGGACCATAGAGGTTAGTATAAACCAATTCTAGCATTTCGGTAATTGATTGATCTTTTCCTTTAAAACTACATCTCATTTTCTTTCCCAACTGAAAATTTTTGCAAACAGTATTTGTAGACTTTGTGATTTTAGGAAAATCCTACACAACCTCTCTTGAACTGATCCTGATCAAATTATCGAAGTTTACATGTCCCATCCTTCAGTGCCATAGCCAACTTTCATTAACTTGAGATACAACGCACTGACCATCAACACCCTTAAGTTGATAAATATTTCCATATGTTCTTCTTCTTGTAGCTACCACAGTTTGGACCCTTTTCTGATCTCACAAGTGTTATCCTAAAACACAATCTTGAATCATTTGCTATACATTTTTCCAAAACTCAAAAGATTATGTCTTAATCCCTTAACATAGTAAAAACATTAGTATTGTGATTTCCATCAAAACTGATTATTTATTTTCCAACAATCTTTCATCCATAATTATCTCCAAACATGAATAATTTTCCATCATACTTTTAAATTTTAGTAAACTTACTTTTATCTCTGGTCATGTGATTAGAGTAGCCACTGTCAATCACCCAATAGTCTTCATCTTGCCTAGCATGAAAGGCAATAGCCAAAGTAACTTCCATCTCTTCCTTCTTGTTCTCTATACCACTTTCCCTTACACATCTTTCAGAGTTAGCAGACATTGATTTATTCTCTAAGGCTAGAAACAAGCATTCATCATTATCTCCCTCAAAATAAGATTCATCATGAAAAAAATTCTAGCATCTTCTCTAACATAGTACAACCTCTTGAATTTCTTATCCTTTTTGTCTTTATTGTCTCTATTCTTCTTATGAACAACTCTATTTGGACATCTCAAAGAATAGTGACAAATATTTCCACAATTGAAACATTTATAAGGCAACATACTTTTGTACTTACTAGTACCTTTCTTCAATTTCCTTGTAAAATTTGCTTCCAACTCCTCTAAACCATCACTATCTAGATCATCTTTTGTCTTTGTAACTTTGAAAGCATATTAATTATTCTCCTTTTCTTTTTCAAACTTCCTCATTTCAAATGCAGTTAAGGTTCCAAATATTTGTTCTTTAGTAAAATTCTTAGGACCATACACTTCCTTAATAGTAGAGACCTTTGTTGGTTCTCAGTTGTGATCATATGGTTTGTCCTTGATGACAAAATCCCTTTCAGTTGATTCTACTTGTTGATAGTTTCATATTGGTCTCTCATGCTTTATCTTGGTACTTGTCTTGGCATTCAGTGGACAACTTACATTCAAAATTTTAATATCTTATGGTACTGATCTGGTTGAGCTTTGTGCAATCTTAGGTTATCTTATTTATACATTGTTTCGGTGATAAAAAATAACATATTAGCGTCAGAATGCTAGGGTCTCCCCGATCAATTTGTTTTGATAAATGTCTATGTTGCCTATCGGCAAGATGTTTCTGATGTCATAACGATTTGTTTTTACATACAGGAAGCTTTCGGCATGACATTCACATGGTCTTGGTGACAGTGGAAAGGTCTATCAGCATGAGTTGTGTTCACCGCTAAGAGGTCTTACCGAATGAGTCAGGTTTCACTGACTAATATATGAGGTGGTTCATCCGCATAAGAAATCCCTATCGGCATGTTGTTTCATCAAGCGCTTTGTGTCTTGGTGACCGGCACAAGAAAGATCATTTCAGCAAGTGCTACACCGTCAGTATGTGGTCATAGTGAAATTGGTATGTCACACTGATCGCCATTGAAAAATTATATATCGGCATGAGTTTAAGGCTTCAGTGAAGGGTCACAGGGAAATTGTTATGTCTCACTGACCATATGCATGTGGATGTCTATCAGCGAGACATTCACATGGTTTCAATGACCGAGGATGAAATTTTCAGCCCTGGGTGTTTTGTTATTGAGGTAGTGTCTCATCGAACTCATCATGTCTCCCCGACTGGCAACAAAGGGTGCTCTTCAGCAAGAGTTTTTTTTCTTCATTGTAACGTCTTGGCGAACTTACTTTGCCTCACTGACCGAAGGAAAAGGAACATATTGGCAAGAGTGTTGTATTCAGTATGTGGTCTCACCGAAGACATATTGTCTCACGGACTGTGCACTGAAAGGTCTTATCAGCAAAGGTTGTGGCTTCAATGAAATGTCTTAGCGATTCCATGGTGTCTCACCAACTTTATGCAAAGGGTTATTTCACTGAGACTCTTGTAGCATCGGAGTAATGTCATAGCGAACCCGTCAAGTCTTGGCGACTAAGTCTTAAGGGGCTTTCGGCAAGAGGTTGGTATTATCTCAGCGAATCAAGATGAATGATGACCTTCGGTGAAACAAAATATAATCTACAAGAGGTCTCATCGATGATGGTATGCTATAGAGACACTCATAAGATAGAAGGATGCATCAGCAAGAGAACCATTATGTTACAGTGACTCATAATGGATAAATCCTTTCGGTGAAACATAATGAAATCTACATAATGTCTTCCTGATAGTAGAATGTCACAACGACAAATAGAGGGATGACTGACCGCGATAAAGTTGCCTTCAGCATAGGTATTGAATTGTCACGGCGACAAGGTTGATCACGGGGGCTCTCGAAAAAACAAAGACTTGTCTACAAGATGTCTCTTTGATTTCAAAAGGTTACAGCGATAGTGAATGAAATGAAAAGGGCATCTCAGTGAGAAACTTGCTTATGTCTTAGTGAATGATTTTTGAAGTCTCATACACTGTGGCCAGCATGGATTTTCTAAGTATAGTTGCATGCAGACATCTTTGGTTGTTATCGAATATCTAGCAAGATATTCTCTGAGATTTTAGAGGTTATGAGTTTTTGTTAGTGGGCTGACATGGATTTGATGAAAATCTTTCAATTACAATTTAAAATCTTCCGACTCAGCGCAGAAATTAAAGCTTTATTGATATGCATTACTCTAATTTTTACCATCATCTACAGATCATCATTATCCAGCTTCAAATTCTAAAAATAGCAAGAGAGATTCAAAATCTTGTGAAAAATGCTTGATTGAAGATTTCTTGATAACAAACATACTTGAAATGTATATAAAAACTAGTGTTGAAAACTGTGAAGGTGTTGTTGGCCAGTAATTCTGAGAGATAGTTATTTTGGCTATATTAAGAGAAGTATTGGAAAACTTTGTAATACAAGAGTTGGATTCTTAGTGTATTAGGTAGATAAGAGTGTTGAGTTTCTTGAGCTTACTAGAAAATAGAGAGATCCTCTGATATTACTATTGTTTTGAAAATAATTTGAGGGGTTGGTGCTCCTTGAAATTGGTGTTTCAAAATGAGGGGTTGGTGCTCAAAAATTAGCCTATAAGGCATTGTGAATAGTTGATTAAAAAGATTAAGCCAGTATGGCAGTTTAGGAGTGGTTTTTCTACCCCAGGAGGGTTTTCCACTCGGAAAATTCTTTTTCTTTTGGTCTCTTTGTTTTGATGTCATAATGTTTCTTGTTTGTGATAATTTTTATTAGTCTGAACATTGTTGAATGATAGTTCCTTCATATCTACAAATATTTAGTTAAAATATCTTGTGTAAGTCATCGTTGAAGAGTCTAATTCAAAAGGAAGCTTAAAAGTTCTCATTTGATTCATTGCTCAAGAATAGGTATAATGTGCTAAAGGTGTCTATTGTCTCGATACCTTTCTTTTCTTTAAAGTTGCATTCAAATCAATTGTTTAAGAAGTGTGTCAATAATGTTGATCATCATTTGCACAGTCTTATGTGTTGCATTTGCATTGTCATCATGCCTTGATTGTTAACCAATGTCAGCCATAACTATTTTGGCAAATGAAAGATATTTCTCTCAAATCATATTTTCATAAGTTGCCTAATAGATTGAATTAATGTTGTCATATCTTTGTGCTTTCAAAAGTGATTACTCTACTCTATTGTTGAAAGAAAAGGAAATTAGAATTAAAAATGTAGGTCAAAGTTGAAAAAGTTCAGACACTGATTCACCCCCCCTCTCAATGTTTTTCCATAACTCCAACAACCTTATCACTGTAACTCTTCAATAGAGTCATCAAAATCTTCTCCATTACATCTTCATCAGTTAGAGTACCACCTTTATTTTTCACTTCATTCATTGCAATCTCAACCCTTTGAAATAGCTTGCAATATCTTGACCTTCTTCCATTTTCAAGTTCTCATATTTTTCCTTAGCTATTAGCTTCTTTGACAATTTCACTCTATCATTTCTTTCAAAGATATCTTCCAACTTTTTCCAAACTTCATAAGCAGTGCCCAAAGAAATAACTTTTGTTTGTTGAGTCTTAGATAATGCACTATAGATTGAATACCTTTCTTTTTCATTTTATTCATAGGAAAAAATATCATTAGCAGAAGAAGGACCACTTGTTGGTGCAATATATTTTGTCTCAATAGCTTTCCAAGTCTTGTAACCAAGAGAGATCAAGTAACCTCTCATATGCACTTTCTAGTCACTGTAGTTAGATCCATCAAACATAGGGATCACCAATTTGTGCACCATCTGATCTACCTCAAGTGGTTAAGCTCTTCTTCGAAGAACCAAAGCTCTAATACCAATTGTTGAAAGACACAAGAAAACTAAGAGGGGGTGAATCAGTTGTCACCAATCACAAACCCAAAAATAAAACACTTATCAACTTCAAATCCACTTTATTATATTATTGTGTGAACATGAAATACAAATAAAAAAAAGTAATATCAAGACAAGAAACACCAAACTTACATGGAAAACCCAATAAGAGAAAAATCACGGTGAGGATTAGCTCACAATATAAAGTAATTGTAAAACTGATTACAAAGAGGCTCACTGCAAGAGGGATCACTGCCCATAAATGACTCACTATTTGGATACAAGGCTCATTTCCTATAGATAGGAATAACTATCCAAAAAGAGGCTCATCACTTATAGATACAAAAGATAATAGAAAAAATCCACCACAGGAAATTGCACACATCCGCAGCCTTGATCGGAGAATTGAAGACACCATCAGCTCACTACTTTTAGGAATCTAACACATTAAATTATTGTTGCATCAACTCACTTTCACACACTCTTGTTTCTCAAAATTGTGGCACTCTGATACTACAATCCATAGCATCTCAACTTGTATTTATATCATCTTCAGCCTTAGAAACTTTCTCCAAGGTTGACTTCACATGCTTCATTTTACAAATTCAAATTAGGTTAGCAACTTAGCATTCTTGTGGTGGAAGAAAATGAGAGTAGACCAAACCAAAACTTAACGAAGACCCAAAAAAACATCTCATATCAGTTACATGCTTCCTTAATTGTTATTTATCCTTTGCATGGCGTGTATACACCAGGTTGGCCAAACCTAATGAAAACACCAATGAACTTTGAAGTACAAGCTTCTACAATGAGAAGATAGCATGCAAACCACATAAGAGGCTTCACCATACATTGGAACACATCTTAGATTCCTTTGGATTCATCTACAACAAATGAAACAACCTTCATACATAGAACACTTCTCACTAGTCCATTCGGACTAGACAGACACACATAACAATTCTAAGACTTATCTTCTGTAGAACCAAACCATGAACACCTTTGATGGGATACATATAACACCATTAAAATATATCTTCAAGGTCCACAAGACCTAAAAAAACCAGCAAAGGACTATAGAGTAGAAACATTTCTCCCAACCACAGACAAACAACTCTGTGAAACCAATTCACACACTGATGAACACAACTTTTAGTTTCCATCAAACTAGAAGCTAAAATCTAGGATATATCATCCAATGATATCCATAAACAACACTTCAAATTATTACAAGCATAGGATCAACATAAAATAAATGTGGAGCACAAATTAGAATGCATTCTAAACATACACACAACTCTGTCTTCACTATTTCTAAAAAGCATTTGGCAACTCACCATATCTGCACACCTGTAACACCATAAGGATAGTTCCATGTACTCACAACATATCAACAACATCTCAACTATACATGCACAACCTACAATCACTTAATTATTTTGTCTACAACAACTTGTACTATGTTGACATCAATGGAAACATTAATGACAACACCACCATGCCCACTCATACTTGCAACACTATCTGCCAACCAACTAACTTATGCCATATAGTCATTATACCTATCTAGTTGTCTCTGTTTTCTACTACTCATCCTAAGAGCTCCACAAATTCCTGAGTATCCCTATGTGTTTGTTGAACCTCATGGTTTCTACTACCAGCTATAGAGGATTAAATATCAACCCCCATTTCTTCTTCATGTATCTCTTGGATGTGTTGCATTTTTTGCCCCATACTTTGTGAACTATTAGTACATAAGCTTTTGCTTGTACTAGTAACTGCACTCATGCTTGGCTACCCTTTATCTAGTGGAACAATCCTTCGAGATTCTACTAGCTACTTACTATAATAATCTACTAGAAAATCTCTAGACATCCTAAACACATTGTCCTCCATGAACTTGACATCATGCCTAACTATAATTATCCTAGCCCTTGGAACAAATATTTGATATACCTTTTAGGTTTCATTATACCCCACAAAGTACCCTCTCTCTGTAGTTTGATCTAACTTGGAGCATGTAGGCCCTATAATGTGACAAAATTCCCAACTCTTAAATATCCTAAAGTGGCCAACATCTAGCTTTTCCCTAAGAATGCCTCCTCTAGCCTCATCTTTCCCAATACCTTATGTGGAACCCTATTTTGTATGTATACTATTGTACTACATGCTTCTACCCATAATTAATGTGGCATATCTTGGTTATACAACATAGCCCTTGCTTCTGATAGAACAAGGGTTGGATTGAGACAGTCACAATCTCAATGCTCTGAGTCCTTGCCTTGAGAACTCCTAAGGGATCTTTTTCACCCTGACCTATAAGTCATATTCCTGGTATTAGAACCCCTGGTCTTGCTAGCCAACCCTGCTATCATTCACAAATGCTTTAACCAAGCAATTCTTGGTGCTCTTTCTTCACATTCACCATCTAGCCCTTAATTCACTTAAAGACTAGCCAACTCCAATTGTTTCCCTACCTATTACAGGGGTGTGTGACACCTTCCCATAATTCCAAAGTCATCTTTTCTAGGTGCTGGAACAAACACCAAGCTCCAATTCTCCATCATTTTTCTAAAATCCCTATTTTAGGGTTTGGGAAGGGCTACAAGCCTTGAGCCCCCTTTAGCCCTCTCCACACAAGAAAATAGTTCAGAACTTCTCTCCAACAATTTGAGCCAAACTTCCTTCTGGCATCTTGGCTCAATTTCCAAGCACTAAAGGATTTTCAAGGTTTGGGACCTTGTCAGTCCGTACACAGGTGCAAATCTGACTTTGGCAAGAATTAGGGTTTCTTTAGACCATTTCTTGGTTTGTTCAACATATTCTAATCTCACATGCACTGTTGAGACTTCTGTCTTCTTTCCATGCCTTCTCAAGCACCCTACATTCTCCATACATTTTGAACATCAATAAAATCACACCCCTGCTACATGAGGGTTTAGCCTTTGACTGTCTTTCCTTGCCGAGCTTTCAAGCTCGCCTAGGAACAGTCACTAGCATGCTTCTTGGACCTTTCTTCTGGCCCTATATCTACACTATTTACAAGGATGGAATTTTTCCTAGCTTCCACCATGCCCATACTTCCTGGTACGGACAGGAAACAACTAAAACTCCATTTTCTGGAATTTACTAGTCATAATAGCAAAATAAAGAAAACACAGAATTTGAAAACTAGATGAAAGCGACAGAAAACTATTTATAAGTGCCACAAGAAATGATTCAAAAGGCTTCTTTACATGCTAACTAACAAACAAAACTCTTGTTCAATCCATCAAGATTGTTGTCACGCAATCAAGAGCAGAAAACTAGATTTTACAACACAAAAATTATTGTTTCTTGCTTGTTCTCATAAAAAATTCCAACATCAAAAGCATCCAACCCCTCCAAAGGTCAAGGGCCACCTTTTACAACACTTAGAAAATAGTTAGGTTTTCATTTTTAGCCTAGGAACAACCAAAAGCTTCCTGTTTGAAAACAGAGTGTGTTTTACAATGTTAGACAAAAACTTAGGAACCAACCACAAAAAGGATTCCAACCTTATTCAACTTTTAACCTCAGAACCAAAAGGTCCTTAAACACAATCTAAATGGTGTTAAAGACCCTACACAAAAAAATGAAATTGATTTTTAAAACAAGACTTCAAAATATGCTTGCACCTTTGCAGGTGCTCCTGCACCATTCTCCCCCTCTCAGCACAAAGAGTAAGAAATGGAAAGAGGGATCATTTTCAGGTCAATTCCAAGCTTCTTAAATTGATCTTCTTGTACCCATGTAGCCTCTGATTCAGGCTTGCTCTTCCACTTGATAAGGTGCTCCATGTATACCTTATTCCTTGTTGACTTTTTCACCCTGGACTCCAAGATCTGCTATGCTTGAGGCTGCTCTTGATTAAGTAGGGGTACATTACTGATGTCTTTGAAGACTTCATGACTGTTCTTAACCTCATCACTGACTATGCCCTTATACTTGATCAAATCAGCAACGTTGAACACTGGAGAGATGCCCAAATCTGATGGTAATTCCACCTTATAGGCATTCTTGCCATATTTTTCCAACACCTTGCATGGACCCACTCTCTTCATTTGCAACTTGGTGGACATCCCCTTCTACAACCTTGATTTGTTAAGATGAACCATAACATAGTCACCTACTGCAAACTACACATCTCTCCTTGACACATCAACTTTATCTTTCAATTTTTGTGTTGCTGCTGTGATTGTCTTCTTAACCTGCTCATGAATCTCCTTCATGGTCTGAGTGAAGTCTTTTGCATGTCCACTCCTATTCTCCTGAGATCCAAGGTCTCTGAGCTCACAAATGCCTATTGGGTGCATCCCATACACCACTTCAAATAGACTTTTCCATGTAGTTCTGTTTACACTGTCATTATAAGCATGCTCAGCTTGAGAAATCATCATATCCCATGTTTGTCCATATTCCTTTGTCAAGCACCTCAATAGCTTACCTAACACTCTATTAACCACCTCTGTTTGACCATCAGTCTGAGGATGGTATGCTGATCCAAATGATAGATTGGTACCCAATCTGCTCCATAAAGTCTTCCAAAAATGGCTCATGAATTTCACATCCCTATCTGATACAATGCTCAATGGCAATCCATGGATTCTTACTATCTCCCTGAAGAAAAGATGGGCTATGTAACTTGCATCATGTGTAGTCTTGCAAGGGATAAAGTGACTCATCTTGCTAAATTTGTCCACAACTACATAAATATTGTCAAATCCTGCCTTAGTCTTGGGGAGTCCTACCACAAAATCCATACTAACACACTCCCATGGTTTATTGGAAATGGGAAAAGGTTGATACAAACTTGCATTGTTGGCTCCCCCTTTGTCTTTCATGCAAACTACACACTGCTCCACATATTTCCTAACATCTCTTGCCAACTTAGGCCAGTAATAAAACCTTTGTACCAGCTCTAAAGTTTTATTTATTCCAAAATGCCCACTAAGACTGCCATTATGTTTCTCTTGAATCAGATTTTCCCTCATTGATCCTCTTGGGACACATAACAGATTGCCCTTAAATAATAGTCCATTTTGCAAAGTATACTTAGCATACTGACTATGAAAATGATTTTCAAAATTAGAGCATACCTTGTAGGCTTCTAAGAAATCTTCATCCTCACCATAGAGGTCCTTGAAAATCTCTAATCTAATGCTTTTCAGCTGTATCTCTTGGACTGTCAACAACCTTCTGCTTAATGCATCTTCCACCTTGTTCATTTGTCCCTTCTTATGCTTGATGGTAAAATTAAAAGCTTGGATGTATTCCATCCATTTCAAATGTCTGTTACTCAGCTTCTCTTGGGTTTTGATGTAACTGAGTTCCTTGTTATCTGTGAAAACCACAAACTCTTTGGGCAATAAATAATGCCTCCACTTCCTAAGGGACTGCACTAAAGCATAAAGTTCCAGATCATAGGTGGAGTATTTTTTCTTGGCTTCATTGAGTTTTTCACTAAAGAAGGCTACAGGCCTAACTTCTTGACTAAGGACTCCTCCTATTGCTACTCCACTTGCATCACACTCAGCTGTGAACAACTTATCAAAACTAGGCAATAACAGAATAGGTTGGATAGCTACTTCTTGTTTTAGCCTTTCAAACCCTTTATCAGCTTCTTGAGTCCACTTAAAATTTTTTTTTAGACCTCCCTTAATAGTATCTAGGACTGGTGCACATATACCACTAAAATTCCTGATGAATTTCCTATAAAACTGAGCTAAACCATGAAAGCTCCTTACCTCTATTGTTGTGGTTGGTGTAGGCCAGTCTAGGATGGCTTCCACCTTGCTTGGATCCATCTTTAACATTCCTTGGGATACCACAAAGCCTAGATACACAAGTTCTTGTTTGAAGAACTCAAACTTCTCAAGGTTGATTGCCAAATATTCTCCTTGAAGCCTTTTACGTACCATCTCCACATGCTTCAAATGTTCTTCTGCTATCTTACTGAAAATCACTATGTCATCCAAGTAGACTACCACAAAAATCCCTGTAAAATACTTAAGCACCTCATTCATTAGTCTCATGAATGTGCTAGGGGCATTTGAGAGGCCAAATGGCATCACTTTCCACTCATACAAACCATCATTTGTCTTAAAAGTTGTCTTCCATTCATCACCCTTCTTGATTTTGATTTGATGGTACCCGCTCTTAAGATCCAATTTGGTGAAGAATTTTGCACCTCCAAGACAATCCATCAAGTCTTCAATTATAGGAATGGGAAACCTATACCTAATTGTGATTTTATTAATTGCTCTAGAATTAGTGCATAATCTTCACTTACCACCTTTTTTTGTTGCCGAAACCACTGGGACTGCACATGGACTAATACTCTTTTGAATCAGACCTTGACCCAACAATTCTTCCACTTGTCTAGCCACCTCTTGGTTCTACTCAGGAGTGAGTTTTTATGCTACTTTGTTAGGCAATGAGGCTCCAGTTATGAAGTCAATTTGATGACTTATTGCTCTCTTTGGTGGTAGAGTTGTTGGTGTACCATCACTGACAATTTCCTTGTACCTTTCTAGCAGCCATTAAATTGCTTTAGGTATGACTGCCTTCTCAGCCTCTTCTTCCTCTTTGGACTGCATTAAGACCACATAACCTTCATTCCCTTGGTGTAGATCCTTAATGAACTCCTTGCCACTTCTCAACATGATGTTTGGAACCTTGGACTGTCCAGGCTCATCATCCTTAGTCAATGATTGCAGCTTGAAGGTTCTTCCATCCTTCTTAAATTCAATGGTGTTCTCCTTTCCATGATATATAGCATCTCTATCATATTGCCATGGCCTGCCAAGCAAAAGATGGCATGCATCCATGGGTAGTACATCACAAATCATCTTGTCTTTGTAGCCTCCAATTGAGTATTCCACTGTAACCTGCTCATTCACCAAAACACTTTTCCCTTTATTCAGCCATGTAACCTTGTAGGGGTTGGTGTGAGCTACCTTCTGCAATTTCAGCTTAGTTACTACCTCCTCTGAGATTATATTATCTATAGAACCAAAATCTACAATGACCTTGCATACCTTTCCCAATATCTTGCACCTTGCTCTAAACAATGCTCTCCTTTGCTTGGGTTCTTCTTTGACCAGTTTTCTGATCAGCACTCTATTAAACATCAGATTTTCCCCTACTTCTGATTCTATATGACTGATTTCAGGTGATTTGACACTCATGGTATCCTCTTCCTCTGTTAATTCCTCCTCTTGAAGATGTCTCACCTCCATGCTTAGTGAGCTTAGATTCACCTTGGCTTCTTTGATCACTACCTCTTCCTTGGTAACCTCCACGCTGTCCTCTGTGATCTCTGCCTTTGCCTCTGCCCTTAGAGGACTGATCATGCTTTCTTTTGTTCCTCTCTTCAATATTTATAGCTAGCTGATAATATTGGTAGACTGTTTTAGGACTCAGTAAGGCCATTTCCTCTTTGATATTCCACTTCAAACCATTAAGATATCTAGCCACTTTCAGGCTCTCATCCTCTGACATATTTGATCTCAAACAAAGCTTTTGAAACTCTTCAGTATAGGTGTTGACATCTTGATCTTTTTTCCTTAGACTCTTCCTCTTCTTGTGAAGTTGGATCTCATAATCATCTAGCATATATGCTTCCTTTACCTTAGCAACCATTCCTTTCCAGGTTGATATGGGCTGCTTGCCTTCTTTCTCCCTCTCAATCTGAATAAATTTCCACCATGTCAGGGCTAATCCTCTCAACCTTGAATCTGCAACCTTCACCTTCTGTGCTTCTGTTACTCCATCACATTCAAAATGATTCTCCATGCCTTCTATCCAATCCATGACCAAATCAGGATCCATCTTTCCATAGAACAACGGTATGCCCTCAAGTCCTTTTCCACTCAAGGCTTTCAATGCCTTCAAGAAAGGCTCCTCCTCCAAAATAGGGTCAGGTTCAGGGACCTTATCCTCCTCTGCAACCTCTTCTTCCTTTGGCACTGTTCCTTCCAACCTTGCATTGTTCAATGTCTTCTCCAATTGCTCAATTCTTTCTTTCAGGGACTTGTTGTCCTCTTCTTTCTCTTCAACCTTCTTGGCTAACTGTGCATTTGTCACCATGGCGGGGGTTTCACTTGACTCAACTTCTGACATTTACGCTACTTTCCCAAATCTTTCACTACTCTGATACTAATCTGATAGAACAAGGGTTGAATTGAGACAATCACATTCTCAATGCTCTGAGTCCTTGCCTTGAGAACTCCTAAGGGATCTTTTTCACCCTGACCTATAAGTCATATTCCTGGTATTAGAACCCCTGGTCTTGCTAGCCAACCCTGCTATCATTCACAAATGCTTTAACCAAGCAATTCTTGGTGCTCTTTCTTCACATTCACCGTCTAGCCCTTAATTCACTTAAAGACTAGCCAACTCCAATTGTTTCCCTACCTGTTATAGGGGTGTGTGACACCTTCCCAGGCTTCCAAAGTCATTTTTTCCAGGTGCTTGAACAAACAGCAAGCTCTAATTCTCCATCATTTTCCTAAAATCCCTGTTCTAGGGTTTGGGCAAGGCTACAAGCCTTGAGCCCCTTTTAGCCCTCTCAACACAAGAAAATAGTTCAGAACTTCTCTCCTTCAACAATTTGTGCCAAACTTCCTTCTGGCACCTTGGCTTAATTTCCAAGCACTAAAGGATTTTCAGGGTTTGGGACCTTGTCAGTCCGTACACAGGTGCAAATTTGACTTTGGCAAGAACTAGGGTTTCTTTAGACCATTTCTTGGTCTGTTCAGCATATTCTAATCTCACATGCATTGTTGAGACTTCTGTCTTCTTTCCATGCCTTCTCAAGCACCCTGCATTCTCCATACATTTTGAACATCAATAAAATCACACCCCTGTTACGTGAGGGTTTAGCCTTTGACTGTCTTTCCTTGCCGGGTTTTCAAGCTCGCCTAGGAACAGTCACTAGCATGCTTCTTGGACCTTTTTACTGACCCTATATCTACACTATTTACAAGTATGGAGTTTTTCCTAGCTTCCACCACGCCCATACTTCCTGGTACGGATAGGAAACATCTAAAACTCCATTTTCTGGAATTTACCAATCAAAACAACAAAATAAAGAAAACACAGAATTTGAAAATTAGATGAAAGTGATGGAAAATTTTTTATAAGTGCCACAAGATATGATTCAAAAGGATTATTTACATGCTAACTAACAAACAAAAGTCTTGTTCAATCCATCAAGATTGCTGTCACACAATCAAGAGCATAAAACTAGATTTTACAACACAAAAATTATTGTTTCTTGCTTGTTCTCATAAAAACTGCCAACATCAAAAGCATCCAACCCCTCCAAAGGTCGAGGTCCAACTTTTACATCACCTAGAAAATAGTTAGGTTTTCATTTTTAGCCTAGGAACGACCAAAAGCTTCCTGTTTGAAAACATAGTGTGTTTTCCAATGTTTGACAAAAACTTAGGAACCAACCACAAAAAGGATTCCAACCTTATTCAAATTTTAACCTCAGAACCAAAAGGTCCTTAAACACAATCTAAATGGTGTTAAAGACCCTACACAACAAAATGAAATTGATTTTTAAAACAAGACTTCAAAATATGCTTGCACCTTGGCAGGTGCTCCTACACTAGCTTCCTCCAATATCGAACAAATATTCATTTCAACAATCCCATTTTGTTGTGGGTTGTAAGAAATAGTCTACTCTCTATTGAATTCTTCCCTATTATAGAACTCCTAGAACCCTTTCCCTTTATACTCGCCTCCATTCAAGTCTAACTAAAGAACCTTTATCTTCTTGTCTATTGAATTCTCCACAAGAGTTTGAACTCTTGGAAGCAAGTGAAGACCTCATCCTTGGTCTTCAAGAACTATATCCAGGTCTTCCTATAGAAATCATCAATAAAAGTAATAAAGTATTCATATCCTCTAAGAGACTTTGTCGACATTGTTCCACATATGTTGGAATGTACTAGATCAAGAACACCCTTGGATCTAGTGTCACTCCTTGGAAAAATTATTCTCACAAACTTCCCCAATACAGATCCCTTACACATATCATCATGCTTTGTACTCACTTCTGGAACACCTGTCACTGTCTCACAAATCAATTTAAGTGTTCCTTGATGTATATGGCCCATCCTCCTATGCCATATCTCTCTTTGATCTCTAGGATCATTATTGCTCATTAGTGTCTTATGAGTATCAAACTGCAACTTGTAAAGATGATAAATTATAACTCCAATAGCTATGTGTGATTTCCAATCCATATGCCTGATTGACACATATGCCCCTCTAAAGAATACATTGTAGCCTTTATCCTAAAGGACAGACCAATGAATCAAATTCATACCCAAGCCTGGAACATGCAACACATCATGAATGAGAATCAACTTGTCATTCTCCCTTTAAAATAGAATAGTCCCTTTCCTAACTAGATTGAGTTTGGACATGTTCCCCAAAGAAATTTGGATTCTAATGTCCTCCTCTTTATAACTAGAGAAGTACTCTCTAACTCCTATCATATGAAATGATGCCCTACTATCTATATACCAAATACCCTGTGAGGTTGAACTAACCATACAAGCTATGAGTGCAAACTTATCCTCTATTCTACTAGAAAGCTCATCTACATTTGCTAAAGCTACCATCTATTTCTTGCCTTCCTTTTCATTCTTCTTTCTTTGCGGGAAATCTATGACATAGTGGAAAAACTCATGACAGCCATAGCATTTAATCTTAGACAAGTCATTTTTCTTCATCTCACTTTGTGGATTTGATCCTTTGCTAGACCCCTTCTTTTCTCTCGCTTTTCGTACTACGGAAACGTTTTCCTAGTTTTCCTCTCTTTTTGACTCTTACTGCTAGTTACACTGACAAGACTTAATCTAAGCTCCTCTTGTGTGAAGTCACTCATAGTTGATCCCAACTTGGTAAGGTCTCTTGCCCATTAATGACTTGAAAAAACACATCTCACTACTTAGTAAACCCATTTAGGTCTATTCGTACTAGCTCATCATCATCTAGTTAATCTCCAATAGCTGCCAACTCATCCTTGACAAGTCTACGCCTACTGAGGTAACTTGTAACATTTTCTCCCTTGCTTGTTCAAGTATTTCTCAACTTTTGATTAGTGGTATAATTCTAGTACAAATTCATAATGGTGTCCCACATCTTCTTTGTTGTATCTAACTTTGCGATATGCGGAACAATATGGTCTTTCACACCATTGAGAATCAACCTCCTCACTTTTGCATCTTCCTTCTTATATGCTAAGAGTTGTGTTTGATCTCTAGGTACAACTACAACATTGGTCATATATTCCTTGATACCATTCTCTTCTAGCAATAAAGAAATTTGGGCTTTCTAAACACCAAAAGTTGAGACTTCATCAAATCTATCCTAATCTCTTAAACCTATTGAGACAATATGAAAAGATAAAATAATAATAATAATAATAATTCTGAAGAGGTTGAACTGGGTTTTATAAACCCTTGATTTTTCCTTCTTGTGCCTATGTTGAGCCTTTTTTGCCCTCAAATCAGTTTTGATACCATGTGAAAATTCTATTGCAGTTATTGATTATAAATCTTTTATCTATATAGATTATTTGACTACCAACAATTAATTCCAACAAATATTGAAAAATAACACAACTACAACTTCACAAATAAAATCACAGGAATAGAAGAAAATGCACAAAATAATGAACACAATATTTTTGGACAAATTGTCCTTCGAAAAACCCCAAAGGGAAAACCAGTAATGCAAATGAGGAATTTTATTATACTTCAGTAAATCAAAAGATACATAGACTGTTTGCCTCTTACTGACAGAGCTCCGACAATATTCTTCTCTAGAAATTCTTCCTTCAATTTCTCCTGCTGAAATTCCACTGTTGTTGTCTTCAACGCTATCATTGTGCCCTTGCTATCACTGCAAATTTATTTCTCAAGTGTGTGTCCTCCAAATGCCCATTGATCCCCTTTTATACTCTCATTGAAAAACCAATGACCATGATTTAATCTCAATCGATGGTTGAAATTAACTAGACTCTAACAAACCCTAGTTTAGTGGTTTCTAGAAGTCTCTAGTGGAATCAATTAATTAATTAATTATTTAGACTCTATCTAACTCCTTTCTAGAAGTCTCCCAAAAAACAATTAATTAATTAAATATTCTTAGATTTGAAAACTCTTATCCAAACTACATAAATTAACATTATTGGATAGTATTAAGATGCACATTATGTCATATAGATAGGATTTCCACACATTTATGATTGACATAGCGTAGGAGGTTGTTGATTGATACATTAGTAAGTGCATTGGAAACCTATTCAAACATAACGTTTCATTATCAGTATTAAAGTTATAGAAAGTTGGGAGAAATCCACAATAAAGGTGGCCACCGGCCATTGTATGTTCACATGCTTTGAACTTGACTCCCCAGGCAGTCTCAACATCGCAGTTTGTTCTTAGCGCAAGACCCGTGACTTGTTTGCAGCCTGCGTTTTCCATGAATTTGGAATATTATGAGTCATAATGAATGGTCACCTCACACACTGCTGATTCAATACGCCACTCCAAAATATCTTGACTCTTCACCAATTTGATCAATTTCATTGCGAAATCATGCGCAGTGGACACAGTCATAGACCTTCATTTTCATTTGAGTACGTATTCAAGAGCTTTCGACCATATCAAATTAAATTTTCTGAAGAAAATTTTCCACATTTTGTTTTCATTATTAAAGTTAAATAGCGACTTGTGACCAAGCGACAATAAAGGCATGCACTGCTCACTGCAAAGGGAAAAGGAAAGTGGGGAATTCTGCCTCACGAAATTCTAAAAGCTGACATGCGCCCTTAGCTTTTATCTTCTCATTGAAGACTCTTTGTCCTAACTTCATTTCTAGTAATCTCGAAGTTTAAACGTATGTCGATTAATATATTTTTAAAGAGCAAGCCAACATAAAGTTTAGGGTTGAAAATTTCAACGTCATCTAAAAATTTGGGATTATGAACTTCAAGATTAGGGTTGTATAAAAGTTTAAGATTCTGAATTTTGGATTTACTTTGAGGATTAAATTAATAAGGATGAATTTGATCTATATGGAGCATAATTTAGAGTTTAATATATCAAAAATTAATAGTTATATATATTTAGTCAATAGGTTTCATATATTGTGAGATTTGAGTCTGAAACAAGTCTTGCGCTTGTAAACCACTATTGAGTCATTGAAAAACAAGTTTTAGATGTTGTTTGATGGTAAACCAGCTGTCGTTTAATGGTAAAAGCCTCCAAAATCTCACTTATCATGTAAAAGCCAATAAATATTCATTTGCCAGCTTGATGGAAACATTTTCTTTCCATTTGGAGTGTTCTTTGTTAATTTGATGGTAACTTTCTTTTTTCGTTTGCATTGCTTTGTGTTTTAAATGCAAACATTTCAAAATCAGATAATACATAATTTCTTCAAGGAAAAAATCTAGATTTGTGTAAGTTTATTTCAGTCCATTATTTAGCACTTATTATTTGTTTAATTCAACCACATGCAACTGAAGTTTGTAGTACATGACATCCATACACACCCATGCACAAACACTACTCTCTAACATATTAGCATACTTATAGTTTTCTATCGGCATAATCATTAGACCTCCTTTAGGTGCAAGTGCTAATTTTAGTCAATTTCAAGATATATTTTTAAGTAATCATAAAGAAGGAAAATTTAATTCTAACTTCATTTTTTACATTAATTGGCCAAGATTTTTCAAAGAACGTGTTTCTTATCCTTTAGTTATATTGAAAGTTTTTACCAACTTATAAGACTTGATTTATATTTTTTTTAATGTAATTTTAGAATATTATTTATTAAAAAAAAATCACATATATCATACCAATCATTTAACTTTGAGTATGCGTAGATGATTCACAATACAATATATGATGGATTGTTAAACATAACAAAAAAATTACACATCTTGAAATTTATTACAAAATCAACCACAAAATCAAGCAAGCACTAAGCCCATGCAACAATACCAAGAAGATTTTGGACAACTCACTATGAGGATTGTATAGTATAGGATAGGGCAGCTCCCATTGATTTTGAGCATATTGAAAAGCCAAGGGAACTAGAACTCCTGGGCTAAATGGAATACGCATAACCATCGTTTCAATGCCACTATCATCAACATTAGAGGTCTTGTTGCACATAGATGTAGACTATCCATACCCCTATGGTTGAGGCAAAAAGAAGTAACTAACTATTTGAGTGTCCCTAATTGCATAGAGCAAGAGAAGGGCTAGTTTGAACATTATCATTTAGTTGAACAAATCTTTATTATGTTGAAATTCAATAACAAGAAGTTTTCTACCTAAGTCCAAATATTTATAGTTGTATTGAATAAATTGTTGGTGTAGGATTTTTTTAATTTTTTTAATTTTATTGTATTTTCCAAAATCTAGTTTAGCTTTCCTAAGCTAGTAAAAGTATGAGTCATAGGATGTAAGGTGCCACACTCTTTATTTAGTTTTACTCTTTCTATTTTGGAGATTTAGGAGTTATAATTCCTATTAGATAAGGTGAGTAGACCGACTCTCCACTTACATTTCTTATAAATTGATTCATCCTCTTTATATTGTATAGCTTGATTAATGAAGTAACATTATTCATTCATTTTGATTCTCAATATCTTGACCAATCTATTTGTAGGTGTGGTCACCAAAAAAGTAACCCTTCTTGTGATTTTGGCTTTATTTTTTCCTTGATTTAGTGTTGCAATGTGGATAACACATTCACATTAAGTCTTGGGTCCTTGTGAACTGATGGAATTTAATGATTTCTTCCAAAAGTGTTGTGAAGTGCTGTAACACACTTTCACACTTTTATAGGATTTTATCAACTAACTAAGCATAACTAATACAATTTTATCTAAAATCAACTTTAATCTTGCCTTAGTTGGAGTGTTGTAAAGTGTTGTAACACATTTTCACATTCCTTTAGGCTTATCATTAATAATTGGGCTTTCTTATGCTTTAATTGGCCCCATTTTCCATCCACATTCCTTATTAATGTGTATTTTTGACGATAATCCCAACAAATGTCATTTAAAACATCAAAATCCTGAAACACACATTAAATTCCTAAGGTGGGACTCATTCGCCGTTATGGGTGAATGAGTCCCCTTAGGTGGGACCATTCGCCCAAGGTGGCGAATGATTCTCGTTTAACTCAAAATTCAAATTTAATTTAAATTTCTAGTGGGTTTGTATTATCTAAGATCCGAGGTCGGTCTGTAGTATTGTAATTTTGGGAATTATTGCATAATAAAGTATTTAAATACAAATTTTTTTCTCTCATTTTCATACCTAGCATCCAAGTATTCATGCATATAGTTCACAAGAGCATTCAAGGCATTTCAAGGGCAGATTATAAAGCATTCAAGAGAATTTTCAAGTATCTTTCATCATGTAAAGATGTTTTGCATCATGTTGTTTTAGAGCTAACAATTATGATATAGGATTGTGTGATTTAAGTGAGCATTGCATTCAAGATCTATCAACATCAAGCTAGTGTCCAACTCTACATCCATTGGAGCCATTACTTACATGTTTACAACACCTTATTGCAAGGGTTTGGTGAGTTGCAAAATTATCTATTCTATTTCATTCTATTTCAAGGGTTTAATTACCAACAAGGGGTTTGACTGAGGAAAAACCCTATTCACTAATCGTACAACATTTTTCCCTCTTCTTGTGTGTGATTTATAGAGCTAGGTTGCATATTTTCCAAGGAGTTGAGCGGAGAAAAGTTGTCAAAGCCCTACAAGTTGTCACTAAGACCTAGGAGAAGCTTGGAGAAGGTCTACAAGATAAATTTTGTAGTTTCAGACCCAGATCTGAATCAGGAATAGAAGAGTAGACTGAGAGATATAGAATCTAGTTTTGAATTTCTTGAAATTCAATAGTGGAATGATTTGCCATTGTTGGTGAATGAGTCCCACTATACCTGTCTGTCAAGGATTTTTGTAGATCTGAGTACCTATTTGTCTGAAACCTCTTTTGGAACAACTTTCCTGATACTAGGTCCTAATTCACCTAGACTGGCATATGAGTCCCAGTTAGCTTCAACAACAATTTTTTCTGGATTCCAGATCTCCATTCTACCTCCTTCAATTTCCCAAGTGCACATTTTTAGTTTCATAGCTTTTTATTACATTTTACTTTGCATTTCTAGGTCATTTTGCATATCACATTATGTTTTCCTACATTTCCCTAAATAACATTTTTTAATAACACATTTTGGTGAACCTGCATATAGAGCACTATACTTCTGATTTGGAGTGTATTTTCATCCTAGATTTAGCTTGCATTAACATTGCATTATATTTTGCATTGTTTAATTAGCATTCTAGGTTTCAAATTTTGCATTAGTAAAAATCCCATTTAGCTTGCATTATTGCATCTTAATTTCATTGAAAAAAAAATAAAAATTGCATTTTCATCTCATATTTGCATCATAAAACATAAAAATCATAAAATTCAATTCAAAATTTTTGAAAATTTAAAAAAAAAATAGTACCTAGACTTGCATTTGCTACTTAGGGTGAATCAGTCCTCTTGCATAATTTTCATTGCATTTTCTAGCATTTAGTCTTCATTTTCTGATTTTTCGTTTGTTGTTTCTACATTTTTTATTTACTTTCCAGAATTTCAGTTCTAAGCATTTCATTCTTATTAGCTTACATTGCATTTGCATTCACCCCACATTTAGTAGAATTTGCACGTGTGTTTAGTGTCCTATTGCTAATACGTTAGTAAGAAGAAGTCTGAGACTCATGTCATCCCATGATAACACAATCATTGTGGATCTTGGGTTATCTACAGCTTCCACTCCTAGTATTAAAACCAGTACACTAGGCATGGATAACACACTTAGTAACTCTTTGCCTTTAGATTGCATGCAAGTTGAAACAAGAAATGATAGCATCCCACAAGAAAACATAATTCAAATTCATGAGGATCTAGTAAACTTACAACATCAAATAAGCCTTGAAATCATTTCAACCAATATAATTCCTACCATAGAATTTATTCACCATATGATTGAAAGTGACAAAGGCCTTTACCTTGTGAAAAACATAGTGCAAATCTTTGGAAAACATCTTCCCTCAACCACTAGTGGTCCTTTGCCAACAAACAATGTCACTAGTCAAGAAGGAACTCAAATTCCTCCTCCCACAACCATTCCCTCAATCCCTACCTATACCACTCTCCAAGTCACAACAATAATGCAACAAGTTAGTAATGTGATTCCTTCCTTAGGTATCCCTGCTAGCATCCCTAGCTCCTATGTGGCATCACAAGTAATAACTTCTACCTTACCATCTATAATAATTCCATTCACTTGTCCTAAAACCACATACACTCCCTCACCTTCAATTCCATTCCATAACATAAGCAATGACTCTCTCATAACACAACTCTTCCAAATTCTTTCATCCCTTTAAAAGAAAATTTCCACCATCAACCAAAACCAAAATGGTCTTCCTACATATTATGTCAAAAGTAGTTCATTGTCCTTTGAGATATTGCAAACATCGATGCCACAAGGTATAGAGGTGGATAGATTTGAGAAATATGGAGGGAAGGGAGATCCTTTTAACCATGTTAATGCCTACACCGCCTTATGTAGTGACTTTGTCCTTAACAATAAATTGTTGGTAAAAAAATTTCCTAGGTCCTTGAAAGATGTCACCTTGGAATGGTTTTCTTCATTACCAAACAATTCAATTCGTTCATTTAATGAACTTTTTGATGCATTTGTAATCCATTTCCAAATACATATGACTCCCAAGATGACCTTGGCTGATTTGATGAGATGAAAGAAAAAAGAGGAATAGATAATTTATTCTATCTCATGCTATCAATTTCTCTATTCCCAAATCAATGTCAGGGTCCCTAACCCAAACCTTCAAAAGATGTTTATAGAAAACTTGCAAACTAATATTCAAGACAATTTGCCCATGATGAAATTCCCATCCTTCATGCACCTGTGCACTTTCATCTATGATTATCAAAATTTAGTTAGCAGTCAAGATATAAGGTCCATTTCTAGCCAAATTGAAAGATCTGAAGCCACAAACCAAAAAAAATAGTTACTTCATTTTAATCCTCCTCAACAACCAACTCAAAACTTCAATAACCATGTAGTTGCTGTCAAAACCACAGTGCCCTTTATTTACGAAAATCCAAAGAGATGATTTACTCCCTTACTCGATACTCTTCATAACACAATGTCCCAACTCCTAGAAAAACAAATGATTACCTTACCTCCTATAAAAACAATCAACCATAATAATCCTTTACCTTTGAGCTTTAAATAAAATGCTTATTTCCACTATCATCAACAAAATGGACATGACACAAAACATTGCAAACATCTTAAACAACTTGTGCAAGACCTCATCTATTTGGGTTGTCTATTCATTGGAGGTGTTAGCGATTAAGGAAATAAGTTTGTTTCCCCTCCAAACCAAAATTTGCAAATTTTCACAAATCCAAGGCCCAAACAGAATATTTCATTTGTCAAAGCTAGCAAGGCAACAAAGAATGATGTGATGAATGTTGATACAGATGATGAAAACAATACTGTCAATCCTATGGATGAAATGGTTGGGGTGATAGATGTCATCCCTCATAAGGGCCAAACTAAGAGTCCTCTTGACATTGCTTTCTCTCCTAAGGGTATAATTAAAAATTTATCTAATGGTCCTCTCTACATAGCTGGATGTATCTATGGAAATCCCACTAATGGGATACTAATAGATCCCACCTATGGAGAGAATGTGATCGCCGAAGAATTATTACTATTCCATGAACTTTATCAAGATGAATATGATAGACTAAAAGCATGGATCAAGACACACAATGGTTTCACATGCCCTATGATAGGATTGATCACCCTACCATTGCAAATAGGACCAAAAACATTAGATGTCACATTTTCCATCATCGCGCAGTTGGACCAATTTTGTGTGAAGTTAGGCCACCCATGGCTTCGCTCCATGAAAGTTGTCCGTTTGGTTGTACATAAATGCTTAAAGTTTATCTTTGACAATGACATATTTACTGTTCAACATAGCAGCTTTAACCCTTTGTCATCTAAAGGAAAATTTTCCATAGATTCCTTTTGGCCTGAACCCATGGAACCTATAAATCCTAGAGAAGACTTATTTTTCTTGTCCTACCAAACCTTCAAGGAAAGGAAGATAGCAGAACTATCCCTCTGAAACATGTGCCCTTCAACCTCTACACCTCCTATCCTTGATGAAACCATGCTTGAACCTAAACAAGACCTAAAAGACCAACCTAAAATAGAAACTTTTCCTACATCCCACAAACATCCAAGAGACAATGAAACCAACCCCATCACACCCCATAGAATGAAACAAATTTGCAAAGTCAAAGGGAAAGTGGTTGAACAACCTCATGTGGTTCCTTCTGTTCTTCCCCTTGGGGAAGAAAAGAAACCTATGGTTGATCAACCTACTCTTACACAACTTGAAAACAAAACCAAAAGAAATAGAGGTGCTCAAGAGCATAGGCATAGATGTCATTCCCTTGCTCGTAGGTTACATGAAAAATTAAACAAAGAAAAACAAAATCCAAACTTGACTAAGAAATGCATGATGACCCTCCTCCCTAACTGAAACAAAATGACCCAATACAACAATCACAACAAGAGTTGAAATATTCAATGGACATTATCATTCATCCTCCTATTGTGATTAACTTGGATGATGATTATGAGACCGCTAAAATTGACGAAGAGGTGTATAATGAATTGAACACATTGTTTTCCTCTTCCATGAGTTTAAATGAAAAATATCCTATAAAGAGTGTTGAAAATGGCGCTTCCCTTAGTTTGGCACTTACTCTTGTCCTTTTGCTAGTTTCCCACCTTCAACATATAATGAACACAATTGGGAGACATATGACTTTCTCATTGGTTGACCCAATTTTTTTTTCATATTGATAAGTGTTATCAAAGCGGATACCACTCCATTACATTATAGGAATACACCAACACCAACCATAACCAAAATTCATAAGAAAAGACAAGAATAGACTGTCAATGGCTAGCCAAACTACCCTTGCAAATTTTGGTAGATAACATATAGACATCTCCCCACATGCAACACCTTCACCATGCTGCCAGCACTAAGCCATGACCGATTGGTAGCCATGTATCTAGAGAAGGAATCAAAGTTGGAATTCATTACTCCAACCTAGAAAAACTCCCACCCATTAGCCATGTTGATCTCCATAGCCCTCCTACGCCACTAGAGGTCAGCAGCATCAAGATTCTCGTCATCATCGTCCTCTAAGTCAATGAAGGTAGGGTCAATGAAAACCTTAACAAAGATAACAAATCCCTCTGAGTTGAACTCCAAGATTGCATTCGTGATAGCTATGGCATAAACCGATGATATAAAACTATTGCATCTCTCAATCGTCCGCTCCTAGGAATCAAACACATCCACCAATTTTCTGAGCATAGTCTCAAAAGTATTTCCATCACACCAATGCCTATCTGCACTCAAAATATTTGAAATTAGGTTTGTTAACACCACCCCTACCTCTGGGCATTGGAATGTGAATAAATGGTTGCATTGCTCTACAAGTGTCTCCCTAGAGCATAGAAAACTAAGGAAAAAAATGTGCACCATTTGCAGTACATAAACAACATAGAGTGTCAAGTCCCAAAACCACAAAGCCCATCTTGTGACCATTGGCCCAAGCGGCCACCATCGTGCATACATAGACTGCCAGTCTTTTCCAAATCCAACACAAATATTTGGTCCTAACAATAGTCAGGAACATGTGAACCTCACCTCCTACCGACATTCAACTAGCCTTATGCATTATTTAGAAAATTGTCTTGGTTCTGAAGGAAATATTTGCCAATGAATTCTGATAGTCCTAGCCAGCGCGTGGTGGATGATTTAGCCAAAATCCTATAATTTTGGAATACTCCCCAATTTTCCAAGAAGTCAACTGCATGATTAGCTTCCCTATACACATGGATTAGGGAGAAATTTTTCATTTTCCTAGTTGCTCCTTAATTAGCCCAATCCAATTACTAATTCTCCAATTAGGTGAGTGCTCCGAAGTAACTGCCTATATACACAGTTGTGAATCACCCTCTATTTCCACTGAATCAATGCCATTCTGGATGCATAGTCATAAACCCAAGCACAAGGCCTCCATCTTAGTGTTATTGTTCAAACAAAAACCCAAGTTCTTTGACGTTTCCCAGACACATTTTCCACTTGAGTCTCTTATTATGCACCCAGCCCCAGCTCTACTAGGGTTGCACTTGGCTGCCCCATCAAAGTTAAGCTTCCATTTTAGCCAAACTAGAAGCAACCAATGAACCTCTTTCCTCTTAACCTTCTTTTTCCTAGGAATTATAGACTTCAAAATATTCAGGTCATTCCATGTCTTCTGCATTTCCTCATCCCATTTTGAACTTTGAATTGAAGCTAATATGTGATCTATTATTTGCAACCTCAACAATTTTTCCTTGAATCTTTGTTATAAGTTGGTCATGGCTTAAGGAAGTCTCTTTGAAGATACGTCTATTTCTTTCCTTCCAAATGTGCCAAGTAACGATGGATGGTGCCAAAATCCAGAGGCCATACCAATAACCTTTTCTATTAGCTATTGGCTAGCTACTTAAGAAATCCCATAGTTTGAAGTGTCTTGGGCTTTGAAAATGCAACATCTCCTGCAACTAGTCCCAACAATATGTAGCCACTGGACAAGTAAGAAGTAAGTGGTCCATGCCTTCCTCAGCATGCTTGCACATTACACACCTAGACATCCCAAAAAACCCTATTCTTTTCAATCTTTCACCAGTCAGACAACAGTGATGAAAAGCCACCCATAGAAAGGCTCCTGCTTTAGGTAAAACCTCATGCTTCTAACATAAGGTGGACATCCAAGTCTTCTCCTTGTCTTGCACAATTTGGAGGCAATAGCCCAGCTTTTCCGAGTATTCACTAAATGCTACCTTGCACCAGGTTAGTGAATCTTCTCTGTTACAAAAATTTAACCTTCTATTTTCTAATTCTTTAGCTAAGCTAACCTCCAAATTATGTGGTAAAGACAAGGTATCAAGATCAATCCATTTTGGGTGACCACCCAAACTATTGTCCTCCCAACGAATATAGTTTGCTACTTTGTCACCAAGTGTCACTTGTAGCTTATCCACATGGGGCACTAGATCGAATAGATCTACCAGGAATCTATGCCCACCCCATGAGTCAAACTAAATCACATCCTTCTTGCCATTCCCAATTTTCCAAGATAGATGGTTGGTAATCAATGGCCTGCATTTAGCAATGTATCTCCATATTGTTGAGCCTCCTATGTTTTCAATTGTTAATATCCTCAACGAGTCCATGTTATCTAGATATTTATTTTGCAAGATGTGACACCACAACTTTTTAGGATGCCTATACATTTCCTAAATTAGCTTGGCACCCAAGGCATTGTTTTGTAGGTTGATTTTAGGTAAACTGGCCCCACCATCTTCCTTTGCTTTACATGTAGACTCCCAACCTATAAGTAGAATCTTCTTACCACTTTTAGAGACTTCCCATAGAAATTTTTTCATAACTTTCTCTAGATCATTCACTGTCTTTGATGGGGCTTCGTAGTAGGACATAGTGAAAACATGTATTGCAGATAAAACTACTTTTGACATAGTAATCCTTCTGGCTAAAGTAAGCCAATTGTTTTTCCACACCATCACCTTGTTCCTACACTTACTAACAACCTCCTCCTAGTTCCTAGCTTTGCATGCACCATCAAATATTTGTACACCAAGGATTTTAGCTAGGAGCTTCCCAACTTGGAACCCCAAGATAGCCGCAATGGCACATTGTAAGGCAAGCCTTGTATTGAAAAAATACATGCATGAATTTTCCTTGTTCATATTTTCCTAGACTGTGTTTCATACTCATTAAGCACTTCTTTAATGTACTTGGGTTCATTGATACTCGCCTCTCTAAGTAAGGAGGTGTCATCTATACGAATTGGGAATGTGTAGCAAGGTCAACATTCAGGGACATCTATACACTCTTCCACTCCAAACACTGATTTCTTTTTTTAATTCCGCAGCTTAGAGACTCTGCCATGATCACAAAAGGGAAGGGTGAGAGTGGGTCACCTTTTCTAAGGCCATTAGTGGCCTGGAAGGAACCATGGAGAGATCCATTGACCAAGACTGAGAACCGGACAAAGGATATGCAATGTTTGATTAGTTTGCACCAATGACTATCAAATCCCATTTTTTCTAAGATCTTAAGTAGAAATTTCCATTGCACCATATTGAATGCCTTACTCATACAATTTAATTAACATCCCCTTCTTCCTACTAGATTTTAAAGAATGGATAGCCTCGTTGATAAGCATGATACTATCTGTAATCTCCTACTTAGGGACAAAGTTGTTCTGCTGATATGAAATGAATTTCCATAAAACTAACTTGAGCCTATTGGCAAGGCCTTTGGCCACCACCTTATAAATTGTGGTGCATAGCAAAATGGGCCTATAGTCTCCAAAGGTATGACATTGAGGCTTTTTCAAAATTAAAGCTATGACTGAATTATTCAAGTCCCTAACAAACCTTTTGGACTCACGAAAGTCCTCCACAAGCTCCTAGAGATCATCCCCCACAAAATCCCAACATATCTAAAAGAATCTGGCCGTAAACCCATTGGGTCCTGGTGCTTTATCGAGATGCAACTGGAATAAGGAAATTTTTACCTCTTCTTTAGAAACAGGCCTATAGAGCATAATGTTATCTACTTCACTCACCCATTGGTTTATATCATCAAGAATACTAGTATCAAATGTCTATGAGGCCTGATCCCCAAGGATATGTTTGAAGAAATACACTATCGCCTTACCAACCTCCTCCCCACCACACACTAGCTGGCCCTTACTATCTTGAATTACTTCAATCTTGTTAGCTTCTCTCTTGGCCAGAACAGAGGAGTGGAAGAACCTAGTATTGGAGTCTCCTTCTCTTAACCAAACCTCCCTAGATTTGTCGAGCCAGTAGATTTCCTCCCTTTTCAAAAGTTCAGATAGCTTCATTTTCAACTGTTTTTCTTTTAGAAATTCTTCATTCCTTATGCTCAGCTTGACAAATTTTTCATTCAACGCCTCCAATTCACATTCCACCGCTGCTTTTTCCATGAAGATATTTTGAAACTTAACCTTATTCCACATTTTGAGTTTCTTCTTTATAAATTGGAGTTTCCTTACTATCTTGTAACTAATCGAGCCACCCACCCTATCCTCTTTCCACTAGGTTTCTAGTAGACCAAGTAGACTAGGATCCCACCACAACATATTTTGAAATTTGAAAGTAGTTTTTTTTAAAGCCTTCCCCTCGGTTATGCTTACCTCCACTAGGAAGTGGTCAAAAATAGAAATTGGCTCAATCCTTGCAGACACTTGTTTCCCCAAATTGAACCATGGTGGCAACAAAAAAAATCTATCCAACCTCTCAGCTATTAAGGTGAAATCTTTCCTCCTATTAGTCCATGTGAATAATCCATTATCAGTAGGATAGTCAACTAAGCCAGCCTCTTTCACAAAGCTTCTGAAGTCCATAATTACTTGAGAAACATTTCTAATTCCACCACTTTTCTCAGACATCTCCAAAATGGCATCGAAGTCACCACCAATGATCAATTTATCTTCTAAATAAGGTCATGCAAAACTTAGCACTGAATCGCAAAGAGAGGCCTTATCCTCAGTTTTTATTGGCCTGCAAATGTTTATGATCAGAAACTAACAATTTAGGCTAAGATCATATGCCAATTCTACAATCCAATTTGAAGTAGAGCATATCATATCCATTGACACCTCAACCGCCTTCCACCAAATTCCCAAACCCCCAGTGGAAACACAAGAATCTTGAAAAAAACCATTCCAAAACCAGCAATATTTCAAAAACTTACCCCTATCCTCACCAACTAGTTTTGTCTCCTCTAGTAGAACAATATTGCTTGTACACTTCTAGAGATGATGCCTGACTAGGCGTCATTTGTTATGGGTCCTTAGGCCCCTAACATTCCACGTTGTGATCTTCACTGTTTCCCAAGGGAGGGGCTTCCTCCCTTGGTACTCAAAAACTTGGTGATGTTGGTGTATTTCTTAACAGCCGCTTCTTCTTCCCATAATTGCTTGAGGGACTTCCTTCTGTGTGTATTACCAGAAGGGCCAACTTTTCCTAGACCCAGGAAAAAATAATAGATTGGGAGATTCATCTCTCATCAACAATGTCCAAATCATCTTCTAGGTCCACATTTGAGTCAAGATCATCACTGGCCAGGGAGGCAACCTCAACCCCAACATTTCTATTCATTTCAACACTCTACACTAGGGGCGAGGACACAGGTTTAAGGGAGGCCATGCATATACCATCTTTCACCTTCTGAGGGTGTGTATCCAAATCTGGAATGACTACCACATTATTCAAGTCCACCCTCATGGGGATAATATTTTTTTTGTGGCTGCATGAGATAGCCTAGAGGCTGGGGAAGGGTGAGCCACCTTTTGCTTCTTTTCCCAAACATTTCCGTTTCCAACCTTGCAATTTGAGGCCATATGATGACACATGCCACACTTGGTGCAAAACTACTTGTCCTCCTCAACCTCCAGTCCTTGAAGCGAGTGGTTCCCATTAATCAAAAGATAAATCCTTTGAGGAATGTTGTCTATCACTGTGATTTTTAGCCTAGTGTATTTGTAAAGATTTCCTTCAGGGATATCCATATCTATTTCCATCATCACTCCCAAGGATCTACCATTTTTTTCTAGTCAATCACTAGTCTAGTAATCCATTGGAAGGTTGTAGAGCCTTACCCAAACTGGCTATTTATAGGGTTGCAATTTCGTAGGATCAAAATTAGGACACCATGGTTGCATATATAATGGTTTTCCATTCATGGTCCAAAGATCGCCTTCCATAACATTCTTTTTCATCTCTGCAGTTGCAAATACTACCACAAAGAAGCCTTTCGGTAGAAACATTAACAGGACTTCTATCTCCCAATGAGATTGAATCCACCTTTTAACCGAGGCTCTATCAGGAGTGCCTCTAATAAATCAGAAAATGAAGGTGAAGTCTTGCAAAATTTCCACATCCGATTTGATTTCCTCAGTTACTTCTATTTCCAAAACTTCATCTGTATCTTTCTGGCTAGGGTTACCATCTTTCATATGAGCGCTAGATGCCCAAACCCCCAAGATTCCCACACATTTTCCCTTCTATGATTGAAAATCAATCTTTGATGTTTTGGTTTCTCCAATTAGTTTTTTTCCTTCTAAAAGGCCTTCTTTCTTGTTACAAAACGTTTCAACTCTTGGCTTGTTGAGGGTTCATTGAAGATTCAAGCGTATCATGCCTATTACGCACTTTGGTATATTCTTCCATAGAAACCATAGGTTGTTTCCAATAAAATGGGTGGCATTTATCCACCCATCTTCCCCTAGAGAAGACCCATTGGGGAGAATAGCCATTGTGCATGTTGTCCACAACCAACTTCTCCATTTCATCACCCTGCCACTGCTTTTCCTTGATCTTGCTATTCTATTCTATAAAACCACCTTTCATAGCCATGCTGCCTTTTGAACCTATGCCACTCTGCTCTTCTCGACTCTGCTCCATATCAGTTGACTCAAATTTTCCTTACTAGTCTCTTGCATTATTTCTTTTTCTTTTCATTTTCATTTTCTTTTGTGTGATTTTAGGTGCATAATGTGATCTCCCATGACATTTTTTTTGGTGTTCTCTCTCTCTTGGTAACATTCCTCTATTTGTACCTTCATTCTTCTCTATGAAATTCATCGCTTTCACTTTCACCTTCCTTTTTCTTGTATTTCCTTTTGGGGATGGTGCAAGGCATTGAGACATTCATGTCTCTTTCATGTTGACCTAAAATGCTTTCTTTTTCTTTTCTTTTTCATTTCATCTTTATCATTTGAACTTGTGTTTCCTTTTGGGGATGACACAAGGCATTGAGACAGTCATGTCTCCTTCATGTTAACCCAAAAGATCTTCCTTTTCTTTCACCTTTTCTTTTTCATTTGTCTTGTGTTTTCCTTTTGGGGATGATGCAAGGCATCGAGACACCCTATGTCTCTACCATGTTGACCCGAAAGGTTTTTCTTTATTTTCACTCTCTTTGTGTCATTCTTCTAGGGTATGTGCAGGATCATCATTGAAAAAATAGGCCCTTAAGTGGCAAAAAAATTAGAAAAATCAAAGTTATGCAACTTGATGTAAATTTTTTAATAAGTTATCTATATTATTTCAAAAATATTTAAGAATAGAAACTGTACCAAATTGAATTTGTAGTTTCTAAACTACTAGGTTTATTTTTTATTTTTTAAATCTATTTGATGAAAATTTTAAATTTTAATGTAGTAGTACTTAAATTTCAAGGAAAAAATAAGAAGTAGGTGTCTATCTAACCACCCTAACCACAATAAAATGATAATATTTTTTTATAATATTTTAGATATAAGTAGAGGACTCATGTATGGATGTGATGCATATTTTTTTGTAATTTTTTTCCAAGTAAATAATTAATTATGAATTTTTTATTAAAACTTTTAAACAATATAAAACCTCATATGTCTAACCACCTTAACTTGGTCAAAACTTCATGAAAATCATTTTTTCATTTTTTAATCCAATATTATGTGAAGCATAGAATATGATGCGCATGTTTCATATTCAAAAAATGTGATACCCTTTGAAAACTATAGATATTTTTCAATTAGCCTATCAATCATGACTTTAGTCGCAATTCAAATAGAAAATGAATAATAATTATTTATTAAATTCAAAGTAAAGCATAATTTATATTGGTGGAAAGCTGAGAATCTCTTTTTAAAACCCTTCATTTCATCAATTTTGGGTTAAAAAAAAGTCATCAGCCACATACCCATCATATCGCCACTTTTTGGCCTATCAGGATCTTGCACATACCCTCCAATTCTATGTGTATTTGGGGGATGATGATAGTTCCGAGCTCTCCTATAAACATTGCAGCAAAGAACATACTGACCCAAAATCCATAGATCCCTTATGTGTTTTATGTTTTCATTTTTAGGGCAACCCCTTTCTTTTTTTTTTCTTTTTCTTTTACATGACGCAACCTTACTCAGAAATATATGACTTGGCATAGGGATTTCCATTTTTTCTCTCATGTCTTCTTTCTTGTTGAAATTTCTCATTGGATACTTTAAAGTAATTTCTCACAGTAGGGTGTGTAGCAATTCCTTTAAAGTGGGGGCATATATTGGCATTATTCTTTTTCATTTTCCATTTTTCCTCATTCTTAGTACAACCTTCTTACTTCATACAATGTGTTTGTCACTTTATGGATGATATTAGGTACAGTTTCCTTCATGAGCATGATCTATCTTAGCATATTGCATTCCTCTTAGTGGCTTGATGTGACACATTGCATCCCCTAAGTTGTGAATATTCTATTCTTTGATCAATCCTCTCTTGGAGACATTAGGCACAATGTTCCCTAAGTTAAAGACCTTGCATGAACTAAGAAAGACTCCTTTGAACATTATTTACATTTTTCATTTTGCATTTGTTGTTATATGGCCACCTTGCATAATACAACTTGCATGCCTGTAGTGCCATCGTGTTTGTTCATGAGCTCCAAGCATACAAAGTTTTTCTTGTCTCATGAAGCTCAAAAATTCATTTCTTTTGTGGTGCCTTATTAAAGTTATTAGGGGGTATAACTTTGTTATGGTTGAGCAGGAAGCCGAATCTGAGGCATGAATTTCCCCATAGCTACCTATGTGTGTGTAAGTACATACCATCCGTGACTGTATTTTTCTCACCTTTTTGGGACTTCTCACCTGACGGAAAGCTAAGAGTTTCATCTCCTCAGAGTGAGTATGCATTTTTTAGACAAACAACCTAGATCTGATCTGCATCATGAATGTTGGAAAAATGGTCGAAGCTAGATCTAATTATTTCTCTTCATTTATTTTTTATTTTTTTTCCCTATCTTTGGTAGTGTATGATTGGCCTTGTCATTGTTCTTTATATTATTTCTCATGTGTGTTCTTTTGTGCTTATGTTGGTTTTCAATGGGATCTTGATCCTAGGGGCTTGATCACCCCTCTCGATTGTTGTTGTCCAATCTTGCTAGCATTGGTTCATTCGAACCCCTGTTGATGTGCATGTATCTACTTTAGTGTGAGTTTGAAGCAAGTTCATCCTCTCACTAAAGTGGGGACTAAATGTGGTCACTGAATAAGTAACCCTTCTACTTTTTCTGACTTATTTAGGCCCTCATGATTTTGACTTATTACTTCCTTGATTTAGTGTTGCATTGTGGACAACACATTCACATTAAGTCTTGGGTCCTTGTGAATTGATGGAATTTAATGACACCTAAAGAAAAAGTGTTGTGAAATGTTGTAACACACTTTCACACTTTTCTAGGATTTTATCAAGTAGCTAAGCATAATAAATATAATTTTATCTAAAATTAACCTTAATCTTGCCTTATTTGGAGTGTTGTAAAGTTTTGTAACACACTTTCACATTCCTCTAGGCTTATCACTAATAATTGGGCTTTCTTATGATTTAATTGGCCCCATTTTACATCCACATGACTTATTCATGTGTATTTTTAGGATAATCCTAACAAATGTCATTTAAAACATCAAAATATGGAAACCCACCTTAAATTCCTAAGGTGGGACTCATTCACCATTATGGGCCAATGAGTCCCCTTAGGTGCGACCCATTCACCCAGGGTAGTGAATGAGTCCCCTTTAACTCAAAATTCAAATTTAATTTAAATTTCTGGTAAGGTTTTATTCTCTAAGATATGAGGTCGGCTGTAGTGTTGTAATTTTGGGAATTATTTCATAATTAAGTATAAATACAAGTTTCTTTCTCTCATTTTCATACCTAGAATCCAAGAATTCATGAATATAGCTCACAAGAGCATTCACGGAATTTCAAGGACAAATTATCAAGCATTCAAGACCATTTTAAAGTGTCTTTCATCATGTCAAAGATGGTTTGCATCATGTTGTTTTAGAGCTAACAATTGTGATGTACAATTGTGTGATTCAAGTGAGCATTGCATTCAAGATCTATCAACATCAAGCTAGAGTCCAAGTCTACATCCATTGGATTCATTACTTACATAGTTGCAGCACCTTATTGTGAGGGTTTGGTTAGTTGCAACATAATATCTTTTTTTCATTCATCATTCTCTATTCTATTTCATCCTATTTCAAGGGTTTAATTACCAACAAGGGGTTTGACCGAGGCAAACCCCTATTAACTAACCCCACAATATTTTTCCCTCCTTTTGTGTGGGATTTGCAAAGCCAGGTTGCAAATTTTCCAAGGAGTTGAGTTGAGAAAATTTTTCAAAGCCCTAAAAGTTGTCAAAGTTGTCACTAGGACCTAGGAGTAGCTTGGGGAAGGTCAGGCTGAATTTTGCAATTTCAAACCTAGATCTGAATCAGGAATAAAAGAGTAGACTAAGAGCTACATAATCCAGTTTTGAATTTCCAAAAATTAAGGAGTGGATTGTTTCTCCACTATTGGAAAATAAGTCCCACTCTACCTATTTATCAGGGATTCACCCAAAGCTGGACTGATTCGCCTAGACTGGCATATGAGTCCTGGTTAGATTTAATAGCAAATTTTTCTATATTCCAGATCTCCATTCCTCCTTCAATTTCCTAGGTGCACATTTCCAATTTCATAACATTTTATTACATTTTACTTGCATTTATAGGTCATTTTTCATATCACGTCATGTTTTCCAACATTTCCCTAAATCACAATTTTTGATAACACAATAGGCATGAAATTTATAAAAATATATAATGGCATTGGTTCCATGTTGTCCTAGTTTAGTCCATAACTGATTTCAAGATCACTAAATTTATGAGTAATTATAGTAGAGTTCATATTTGATGAATGGTATTGTGTTTTTTACCACATGTCAATGTTTCAAAGGTTTGGAATAGTAGAAGGGTCTTGTTAAATTATCCATATGGAATATCTACAATTTTACTAAACTTTTATTTTAGGTGTATTATTCATGAATTTATTTACAAATAACAAAAATTACTGTTTGACTTAGTGAGGTTTTGTTCTTTCCATTACATTCAAAAGAGCTCAAAACATTATAAATGACTAGTTGTTCACATAATTTTTAACACTTCACCTAAATCTATTTTTATTGGGTAGAAGAATGAGGATGTATCCTACTAGTGTTCTAAATAGTAGTAATGCATTAAAATATATTATATTCAAATTAGGTTTGGTAGGTAGGGTTTTTTTATTGAATGCTTATTTATTAAACCCACTTATAAAAATGTGGCATTCTATGATTACATGTAGTTTTATGGGATTCAATCTAAAAGGGTTGATTTGAAACCCTCTAACAAAAACATATAGGTCTAAGGGATTTAGGAGTTCACTTTCAAATAGTGTTAAGGTGATTTGATCGAATCTCCTTTAATTGAAAATATGTGATGCCTACCCATTTAGTGCCTTGTTTTATCTTTGATTATATGAAGTTGTTGTTTCTTCATATTGATAAAGAGTGTTGTAATTGTTATCTATGTTGTTGAGAATGATTGTATTTTCTATCTCAGCATGTAAGTAATTGCACGAGGAGTGTAGGAAAACATGAAATATTTTCATGTAGTCAATGGCTCAAGAAGGTGTACTAAAATGCTCCAAAGAATTCCCTGCATTCTTTCCCATTTGAAGTTTTGTCCTTGCAGTTTGAAAATTAGACAACGAAAAGCATAAAGTATGTAAGGTCCTATTTTCATAGCATAGAAGTTATCTTAGTGGTTTTCAAAGCTAGAAGAATGAGGATTGTGTTGTTGTGGCCAAGAAGATTCATAGAAATTCTCCATATTACTCTATCATTTATTTAGTGGTCTTGTAGTTTTGAGGATGAGTTCAAATTATCTTCATTCTTTCTCATTTCAAGTTTCAAATGTTTTTGAGTATTGCAAGTTGATTTCTCAATGTTTTATCTCAAGCATGTGCTCTCTAGGTTTGGCAATAATTTTGGGATCTATGACTGTTTTCTTGTGCAAGCATAAAGTAGCATGAATATGTAAAAGAAGTACATGTCAATGTATTTGACTATCATATGATGATTGTAAATTGAGCTTCATGTTGTAATTTGGTCTCATTGCTACTTCCTTTGGTCTAGAGCTAATGTGTGGAAGGATAAGTGTTTGTTTGACCAACTTAGAATGTTGAAGTGTTTGTGTCAAATCTTTGAGGTGTGCATGGGAATGTGTGCTAAAGTAATATTGGTCCTACTTATCTTTGAGCTTGGACTACATTTATTTCTATTTGAAAAGAAGAAAATATGGGACTCTCTTTCACTTCTAGGGATTTGGACCTGAAAGGAGAGAGGTTATTTCCTTACTCTTCACTCAAGATCAAACCCTTGATATTTCAATGCAAAGGAGATTGAAATCTAGAAAAGGGACCATCCTAGGGGTTGGATGAGATCTAATAAGGGGTTCACCACCAAGTGTAAACTTGGAAAAGACAATGTAATGCAAAACACAATGTAAAAACCCTAGTTCGATGCAATGCTTCAATGGATGACCTAGAAATAACTGCACATCCCCTCATTGGTATATGTTTAAATATGTATTTGTAATTTCCTATATACATATGATGCTCTTCTCATGCAACCACTTAATTCACCTTTATTTATTGTTAGAAACTCAAATAATATAAACCTTGTCCAAAAACCCCTTTTTCAATTTTCCCTTATTCAAATATGCTATATGTTTGCAAGTGAGGTTCAAAATTTACTCAAATTGGCCTCCCTATTTCTTGGCGTAGCATCTCCTATGTTTCTCTCCTCACACAGACTCTTTTCTCTTCTCCTAGGTCATGTGCCCCTACATCTTCATGTTGGTTTCTATCTCTTCTCTCAATTGCTCAGTTGGCTCTTGAGGCTGAAAAGGCATAGACACAAGAAAACAAATTTGGAGTCAAATATTTTTCATTTCCTCAACAATGGTTCATGTTTTGTTCTATGCTTCCACATTTTGCATACATATTGAACATGGTAGTTGTAAATACAACAATGAGTAGATTTCTGAGCCCTTCCAAATTCAAATCGTGAGGATGCTACCAAAATAAATTGAGATTTGGATACTTAGCGGATGCTCTTGCATCAATGTTGTTCTCTTGTTAAAAAATTTGTGAGTATAGGCTCACAAAATGGAGCTGAGTAGTAGAACTACTCTTCCAAGTTGTGAACAACTTGTAGCATGATCCCATGTTGAAACTGATACCTGCAAATTATTTATTTTTCCTCTTCTTCAAACATCTTATCGGAAAATTCACCATCCTCCTCCAACAACTCTCCACTCTATTCTTCACTCCTCTTGTGGACTCGTGTCAACCATGTACTGACCTCCTCCTCCAAATAATCTCTTCATCCTTCTCCTTTTTCATGTGTTTTGACCCACCAAAAATTAACCACCTCCACCAAATACTTCTTACATAATCTCTTCCAACTTCCACATATAGATATGCAATATTTTTATTCCACTTTTTCAATACACACTCTTTCTCTTCATTACTCACCTCATCATACGAATCCATTGCAAATTCTATATCATGAATTTCATAGAAATTAACTTTTATCTCTTCTTCCACTATTGCAACTTCATCATTTGCTACAATTTCTTCAAACTTTATTGTTGCAATCTCAACAATATCTTCATTCTTTGTAGCTGCAATATTTTTCTTCCACTCATCCTTTATCATCATCATCTTCAGCAAAAATATTCTTCATCCTTTGAAACCTCAATTGCTATCTCTTCTCTTTCCTCTTGATCCTTTTCACAAGGATATCCTCTTCTTTTTCTTCATTCTTCATATTTGTTGCAATCTTTTCTTTATTTTCTTCACCCTTCAAAGGATTCTCAGCCACTTCCTTCTCACCTTTTGCAAGTTTGATGTTGCATTCTTCCTTCATAAACTCATTGGGGCATGCTACTACAATTTATTTTACCACTTCCTCTTGTTTATCCCACAATGGATTTAACACATATTCCTTCCCATCTTTGATTATGTGATAGGTGTTATCGCTACACATTATGTATAGCTTCCCTATCTCAAATCCAAGGTTGACCCAAAAAAATGTGACAAACACTCATCAGTACTACATCACATACAATTTCATCCTTATATCTTCCAATGTGAAAATTCACAATGCTTTGTTCACTTACCCAAATTTGATGACCTCCTTGCAACCAAGAGAAATAGATGGCTTAGGGTGCTTCATCCTTTTCAAGTTCAGCTTCTCAACTATTTCCAATACATCCAAATTATCTCTACTATTGTTGTCCAACATCACTTTGTAACACTTGCCACTGGACTAGCACATAGTTAAGAACAAATCACTCTTTTGAATGGGTTCTTTTTTTACTTTATGTGGCTTCAAATATTCCTTCTTCATCCACAAAATATCTCCATGTTTCCAAAACAAATCCAAACAATTATGAAACACTCTCAATCTTCAACCACAAAAAAATTAGAGCCAACACTCGCTGCCTTTGTAGGTCCCCCTGTAACTTAAATATCACTACTATCCTGTACCCAAAAAGATTTTGGAAGATGCACCTTCAAGATCTCTTCTACTAGCTTCCTCTCAGTGGAAGATATTTGCACACCTTCTACCTAGCTTCATCTTTGTTGGAGGATAGTTAACATGATTCCCATAGAATCAATAGCCTCTCAAGGCTTCTTCACTCTTTACCAATTCTTCACCCATGGTCTTGGTGGATTCTCTCCACTCTCAAAATCTCCTACTCTAATACCAATTAATGCAAAGGATAAACCCCTCTACCAAACAACCACTCACAAACACAAAACTGAATTTGCAAGTAAATTCAATAATTCAACAAAACAGCTATTGCAAGAAAACTTGAGTTTATTAATTCAATTTCCCAGTTACAAATAGTTGGCCTTCATGGCCTTTCAGAAGCAATAATATACCATTCTCCATCTTTTGTACTCCCCTCTTCCATTCTACTTGCTCATTTCACACTTGTCTAGCAATCCCCCCTCCTCTTTAATTCTTTTACTATGTAGTCATCAATTCTTGACTTCTACTCACTTTCTCATGAACTACGTAACCTTCTCTCTTTTGATTAACTCTTCTATCTCTCACTCTAAATGTTAGCCTCCCTTATACACTATGCTTCATTCTCTTCTATTGGTGTAGCCTATTCAAGGCCAAAATCTGCTAAGAATTATATGTGGACAATTTTACTTGCCTCAATCTCAATCTTTGCATTATATTCCCTTTGCAAATGTGGCAACTCTCACCATTTCTCACCTACGCAACATCATGAGCCTCTCATTCTTTGCATCCAATTCTACTACTACACAACCCCTGTTACTTCCATTCCTCTGCCAAACTAATTGAACCCCCTATCAATCTTTCTTCTGTGGTATTTATCAAAGGCTCTTCATCATTGAAATTTGTAGCCTCTTGTTAAAGTTCTCACTAAGAAACCTCACAACTCCTTCCTATGTGTGCCTCTATTCCAACATGTAACCTTGTCTATGTTTCCTTATGTGCAACCCCTCACTAGCATATGTTTAGATCTACATTTGTAATTTCTTGTGCATATGATGCTCTTCTCATGTAGCCACTTAATTCACCTCTATTTCCTATTACAAATTGTTTAAATAACATAAACCTAGCATATCAAGCCCTTTTTCAATTTTCCCTTAATCAAATATGTTGTAATTTGCAAATGAGGTTTGACTTTACTCAAATCACTCCCCCTACATCTACCTTTGTTGCTCTCCTCATGTGGACTCTTTTTTTAATCTGTTATTCATCTACCTTAAGCTCTTTTCCCTTATCCTAGGTCATATGCCCTTACATCTTCATGTTGGTTTCTATCTCTTCTCTCAAGCCCTTCATTGGCTCTTGAAGGTGAAAAGGCATGGACACAAGATAAAAAATTTGGAGTCAAATACTTTTCATTGCATCAACAGCAGTTCATGTGTTAGTCTATGCTTCCACATGTTTCATACATGTCAAACAAGGTAGTTGCAAATAAAACAATGATTGGATGTCCAAGCCCTTCCAAATTCAGACCGTGAGGATGCTGCCAAAAGAAATAGAGATTTGGATACTTAGCAGATGCTCTTGCATCAATGTTGTTCTCTTGTTTAGCTTTATGGGCGATTTTTCTTGTTTTATCATGATGCGATGCCAATACTATTGTAAGGATGCAAAATTTTGGTTCTCACGGTTTGATGCTCCAATTTAGTTCGCCACCTTTTCTCATGGTCCACACTAATAATGTGCTCTACAAGATGCTTGTGAATTCCAATTTTCTTCTATCACTTTTTTGGATCTCTGCTTCTCCGCTCTTTTCTTCTCTATCATCCTGAATGTCAAGAATTTTGCTATGTAATTTTCTGGTCTACATTGCGGACCTATGATATGCAATCCTCTATTATATTAATAAAATGTTTACCGGTTTTCTCATCTTTTAAAAAAGAAAACTTCATTTATGAACGAAATGAAATTTGTATTTACCTAGCTAATGTATTCATATAAAATAAATTTATTATTGGAATTGATGTAAGGAAGCAACGTAATTAACATTGTCTTAATTTATTTAATTTTGGGTAATGAATTCAACCATTTCTTTTTCTAAATTAAATTAGTATTATCAATAAAGTAATTCTAATTTCAATTTTCTCAAATAATTAATATTGTATTAATTTATAGATTTATCAATGTCTATTTATCAAATACTGCTATAATTCAATTCTTTGCAAATGTAAATGAGTAATAGAAAGTAATTCAAATTTTATTCTTTGTAATGTATTACCCTAAATTGTTTTTAAATGAAGATAGTTAATTTTCCTTAAAAAATATAATTATCTATGTCAATTTACATATTTTATAAAGTTAGTTATGAATCATAATTTGTAATTATTATTTTTAAGGAATCAAAAGCTAATCATATTTCAAGGGTAGATTAATATCTTATATTTAGCTTTTCACTTTCTAAATAGATAATGAGTTAAATGGTAATTTGTATTTCCCAAACATTGTATGATCTCACCTTGCCTATAATAAGATCTTGGTGCTCAAAGAGTGGAAAGGAAGTTGTTATTCTTACAAAGTAGAATAGTATCTCAATTTTCATTAGTTTAATTCAATATTGCTTTAAATTTTCTTTTACAATAACAACGGTAAAGCTAGTATAAATTACTATTTATTTCATTTCCAAAAGCATATTACTTTGGAAGAAGTAATTAGTTGTTATTTCCTTTCTTAGATAGGAAAACCTTAATCAAGAGTTGAAACCAAAAACTAGCAGTGTTTTGTATCAACAATACTTCTACTTCATGTTTATGAGTAATGCAATCATGCTTGAGCTACTACATTTATAGCCTAACACAACTATAACAACTATGTCTGTGGCATTGTCCCTTTAATTTACTAAGGAGAAATAAGGAACTTTGGTGGTATTAAAATCCAAGAGATAGATAATCTCTCTTGGATATATAATCTAATAAGATAATTTCAAATGAACAAAAATCTGCTAGTTCAAAACTAGTAAACCCCATTATATGATTCAATAGAATTTATTTAATATTTTTATGCTAATTAAAAGGTAATTGTATCTCTATAGGAGTTGAAGGGAGACATTGTTAGGAACTAGGTTTTAGATGTTAGGAAACAAGTAATGGTCATGGAGACTACTTATTTTTATTACTTCCCTTCTTGGGTAGCAATCGCAAAGGAACTGTCTGGGGAAAAGGGGCCCTAGAAAGGGATACATACCAAGAAAGAATTTCACATCAGACTTAGATTAGAAAATAGAACTACATATTTTATCACTTGATCCCATTTGGAAGAAGGGTATGTAGGAAGCCTAGGAAACAAAGGATGCTCTCAATACCTTAGGTGTTTGGGGATGGGGTTTAGGGAAAGCTAGGATCATGATAAATTAAAATATAATTTAATAATTCAAAAGAATAGCTTGGTCATAAAGGGGCTAAAACTATATAATATAAAGATAAGATAAAATACATTCTTTGTATACTTGGAAGGAATCCCATATGGAATCACTTGAGACCCCAAGTCCTTAGGAAAAATTCCAAGACAGGACTCAAGCTACATATGTACTTTTACATACTCCTAAGGATTATGACCTCAACGAACTTCCAAGGGGAGTGTAGTCTTTAGTGGGTGATTCAAGACCTTGATGGTCTTCATGAGTCTAATTATTTTTCCAGGGCACATTCCTATCCTTTATGGATAGATTCCTAACCCATTTGTGTAGATTCCCATTCCATTTGGGTAGATTCTTAACCCAAATGGATGGATTCCCATCCCATATGAATAAGTACATGAGTATATAATTGAATAAACACACAATAAGATAACATTTAAGAAACGAAAGAGAAAAAATCTATGATAAATTTTGGGTTAATGGATTGGGTCTTTACATGTGGTATGATACATAAGTTAGAAAACTAGGCCTTTGAGATCACTACAACTTGCATAAATAGCAATTTAAAATTTAAAATTTAAAAATTAATTTTGAGGATTTTGAAATGATTAATTGGGAAAACTATAAATTTCAGGTATATTAAATTGCAAGGACAAGAGAAAACCATGCTAGAGCTACCCAAAATTAAGAAGAAAATGATAATAATGATCAAAAATCACAAAGGGGTAATGAAGTTGGAATTGATGTGATAATAAACCTACTAATGGAACAAAGGGATAATATTAGCTCCCTGGAACAGTTTATGCAAGATCTTAGGGTAAGAAAAAATAATATTGAAAACAAAATTGAACTTGAGAATAAGAACCCTCCCAATAATCAACAAGGAAATGGAGTGAGAATTGTCACACTAAGGGAGAAAATAATATCTTGGAACTATCTAAGGGCTTGAAGAAAATCACTCCACCTAGGTTTGATACGAGGAAAATTGGTTAAATGAAATGGAAAAATACTCTGAGTTGTGAGATTTTAGTGAAACAACTAAAGAATTATGGGGTTCCCATCAACTCATTGGAGAGACAGCTGGTAGGTGGATGAACACCAAGGAAACAATTGTGTGGGATCAATTTGTTTAGGATTTTCATAAGAAGTGGTTTCCATAATTTTTTTTATGGGAAGATGGCTGAATTTCATAATCTTCGATAAGGGTCATTAACAATGTAATAATATTGGCATATGTTCGCTAAATTATTAAATTATGTTCTCATGTACCAAAAGGATGAGAAAATTCAAACAAGAAAGTTTATTTTTGGGTTGAACACCAATATAGGGGTAGAGGTTGAGTTGATTGGACATGAAAACATGAATGATGTGTCTTAAAATCCTCTTAAGAAAGAAAAGAAATTACAAGCCCTAGAAGCAACAAGGAAAATTTTCAATAATAACATTAACCAATTTTGTAAAGGTGTAAAACCTCGTCCCACAACCTAGAGGACGATACAACGCTATGGAAGAAAAACTATTTTTTTTCTTAAAAAGAGTAACAATGACGAGTGAAGTAAACTACTCTAACACATACATCTTCTAGGCCACGCAACACATCTACATGTGAATTTCAAAACTTACAAAATTATTCTAAAACATAGTATATGGAATTAACTCATGATATCAACATACAAAAAAGCATTCACCATTTCATAATAAATCTAACACAAAGAAAAGTAATGAACATATTTCCATAGATACAACACCATAAAAACAATATATACCATTTAATCCAATGATAAATAGATCATACATAATGTTACAATTACAACAAAAGGAATCATCCTTGATTACAACTAAGGAATACAATATATAGTATCCACTATTACAATGAATATAAGGGAGGTACAAATCCATAGAAACACACGAGCTCCTCGAACTAGAAGATCTCACCATCATGAATATCAAGAGAAAACCCAACAGTGTAAGGTGCATGCCACCCAGCCATGTGGTACCCATAGAACCAACCCTTGTGCTAGGAGATAGTAACAGGTAACCAAGACTAACCTACTACCTCTAGACACAAGCAAGGTACAAAACCACAAAGTACTAGTAAATGCAAAACATAGGGTTACATTTCTTCCAGAATCACAAAATCAAGTACAACCACTGTACAATACAATCTACTACTTTCATAAGAGGAGTGTCATCACAAAGGTTGCATTGGTTATCCTAAGGAGATCTTCCTAGGTCCTGGTCCCCATCTTGGGTTATCCTAGTAACCTTTTACAAACTTCGGCCCCACATGCACACTAGTGCATAATCGATTATCTTTTGAGAAGACAAGATAATGATCTTGCCATTCAAGGCCTTCCCGAATCATCTCAAGTCTAACACAATCCCTTGAGCCAATGAGTGAGACTAGCTATCAACTTAAATATGTTAACTACCCATTCCCCTAATGTAGGTTATTTAATCTCCACTGATTACACTAACTTCCACATGAGTTGTCCTGGGACCACTTTGTGTCCTAGCCCTCGTTGAAAGCCATTCCCCTATAGACAACAAAATAACTCATACTACAATCCAAGGGTAGATAGTGCACTAAAACTAACAACAAGTAAACATCACACCTCAAGAGGTAACATATCCCTACGAATGTCCAATACTGAATCCAAATATGTGCACTACCCAAGGAAATCTCAAAGAGTGAACTAGAGATACAACAATCCTTTCACAATTTACAACTCTGCAAGACTTAGATTTCCACAATAACAAATACTCCCCCCAATACACAATTACAGACACACTTGAAACTATAAACACCAACTCATGCAATTTAAAAGGCACTACCATTCGGATTTCCTAAATCCAATAGATCAATATCTCATATTTAAATACATCATCCAAAACACAATTTCAATTAATAAATTAACAACAAATCAACTAAATATTCAACTTTCAGTTTCACAAGTACTCATAATAATTAACTCAATTTCTTCAATAAAATAATCAATCATTTCTATTTAGGTAATTGTTTTTGCAAATATTTATTGTAATATTCAAACATTAAATAAATATATTTAATATGTATATATATAATTATATATATACATATAAATATATTATTGAATTATAAAATCTATTATACTTTAAAAGAACCTCATTTATTTAATATGAAAATTCATTTCCTCACAAAATAATATAAATATATATATTACATATAACATATATATAATATATATATATGTATATTACATATAATATATATATATTATAAATATAAAATATATTAATAAACATACTATAGAGTAATAAAAAATTGCAAAATAAAGAAACACACATTATATAGCAGACTATACGAATACAACCTCCTGTAGGTTTGAAGAGCCTTCCCCATACAAGGGAGGTGTGGCTTGTGTAGGGGCAGCGCCCGCTACCTCACATCGCTAGCTTTCCCCCAAGGGAAGTCAACACTGGGGATAGCCAATGCTTCCCCTATCTTCACCCTAACTTAAATAAAATTTCATGAATTTTGTCATACGGATTTTGATCTGGCTTAGGCATAAAATAAATAAAAATTTCTGAAAGGAAATTCTTACAAGGGTAAAAGCAATAGCCCCAAAACTATATATATATATATATATATATATATAGATATATATATATATATATTTGTATATGTGTTCATATATATTTAAAATATATATGTATGTACATATATAAATATGTATATATACCGAATACACAATATAATGCTCCATAAGGGCATTTAATTTCCATCCAAAAGTTTTTACAGAATAAATACACAATTTTATTTAGGGAATTTTCTACAGACAAATATGAAATTTCCCTCAAGAAGTTTTCTATAGGAGAGATAAACAAATTCTACGCAGAGGATCTATAATTTTATAGAAAGAAATTTTCTAGAGGAACAATGTATAAGTATTTTACAGAGGCTTCCTATCTCCACAAATATTTTCTACAAATGAATTAAATTCAACTTTCTAGAAAGAAGAGTTTCCCAAAGTTTGTTTCAAATTTAACAAAGGTTCCATAATTAAACTATAATTTTCTTTTGTACAAATCTATTTGAAAAAAAAGATAATTTCAAAAGAGGAACTACAATATAGTCTACAAAAAATATTCTCAGAAATCTTTTAAAAACAAAAGCTTCTACAAATAATGAAATTCTCTTCTAATCTTTTCCAATTTTCATTACGATAATAATTTAACTTATCTCTTTCAAATTTAAATTAACAAAAAAATTAAGAACATGTGCCAGAAGATCAGATGATTTGGAGTTTGATGTCAAGCTTCCCTTTAATCTGCAATAGAGCTTCCAAAGCTTCTTCCAAAAGAATTGCCACTTCCCAAAGAATAGAAACAATCCACAACCAAGAATATAACAAACTAGATTCCTAGAATTATTAGAAAGCTTCTAAGATCTACAATTTCTTCAAACGACAAAACAATTCTTCCATTTCCCAAAAACCTCTATCTTTTTTCCCATGAAAACAACTTCCTCTTTTCTCACCAATTTCAATCAATCTCTTTGTAAATCAATTTTAAGACAATAAGAAAAAAAATCCTTCTAACTTCCATTTCAGACAACAAATATCTCTTCTTTAACAAACCAAGATATTTCTAAGATCTTTTCCCAAATATGCATTTAAAATTAAAAAAACAATTTATTTAATCCAATTTACAATTAAATAACTTATTTATTTTAATTCCCAATTAATTTAGTAATTAAAATTACTTTTTAATATAACTTAAATTAAATTATTTAATTTATAATAAAATCTCCATATTAATTAAATACTTAATCACAACATATAAAATAATCGTTACAATTTAAACTTGCACGATAAATAAAATACCAAGACCAACATGGATAAGGAACATGACCAACATATGGACTGATGACACACTGTGCTAGGGTAAAGGTTTGACAAGGTTAACCAGTTACTATCACCCAATCAACATTATTGTTGAGTAATGGACGTGCTTAGACTTGTGAAACCAGGTGAAGCCATTGTCTTGTACTTGCAAACCTTCAAACAAGAAAATGTCGTACATGTATCCAGATAATAAATCATACATACCATGAAGAGAGAATCATAGAAATTACAAGGTGCTCGCATGTGAGTGATGGAATAATGTCCCCTTCACCAATATAGTCACACAAGACTAACAAGATAAAATATCAATTAAACTACAAGAAGCATATATATCAATGTCATCTCATCTAAGCATCTATGCAACATAAAGCATGTCAAATAGAATCACCATGCATATAATGTGTCATCACATCAATATAGTCATTCATCGCTCCACTGTCAGCAATAGAATAACAATAACATAAAATAAGGTCTAACAAAATATCTGAGTTATCAAAAAAAACATAACAAAATGAAGGGGTGTCACATCCTCCCCCCTAGGATTAGGCTTCCTCCTGGAAGCCTACGAACAAGTAAGGGTATAGCTCCCTCATCTTGGTAGCATTTTCCCATGTACCAGAAGTGTCATCTCTAGGATCCCATTGGACCCTCACCTACTCAATATCTTGACCCCTGAGGGTGAGTCTCTTGTGTTGGGTAATGGCCACGAGCTCCAAAGCTAGTTGCATGTCCTCTACCTATAAAGAAGTCCAATCAAGGATATGAGAAATGTCTAGATGATAAGGTCTAAGTACATAAACATGGAACACATCGTGGATGCGTGAGAGACTAGGCGGTAAAGCAAGGCGGTAAGCAACTAGTCCAATCTTCTCCAAAATCTCAAAAGGCTCAAAAAAATGAGGTGCAAGCTTAGAACCCTTTCCATAATAGATTGGACTCTTTCTCAGTCACACTCACAATAAAATTCGGTCACCTACAAAAAACTAGCTATCCACATAGTGTGCATCCACATACTTCTTCTGCCTATTAGTTGCAACTACTAAATTCTCTTTGATCCAAACCACCTGCTGCTCCATATCTTGAAGCATATTAGGACCCAATAAAATCCTCTCCTCCAACCTATCCCAACTCAATAGAGTTTGACATGGCCATCTATACAAGGCCTGATAAGGTACCATGCCAATAAAACTTTGAAACCCGTTGTTATAAGAAAACTCTACAAGATAGAGATAATCCTCCCATCGTGTATGTTGGTCCATGACATACATGCGAAGCATATCTTCAAGGATCTGATTGAACCTCTTAGACTATCCATCCATCTCAGGGTGATACACTAAATTTAAGTTCAACTGTGTCCCCATAGCATGTTGTAATGATGTCCAAAGAGCTGAAGTAAACACAGGATCCCTGTAAGAGATAATCCAACATGGAATACCATGCAACCTCACAATGTCCTCCATGAACACTCTGGCAACTGAAGAAGTGTTATAGGAGGAACTGATAGGTGAGAAGTGTGCCACCTTCATCAACCTATCTACCGTCAACATAATCGCATTGTGTCGTCGTGAAGAGTTGGGTAAACCAACAATGAAATCCAATGAAATGATGTCCCATTTCCACTCAGGAACCAAATGAGGCTATAGAAAACTAGCTGGATGTTGGTGTTCAGCCTTAACTTGTTGACACTACAAACACCGTGATACATAATTTTCTATATCTCACTTCATACCTACCCAAAAGTAAAGCAGTCGTAGATCGACATACATCTTCTTCACTCCAGGGTGAGTTGAATAAGGTGCTCGATGTGCCTCCACCAAAATCAAGGTGCAAAGCCCTTCTGAAGATCAAACAAATATATGTCCCATGTATCTCAATAACCCATCTATCTCCAAAGAATATCTTGAGTACCTGCCATCCAAAGTCCTACCTAACTCAATCTCAGACCTTACTTCCTAGTACTAGCTATCTATAGGAAGTGCAGTAAGAATCTGGCTCCTCAAATCTACAATAAGAGTCATCTTAGATAGTTCATGCCTTCGTCTGCTAAGAACATCAGCCACAATGTTCTCCTTCCCTTGGATGTACTTCACCTCAAAATCGTACTCATAGAGGAACTCTATCCATCACCTTTTCCTAGCATTAAGGTTAGGTTGTGTGAAGATGTACTATAGACTTCGATGGTCACTGTGTAACTCAAAATGGTGCCCCAATAAGAAATGTCTCCATTGAGTCAATGCATGTACAACTACAACTAACTCAAGATCATGCATGGGGTAGTTCAACTCATGATCCTTGAGCTTGCACAACTCGTACGCAATGAATCGACCATCCTGCATTAGTACCACTCCTAACCCCTTCAAAGATGCATATGCAGAAATAACAAAGTCTCCTATAGGATCTAGTACCACAAGGATCAGTGCACTAGTCAACCTCTCCTTCAATGTCTAAAATGTAGCCTCGCTCTACTCTAACCAATCAAACTTCTTCCCTTTCCTCTAAAGAGTAGTAGGATGCCCTACCCTAGAAAACTCTCAAACAAAAAACCTGTAGTAATCTGCTAGCCCCATAAAACTACTTATCTCGGCCACATTCATGGGTGCAAGACAATCCATAATTGCTTGGATGTTTGCAAGATCCACTACTATTCCCTCTCCTAATATAACATGACCAAGGTACTTGACCTCAATTTTAAAGAACTCACATTTAGATAAGTTGACATATAACTTATTATCCCTTAGACACTGCAATACTTGCCTCAAATGTTCTTCATGCTCCTCAATAGTCCTAGAATAAATCAAAATGTCATCAAGGAATACCACTACAAACCGATCTAGGTACAATAAAAAAACTCCATGCATCAGAATCATGAATATCGATGGTGCATTCACCAACCCAAATGGTACCATTGTGAACTCATAGTGGTTGTATCATGTGTGAAACATTGTCTTATGAATATCAAACTCTACAATCCATAACTGGTGGTATCCTGACTTAAGACCAATCTTAGAAAAGACTGTAGCACCTTTGACCTGATCAAACAAGTCATCGATCTTGGGTTTAAAGGGTATCAGTTCTTGATGGTGACCTTATTTAACTATTGGTAATCTATACACAGACGAAGAGATCCATCCTTCTTCTTCACAAAGATCACTGGTGCTCCCCATAGTGAAACACTAGGGTGAATGAACCCCTTCTCCAACAACTCCTCAAGCTGTAGGTGGAGCTCCTTAAGCTCCTGAGTCATCATATGTTATGGGGCTCATGAAATGGGTTCGAAACCAGGTAAAAGATCAACCTTGAAGTCTATGTCACGTTGAGGTGGCATCCCTATAATATCATCTAGAAAGACATCAGCATACTACTGTAGAATGGGGTTGTTATCTATGGACACCTTCTCCTCTCTATCACCCATCTCCAAATCATCTACTGTCACAACAAATAACTGGCACCCCTAACGAATACACCTTCTCAACTGCATAGTTGAGATCATTCTCAGAGATATAGGCCTCTAGACCCCTACTAGCTCAACCTCACTGCCAGATGCATTAGTGCATAGTATCGACTTACATCGACAATCAATCACAACCCTGTGAGCATTGAGTCAATCCATCCCTAGGATAATGTCGTAAGAACCTAATGGTATATCATGGAGATCTACAATAGTGTAGAAAGAACCAACCTCTAGCCTACAATTTGGTACAAAGGAATGTACTATAACTCTAGCACCATATGCTAACTCAACCTACCACTTACCATCTTGCCTTACTACTCCTAGTCTATCACATGCCATGACAAATGATGAAATAAATGAGTCAAAGGCTCTTGAATAAAATAATATGGTAACTTTGTTACCCTAAAACATACATGTGGTCTGCACCACTGTACTCTGGTGGTCATCCTGGCGGTTATCAACCACAACAAATAGATAGTGTCCTCTACCCGCATCCCCAATAGTCAGCTCTGACACCGCTGGCCTCTGTGTATATCCTGACGCTCCCTTATTGGGACACTACTGAGCTATGTGACCCTGTTGGCCACAAGAAAAACACCTAATACCACTACCATAGCCTCTACCTCAAGAAGGTGCACTGGACCTCTTAAAACTACCCCTAAAGGTAGACTAAGAACTCTGTGTTGGCTAAGCATTATTGAAGCATTTGAAACACCTCCAATTTTGGTCACCCCCTAACTAATATCTGTCACTCTATCTAGGTGAAAAATCCTTTTGTTTCCCTTGAGAGTTCTGGTACTATCCACTCTGTGTTGGTGTCTGTTGTGCCCTAGGTGGTCTAGCTCCCTGAGTCTATCCACTATGTGCACTAGGCCCTACAGCTGAAGTGTTGCCCACCTACACTCAAATAGACCTCCTAAAGCCATCGCCAAATTCTCCTCAATAAGCCTGGCCTTATCTATTGTTGCCTCTGTAGTCTTGGGTTTGAAAACCCGCACACCTCCACTAATCAGAGCATTTAATCCCCTAAGAAAGTGTTACACCAACATGCCCTCATCGTCCCCAATGCCTGTGTACTATTTGAGCTCGTAAAAGTGACACTCATATTGTTCCACTAACATAGTCATCTATTGTAGAGCATGGAACTCATCACCACAACATTGTCACCAATTATTAGACAGAAATCTAGCGCGGAACCTCTCTAGAAACATCTCTCAAGATATGGTACCAATATCAATATGGAGCTTTTTCTCCTCCAATCTCCACCATGTGGAGAAAAAGCTTCTCAGGTGCATAATTGCACATCTGGCTCTGGTATTGCTACCATATAGGTGCATAGCGAAGCATTTGTTTAGGTCAATCAGCTAGGTCTCTACCTCTAAACTGTTGCTTGATCCATCAAATAAGGGGGGTCGGGCCCTAAGTAAATCTATCATATGTGTAGCTACAACTACCTCTAACTGAGTTGGTACATCCCTCTCTCTAACAAAAATTTGATCTACATCCTGCCTTGGCCCAAGACAGGCAAGAGCCTCCTCCGGAAATTGATGCAACTATGCGCCCTCGATCCCTAGTGGATCTGGATCCTGAATACCACCTCCCAGAATGTTTTGAGAAGCCTGTTGTTCCTCTCAGAATTAATCATGAGAAACATACAGAGGTTAGTTTTGTTGACTACCTCTGTGTCTTCCTCCACGACCATGACCATGACTTCGACCTCTTCTAGGTGGCATGATCTTGCACAAACATACCAAGGTGTAAGACAAGATATGCAACTTAAATCCTACACAAATAACTTAATGGTTCCAAATTAACACAAAGTTCCTAGTGTTTAAACCTAGGCTTTGATACCAAGTGTAAAACCCCATCTTGCAACATAGAGGAAAATGTAACACTGTCAAAGCACAACTAATTTTTTTCTTAAAAAGAGTAACAATGATGAGTGAAGTAAACTACTCTAACACATACATCCTCTAGGCCACACAGTGCATCTACATGTGAATTTCAAAACTTATAAAATTATTCTAAAGCATAGTATATGAAATTAATTCATGATAACAACATACAACAAAGCGTTCACCATTTCATAAAAAATATAACACAAAGAAAAGTAATGAACATATTTCCATAGATACAACACCGTAAAAACAATATATACCATTTAATCCAACGATGAATAAATCATATATAATGTTACAATTACAACACGAGGAATCCTCCTTGATTACAAATAAGGAATACAATATATAGTGTCCACTGTTAAAATGAATATAAGAGAGGCACAAATCCATAGAAACACATGAGCTTCTCGAACTAGAAGATCCCGCCATCACAAATATGAAGAGAAAACCCAACAGTGTAAGGTGCATGCCACCCAGCAATGCGGTACCCGTAGGACCAACCCCTGTGCTAGGAGATAGTAACAAGTAACCAAGACTAACCTACTACCTCTAGACACAAGCAAGGTACAAAACCACATAGTACTAGTAAATACAAAACATATGGTTACATTGCTTCCAGAATCATAAAATCAAGTACAACCATTGTACAATACAATTGACTGTTGTCATAGGAGGAGTGTCATCACAAAGGTTGCATTGGTTATCCTAAGGAGATCTTCCTAGGTCTTAGCCCCCATCTTGGGTTATCCTAGTAACCTCTTACGAACTTCAGCCCCACATGCACACTAGTCCATAATCGATTATCTTTTGAGAAGACAAGATAACGATCTTTCCATTCTAGGCATTCCCAACTCATCTCAAGTCTAACACAAGCCCTTGAGCCAATGAGCAAGGCTAATTATCAAGTTAAATATGTTAACTACCCATTCCCCTAATGTAGGTTATTTAATTTCTACTGATTACACTGACTTCCGCACGAATTGTCTTGGGACCACTTTGTGTCCCAACCCTCATTGAAAGCAACTCCCCTATAGACAACACAATAACTCATACTACAACCCAAGGGTATAAAGTGAACTAAAACTAACAACAAGTAAACATCACACCTCAAGAGGTAACAGATCCCTATGGATGTCCAATAATGAATCCCAATACGTGTACTACCCAAGGAAATCTCAAAGAGTGAACTAAAGATACAACAATCCTTTCAAAATTTACATCTTTGGAAGACTTAGATTTCCACAATAACAAATACTCCCCCTAATACACAATTACAGACATACTTGAAACTATAAACACCAACTCGTGCAATTTAAAAAGCACTACCATTCAGATTTCCTAAATCCAATAGATCAATATCTCATATTTAAATACATGATCTAAAACACAATTTCAATTAATAAATTAACAATGAATCAACTAAATATTCAACTTTCAGTTTCACAAGTACTCATAATAATTAACTCAATTTCTTCAATAAAATAATCAATCATTTCTATTTAGCTAATTGTGCTTGCAAATATTTATTGCAATATTCAAACATTAAATAAATATATTTAATATTTATATATATAATTATATATAATTATATATATACATATAAATATATTATTTAATTATAAAATCTATTATACTTTAAAAGAACCTCATTTATTTAATACAAAAATTCATTTCCTCACAAAATTATTTTTATTGATCACTAATGTTAAAATAATATAAATATATATATATATATATATAATATATATATTACATATAACATATATATAAATAATATATATATATATATATATATATATTACATATAATATATATTATAAATATAAAATATATTAATAAACATATTATAGAGTAATCAAAAATCTCAAAAAAAAGAGATGCACATTATACAATGGACTGTACGAATACAACTGCCCGCAAGTTTGAAGAGCCTTCCCCATATAAGGGAGGCAGGTGTCTATAGGGGCAGTGCCGACTTTCCCCCAAGGGAAGTCGGTGTTGGGGATAGCCAGTGCTTTCCCTCCCAATATCTTCACCCTAACTTAAATAAAATGTCACAAATTTTGTCATATGGATTTCGATCTGGCTTAGGCATAAAATAAATAAAAATTTCCAACAGGAAATTCTTATAGTGGTAAACACAGTAGTCCCAAAAAAATATATATCTATATATATATTTGTATATGTATTCATATATATTTAAAATATATATCTATACATATATAAATATGTATATATATAGAATACACAATATAATGCTCCAGAAGGGCATTTAATTTCCATACACAATTTTTTACAGAATAAATACACAATTTTATTCAGGGAATTTTCTAGAGACAAATATCCAATTTCTCTCAATAATTTTTCTATAGGAGAGATAAACAAATTCTACACAGAGGATCTATAATTTTGTAGAAAGAAATTTTCTAGAGGAACAATGTATAAGTATTTTACAGAGGTTTCCTAAGTTTGTTTCAAATTCAATAGAGGTTCCACAATTAAACTATAATTTTCTTTTGTACAAATCTATTTCCAAAAAAAAAAACAATTTTAACAGAGGAACTGCAATATGTTCTATAGAAAATATTCTCAGGAATCTTTTAAAAACAAAAGCTTCTACAGATAATGAAATTCTCTTCTAATCTTTTCCAATTTACATTACAATAATAATTTAACTTATCTCTTTCAAATTTAAATTAAAAAAATAATTAAGAACCTATGCTAGATGATCAAACTATTTGAAGTTTGATGTGGAACTTCCCTTTAATCTGCAATAGAGCTGCCAAAGCTTCTTCCAGAAGAATTGCCACTTCCCAAAGAACAAAAGAAATCCACGACCAAGAATATAACAAATGAGATTCCTAGAATTCTTAGAAAGCTTCTAAGATCTACAATTTCTTCAAACCACAAAACAATTCTTCCATTTCCCAAAAACCTCTATCTTTTTTCCCGTGAAGACAACTTCCTCTTTTATCACCAATTTCAATCAATCTCTCCATAAATCAATTTTAAGACAATAAGAAAAAAAATCCTTCTAACTTCTAGTTCACACAAAAAATATCTCCTTTAACAAACCAAGATATTTCTAAGATCTTTTCCCAAATATGCATTTAAAATTAAAAAAATAATTTATTTAATCCAATTTACAATTAAATAACTTATTTATTTTAATTCCCAATTAATTTAATAATTAAAATTACTTTATAATATAACTTAAATTAAATTAAATAATTTATAATAAAATCTCCATATTAATTAAATACTTAATCGCAACATATAATTTAATCCTTACAATTTAAACTTGCACAATAAATAAAATACCAAGACCAACATGGATAAGGAACATGACCAACATATGGATTGACGACACACTATGCTAGGGTAAAGGTTTGACAAGTTTAACCAGATACTATTTCCCATTCAACATTACTATTGAGTAGTGGACACGCTCGGACCTATGAAACCAAGTGAAGTCGTTGTCATGTACCTGCAAACCTATAAACAAGTAAACGTTGTACATGTATCTAGATAATAAATCATACACACCATGAAGAGAGAATCACAAATATTACAAGGCCCTCTCAAGCAAGTGATGGAATTCTGTCCCCTTCACCAATACAGTCACACAAGACTAACAAGATAAAATATCAATTAAACTACAAGAAGCATATATATCAATGTCATCTCAACTAAGCATCTACGCAACATAAAGCATGTCAAACATAATCACCATGCATATAATGTGTCATCATATCAATATAGTCTATCGTCGCTCCACTGTCAGCGATAGAATAACAATAACATAAAATAAGGTCTAACAAAGTATCTGAGCTATCAAGAAAAACATAACACAACGGAGGGGTGTCACAAAAGGAAACAAGAATTCAAGTTGAATCATAACTTAAAAATAATAAAGGAATAATTCATCTAAAGGAAGACCACCACCAATTCAAAACCAAAGGAATTGCTATAATTGAAATAATAGGGGAAAATTTAATAGAAATGATCAAATGAACTTCAATAGGCCAACTTACCCACCAAGGTTTAATAAAGTGAGAAACAATTCTCCTAGGAATCAACTACAATGGGGACCACTAGTTAGATGCTTCATGTGCTGCTAAAACCATTATGCTAGAATGTGCAAGAATGTAGGGTCAACTTAGAGCCAACCAACCACAACGAGGCACCAAACAGAGGATTCATGCAACAATTAGGAACTGACAAACCAAATACCAAAATGTACCCATAGAAATAATAGGTCTAGGAGATAGGGGGAATAACAATAGTGTCGTACATAATCTTGGAGAGGCACCAGTACCAATTGCATAATATAGAGGTTAAGAAATGTAAGGTCCAATGGGATCAGTATGATGAAGGAAATGCTACATGTCAGGATGAAAATGAGTTGCAACAATTGTTTACTTTATTGTTTAACTTGATACTCTGAGTTTTTTGAATAAGAGCATCAAGATGACACACAATATAAGGGGGAGGATGTCACAACCCTCTTTCTAGAAAATTTGAAAAAGAAACTCTTGATTATTAAGTTAAGTTGGTTTGAAAATAATAATTATTTTTATTTTATTATTACATAATTAAAGCTTAAGGAAAAATAAATTTAGAACATAAATTAAATCAAACAGATACCTTGAAAAAATAAATAAAACTTATGATGCAAAAATTTAATTATGGAAATAAGCATCTTATTCAAATTATGAATGAAATAATAAATATATTTTATTTTATTCAAAAATTTCCATATTTCTCTAATTCAACTTTCTATTCTTTCCAATCAACACCTCATCTCCTATCAGTTAACTCCATTTCATTTTAGAAGTTAAATCTTTTCCTTATCAATTAACTACTCCTTTTGGAAACTTCATTTTAAAACTACACATAAAGAGGGAAACAATGTGTATAACATTATCCATATTTTTAAATTAAAAATTCATTATTATCTTCTGACAAGTTAGAATGGAAACTTTCCTCTTCACTTCTTCGATCTTGACCGCTGATTTTTACCATCAAATCTGGATCGTTTAATCAGTATACATTTTTTATAAATACAACCTTTTAACCTCTTTCAAGGGGGCAATGAAAATTATAATATTTATAGCCATTATCACTTTGTATTAATTAGATTTCTTTTGCATGCAATTATAAGGGTAGTAACTTCTTAGGAAAGGAAAGAGGGAAGTTTGGTTTCTTTATTTGATGTAGAGGAGTGAGGACATGGAAGGAATGAAGAGATTGGGTTCAACAAAGAGGGATTTTGGCTTCAAGCATTTCAAGTAGGCTTCATTGGTTTTTCCTTTCTTTTTTAATAAATTTATACTTACTGGTATTTTATTTCAAAAGAATTTTTCTTTAACTTTTTTTAAACCTATTACGATAGATAATTTTAAATTCACAAATAAAATATATATATAAATTTATGATATATTTGTAAAAATTAGGCTAAACCTATGATGAAATTTTATTTCAATCTTATGTTAAATGTTTTTCTAAAAAAGTTTTTATCATAAACATTATTGAAATTTTATTTAGATTTATTGATGATGCAGTACAAGGATGGGGATCTTTTCAGACAATCTATCCAAGCAGCAATAACACTACATACACCCTCATTTCATAATTGTAAGCATATGTAAATAAAAACTTAATGTAAATTATTTTCCATTCTTCCTCAACAACACTTGAGAAAATCAAATCTTCATTAATATTGAAAAATTCAATACAAAATTAATATGAGAAATAAAAAATCGAAACATAGATAACTCAAATCAGCCTCAAACACCTACAAATTCACCTCTAAATTATTTGTAACACTTTACTTGTTGCTTGTGTCTTCCTCCACAACCTTTTCTTGCAACTTCACTGCTACACTCATTCATCAAGTTTTCTTCTACTCAAATCTTAGGCATTGCAATTCCTCATTTCTGGAGCTGCCCTGTTAATTATTGAAATTACTCCAATATGGCCTCCAAAACCTCATGCAATCCACTACCTCTATTCTGGAAAAAAGAAGCATGCAAGAATGCAATTCCTTGATGCATGTAATCTCTCATGCAACATGTTTGGTGCCCAATTAATTTTATAACGACACATGGGAATTTTATTTTGAGCCCAATATTAATTTAAAACATTAAATATTTTAAAATCCAACTTTGGGGAGTTGGGTTTTTTCAATTTTTATTTTTTGAATTTTTAAGCAAAATAAATGTGTAGCGAGCTACACTACCAAACTATAGATTTTGAGCCAATAAATAAAATATTGGTTATAAATATTTGGCTCCAATTCTTGAAAAAAGATAATATTTAAGCATTAAACCATCCAACCAAATTAATAAATCTATATTTTTATTTCCATAGTGTCCCCAAATCAAGTGTTGAAACGTTGCCTACAACAAGAAACCACACATGAAAAGCAAAATTAAAATAAAATATTTTTGGGGATATAGGATTGCTTGGCACCTTGGATGCCCCTGTATCAAACACCTAGAGTAAGAAGAAATGTTCCATGAGTTGGAACTCATGAATATTTGAATATTATGTGTTTTTCCTTCAACTATCTTTCTTCCTTATCAATATGTTTCTTCTTCTTCACTTTGCTCTAAATTTTTCTATCTCTTTCAAGTCATATTTCCTCTCTTTCTTCCTTTCATGAAATGAATCTCTCTATAACTCAAATTCCTCCATGATTGATCTTCCAAATTTATCTCATCATCTTCATCATCTTGATGTAGTTCAACATTTAACTTGTTATTTCCACACCATACCAATTTTCCTACTTCGCATTCTTTCACAATTTCATTCAAACAAAAATCAACATCATCATCATCATCATCTTTAAAAAATGTAGAAAAATACCTCTTTATTTTATTTTTATTCCACTTTTCTATTGTTGCAATATATCCTCCAATTTTCTCATCTTCAATTCTTACACATAAATCAAATTTATCAAAAAAATTACAAAATCTAGATTTTACCTCATTATCCACTGCTGCAACCTCCTCTTCTATGCATTCAACCTTCTTATCTTCCACTTTAATGCCTTCAAATAAGAATATATTAGCTTCAACCTCTTTCTTTTTTATCATTTTCATCTATCATTTCTCCCTCAAACAATTTTCCTAATTTCCTTATCTCCTCTTTCAATAGGAAATTGTCTTCTTCTTCATCAATCTCTTTGTCAAATTTAGGACTATCCAAGTCCATTTTTTGAATTGTTGCAACTTCATCCATAAATTCATCTACCTAAAAAATAATATCCTTTCCTCCCCCTTTCACATCCATAAATTTATTAATTCCTTTAATAACAAATCCTCTTTCCCAAATATCATAAAAATGACCTTTTACCTGTGTGTTTCCTTGTTTCTATATTGCTGCAACTTCTTTTTCCATGCATGTGAATTTGTTGTTCTCCACTTTTATGCCTTCAACAACACATATATCAGCTACTACTTCTTTCTTTTTTCCATCCTCTTCGTTATTCTTTTCTAACTTTTCTCTTCTTCATTTTCTTCGATTATAACTTCTTTTCTTTCTTCATTTCTTGCACAAAAATCATTACTTTCAAACTTGTTATGAAAAAAAAATTATACTCAACTTCATCTATTTTATCATCTTCTTTAACTATAACTTGCTTCTTCATTCCCAATCTTTCCCCAAGGGCGTCCAATCTCACTTTTATCTTCTTCAACTCTACAATGAGCTTCTTTTCTCTCACTTTTTCCCAATAAACTTTCCAAAATAACATTCTCACAGGTTTTCCAATGACCCATCTTGTCTTCTTCTTCAAAGACATTTTATCAAACACTTTCCACACTCACACTACTATTATCTACCAACAAAAATTCTAGAATATGCTTCCTCTACCCACTCTCTCTTAGTGGAGGAACTCTACACCTTCTACCCAACTTTATCTCTAATGAAGGATAGTAGTTATCAACCCTCTTTCATTCATGCAATAAACATACTTTCTCACAACTCTCTCTCTCTTGTAGCTTCACCTCTTGACTCTTCACCAAAACAAGCTCCTACAAAAAACTCACACTCAACACATTTCATGCCCCAATAAGATCAACCTACTCTAATACCATTTGATGCAGTACAAGGATGGGGGATCTTTTTAGAAAACCCATCCAAGCAGCAATAACACTACATACACCCTCATTTCATAATTGTAAGCATATGCAAATAAAAAATTAATGTAAATTATTTTCCATTCTTCCTCAACAAAACTTGAGAAAATGAAATCTTCATTAATATTCGAAAATCCAATAAAAAATTCATTTGAGAAATACAAAATCAAAACATAGCTAACTCAAATCAGCCTCAAACACCTACAAATTCACCTCTAAATTCTTTGCAACACTTAACTTGTTGCTAGTGTCTTCCTCCACAACCTTTTCTTGCAACTTCACTGTTGTACCCCTTCATCAAGTTTTCTTCTACTCAACTCTTAGGCATTGCAATTCCTCATTTTTGGAGGTACCTCATTAATTATTGAAATTACTCCAATATGGCTGCCAAAACCTCATGCAATCCACTACCTCTATTATGGAAAAAAAGAAGAAGCATGCAAGAATGTAACTCCTTGTTGCATGTAATCTCTCCTACAACATGTTTGGTGCCCAATTAATTTTCCAGTGGCACATGGGAATTTTATTTTGAGCCCAATATTAATTTACAACATTAAGTATTTTAAACTCCAACTTTGGGGAGTTGGGTTTTTCCAATTTTAATTTTTTGGATTTTTAAGCAAATTAAATGTGTAGCGAACAACACTCCCAAACTATAAATTTTGAGCCAATAAATAAAATATTGGTTACAAATATTTGGCTACAATTCTTTCCCAAAGATAATTTTTAAGCATTAAACTACCCAACTAAATTAATAAGTATATTTTTTTATTTCCAAAGTGTCCCCAAATCAAGTGTTGAAACGCTGCCTGCAACAAGAAACCACAAAGGAAAAGAAAAATTAGAATAAAATATTTTTTGGGGATGCAGGATTGCTTGGCACCCTAGATGCTCCTGCATCAATTGAAAATTTTACTTAAAATTTATTGAAAGATTTATTTTTAAAAAATATTTTTTAATTTAAAAATTTATTAGAATTTTTTAAGCAAGAATTTTAGTGGAATATTATTCAAAATTTCATTGAAAGTTTAATTTAAAATTTTCACATACTATAATCTTTGTTAAAAAATTATTGAATCTTTTTTGAAATTAATTTACTAGATTTTTTTAAAACTTTCTTGAAATTTTTATTTAAGACATTTTATTTAAAATAATGAAAATTAATATTAAAAAATATATATCAAAATGAAAATTTAGGCCAACAACCTTTATACAGGTTCTTGCATAAAGGTTGTGACCTTAAGGCCACAAGGCCTTAAAAGCTTTAATTAAGTTTTCTTTAAAACTATTTTTATTTTTATTTTAGTTTATTAAATTTATTATATTTTATAATATATGTTTTTGATATAAAAAGAATTAGAAAAAGGGTGCTAACCCATCAACACAAGACAACAATGGCCATCCACATTAGATAAACACTAACAACACAGTGATAGCAAGATAAAAAACCCAGCCATCACCCTAAGAAGATCATATCAAAAATAGTTCTGAAAACTAACAACCAAACCAAAGCCACTAGATATGTCCATCATGTTAGCATGATATAAAACCACCAACGATCTAGACCAAAAAGGGTCATACAAGTCATAGAGGAGAATAAACATAGTACCAAAGTCTTTAGCAAAATATAAAATAAAAAAAGGTTGCTTAAGCCAAACCCAGCTAAAAAACCAAACCCACCAAAAACTAATCTTTTTTCCTACTACAAGGCTTAACAGGAGTTATGGCCGCCCAGTCTTCAAAGAGGAACTTAAGTAGTTCCTTGTTGGCAAGATCTTTCTCCACATCATTTGTAGCCATTTCCTTCTGTAGTAGACATAACGTAGTGGAAAACCTATGCATAATCTTCAAGGAAAAATGAGTAACATCTTGTAGTTTTTATCCAAATTCTTGATTTTGTTCTTCAAAGTATCCACCTCCTCCCAAAAAACATCCTATTTACTATGGGCTTCCACCATGTGAGCCTTACCCTCCACAATGTTGGAGGCATGAGATTTGATCTTCTTAATTTTGATACTGGCAGGGCCCCTTTTAAGGCTTTTAGAGACATGGGAGGAGCTACTAGCAGAAGCTAAGATAGCCACCTCTACCACACCCTTTTCCTCCTTACTCCTACTCTCACTCCCATCCCCATTGTTAGAATTTGAAAGATCCTTAAAAATTTTCCCTTTTTCATGCTTCGTAACCAATCTATTAGATTGGCGAGGGGTATTAGTCTCCTCAGTAATCTCAATGTCAGAGTCGATTTGGTGGAGCCAAAATTTGGTTTTCTTAGAGGCTTTCACCTTACCACGTGAGGTGGGGGTAGTGTTTTTTTTCTCATTTCTATCCACCACAATCCCCAGAGAGGGGGAGGTGTCCTGCAGAGAAACCTTCAAGGCAGGATTTTTGATACATTTCTTCTTGATTAGGCCAGGGGTGTCCATAATGCTAGCTGATGGGGGGTAGAAGAAACCGAAGCCTCTTCAATAGAGGAGGGTCAGGAAGCATCAACAACAATAATGGGTCGAGGAGGGAAAATGGCTGAATGGAAATGGTAAAGCCTAGAAATGAACCCTTGGTGAAGGATGGTGAAGTTTTTATTAGAATTCATGGCTTCAATTGCATCAAGCACAATACTCTCAAGGGAATCCATTAGAAAAAATGGGAAGGAAATATTATGGTGATTCCTAAGATAATTGAGGAAATTAAAATGGCAGTAGTCACCATACCTCCCTTCAAGGGTGAATTATTTCATTACCATCATGCAAACTCTATCCCATAGCTTAGGAAGTGCCTCACGATCATACCCTCCATGTATTTTGACTAGTTTCTCCTCACCCCAAAAGAACAAGTTGAGACTAGTCTGATCAACAACATTGGTGGTTTTCTTCCAAGTGCGTCCATCCAGCACAAGGCCCATAGCCTTGGTGATGACCCCCTCATCAATGTCAAAGGAGATGCTACTAATAGTCACCCTTTTGTTCTTCCAAGAGGTCATGAATTGTTTGGAAAGATCCTCATCATGGTCAGTCATAAATTTTAGATATTGACAGATACCACCTTCCATACATATATGCCAAAAAGTGTCATCAGCTTTCCAGTCATCACACTTATCGGGCTCCACACACACCTAGTCCCCACCCATAGCTCCAACACACTCACTGTGAAAAACCATAATAGTACCAGAAGGAAAAATAGTTAGTCAAATACAAAGAAAACCAAGAGTAGAAAACACCATATAGAAATGACTAGTAAAGGATAACTTGTAAAACTCATAAAGGTGATAATAAATGCTTCGTCCCATCACCAATGTAGGCCTAGTAGTTTCCTCGTGCGAGAAATCCATGGTGCTTTGAGAAATGATATCGAAGAAAGATTTAGAAAGCTCAAAAAATGAACCAAATCCTCCAATCTGAAAAGGTCATCATTATCTTTGAGGGGGTTTAAAATGTAATGACCCCATCAATCATTAAGATTAAAATGGCTAGTCCCATTGATGAACCAAAACAATCCATACATGACACATGACAAATCCTTCCCCACACACTTCCTGCCCAATGGCCAGTTATTTGAATAAGAACTCCTACCATCATTACTAACAAAAGTTAGTAATAGCCACACCAAGTTAGAAAATAAATTTTTAAGAATCATGGCTAATTTCATTTGAATCCTTTCATAGGAGAGCAATAGCCAAGTAGGTAAAGAATCTTCTTTCCTCCAGCACCGCAGTCCTTCCCTATTAAGCCCAACAATAGCCAGACTATTAGCAACCACATTTTCTTCCCTATAAACATGCTAAATGGTGAACTCCTAAATTATAGTAAGAAGAGAGTGGATATATTCTATTACCCCCTGAATGGTCCAACCAACATTCATCATACCCTTCGTGGCTTCCACAATTAGCAGTGAGTCGGCCTCAATTTCCATGGACTTAATATCGATCGACAACACCACTTTGAGGCTCCATAGGAGGGTCACACCTTCAGCCTAATTGTAAGTGTGGTCTTTCAAATTCCCTAAATAGGCTGCAACTAAACAACCATTATGGTTATGGATAATACAACCTCCCACAACCTTCCTAGCTCTGGCCGCCCCATCAAAATTCAGCTTTAACCAGGGTGGTTTTGGAGCCTTCCATTTTGTATTGTTCCTGACAATCTTCTTGAAATTATTAAACTTCTGGAAGTTGCTAGGTAAATTCCAAAATCGAGCTATATTTTTATCTCAATCTGTAGGAGGGAAGTTGGGGGTTTTCTAGTGGCAAACCAAGATATTATCAAGGAGGTGTTTATTAATGATTATCAGTAGACTATACACACTATTCTCCTTTTCTCTGAAGATCATGTTGTTCCTTTGTTTCCACAAACACCAACAAATGTGAGGGGGAATAAGATGACATAATTTCCTGATTAAGGGTGTTTAGAAGGGCACCTCCAATTAAGGACGAATTGATGAATATTCTTGTCAAACACCCAAAGGATGTTGAGCTTTTGTAAGATGTTCTGCCAAACTTGGGTGGCATATTGACAATGGATAAAGAGATGGGAAATTGTCTCCTACTCTGACTTACAGAGGGTGCACTAGTTGGGGATTTGAAAGCCTCTTTTGACCAAGTTATCGACAGTCAAAATTTTACCATGAATGGAGGCCCACCAGAAGAAATTGATTTTGGTGATGAGCTAAGGGTTACACACCTTCTTCCAACAATACTCATCACCATCGAACTTAAGAAACAAATGATAAGAAGACTTGATAGAGAAATCCCCTAACTAATTCTTAGACCAGACAATCGTATCCTCGCTAGGAAAGAGAGTAAGTCTTGTCCTATTTAAAATAACCTGAGCTCAACAGCATTATGGAGGAGGTCCGGCCTATCCAAGAAACTTAATTAAAAAAATTTCCACTTGGCTCTAGGTAAAGTATAATCTGCAATAGAAGAACCAATATGTTCCTTAGCATGATCCCTCAAGATGTTGAAACTACTATCAACAAGGGGTCTATCCCCAAGCCATTTTTCCTCCTAGAAACGTATTGATCTCCCACACCCTATTTTCCATCTGATACCTTCCTTCAAGAGAGATTTTCATTTTAGGATATTATTCCAAATTTTTGATCCTGATGGGAGACCCATTAGATCTAGGGCCCTTAAGAAGTTTTCTTGGTTCAAATATGTAGCCCTCATTATGGTACACCATTCAACCTTCTAGGTATGTGCAGGATCATGATGGGCCAAAAAGTGGAAATATGATGGGTATGTGTAGGGAATGTGGCTAATGACTTTATTTTACCCAAACTTGATGAAAGAAAGAGGGTTTTTAAAGGAGATTCTTAGCTTTCCACCAATATAAATTATGCTTTACTTTGAATTTAATAAATCGTTATTATTTATTTTCAATTTGAATTATGACTAAATTCCTAATGGATAGGATGATTGTAAAATATCTATAGCTTTCAAACGATATCACATTTTTTGAATCTGAAACATGCATCACACTCTATGCTTCGCATACTATAGGATTATTAAAAAAAAAGAATTTCATGAAGTTTTGACCAAGTTAAGGTGGTCAGATATACGAGTTTTTATAATTTTTGAAAGTTGTAATAAAAAATTCAAAGTTAATCATTTACTTGGAAAAAAATTACAAGTAAATATGCATCACATCGAGGCATGAGTCATCTACTTATATCTAAAATCTTATAAAAAAATATTATCATTTTATTGTGGTTAGGGTAGTCAGACAAACACCTACTTCTTATATTTTCCCTAAAATTTAAGTGCTATTGCATTTAAATTTCAAAATTTCACCAAATAGATTTATTTTTTTAAAATAAACCTAGTTGTTTAGAAACTACATTCAATTTGTTACAAATTGTATTCTTACATATTTTTGAAATATTATAGATAACTTATTCAATTTTTTATGTCAAGTTTCCTAACTCTGGTTTTTCTAATTTTTTTGCCACTTAAAGGACTATTTTTTCCATGATGATCCTGCACATACTCTTTCCCAATATAAGATTCCAACCCACCTTAATAATGAGGGCTTTGTTCAAATTGGTGATCTTTCTAATTCCAAAACCTTCTTGACTCTTAGGATGGAAAGCAGTGTCCCAGTTCACAAGAGCCAACCTTTTTCTTTCTTCAACACTAGTCCAAAGGAAGGATCTTTGTATTCTTTCTAATTTTTCAACCATAGACTCCAAAATCTTAAAAAGAGATATGAAGTAGACTAGGATTCCATGGAGGGAAGCCTTGAGAAGTTGTAGTTTACCAACATTGCTAAGGAGGGTACCTTTCCCTCCCATGAGCTTCTTTTGCATTCTTTCTAAAATATTATTCCCAAAACTGTGAGTGACCTCTTTAACAGTGAGAGGTAAGCCAAGGTAAATCCCCAGGAGAGAAGCACATTGAAAACCTAATATAGAAATAATCTTAGCTTGGAGATCAACTTTGGTAAGAAAAAATAGATAAAGCTCTTATTATAATTTATGCATTGCCTAGAGGCATTGGCATAATTTTGTAAAAGGAATTTCCATTCTTTATCCTCAACCGCAATATTTTCCAAAAAGGAAGGTATCATCCACAAATTGCTGAAGAATAGAGGGAGAGAGGGTGAAGGCAACCTGAATACCCTGTATTTTCCTAGAGTGAAGCAAGGAAAGGAAATTCCTACCAAGGACTTCTACAATCATAATAAACAGACCTAAGGTGATAGAGGATCACCTTTTCTAATTCCTTTTCTAGCCTTAAAGAATCCCCAAGGGGTCCCATTGACCATAACAGAATACTAGATAGTCTCCACACATTCTTTAACCATCCCAATAACATTATCATTGAATCCAAATTTGGCAAGAACCGAATAGATGAATTTCCATCCAACTCTATCATAGGCCTTAGAAATGTCTAATTTAAATGCCATACCTTGATTTTTCTTTTCTCAATGGAGTGGATTATTTCATGTGTTGTAATAGCAACGTCAAGAATTTGTCTTCCAGGGACAAATCCATTTTGGCATTTGCTGATAATCTTATCTAACAATGGCTTAAGAAAGTTAAAAAGGACCTTATAAAAGATCTTGTAAACAATGTTGCAAAGACTAATTGGTCTGAAATCAGCCATATGCTTTGGTTCCTGCATTTTTGGGGCTAAGAAAATGAAGGTATTGTTCAGTTTTTTTAATAGTTTACCAGTTCTAAAAAAGTCTCTGACATCCATAACCAAATCAAAGATGACAATATCCCAATATTCTTGAAAGAAATTCATGGGAAAACCATCAGGTCCCGGGGCTTTATAGGCACCCATAGCAAAAAAACCCATCTTGAATTCCTCCTCCAAAATAGGGGCACAAAGCTAGGAGTTGTCCACTTCACTGATACTAGAAGGGAGGTGCCTTAGGAGTTTATCTTGTACATTAGAAAAAAGGGGTGGTATTGTTGTCTAAGTAAATCTGTCTAAAGTAGTGCTAACAATTCCTCCAATTTCATCAGCCTCTGTAATCTCCTAATTGTCTTCATTGATCAAACACTTGATGGTGTTTCTTTTTTTGTGCCTACAAGTCATCCTGTGGAAAAAGGAAAAGTTCCTCTCACCCTCTTTCAGCCACTAAACTCTAGATCTTTGTTTCCAAAATATATCTTCTTTACTTAAATGACATTTCCACTTCCTCCTCCAAGTTTCCTCCTCATGAAGAGTTTGAAGGGGAGAGCCCTTGGCCATAAGATTCTGCACATTTTCAAGCTTTTCCTTGATCATATTTTTAGTTTTAAAGAAATCACCAAAAGTAACTCTAGACCATCCCTTAACCTCTTTGCTAATGAGGTCTAGCTTTTTAGAAATTCTATACACCACAGTACCCTAAACTGGATAGCACAACCAATCCTCAACATTCTTTCTAAAAAGCTAATGTGACATCCACATAATCTCAAACCTAAAAGGGTGAGGGCCATGGAATGACTTATTTATCCACTAGAGAAGAATTGGGTTATGGTCAGACACAGTTCTAGGGAGAGAAGCAAGAGAAGCATTGCATCCTAGATCCCAACCTGCATCTGAGAAAAGAACCCTATCCAAACAAACCTGAATAAGGTGGTTACCTTTTCTATTATTAGACCAAGCAAAAGGATTACCCTACAAATCAAAATCAAATAGCTCAGACTTGCTGATAAAGTCTACTAGATTATTCATGCTATTAGGTAGTCCATAAGACCACCAATCTTCTTTGAAGGGAAAAGTGGGGAGTTGAAGTCCCCAACCACCATATACAAGGCATTTTTATCACTCAAAATTAAGCATAACACTTTCTCCTACATAGAATTACTCCTCCCCTAGTGTTGGGGGTCCAATAAATGTTGAACAAATGCCAAGTGTGATTGTTAGCCTTGAGGGTCACAAGAAGGTAACTCTGAGAGAATGAAAAGGATTCCCCATCAATTTTCACAAAGTTCCATAAGGTGGAAATACCACCAGAGGCACCAACCGCCTCACTGTAGAAGAATTTGGAGCTTAGACAAATATTGCTAGCAGTAACAACAAAAGTTTGGTAAGTCATCTTAACCTCCTGGAGCATAAGGACATTGATTTGAGATCAACAATATATTTCCTTAGAGAAAACTATTTCTGAGGACTATTTAGTCCTTGAATGTTCCATGAAAGGAACTTCATTTGTTACTACAATGAGTTGAATCAAGGGTAGATTTTCGGCCACTGGTAATATCCTTGGCAATAGCTTTATGCCTTGATAATCTCTTGGAAGGTCTTCCAAATTTGTAATCAACCCCCACATCCACTTTCTTATTCCTTGTTTCCTCTTTTGAGATTGGCAGTACTCTCTAGTATCACCAGTCTCCAGAGCATTAGTGGGAAAGGACTTAGAGTTCAGAGAAAGGATGACAATTTTAGTCACTTCTGTAGCACAACCCTCCATATCATGCTACTAGGAAGAGAAGATACATGAGGAGGCAGCCACCAGAATGGGTCTAGAAGGGCTAACTGGCCTTGACCCCATCGACTACGGGGTAGAAACAATAGTCTCCAATGAAGGCACACTCACAGGTTTGTCAACAACAATAGACCCCAACTTTGTGTTTTCCAAGTCCATACACAGGAAAAAGGAGACTAGACAGTCTTTTCATCACCATTTTCTACAAGGGGACCAAACCCCATGCTGAGATCCTTGAAATTCCTGAGAGAGGAGAGATCTCCATCCTCCAAGGGATTCGAGGAAGGAAAAAGCACCACATAGTTAGCTTTAGTCGTAACCCCAGGGTCAGGGGATTTCATCAATTCATGCAATCTGTTAGTAAAAGGGTAATCATTCATTTCATTAACTTTTTCATTCTCCCCCCATTACTGGTGCTAGGATCCAGTTGAATCATAAGCAAATTAGGAGGGAAAGACGGGTTCTTCCCCTTGGGATGGGGTTCCTTCAAAGAAATGCTTTTATAGTCAGCAATAATATGGCCTTGTTTGCCACATTTTTTATAAAACAAGGTGGCATTCGCATAAACCAAAGCCTAGTTCAATCTTCCCCACTTGGATTTGAGGGTGATAAAGTTGGGGAGAGCTTTGTTAATGGAGGCATTAACAAAAAAGTGAGTAAAAACCAACTTGGATTTCGCTAGAGTGACCGTATCCACTACCACAAAGCTACCAAAGGAGTTCCCAATCCACCTGAAGATCCTCTCATCCGAGAATTCCAATGGAAGGTTCAAAATTTGAACCCAAATAGGGGCCATATGAGTGGGTTCCATAGACGGGTCAAACCCTAGCTTCCATTTAGCCAGAGATAGGAAATGTTTACCATAGGCCTAAGTGCCCGAGAGGATGTAGATCAAATCCTCCTCTACCATAAATTTGAACAAGAAAAGACAACCAGGCATTGTCGAAATAGACACACTACCTTTCAGCTTCCAATGAGCATTATCCCACCTCTGGACCATATCAATAGTCAGCCTAAAGGCCAAAAATCTTCACACCAAAACAAGGTGAACAGATGAGGCAACCTCATCCATGACCGTGTCAGGAAGGAAGAGCTCAGATCCCTCCTTAGTTTCAATGAGTTCAGGACGGAAAGTGTCAAGAGTGTTAGATCTAGAGCTCGAAAGGATGTCCTTCTAGCAACTCTTACGGGAGTCAACACCCTTGGTGCAGCCATTGTCCCCACCAGCAGGAGACCAAGAAAGTGCATTGGAGTTGGACAAAACAAACACTGCATCCCCATGTGTCACATGCGGATGAATCTTGTATGTATTAAGCGGGGGTTAAGGCTGGGGGGAGATAGAGGCCTCCCCAAAACCTACAAGCATTAGGAAGATTTGAACACACATGGGTGGGAAGTTGCAAAGCAAGTGAGAAGTTGCAGAGCGGGCATAATATATGTTAACTATTAAAATTTTACTTTATTTTTAGTTAAAACATGTTAATAATAACTTATGGTAAGTATATTTGTAAAATATTAAATTTTATTAATTTTTTTTATTAGTACTTACCATTGGAATAGAACTATTGTAATGAGTTTGGCTTTTTTAAGTTAACTAGTTATTAATAATTTAGTTTCCAACCATTCAAAAATAATATTTAAAATAAAATTAAAATAAAATTCAATTTTGCAAAGTCAACTTGTAAAATATTTAACTTTACAAATTATAAAGTCATTTCTTGTGCATATGATTGGTTAAAACGTTGTGTGTGTTATTGATCCATTTGTAGGGAAAGCAAGGTAGACATTTTTTTAAAGCGTGGTTTTTCATTTTTTGCTTTATAAAGTCATTTCATTAAATCTTTCTAAAATAAATAAATAGCATAATTGTTATTTTTTTATTAAAGAAAATTTCACAAAAATCAATTAACTATTTTATAGAGATTTGGATTCACACTATTAAAATAATAAAATAAAATAAAATAAAAAATTGTATTATTCTTTCCATTAGACTAATATCTTTGTTATCTATGTTTTTAATATTTTATGGTATAATTTAATTATTATATGCTCTCCTTCTTTTCATTAATATTTTTTTTTCATCATATATATTTTTATATTAATTTATATATATGTTCTCCAAAAAAATTGCAACCTATAATATATAGGTATATAAGATAACCCATATTATTTTAGGTATTTATTATATAATATACAACGTATTTTAATATAGATAATATTAATTTATATAGATAACCTATATGAGTGTAGAATTTATATATTATTTCTATTTAATCTATATTGTGTAGGTAATATATTAATTTATATTATACATTTATATTAATATATATGATAGGTTATTTTATTTTGTAGGTTCTCTTTGAATCTATATTTATGTATATTAATATATATTATATAAATTATTATAATTTTATCTATTTATATTAATATATATCATAGGTTATATAGTATAATCTATTGTATTTTAACCATCTGTTTTTTTATTTTAATTGAGTCATTTATTTAATTTTATAATTTATATTTTATATATAATCTCATCTTTTTCTATTCTTTGGTTAAATTATTATTGTTTTAAATTTTAGTATGTTTTCCTTTATATGATCCTTCATTTCTTTTAACCTTTTTTGATCCATTTATTTGTGTTATATCATATTATTATATTATTCATTCTTCTATTATGTCTTCATCATTTTTTGCATATTTTCACTTTTACTTCATTTTTCAATCTCCTCTCTCCCTACCTTCTCCCACCACTTAACTCTTTTAAGGTCATTTCTACAATCATATTCTTCATTATCCTCTTTCTATGATGAATCATTGAGTTAGGGTTAGGGTAAGGTCATTAAAGTTATTTATTCATTGTTTAAGATGTTTAATTTTAACTCTTTTGATCCATTTATTTGTTTTGTCATATTAGTATATTATTCATTCTTCTATTACATCTTCATCATTTTTTCACCTATTTTCACTTTTACTTCATTTTCGAATCTCCTCCCTCCCTACCCTCTTCCACCACTTAACTCTTCTTAAGGTCATTTCTACAATCATATTCTTCATTATCCTCTTCCTACGATGAATCATTTAGTGTGGTTTGAAACTCCAATTCAAAATAACATACATAGTTTAATCTAGAAGTGTCTACTCTATCATTCATGGACTTTGTAAAATCATACCATCTATAATAATCAATTCATTAACATTTAATAGTTATTGATTTGAATGAAGAGATATAATTGCACTTGTGTGTACTACAAATCAAATCTAATAATTTCATATAATATATTTATTTTTAATATATATATTAAATTAAAAATAAACAGCTTGTAATAAATAATCATTTTAATATATAATAATCTTATATTAATAATAAGAGAAGAAACATTGCCAACATGTAATATCTAACTTTTAATGATTTTTAGTATAATATTATATTTATTTTATTTATAAAAATAATTTAATATATAATAATTCGTAATATAACATTTATTAAATATGTTATTTATTTAAAAGTTAGTGATAAAAGTTAGGTTTATAGTTATGGATAGTGTTAGGATCATAGTTAAGATTAGAGATAGGTCTAGGATGAAGATAATGTTTTAAAATTTATTGTTAGGGTTAAAGTTAGGGATAAGGTTAGGGTTAGGGTTAGGGATAGAATTAGAATTAGGGTATGAATTAGGTTTAGGATTAGGTCATTAAAATAATTAATTAACAATACTAAAACACTATAATTAACAAACCTTACATTTATTTTTATTCACATAAATGAAACCTACATTTAATTTTTATCAAATCTAAAAATCAATAATTACAATACTATTAAAACAAGTACTACCCACTATGTGAAACTTCTTTTAAAATATATTATCAATAATAATTAAATAATAATAATAACAAAATTGATTTAAAGAAAAGTGAAATAAATGTCTTAATAATCAATAAATTGATATAAATTATAATGAGAGGTTAGTTGAGAAAACGATAATAAAAATTTAAATTCACTGCCTCATTTAATTAGAAGGTTGATTTTTATTTCAAATTCAATGAATACTTTTCTCAACAATTATCAAATTAGAAATTTTAGATTTCCTTGTAGATTTTAAAGCAATAAAGCTAGAGTTAAACAAAAGAAAACCAAATTGGTAAATTTGTGAAAAGTACTTGATATCATTAATATATAAACATCTTTAATAAACTAGCTTAATTGCTACTCAAATATTGTTTAGATTTGAAACTTAGTATTTATTTAAATTGTTAACATAGCTTAAAACTTTATTTACGAAAGGAATGAAATTTGCATTGACCTAGCTAATGTATTCATGTAAAGTAAATTTATTATTGGAATTAATGTAAGGAAGCAACGTAATTAATATTGTCTTAATTTATTTAATTTTGAATAATGAATTCAATCATTTTCTTTTGAAAGTAAATTAGTATTGTCAAGAAAGTAATTCTAATTTCCATTTTCTCAAATAATTAATATTGCATTAATTTTTAGATTTATCAATGTCTATTTATGAAATACTATTAAGATTCAATTCTTTGCAAAAGTAAATTAGTAATAGAAAGTAATTCAAATTCTATTCTCTCTAGTGTATTACCCTAAATTGTTGTTAAATGAAGATAGTTAATTTTTCTTAAAAAATGAGATAATTATCTATGTCAATTTACTTATTTTGCAAAGTTAGTATGAATTCTAATTTGTTATTATTATTTTGAGGAATTAGAATCTAATCCTATTTCAAGGGTAGATTAACATTTTATATTTAGTTTTTCACTTTTTAGAAAGATAATGATTTAATGGTAATTTTATTTCCCGTACACCGTATGCTCTCACCTCGCCTGTAATAGGATCTTCATGATTAGAAAGTGGAAAGGAAGTTGTTATTCTTACAAAGTAGAGTAGTATCTCAATTTGCATTATTTTAATTGAATATTGCCTTAAATTTTCTTTTATAATAGCAATGGAAAAGCTAATATAAATTAGTGTTTATTTCATTTCAAAAAGCATATTAACTTGGAAGAAGTAATTAGTTGTTATTTCCTTTTTAGATAGGAAAATCTTAATCAAGAGTTGATGTTGCAATGTGTGACCCTTGGACTCCTCTAATCTTGTATAAATCAAATGACTACATTAGGCATTAATAGGTCAATATTTTGGTGGAACGATAGTTTCCTATGCAACAATTGGTAACAAAGTCGAGGTCACAGGTTCAAACCCCTTGCTTGCATTAGGGGGGATTGTTGCAAGGTCTAATCCTTGGTCTCCTCTTCCTATGGTAAGTGTAGTCCAATGTGGTGCTTGGGATTTGTGACATGGTTTAACTACATTGTATGGATCTTGATCCTGTATAAATCTAGCGGTTGTATCGGGCATTGATAGGTCAATCTTTTGGTGCAACAACAACCACCTGTCCAATAGTTGAAACCAAAAACTAGTAGCGTTTGACCTATTAGCAGTGCCTTTGGCTCACACTTATGGGTAATATCGCCATGCTTGAGCTACTACATCCATATCCAAACATAGTTGCAACAACTTTTGTGGCACCATCTGTTTAAATTGTTGGGGAGAAATAAGGAACATTGGTGGTATTAAAATCCAAGAGATGGGTAATCTCTCTTGGATCAATAATCTAATAAGTTAATTTCAAATGAACGAACAATCCACTAGTTTAAACCTAGTAAACCCTAATATAGGATTTGATGGAATTTATTTAATATTGTTGTACTAATTAAAACGTAATTGAATCTCAAAATGGGTTCAAGGTGGACGTTATTATTAGGAAGTCAGTTATAGATGTTAGGAAACAAGAAATAGTCATGGAGACTACTTATTTTTATTGATTCTCTTAGTGGGTAGCAGTCATAGAGGAACTATCTAGGGATGAGAGGCCCTAGAAAGTGTTGTGTACCCACAAAATGTAGTTCATATCAAACATAGATTAGAAAATAGAAGTATATATTTTACGCCTTGATCCCATTTAGAAGCAAGGCATGTAGGTAGTTTGGGAAATGAAGGATGCTCCTAGTACCTCACACATTCGAGGATGGGGCTTAGGGAAAGTTATGATAATGATAATGATGTATATTGCAAATATCCTACATTCAAATATTATCATAGGAGTGTGAATGTAAGCTATGAATTTTAAGTAGAAGATTGAAGTGATGCGAATGTAGAGGAAAGCAAAGTGATGAAAAATGTATCTCTTTACATTTTCACACTTATTTGGTCCTTTTAATTAAATTGGACTTTATTATGCCTTAATTTAGTGTTGTAAAATGTATTTATTTACAATTTCATACTTATTTAAGTCTTATTTAATTAATTGTGCTTAATTATTCCTTAATAAGCCCTTCAATTCATTTACAAGCCCATTAAGTTACATTTTCTAAAGGGGAAACCCAACATTAATTAATACCAATCCATAACACTTCAAATTGAGCAATGTGTGTTCTAGGAATTAGGGCTTGGGACCCATTCTCCCATGGGCGAATGGGTCTTCCCTAAGACTTCAAGCCCATTTAATTTTTAGTTTTTTTGTATTTTTATGATCCTAAATTCAAATTTCAAAGGTCAGCTTGTAATGTTTGAATTTTGGTGTAGTTCCCCTCCATGATTCACCCTTTCATGATGTTTGATAAATTTTGTTTTGGGTTTTTTAGTTTGAGTTGTTTGTTAAATGTTTATCTTGGTTAATTGATTCATTAAATTAAATTATTAAGTAACAAGTATTTTAGTAATCAAATATAAATAGATTTATTAATAATTATTGTTGATAATAAATTAAAAGTGTGATTAAATATTAATTAAAATATTATAATGGAAGGCTGCAATTAATAAATGGTTAAAAAATAATACTAATATGATAAACAATATAAAATTGGCTCATGGGAGCATTAAATGGATTTTTTAAATTGGACTACACATAACAATCCTAGTGAGCATGCAACAACATGCAACTCAAATTGTCATAAGATAAATTAATTGTTGGCTAAAAATAAATCTTGCATGGAATCTCCTACAGCTTTCCTTTTTTTGTAAATAATTGTCTTTTGGGAGTTTTCAAGGGGATTGATTTTTGGTTGCTGGGAAGAGAAAAAAGGGTTTTTTCTATAAAATAATTTCTTTGGGGTTGTAGATTTTGTGGGGATTTTTGAAGAGGAGGTTGTTGCAAAAGAGGATTCATCTTGGCATTGAATCTCCAACTTTTCCAGGCAATTGGATCCAGGTTCCTTTGTTCTTCTGAATTTTATCTTTGTGTTTGAAACAAATTCTTGTTTGCATGAGATTGCTTCAAAATGTGGTTACCATTTATTTTAATTCTGTCTAGAAATAAATAAAAAATAAGCGTTTTTATTTAAATATACTACAATCATTGCATTCCTGTAATTTGTCACTTCTTTTGTCAGTGTATTATGGCAAGCTCTTGTAGCCATTTCTTCCCTATTTGAAATTTTTCTAAATCCCATTCGTTAAATCCAATTGCTTTTGCTTGAAAGTTTCTTAAGCCTTTTCTTGAATTTTGTATTTGGTGTATTCCTTCCTTCAACATGTGTTTGTGGATTCTATTCTAAGTATAGTGATCTTAATCTGGTGATCATGTTGCTAATAAACTTTATCCTATCCTCCCCTGCAAACTGCTGCATTTAGAATTAAGTCTTTATGATCTTTGAAGGCCACAAAATATAGTTTCTTTATATTGGAAACAGTTCTTGTTGGTTATTGAATTACATTGCTTGATATTTCTAAAGCCTCTTTAAGGTTGCGCCAACCATCATTAGGGAGCCATCTCTGCCGCAGTCATGCCTTGAACTTGGAAATGGCCTTCCCCATTTCTCCTTGAGCTGCTTTCTAGAATCACCCTAAGTGAGAGGGCGATTCATCTTATAGTAGGAGATTTTGGTGTCTGTGATTTATGGTCGATAAGTTATAATTTGGTATTCGCTGATTTCATAAGGATAGAATTTGATGTAGGTAGCGATTTCACCTTTTAAGCCTACAATGTTACTCGATGGTTCTACATTTGGTTGTCATTTGGTTTTCAATGTATATACTCTTCACTGTTATTTGATAAATACTTACATGGTAAGAGTTTGAATGGAATTTTATTTAAAGGAATATATATTTATGTTGTGGTGGAAAATCGATTTACTTGCTTTGCATATGGTATTCGATGGAAATATTTATTATGTTGTTGATTGTAGTATATACATTCAATGTACTACACTTCTTTCTATTTCAATGAATTTTTTTTAAGATTAGCATTCAATATTTTTTATTGGGTGTCATTCATATATATATAGATATGTTTATATTTGTATAAAGATTTGGTCCTAATATGGATTTTTCATTTGTTTTCTTAAACAATTTAATTGTAAGTATTTTAAATGCATGTATATGATAATAAACATAAAATACTTGCATATTTACATATAATCATATTCACCTAATATATAAATATGCCTTATATTTATTTGAACAAACTTGAGAATACTTATAGGTAAATATAATTACCCAATGAATTATTTGCATGTTCTTATATTGATGAAATTGTCTATATTTTCTTAATTATCATATTGTTATTATAGGTATCCATTATTTGTTTTGTCTAGATATTCATGGGCATTACATGTTAAGTTTAATATTAATTTGATAATCAAAAGTCTTGCTTGGTTAATGGATGAATTTCTTAATTAATGATTTGATATTAATTAGATAGAAAATAGCAACTCGGATTTTAATATATGTGTCTGTGTATAAATTATTGTTAAATAGGGAATTTATGATGAATTAGGTTATTTAAAATATTTTTCATCAACAATTAAATGGTTTTGTAAGCTTAATGCATTGGGAAACTAATAAAGCAAAAAATGATTTACTTATGATCTCTTAACAGAAGGGTTTGTTTAGAAGGATTGAATTTGACTATCTCTTTTTAATGTTAATTTCTTTCACAATCATTCAATGGATGATTTGTTAACATGTGTTTATTTCATGGTTATATTGGGATTTGTGTTCTGATTTTAAATAGTGGATTTGATTTGTGAAATTAAAATGATTCGTGAGTCTTTGTGTAAGTGGAGTCTTTTGTGAAAAGTGGTTAAGGTGGGCTTCCAAAGGTTACAGAGAGTATTTTGTATGTTGGGTTTTATGACTTTTATTTTGGAAGTGGTTGGTAATGTTTTGGGTTATGTTCTTGAGCTATTGGAACCCTTAAGTGCTACCTTTTATCTTGGTTTGTATTCTTGTGATTGTGATATTTGTGAGAGAAGGTCAATGTCTTGCACCAAGTTCAAATTCATGCGATTCTATTAAGTTGCAAGATGGTACATACCTTGTTGTATAGGGTCTACTAGTTGCAAGTAAGGGGAGTGGCTCTTAATAGGTGTCAGAACCCAAAGTGGTGTCCAAGGTAACCCATTTGGGAGTTTCTTAATTCAGTGATGACCTAATTAATGAATTAGGGGGGGTTGGGGTATGTGTAGGATCATCATGGAAAAAATAGGCAACTTGAAATAAAATTCAAAAAAATCAAAGTTAGGCAACTTGAAATAAAAAATTGAATAAATTATTTATATTAATTTAAAAAATATGTAAGAATAGAATATTTAGTAAATTGAATTTAGTTTCTAAATTACTAGGTTTATTTTTAAAAATAAAAAAATCTGTTTGGTGAAAAATTGAAATTTCAATGCAGTAGTACTTAAATTTTAGGGAAACCACAATAAAATGATAATAATTATTTAATAAGATTTTAGATATAAATAGAGGACTCATGCCCCAATGTGATGCACATTTTTTTGTAATTTTTTCTGAGTAAATAATTAATTATTAATTTTTTATTACAATTACAAAAAAAAAAAATATATGTCCGACCACCTTAACTTGGTCAAAACTTCATGATTTTTTTTTTTTTTCAATCCTATAGTATGTGAAGCACATAATGTTATACATGTTTCAGATTCAAAAAATGTGATACCCTTTGAAAGCTATAGATGTTTTTCAACCAACCTATCAATCAGGACTTTAGTCGTAATTCAAATAGAAAATGAATAATATTTATTTATTAAATTCAAAGTAAATAATAATTTATATTGGTGGAAAGTTGAGAATCTCCTTTAAAAACCCTTTTTGTTTCATCAATTTTGGGTAAAAAAAATGTTGTCAACCACATACTCTACACATACCCATTATATCACCACTTTTTGTTCTATCATGATCCTACACATACCCGTTGGGTAGATGATGCAGTACAAAGGATTCACATAAGTCATATTTCCATGCACTTGGCATAAAAGTTGGAAATCTCTCTTCCTCACATGCTTTGAAGGATTTCAAACACCCAAATAGACTCAAATGACTTCTAAGGATTCAATAAAATTTGAATAGGCCTTACACAATCTATTCTCAACCCAAAAAACTCAACTTAGACACCAAGAACTCAAAGTTCCTTCAATTAATGGATTTTCACAAGTATGCTACCACACTCTAGGAAATATTCCATTTAGGATATTCCTAAATAAATTTTGATAGAGAGAAGATAAAAATAATGTAAAAAATAGTTTCAAACACCTTTTATTGAGTTACAACATGTATCAAAAAATTGGCATAGTTTCCTTTGTAAGGTTTGCTTCAAAAATGTGATTTTCGTGCCTAGCCTAAGCTTAATTAGGCTTTTGCCAATAGGAGTTTATGGGTTATATGAATTCTAGACACCAAAACACTACTCCAATTGCTTAGACACATCTAATTAAACCTTCATATGCTTATTCCACCATTGGCCATGCTTTTCTTGAAGGATTTTAACAAACCCTAGCCTCAAACCTTTAAATTGCTTGAAAAGATTATGACAGTCACCTAGGGCATCAAGAAATTTCACTTGAATCTACTCCAAAATTCTCAAAACCAAAATGAAATCATTCATTACCTTAAAAAATACCTCCATGCAAGTTTTCAGTAATTTTCAATGGAAGAAATGAAAGATATTGAATTTTTATTGCTTGTTGCCCTTTTAAATCTGAATCTACCTACTTGGAGTAAAATTATCATAACTTGAACAAATCTTAACCAATAAACATGAGACCAATGCCATTTGAAATTAGATTCAAGTTAATTTAACATCCAATTATTTTTTCACCATTATCTTACCGTACCAATCTGTACAAGGCATGTAAATAAAAGAAAATGTTCATAAATTACATAATTTCATGCTAATATTGTTGTTTTTCATTTGAATTCTCAACCACTTGCTTATACAATAATGGAAAGAGGCATATATAAAATTTAAAAACCATATTGGGTTAGTTGCAACCAAATTTAGGACTTATGACCTTTCATCTTCTACTATATTGCATTTTGCAATTTTGACAAGTTTACACATGACAACTTTTACAAAAAAAATTGTAACTTTTGCAAGATTAACCCAAATGAATCCCAACCATGCCTAATACATTTAAATGGTCTAATTAGACTATATTGAATAGGAAAGAATCAAAACTAACTAAATCCTATCATTTGACCAAGTACACAATAAATGACCATTTTGGAAAAATTGACTCAACAAGGTGCTCTTGCACTAGTAGATCTCACATTAAACAAGATAATTAGATGCCTCACCCATGCTTGTAGTACTAGTTTAGGCTAAGGATTGGTTGAGAAAGCTTGGATGGAAAGATAAACTTCCTTGTCCCCATGAAAGGAATGTTAGTTCCGCATGTGTCACCCTATGGGGTTAGTGTCCAGTAAGAGATTATCAAGGTAACCATAGATGGGGGCCGATGATGAGCCTAGTTTTTGGTTTAATTTTGGTAGAATTTATGATCTATTCATTGAAGTTGTCATGGACCTTGATGTTTGAATGTTTATATTTCCTCAAAACCATAGACATTGGTCCAAATGTTATTTCTACAATCTTTAATGACATTGACATATTATATGGACTATCTATGTTGATTCTACATGTGGATTAATGAATGTTCTTTAAGATAGTTATAGATATGTGATTCTTGTACGTACTAATATTTCCATGCAGATATGATTAGAGGCCACTAAATTGAGAAGATTTCACTACCTAGTCATTCACCATAATGTTCAACAAGGGAATCATTCAAAGGTCAACAGACGTCAATAACAAGAGATTCATCATGCAACTCAAGTTGTAACTGCCTTGTAAATGGACTTTAATTCTATGGAGAAAATGTGGGCAGTACTATTGGGCTAAGTCTACATCAAGACAAATATGTTTCACTATATTCCATGCATGCATAACCACCGCTCCATTTTCTCTACTTTCCCTAAAATGGCATCCTCCCAATTCGTGAAGTTGACTTCCTTGCTTAGTTGGTAGTATAAATAAGACTCAAATGCTCCTTCTCAAAAGGTTGTGTTATCTGATGATGTACTTTCATTTCTATTTTTTAGTGATATAGTTACACTTCTCTATTGTACTCATGTTTTCCAATGAATGAAATGAAGTTTTAATTCTGTGCATTTGATTTTTCATTAGTTTTAGAGGATACTTATCCAAGGGTTCCCACTTGGTGAGTATTCTATCCTTTAGTTTAGTATTAGTTTAGTTATTACTTTATGTTAAGTAATTAGTTAAGAATCTGGCACTGACTATTCCTGCAGCCACTAGAATTCCATTATGTAACTGTTCCTGCAACCAAAGCAAATAGAGTAGTTTCCTATTTTTTTCTTAGATTTTCATTTATGTCATGCATTTCAGCTTAGTATAGTTGTTGGTTAATGATCACCATTTTTGTTATTCCTTTCCAAACAATTTTCTTAAATAGCATTATGTCTTTCTTAGCTATAGAATGGAAATGGCTACCTTAGATTTCTAGTGCACATATTGTGCTAATCCATTTCAAGTTCATGTCCTTGGTTTGAAAAGTTAAATGCACCTTCATGATGATTGAAATGACTATTTAGTTTAGATGCACAATCTATGAATCATGCCTATAAGGGCTTAGTTGTTAAATCATTGTTGGAGGCCAACATTTTTGGCATCATTGCTAGTTATGGTGTCAAGCTAGGAAGTTCTTTGGAGTCATTGATAATTTTCTTTCTGTAATATTTCTAAAATTTGTTCTTAGTATACCCCTAATTTAGGAAGTAATGACCCCCTTATTCTTTACCAATTCTTTGTGTGATCTAGCTGATAGTAAGTTGATACTGCATGCATAGAGGAAGGAGAAGAGATTCTTATGGGAGATTCCTTCTTAATAATCCTGATCCATTCCAGCTAGAAGAGCTTCGAAATCTGCCAAGGGATGAAGAAGAAGAAGATCTAAACCCCTTTGCTAATGCATTTCCTGATTTGACCAGTTCTGAAGCTTCCTCTGAACACCAAAATTAGTTTGAAAATCCCTTTTCTTGAGAAATCCATCAAGCAGGCATGGGTGATGCAAATAGAAACAGACCTAACCAACCAACTTTTCCTTTCTCCATTTCCCATCAAAATGAAGTTGACAATCTCAAAAATATCCCTGCTTTAGCCCTTCCTAATTTTTATGGACTTGTTATAGAAGACCTTGATACTTTCTTGTTCAAGTTTGATATACTCTGCAGGAGTTATGACTATACCATTGATGCTCATAGACTTAAGCTATTTCCTACCACCTTGAAAGAGGTTGCATTAAGATGGTTTATGAGCCTAGGTAGAGATATTGTGGAAACTTGGGAGGACATGAAGATAAAGTTAATTGAGAAATAGAAGGAATATTGCAAGGGTAGTGACATGAGAGGAGATGACATTTTTAGGATGTAGCGAAAGGAATATGAGAGCTTAGAGGATTACATTTCAAGGTTTCTATTCTACTTATAGAAATCTCTACACCATACCCTCAATGAAGAAGCATAAAATTTTCTTCCCTAAGAGGAATTAATGAGATTTTCACTGATTCCTTGGACCTAATAGCAGGAGGAGATATCACCCAAGTTCCTTGGTAAGACATCAAGAAAATATGCCAAAACTATTCTAGGGTAGTTTCAAAGAAAGGGAGAGCTTATCAATCCTCTATGGGTAAGTCATCTACCAGTGGAGTTTCAAGGATGGAGATCACAAACTTGCTAGCAAATTTCAAGAAATACATCATAAACAATCTAGCTACTTGGTTGGATACAATTTAGGCCAAGAAGAAACAAGAGGAGGTAGAGGCAATGTTGGCAGAGTATTGCACCCATTGCAGAAAAAAGAAGGACTACAGATGCAAGATGGTAGCTAATATTGAAAGTAAGTAGATTCCACCTAAGTTCAAACCAATCCAAATTGAAGAATATAAATTCTACTATGTTTCACAAAGGAGGACTTGGGCTCCAAGACAAGGTATTCCACCAGATCCACTATCTTATGTTGGGCCATATTTCAATTCCTATTCATCTGGTAACCAATGGAAACCCTCATATCCATAAAACTATGAAGGATATCTACCACAGCCTTGGGGTGACCCTCAAAATGCTTGGACCAATCATCAAAACTTTCCACCCTAGTGGTAGAAAGATTAAGGGAATTGGCAAGAATTTCAAGGGCATTGGTAGCCACCTCTAAGAAATTGGCAACAAACGAATCAATGGAGGGGATGATAGTAATGGCCAACCTAGAAAAATAGTTACATGCGGCCACCTTCTTAACCCTAGAAACCTACTGTAATGCTTCCTCCTACTAATCCAAGCTCAAATCCACCTAAACCTACTCAGCTACTAGCTCAGCCCACACCCAATCCAAATAGCAAACCACAACCTGTATAGTCTATTGATTCAAACAAATTCCTTGCATATGTTGTGAGTGTAAGTGGCATCCACTTATGTTTAGGAACTACTTTACCATCCCATTCCAAGCCCATTATCACTAAGATTCTTGTGGAAGAGGAAGAGGAACCTCTAAATGATCCCATTCAGCTAAGTGCACCTAAAAATACTGAACCAGTCTCAGTCAAGTAGACTGAACAAGAACCACCATTTCCTCAAAGATTGGAAGTTTCCAAGAAAAAGGAAGAAAAGGAGGACAAAAACTTTGACATCTTGGATCAGCTAAAGCATATATGTGTCCAGATACCTCTATTTTAGGCCATAAAGGATGTCCCAATCTATGGCAAGGCAATCAAAGAAGCATGCCTCAAGAAGCTAGCCCCAGGAAAGAGAAAGACCCCACTATGGTTCATGTGGTGGGACAACTAGCTGATATCATGCTTCCAGAAAAGTGACTGTCCCTAAGTACAATGACCCAAGTAGTCATGTGGTAGGAGTTGTTATAAATAAGACCCAAATAAAGAATTCTCTGATTTATTTGGAGGAAACAATAAATGTAATGACTAAGGACATCCTGCAACAACTAGATGTTGTAAGCATGATATCTACTCCTACTGTCCTATAGCTTGTTGATAGTCCTATTGTTAAGCTTGGTGATATAGTAGAGGATCTCATGGTAATTCTAAACTCCTGGGAGTACCCAACAAACTTCATGATTCTTTCTCCTAAAGTTACACTAGGCAGGTATCCCATTATTCTTAGAAGGCCATGGTTAGCAACCGCAAGTGCATATATTGGATGTCGGTTAGGTGACATAACCATTTCTGATGGGAAGAGCACCAAAAATTTTGTTATTTATCCTCCTTCTCAACCATCCCATGATGAGGATAATCTTGTATGGCCACATGTTGGTGAAGAGGCTAAGGAAGTTAATTCTATGGTGCAACTTATGATGTTAGGAAAAAAATATTTCATGTAGCTCCAAGATGAAGATAAAGTATTAGCTAACATCATTGAAAATCATTGTGAAGTGGAAGAAGAATCATCTTCTCATTATGCTACTCTAATCAAGACACTTTTGTCTATTCTTCCTGCATCCACTCTTCTTGCAACTGGATTTCCTATAGCAATAGGTATGTCCCATACATTACTACCATATGAACTCAAGGTACCATGCATTATTGAAGCAACCATGATAGAGTTAACTACACAAGTGTAGGTTCCAGAAGGAAAATATTTGAATATTAACAACAAACTGAGTGAAGAACAATAATTTTTATTGGAAAACATATTGAGGACCCACCAACATGCATTTGTGTGGGACTATCATGATATGAATGGATTGGACCCTAATATTTGTACTCATAGAATTTATATCAGAGATGATTGCACCCCAGTGAGGTAGCCACAAAGAAGAATTAACCTTGCACTAAGAGAAATTGTAAAAGGAGAACTGTAGAAATTGCTAGATGCAGGATTTATCTACCCCATTTTAGATAGCCAGTGGGTATCTCCATTGGTGATTGTGCCCAAAAAAAGAGGAAAATGGAAATTTTTTGTTGATTATAGGGAACTCAATGTTGCCACCAAAAAGGACCATTTTCCCTTACCTTTCATAGATCAAGTTTTGGACTCACTTGTAGGAAAGTAGTACTTTTCTTTTCTAGATGAATTCAACAGCCATAACTGGATCAAAATTGAACCTGAGGACCAAGAGAAGACCACCTTTACCTATCCATGGGGGACCTATGCCTACTCAGTACTCTCATTTGGATTATGCAATGCACAGGTTGCAAATTTTTATATTGAATTCATTAGCATATTTTCATATATCTCTCTTGATTGCATGGAAATTTACATGGATGAATTTACCACCTATAGTGCTGATTTCAATTAGGTATTGGAAAATCTCAGTAGATTCCTATATATATGTGAAGACCAAAATTTGTCTTTAAATAGTGAAAAGTGCTTCATGATGATGCAAGGTGTAGTCCTTGGCCACTACATCTCTTACAAAGGTATTCAAGTAGATCCTGCAAAGATTGAGGTGATCACAAATCTACCCACACCTACAAAACAAAAGGATTTTAGGATTTTCTTGGGTCATGTAGGATATTATTGGTGTTTCATCAAGGATTTTAACAAAATAGCAGCACCATTGTATACTCTTCTCACTAAAGATGTTGAATTCCAATGGATAGAAAAATGTGACAAGGAATTTTCTAATTTGAAGGTAGCTCTGACTCATGCTCCTATACTTAAAGGTCCTAATTGGGAGCTTCCTTTCAAAATCCATATAGATGCATGAGATTGTTCCATAGGAGTATTCTTAGGATAGAAAGAACTAGCCATTGAAAATTCCATTTATTTTGTCAACAAAAATCTACAAGAAGTTGAATTCAACTATATAGTGACATAAAAAGAAATGTTGGCAGTTATCTATGCCCTTAATAAATTCAAGAATTACATAATGGGCTACCAAATTTTTGTGCACATAGATCATGCAGCCATTAGATATCTCATGAATAAACCTCTGATCTCTGGTAGGCTAGAAATATTATTGTTGTTGATGCAAGAGTTTAACATAACCATTGTGGATAAACTAGGGAAGGCCAATGTTGTTGCAGACTTTCTTTCAAGGCTGACTACATCAAGGGATAATAAAGCCATAGATGACTCTTTTCCTAATGAGGATCTAATCTCCATTAGTGTGAAAACACCATGGTATGCTCAAATATCTAATTATTTGGTTAGAGGTAGAGTTCCTCCTCACTTCTCTCCAAAAGAGAGAAGGATACTCATTGAAAAATATTTTCCTTTCTCATGGGTTGCTAGATGTTTGTTTTATACTAGACCAGACCATGTCATGAGGATATGTGTGAGGGAAGATGAGACATATGACATTTTGCATGCATTTCACAATGAACGATGTGGAGGAAATTTTGCAGCCAACATAACAACAATGAATATTTTGAACATAGGATACTATTGGCCCACAATTCGTAAAGGATGCAGGAAGGTATACAAAAAAATGTGATAGATGCAAAAGAATGGGTAGGCCAACCAAATCTGATGAGATGCCACTTTACCCTCAGGTAGTAATCACTCCCTTTGACAAGTGGAGATTGGATTTTGTAAGACCTATTGATCCTCCATCAAATGGTAAGTCTTATATTTTAGTATGCACTGATTATGTAACAAAGTGGGTAGAAGTTAAGGCCATGAAGCATGCAAGAGATAACAAGGTTGCAAAATTTATTTATGAGGGTATTTTCACAAGGTATGGAGTTCCAAGAGAGATAGTAACTAATCAAGGGGCTCAATTCACATCAACCCTTGTTACAACACTAGTGAATGAGTACAACATAAGACACAGGAAGTCTACTCCTTATCACCCCCAAGCCAATGACCAAGTTAAGGTGACCAATAAATAAATTGAAGCTATTTTGACCAAAATAGTAGTTATCCATAGAAAGGATTGAGCAAACAGATTACCAAAAGTTTTTTGGGCCTACAGAACTACTCAGAAGAAAACTATAGGCTTCACTCTATTTGAGTTGCTATATGGAAAGCCTGCCATGATGCCCATTTAATTTGAACATAAGACTCCTGGGACTGCAATATATTTTGGGATGGACATCTTTGAGTCACAAAGAGAAAGAATCATGTAGTTGAATGCTTTGGATGAGATGAGGAGAGAAACCTTACATCATACAGAGGTAGTGAAAAATCAGAGAATCAAGTGACATGAAAAATTCATCAAGGACAAGAAATTCCGACTAGGAGATTGGGCCCTGCTCTATGACTCAAGGTATCAAGACAATGCAAGAAAATTGCAGACAAGGTGGCTAGGACCATATGTGGTTGCTGAAGTATTCCCTAATGGTGTTGTTCAACTCACTACTATTGACCTAGTTAGATTTAACTTGCTTGTCAATGGCCATCGCCTTAGGTTGTATCATAATCCAACTTCCAAAGAGGAGTTCCTACAACAATTCACTCAACATGCAACACTCGAGCTTCCTATAGCTAAAGAAAGTTGACCTAGTGTCCCTCCTTCCAGATAATAAGTTATGTACTTATCATAATAAAGACTTCCACTTCTATGGGAGTCCACTTCTTCACCCATCCACCCATTCACCCACCCATATCCACTTTCCTCTCTCTTCCATCACTAAACTTCATTCCACCTCACCTCATTCCACCTCATTTTCATTAATTTCTAAACTTATTTCTTAAAAGGTGATCAGTACTTTCTCCACAATATTTGCAATGAATCTTCCATGAATCCAAGTATGTGCGCATTAATTGCTATGTCTTAATTGTATTTAATGCATTCATTTAATTATTGTAAATTAATACAAACATTCACCATAGCATGTCATTATTCCCCCTATCAAATCATACTTACCACCTTGCATGTGAGGACACATGCTCAAATTTAGGTTGGGGGGAAAGATGGGAATACTTTTCCCACATGTCAGTCCATGCTAGTCTATGTCAACAAAATTTAAATCAAGCTAATTTGAATTATGAGTGAGAGGACAACTCATATGTGTGAGATGACACCAACCACGGCTGCCATTTTTCTCCATCATAACCTTCCTTTATTACTCATTTAATTCCATTATTTATCCTATCATAATCTCAAGTCGCCAAAAGGTAAAACAAAAAGGGAAAATTTAGATGGCATTTGCTTGGGAAAATTGGCAGTGTTGTAGGAAGGAAATCTTTGTAGTGTTATTTTTTATTACAGACAATGGGAGGTGGGTTAATCATGAATGAACCCATGGTTCATGGTGTATTACTACAGGATGCATGTTCATAAGTTAAATTCAAAAATTGCGATTGGTTAGACTACTCCCTAAAGCTGAATGGTTTTAATGAAGACATTGCATTAGAATTTTACAAGACATTTTTTCAAGGAAAGGCAATGGTAAAATGGTTGGAAGTATTGGCTACTAAAGAAAGAATTATAGAAGTTATAGGGTTTCCTACCGACGGTGAAAATTACCCTACTTCTAGACACGCCAAATAAGCTAGGGTTGAATTTATAGAGCCTAGTGATCCTCCATTGAGCGTGGACAAACAAGGTGCAAAAAAAACCTCTCTACCAAAGGCATGGAAGTAGATAGTTTTTCATGTTATAAAATATATCACATGTGAAGGATGCTAGTTGAATCTACATTCTATGCACTTCAAACTCTTGAATCACATGAGGCACAGGAGGAGGATGAATGTGTCAAACACGTTGTACCACCTTCTTTCAATCATGATGGTCGAGACTCAAAAAGGTAGGGACAATTCTGTCTCCTACCATTGTTTGATTAAATTGCTAGTTGAAAAATCTTTGCATGATGTATCTAAGATGACTTGGGAAGAATTAGTAAATATTGAACAAATTAAACCAGAGCATTTTCAACCTAGGGTTTTACCTCAGCCTCATAGGTCTAGCAAGAGATTGAGCATGACTGAAGCCACCCTTGGTGCTTCAACCTCTAGTGCAGGCCCTAGTGTAAACCCTCTTGTAGTAGAAGAAACCATAGAAATTAGCTCTTCTGGGATAGAGAACTTAGACAAAGAAAGTTCCTCTCCATATTTTAATGATGATTTTCCTCTTAGAATCCTAATGAAAACTATGACATAGAAGAGAGAAGTAGAAATAAGAAAAGGAAAAGCTAAAAAACAACCAACAAAATAAGCACCAAGCTCTAAGAAGCGAAAGGTTGAAACTGTTCATCTTGCAACCAAAGAATAACATGAAAGCCCTCCTAGAAAATCAAGACCAACCATTCCAGCCTTTGGTATGCCTCTACAATAAAGCCCTAAGTCTAGAGAAATATCATAGGGGGACACAAAAGCTCCAATGGGGTAGGTGAATGTCGAGGAAGAGGGAATATTTAAGAGAGCAAGAAACATAACATTGGCAGATCTTACTGATATTGCAGAACAAGTTGAGAATCAAGGGTATGAGGAAAATTAGGATTTCATATAGCAAGAGATCCTACAGCAAGAGACCCTACAACATGAGAAAGAATAGGAACAAGAGGTCTTGTAGCTAGAATTGGGAAAATAATCAACACCCCTACTAGCTAGAGTTGACTAAACAACTCGAATCCCTACAGTTGGTACTATATGGAGAGAAAGCATCAGTACCAAGAAAAATGCTAGTAGGAATACATAACCCCCCTTATTTTTCAATGTACATGGTAGCTATGCATTTATGAAAAGAGATGCAAAGAAGGGAAGAAGAATGGAAGGAGGAGAAACGTAGGCTGAAGAAGGAAAATCAAAAGAAAGATGAGGAAATTGAAGAAAAGGGTGCATAAATTGCTATCTTAAAGAAGAAGGTGGATGATATGACAACCTTGGTACCCCAAATTTTAGAGCGTAGAACCCATCCAAGGGTCTAGATGCTCTGAATTTGAAGAAGAAATATATTTCTTTTAAGTTGGCAAGGATTGTCTCAGGTTTGAACCCTTCTATTGAGACTCCTATGGAATTTTTCAATGCTTATCGAATTGCTTCCCTTGAGATGAAGATTTTTTGTGTGAATTTTATTTGCATAATTATGTCATGACTAAAGACCATGATTGAAATCCATTGTTGTATGTTGGGGATGTCCAATAAAGGGAATTTATGTCCTAGGTACATAATGAGATTAGTTGGGAACAACAATACAAGGCTTGTAAGCAAATGGAATCCAACATCCCTCTGCCCATCAAGGCTGAACAAGAAATCCAAGGGATATTTACAGAGAGTGGCATAGAATGCTTCTTAGACCTAGCTATGTTAATAGGATCATGCCCTAGATAGAAGTTGTTTATAGTGAATATGATGTGGTGGAAAAAGCAAGAGGAAATTGTGAAGAGATACCTCTCACAAAGATGGAAGAACCTAACTGATGAGCTAAAATAGGTTGAGCCCAACTCTATACAAAACAATGCTACAACTCTTAAAAGAATTGACAAATAGATACAGATTGGAAGGACAAAAGGATGATTTTGGCTTCCCTTGACTTTTCAGCCACCCATTCTGATGTGACCTATACCAAATTTTAGGTTTTACCACTATGATATTGCTATAGAGAGATAGAGATGGAGAAAATTGGACAGAAAATAAGGGCTCTATTGGGATCCTAATTTACGCGTAGCAAACATTGATATAGGACAATTGGCAGTTGGAAATTTTAGGGCTTTGAATAAGTAGAAGAACAACCCATCCCCTACTAGAGGACCAATAAAATCTTAGGTTGGGGGAGTGATGAGCCTAGTTTTTTGTTTAATTTTGGTAGAATTTATGATCTATTTGCTGAAGTTGTCATGGACCTTGATGTTTGAATGCTGATATTTCCTCAAAACCATAGACATTGGGCCTAATGTTATTTCTGCAAATCTTTAATGACATTGACATGTTATATGGACTATCTGTGTTGATTCTACATGTGGATTAATGAATGTTATTTAAGATATTTTACAGATATGTGATTATTGTGCATACTAATATTGCCATGTAGATATGATTAGAGGCCACTAAATTGAGAAGATTTTGCTAGTTGGTTATTCACCATAATGTTCAACAAGGGAATCATTAAAAGGTCAATGGAGGTCAATGGTGAGAGATTCCTCATGCAACTCGAGTTGTAACCACATTGTAAATGGACTTTAATGTTGTTGAGAAAATGTGAACATTATTGTTGTGCTAAGTCCGTGTCAAGACAAATATGTCTGACCAGATTCCATACGTAATCACCACCCCACTTTCTCTACTTTCCCTAAAATGGCATCCTCCCAACTCATGTAGTTGAATTCCTTACTTAGTTGGTAGTATAAATAAGACTCGGATGCTCCTTCTCAGAAGGTTGCACGATCTAATGATGTACTTACATTTCTAGTTTTTAGTGATACACTTACACTGCTCTATTGTACTCATGCTTTCCAATGAATGAAATGAAGTTACGAGTCCATGCATCTAATTTTTCATTAGTTTTTGAGGATACTTATCCAAGGGTTCCCACTTGGTGAGTATTTCATCCTTTAGTTTAGTATTAGTTTAGTTATTACTTTCTGTTTAGTAATTAGTTAAGAATCTAGCACTAACTATTCCTGCAACCACTAGAATTCCATTTTATGATTGTTCCTACAGCCAAAGAAAATAGATCACTTTGCTATTTTTAGCTTAGATTTTAATTTTTGTCATGCATTTCAGCTTAGTATAGTTGTTGGTTGATGATCAACATTTATGTTATTCCTTTCCAAGCAATACTTTCAGCATTGTGTCTTTCTTAGCGATAGAATGGAAATGGCTACCTTGGATTTCTAGTGCACATATTGTGCTAACCCATTTCAAGTTCATGTCCCTAGTGGACAAGTTAAATTCACCTTCATGATGATTGAAATGAATATTCAGTTTAGATGTCCAATATTTGAATCACGACTATAAGGGCTTAGTTGTTAAATTATTGTGGGAGGCCAATAGTCGGCATCTAGTGAGAGACTGTCAGGGTAACCCATGCTAGGACCATGTGATGACACTCTTCCCTATTGCAGTCTAGCATTCCCTAGTTATGTTTTCCCTTCTGTTGTGTGAATGCCTCTAGAAGCGATGTTTGTTTTCATGTGATGTTACTGTTATGAAAGTTTTATTTTGGAGCTTTGTGTAGTCTTGTTTACTCTATCCTTTTGTCTTCTTGACTATTTGTTTAGTAGTGGGATCTTATGTTATCTCCTTGCATGGTGGTGGACCTTATTGTTCCACATAGCTAGGAGGTTGGTGCTTCTTCATCGATTGGATTTTCCTTACTATTGCTCTTGTGCATGGAGGTTGTTTCTTGTATATTAGATTCTAGATCTTGTACCATTTTGAGAAAACACTTTCTATGTATATATATAGGACTTGCATATCAGTTGTATCATGTACTATAATATTGATGTATACTTCCCAATTTATTTGGGAAAGTATTATTGTTAACAATGTAATGATGTAATCTTATTGTATTGGAAGTTGTATATGCACTTATTAGTTCTATATATATGATCTTTAATGATTATTTAGCTGGTGACATGTTATGGATATGTTTATTTATGTTTGTTAGTTAAATCATGATTAATGTTTAATTTTGTTATTAGTTGTGTTAGTAATGCAGTCATGGACCCCTAGAGGACTTAATTTAGTTTACATGTTATGTTAAGTTATACAAGTTCAATATTATTTCCTATTAAGAAAAAAGTAATTTTCTCCATTATTATAACTTAGGTGTTTTGTCATTTGGGGTTCGTTAGTAGGGCATTACACCCGGTATTAAAGCCCAAGTTCTAACACTGGGTACTTTGGTTTCAAATGAGCCCATTATGTTGTCCTATTGCTTAGACTCTTGAACTTATGTTGTCCTAGTTCCTCGAACACTTGAGATTATGTCTTCCCCTTTTTGGTCATCCTTACTTAACAACCTAAGATTTGTCCTTTGGTGTTGTTTGTCCAATGGTGTAGAAAACTAGTGGAAATGATAGGATCCTTGCTGTAGCGCACAATGCACCAATATTCTTTCTATCAGGGATGCATTATGGACCCTTGTGTAGCCTTGTGATGTGACTCCCGACGATGTGAATCTATGTGTGTATGTGAAGAATTTGTATGTTAAATCATGAATATAGTACTAATGAAATGAAAAATTGTGTTTCTAAGCTTCTAAAAAGGTGTAAAATCATGATCTTGTGTCGCATATGTTATGAGATTTAGTGTTGAATAATGGATATAGTGCAATTCCTTGTCTATAAATAATGGATATTTAATGGAAAATATGTGCTTTGTGTGCAAAATTATGCTACATTTTATGGGAGTGTAGCATTCTGATGTAACGAATCGGCTTTATGTATTACATGACATTAGATGCATTGTTATGGTCAGTATGTGATTATTCTATCATGACCATAATGTGATTATCATTTTGATTATTATGTAGTGGATGGTTTATGAGTTGATTTTTTTACTGAGTGTTGTCTTCAGATGTGATTGGGTGAAAGGGATAGTGTCACATTACTCACTTGTGAGTACCCTACTATGATGTGATTTCTTTTCACAGTGTGATTGTTTATATGAATATCTATGCATGACCATTTTGTGTGTTGTAGGTTGCAGGTACTAGGCATCGAATCCACCTAAATTGGTAGGTTTGAGTGTGCCTTAAACCCAATGGAAAAGTTGACCAGAGATAACATATGGTCCCCTACCCTAGCCATCATCCTCAAAGAGGATGAGTATCTAATCCATCACCTTGTTCGTGTCATCTAATGTATGTGGTCAGTTGGTCCTACTTCTTGACCTTGTTTAAGGTTTAGGTAATGGTTTTGACATTTGGTATGCTTGATTATTTGATTTTGCTTGTATTTACATCAAGGGAAAGGTGAACGTGGTAGTATTTAACAAATTTTAGAACTAATGTGTCTATGTTTTATTCTAAACTTGTGACTTCGAGGAGTAAGTCGAATCTTAGGGGAGGATGATGTAGTGCCCCTCCATGATTCACCCTTTCATGATGTTTGATAAATGTTGTTTTGGGTTGTTTAGTTTAAGTTGTTTGTTAAATGTTGTTTTTGGTTAATTGATTCATGAAATTAAATTATTAACATGTATTTTGGTAATCAAATATAAATAGATTTATTAATAATTATAGTTGATAATAAATTAAAAGTATGATAAAATACAATTATTTGAAAGTTTTCTAAAGCCTATTCATTAAATCCAATTGCTTTTTCTTGAAAGTTTCTTAAGCCTTTTCTTGAATTCTATATTTGGTGTATACCTTCCTTCAGCTTGTGTTTGCGAATTCTATTTTGAGTATAGTGATCTTAATTTGGTGATCATGTTGTTAACAAACTTTATCCTATCCTCCCCTACAAATTGGCACATTTAGAACTAAGTCTTTATGATCTTTGAAGGCCACAAAATATGGTTTCTTTTTTTTGTAAATGATTCTTGTTGGCTATTGAATTACATTTCTTGATGTTTCTAAAGCTTCTTTAAGGTTCTTCCAGCCATCATGCGGGAGCCATCTCAGCCACAGTCATGCCTTGCACCTAGAAATGGCCTTCCCCATTTCTCATTGAGTTGGTTGCTAAAAGCACCTTAAGTGAGAGGGTGATTCATCTTAAAGTAGGCGGTTTCAGTGTCTATGATTTATGGCTGATAAGTTATAATTTGGTATTTGTTGATTTCACAAAGATAGAATTTGTTGTAGTTAGCGATTTCACCTTTTAAGCCTACAATGTTACCCGATGATTCTACATTTGCTTGTCACTCGATTTTCAATGTATATAGTCCTCACTATTATTTGATAAACAATTACATGGTAAGAGTTTGAATGGAATTTGATTTAAAGGAATATATATTCATGTTGTTGTAGAAAATTGATTTACTTGCTTTGCATATGGTATTCGATGGAAATATTTAAATTATGATGTTGATTGTAGTATATACATTCAATGTACTATGCTTTTTTCTATTTGGATGAAATTTTTTAAAGTTTAGCATTCAATTTAATTAGCTTGATTATTTTTTATTAGGTGTCATTCAAATATATATGTATGTATGTATTTGTATAAATATTTTATCCTAGTATGGATGTTTCTTATGTTTTCTTAAAAAACATAATTTTAATTATTTTAAATGCATGTATATGATAGTAAACATAAAATACTTACATATTTACATATAATCATCTTCACCTAATATATAAATATGCCTTAAATTTAGTCTAACAAACTTGATAATACTTATAGATAAATATAATTACCAAATGAATTATTTGCATGTTCTTATATTGATGAAATTATCTATATTTTCTTTATTATCATATTGTTATTATAGGTATCCATTATTTGTTTGGAATAGATATTCATGGGCATTACATGCTAAGTTTATTAATATGATAGTCAGAAGTCTTGCTTGGTTAATGTGTTGAATTTCTTAGTTAATGATTTGGTATTTATTAGATAGAAAAAAGAACTCATATTTCAATATATATTATGTATATATGTATATATATGTATATATGTATATATATGTATATATATGTATATATGTATACTACACTATACATGTGAACCTAGGTAAGTGTGATTAGTTGTCTCATGTCATATGATTAAGACACTTGTCATAATCCTATGAAATCTTGCATCTCACCTTGGCTATATAACCAAGGGGTTCTCTCATTTGTAATCAATCATCTCATATCATTGACATTGAATACAGTTTATTCTTGTCATATTCTCTCTCTCTTTTGTGCTTTCCATTTGGTCCATAGATCTTGGCAACCATAACCAATTCTAACATAATGGATGAATTTCTTAGTTAATTATTCAACATGGCATCAAAATGCATGGAATATACTAATGATAGAAGGTCACTCTCTATATGTTGAAAATAAGGTACCTGAACCTACTGATGATGAGAAAAAGTTAAAATGGATGATCAAACATGCCAAAGCTCTTGGGTGTCTTCGTAGACTAGTTTCTCAAGATTTGTTGTTTCAGATTGAATCATGTAAAAATTCTCATGAAGCTTGGGAAAAATTGAAAACATTGTATGGTACAACAGATGAAGTAAGAGGCTATCAAATTGATAATGATTTGATGAATCTTGATCCTAAGAACTTTGACAACATCCAGGACTACATCACTAAGGTTAATGATCTAAAAGAGCAATGTAAAGCATGTGGAATTGATAAGAAGGACATCCAGTTGGTGTACAATACAATGAACAAACTTGGTCCTGATTATGCTTCTTTTGTTTCTAGCTTTCATACTCATAGATTGACTATGGGGTCTACATATACTACACCTTCATTTGCATCATTTTCTGAGATGTTGATACATGAGCAACAAAAGCTTATCTCAATGGGTATCATCAAGAGTTCTAAATCTCAGGCATTGTTGGTTAGTCAAGTGAAAGAATTAGAATTAGATAAGAAACATAAGAAAGCAAAGAATAATCAACATTCAAATCAAGTAAATCCACATTTAGATCAATCAAAGAAAAAATCTTCTTCAAAAGGAGAATCATCTAAGAAGGAGAGGCCTTTTTGTGCATATTACAAGAAGGATGGACATGAAGAACATTATTTTTATAAGAAGGATATTGATGAGTTGAAGAATCTTCTCATCTTCTCAAAATAATCACATTGATTTGCTCTTCTATATGAACCTTCTTCTCCTCTACTTCAAAAATAGTCTAAAAAGGACAAAGGTAAAACTTCAACATCATAATATAAAGGACAAGCTCTTTGTGCTCATTCAAGTCCAGGATCAAGGAGATGGCTTCTCGATTTAGGAGCATCTCATCATATGGCATCTTCATAGACTATCTTCTCTTCATTTCAACCTTGTTCTATGTCTCCTATCTTGATGGGAAACAATACATATATGAGTGTAACAGAGAAGGGATCTATTAGCATTGGGGAGAACAATTTTCGATGTATTGTGTGTCTTCACACAACGCTTCCATATATCATATTACACATGGTGGAGATGAGAGAACTCAGGAGTTCAATTCCATTCTAAGTATCATTTAGACTTGGAGACCTGCCAGACATACTAGGTGGTTGATCATTCATCCTGCTTCTGTATTCCTTTGCACAATTTGCTTCTAATGGTGACAATGTTCCTGTGACTGTTGATCACATACACCATGATTTAGAGGAGACATTTGGCTTTTTGAACTTGGGCATACTCACATCAGATCCAGTACTTGAGCCATGCACTTTATCTCCTCCATCTATTGTTGTACCTGAGGATACTTGTGATTCAACAGTTTTGACTCCTTGTGATTCAGTGCAATAGGATCCTGATTGTCTTCCAAATATGGCTACTTTGGATGACTTCCTCACAGGTATTTCAGACTTGTTTGTGGAGTCACATCTTGCAGATTTGGAGGACACCATCGATAGCATTCATCTTCTCTTTGATGAAGATGCACCTTCTTCAGTTGTTGTGAGGGAACTCCTTGACCCTCTTGTTCATTCTCTACATGATCATTCTTCACAGATTGGCGTGAGTGTGGATTCTTTTGGACAACACTTGGAGGAGGCTTCTTTGTCTTTAGAGGGGATATCTTTGTCTTTGGATCATGTTCTACATTCATCTCTACTTGATGTTGGATTTCCCTCTTCAGCAGTGTGGCCTAGAACGCCTAATTGGAGTGGTTTAGTCGCATCAACATGAGACATTTGATACGCTTCCACACATCATCACATTACTATCCATCTTCTTGATATCTTGCATACATCCTTGGTCTCTATTTCTTCCTTAAGGGGAGGAACGCTTGTCCGGATGAGATCGATCATTCAACATTCAATGTCGAAATTTCTACCATCACGGTGAGACTCCAACATTGAGGGGGCCACCTTGTCTCTCTTCTACTTCTCTCTTATGGGGGGGTCTTTTCCTCACATGGGGTTTTTACCTTCTCATTCTTCATTGAGAGCATTTCTTTTTTGTATTTCATCTCTCTTTTGAGGGGGAGCTTTCCCATGAGATTTTCTCCCTTTCCTTGCTTGTGAGAGATTGCATTGTTTCATAAATGGGTACCTAACATGGCCTAGTAGCTCCGGACCCATCTCTTTGCATCTTTGTGTCATCTTGCATAATAATTACACCCTCTAAGTTGCACTTATATGGGGTGTTGTAACAAAGTCTTGTACCTATTAGTTCATTCCTAGGGACTTTATTTTACATCTTAGCTAAGCTTCTTACTTAGGCTCTCATAGGAAGGAATCTTCTAGAAGATGTTAGTTGTCATTAGTTGTTATCTATCCTTGACAACTACTACATGTGAACCTAGGTAAGTGTGATTATTGTCTCATGTCATATGATGATAATTTGTCATAATCCTATGACATCTTGCATCTCACCTTGGCTATATAACCAAGGCATCTCTCATTTGTAATCAATTAGAATCTCATCATATCAATGACATTGAATACAGCCTATCTTGCCATATTCTCTCTCTTTTCTTTGTGCTTTCCATTTGGTCCATAGGATCTTGGGGAGTTTAAGTAACCAATTCTAACATAATAGATGAATTTCTTAGTTAATGATTTGATATTTATTAGATAGAAAAAAACTCAGATTTCAATATATATATATATGTGTGTGTGTGTGTGTGTATGTATGTATGTATGTATGTATATATAGATATATATGTATGTATGAATGTATATGAATATAAATTATGGTTAAATAGGAAAATTTATGAATTAGTTTATATATAATTTTTTTCCTCTACAATTAAATTGTTTTGCAAGATAAATCAACTGGGAAACTAATAAGGAAAAAAATGATTTACTTTTGATCTATGAATGGAAGGATTTGTTTAGAAGGATTGAATTTGACTATTTTTTTTTAATATTAATTTGTTTCACAATTTTCCAATTGATGATTTGTTAATGTGTTGTTTTCATGGTTATATTAGGATTTTTGTTCTTATTTTAAATTGTGGGTTTGATTTGTGAAATTAAGGTGTTTCTTAAGTCTTTGTTTAAGTGGAGGTTTTTTGTGCAAAATGGTTAAGGTGGGCTTCCAAAGGTTAAGGGGAATATCTTGTATGTTGGGTTTTATGATTGTTTTATTTTGGAAGTTGTTGGTAATGTTCTAGGTTATCTGCTTGTGCAATTGGAACCCTTAAGGGGTGCCTTTTATCTTGGTATGGATTCATGTGATCATGGTAAATGTGCAAGATGGTCAATTCCTCACACTTAGTTTGCATTTTTGTGATTTTGATATGTGTGCGAGAGGGTCAATGCCTTGCAACCATGTTCAAATTCATGTGATTGTGTTAAGTTGCAAGATGGTGCATACCTTGCTTGTTGTATAGGGTCTACTAGTTGCAAGTGGGGGGAGTGGCTCTCAATGGGGGCTGAAACCTAAAGTAGTGTTCAGGGTAACCAATTTGGGAGTTTCTTAATTTAGTGATAACCTAAGTAATGAATTAGGGGAGGTTGGGTAGATATCAGATTAAATAAGATAATTGGATATCTCATCCATGCCTATAGTGCTCGTTTAGGCTAAGGATGGGTTGATAAGGCTTGGTTGGTAAGATCAACTTCCTTGTCCTCATGAAAGGAATGTTGGTTCCACGTGTGTCACTCTATGGGGTCAACATCTAGTGAGAGACTGTTAGGGTAAGCATAGATGGGGGTTGATGTCTAGTGAGAGACTATCAGGGTAACCCATGCTAGGACCATGTGATGACACTCTTCCCTATTGCAGTCTAGCATTCCCTAGTTGTGTTTTCTGTTCTATTGTGTGAATGTCTTTGGAAGTGATGTTTGTGTTCATGTGATGTTAGTGTTATGGCAGTGTTATTTTGAAGCTTTGTGTAGTCTTTACTCTAGCCCTTTGTCTTCTTGACTATTTGTTTAGTAGTCAGACCTTAGGGTTCCACATGGTTGGGAGGTTTTTTATTCTTCCTCCATTGGGTTTCCCTTGCTATTGCTTATGTGTGTGGAGGTTGTTCCTTTTATATCATATTCTAGATCTTGTACTAGTTCCAAAACATAGTTTCTATGTATATCTATGAGACTTGCATATCAGTTGTATCATGCACTGTAATATTGATGTATACTTCTCAATTGTATTCTGAAAATTATTATTGTAAAAAATGTAATGATGTACTCTTAATGTATTGGAAGTTGTATATGTAGTTGTTAGTTCTATATATATGATCTTTAATGATTATTTATCTAGCGACATGTTATGAATATGCTTATTTTTGTTTGTTACTTAAATCATGATTAATGTCTAATTCTATTATTAGTTGTGTTAGTAATGCAGTCATGGAACCTTAGAGGACTTAGTTTAGTTTATATGTTATGCTAAGTTAGGAAAGTTCACTATTATTTCCTATTAAAATAAATGCTCTATTATTATAACTTAGATGTGTTGTCCTCTGGGGTTCCTTGGCAGGGCATTACATTTGGAAAATTAAGTATAAATTTTTATAAATACAAAGTTATTTTGATCAAATCAAGTCGAAGGAAAAATATAGAAAGAGGTGAACTTTATTAGAGTAAATATTATTGTCAAGAGCATTCAAGAGTATATTTTCTCATCATTTGTTGCAGCAGTCAAGATCTCAAGAATCATGTCAAAGTCTTTTGTAATCATGGATGTTTTTGGAGCTAACATTGTGATGTAGGTTTCAATATCTAATCCAAGAATTCAAGTCAAAGATTCAAAGAAAGATTCAAGAATTGAGATCCACATCCATTGGAGCCATTTCATGCAAGAAAGATTCAAAATTTCAATCCTTTAAAGGTTTAATTAAATTTTTTGGTGAGTTGCAACATTGCATTATTTCATTCATCATTCCTTCATGTTTCATTGTTTCATTTAAAGATTTAATTACCAAAATGGGGTTTGACCAAGGAAAACCCCCATTCAAAAGAAAATAACATTTTTCTCCTCTCTTTGTGTGTTGAAAATTTGTACGTTGAAGAAAATTTGAAGACCTCAAAAGTGTAAAATTGAAAGTTGCACTTGTTCACTTTGTTGTCATCTCATAGAAACTTAGTTCTCAGATCATTTCCGATTGCATGACTATGAAACCCTTTGAATATTGAAGTGCAGAAATAGGAGTAGAGGACCTAGATATCAATTTTGGAAAGGTGAACAAACACCCATTCTCAATTGGGTTAATGATTCCTATGACAACTATCAAAAATAGTGTTTTGTGAGAGGTACACAACATTTTCTATACCTACATTTACCTAAAGCTTTATTTTTTTTGTTAGTATTATGTTTAATCTATCAGATCCAATCTTTATGTGTCATGAATTAGTGCATTTGGTACTTTTAATCTTTCTCCCAAAACTCTTGTTCAATTATTTATGTCCAAATTTTATATCAATATGCTTTGTTCTAGAACATGACACTTTGTGACTATTTTTTAGATAAGTTTTAAGTGTCCTCCACTCATCTGATTTGCATGAAATAAATTGTCTATTATCTCTATGTTTAATCTACTCAGATCTGGCCTTATATTTCAATTTTGAGTTTATTTTCTATTTTATTTTCATCTCCCAAAAGTGTTGTTTATTCAACACACACACACACACGCAAAGGAAATTGCAATATTCCTCAAAGAATTCACTCACCTAAGGGTTGAAAGTGGATTTTTAATTGAGGCATCTCATTGCCTAAATGAAAAAGTAGAATAGGTAGGTCCATTCATTCCATTTTTCCCTTTCTATTTATAGTAAGTTTGGTGAAATTTTCGAAATTTAGTAGAAAACCCTGTGTTTGAACCCTACCCAATTTTTCTATGTTTCATTTTGGTCAACCTGAGTATTTGAACATTCTAATTTCTGATTTGGAGTATATTCATTCCCTAGATCTAGGATTTGCATTAATTCAATACATTTAGAGTTTCTAAATTTGGCATAAAGTTGCATTGCATTTTAGGTGTAAACTTGCATTTTGCATTCATTTTAAATCTAAAAATTTAACAAAAATTGCATAGTGTTAGATTAATTTTGGATAGTACTTTCATACTAGTGTATGTTCAACCATTTACATTAAAAAATTGAGTCAAAATTGCATTTCAAAAGTGTCATATGGTTCATCATTTTTCCTTCATTTCACTTGCATTTAGACATCAATTTTTTGAAAATTTTGTTATAGTAGTACCAGTCTAAGATCTAGAAGAGAAAACAGATAGAATCACTTAGAAATTGTATTCTTCATTTTAAAAAACCTTGTATAGGGACCCATTTTCCCAATGACGAATGAGTCCTTTAGGGCCTCTTAAAGCCAACTTTTATGAGCATTTTTGTGGATTTATGCACTTTTCAGATCCACTAGTAACCTAGTGTATCAGTCTAGAAATTTTCATGAATCTTTTTTTATGTATCTAGATAAAATCATCCATTTAGTGTAGCCATTTTGAATCATTCCTAATTATTTTAGTAGTGAAAGTCATAATATTTGTAGGATAAAATGTTTACATTCCTGAAACTTTTCATTTTTGGATACACAATGTTTACATTCTTGAAGCTTTGCAAAAGTTGGACAAAAGAAATTTTCACTTTTGGGTATGCACTTTTTACATTCTTGAAGCTTTGTATAAGTTGGATAAAAGTAATTTTCACTTTTGGATACACAATGTTTACATTCCTAAATCTTTGCATAAAAGCACTTTTCAATTTTTGATACATAATGCTTACATTTTTTAAGCATTATATAAGATGGCTAAATGTACTTTTCATTTTTGTACACACATTGTTAGTATCTTTCCTTTCCACAAAAAATGTTCAGCAACAAGCATGTTAGTCATTCCTTGAACATCTCACCCACTTATGAAAATGCTTTAGTGAAAGATAATGCAATATTGGATAACCATGACAGACAAATTAGGTCTTCTCCCAATATCTCCCCTATTTGAGAAGAAGAAATTTTGGTGTTAGAAGATCCAATTGATGAGAGTCATGAGAACCCTATTTGTTTCTCTTCCCCTACTAAGGAAATCATTATTGAACAAGAGGATGCCATCATTGATAATAAAGACAATCCAACCATTGATAACTCCCCTACTTGTGATGAAGTTATTTTAGAAGATCTAGTCATTGAATGTCATGAACATCTCTTTTTTTTCTCTCCTAAAAACACTCCCACTAGGGAAGATATCATGGTGCAAGAAAATGAAAATTTTGGCAATAGTAATGTGGCTTCATTAAATGAAGATAATGAGCATAAGGATAAGTATTTTTAGGTTATGAACATTAGATATCTAGGTTGATTTTTAGACCTCCTACAAGTATTTTAATTATTGAACCTCCTTAGCCATCTCCTAAGCCTCAACTTATCCTCTACCCACCCTCACACCAACAACGAAAAGTTCAAAATAAGCCTGTGCTTATCCTAAGACCACCTCAACATAATGGTTCACAACAACCAAGTTACAATATCATTCATCACACATATAATACAAGGCACAATAGGCACAAACTGTTCCTAGTTTGTTACCATTTCCTCAACCTATCTTTCCTAGTGCTCCTCATTTTAATTTACATAGTGGAAAGGAGAATGATCTTTTTGAACAACTTAATAATACTCCTACTAAGGTATCCTTATGGGATCTTATTCAAGCCTTACCTAGTTATCATAGTATGCTTCAAAATTCATTTCAAAAATTTGTAGTTCCCCCTACTACAAATTCGAATGATATAGCATCCCTAATTCAAGGAATGAATGTAGAAATTATTTTCAATCCAAGTGAGCTCCCTCCTTTGGAAGTGTAAAACAAAGTGAAGCTTTCATGATAATAGCTATTACTAATATAAAGGGGATAAAGAGAACCCTTGTTTAAAATGGCTTATCCCTTAACGTGTGTAGCATAAACCTTTTGGATAAGATTGGAGTAGACAAAGGCTAAATGCAACCTGAATCTTTATCTATTCATGCATTTGATAACATAGGAAAACAACCACTTGGTGTGATCACATTACCTATTGCAATTGGAAAGGCCACATTAAGAACTCCTATTCATGTCATGCTCGATAATATTTCATATAATATTCTTTTGGGAAGACCATGGATTCATGCAATGAATAGTGTGCCTTCTACTCTTCATCATATAATGAAGTATGTCTATAAAAAAGAAGTGTATACAATTAAGGATGACCCTAAAATAAAAATTTTACAAATTGAGAATGTGACATGCCCCTTGTTCTACATAGTAATTTCCTATTTTTTACCACAAGTTAATTTAATCTAAAGGCTAAACACATAGCAATATAAAAAAAATCTTTCTAATACAACATAAAATGCACACATGATAGCTCAACAAAATATATTTCTTATTCATTCAATGAATTGAGTATAATATTTCCTAAGAAATGATTTCATAATCCAAATACAAAATACACTTTCCATATTTCAAAGAAATAGATACGTGTTACATACATATCTTAACTGAGCTCCATTGGCACTAGAAATACAATTGATCCAAAAAATACCCTTTCAAATCTTAGCTTACTGACTAGGAGGAAAAGCATTACTAAAGTGATTTTCTACCATCCATGGAATAACTATGGTCCCACACACATCTGCCACATATGGTAACATGGCCCTACCCTTTGACGAAGATCCTTTGTCTAGAAACCACAAAATACAAGCCTAATCTATGCTAGTGTTGTGTCTTGCATACCATAGAATTTATCAAATGAAACATCTATGTTATATGTATATGAATCTTGGACTAGCATGAATGAGTAAGGTAACACAAAGAACTGATAGTGTAACCAATGGTGAATTACACCACTATGGCCAAAGTATTCATCACCCCTATTTTGGAATGGACGTCACATGATCATCCACCATTCTAACTCAATTTGTTAAGACCAATTATATTGTATGCATAGGAAATTACCTTCATAGGATAGTCTACAACCCCAATAACAACTTATTTATTCTATGTAATCTATGGCTCATCTACTAGGTTTAACATGCGTTCCATAACTTACCAATTTAAGTCTAGCTATAAGCTATAAAGACCCCACTCTATTGAGTACTTTCTACTATATGCATATATCTATGTAAAAAATAACTCTTTACTATGGAGTATGTACAATAACTTCAAATGATAGTTATTTCCAATTTTTAACTACAAATGACTATCTATTCTCAAATGCTCAAAAATAATATTCCCCTAAGCTTATTGTTTCCCAAACATCAATCAAGCAAGTATAATCAAATCAAAATAAACAAACATGAAGGAGTAAGATTCCTCATGCATGTAAGAATAAAGTTCCAATTGATCTAGCTTATTTCCAATCCTAGCCTCCACAAAACAACTTGCTACTTGGAAATAATCACTTCTACAATTTCCCAAACTCCCTCACAAATTATCATAATAAAAATCAAGCAATTCACTCTCAAAATATCTAAAAAAATTGAGGAAAGGCGGAGTATCTCTCAAAAAAATAATAGTAGAGTGCAAAATATGTGTCCCTTTGAGGTAAATAATGCCTCTATTTATACACAATATTCAGCTTCTAATGAGAGATACATTGTTTGAAACCCACACAAAACACAACAATAGATACCAACAAAGAAGATGTGAGACAAAAAATAACTCACTTTCAATTATTTTTAGAAAATGAATTTATAGATTAAGAAATTACAATGATATAGCCTCATGGGCTTGATTCATTACAACAAAATCAACTCTAAAATAGAATCTATTATTTGGAGCCACAATCTGCACTAATGGAGCCACCTTCTACAACCCCCAGTTAACCCTTTTATTTTACCCAACTGCCATAGAATGTTCTAGAAAGTGTAAGATTTCATTTTATTTTGGCACCAAAAGTCACACCATTTGATTTCTTGCGTAGTAAGATATTTTAATGAAATTCATTTTTTTAGTGGGGAAACTTCTCAGATCCATAACTTTTGATCCAAGTGTCTAATTTTCTATTATATTATATTGTTGGAAAGCTCTCACAAAGATACAAAATGATAAAACCATAAGAGATCATTTCATCCACTTTTCAATTTATTTTTGGGCTTCTAAGGTTTTCAAATTTGAATTTGAAGCTACATTGGAGAAATTTATCAAGACATAAACTTTAATATCTCCCAAACCATATAAGGTATTGAGATGATTCTTCCACCACTGGGAATATTTTTAAGTTCTATTCCTTTGGGAAAAATTTTAGGTCCATACGAGCCCATTTAGGATGAATTGCTTAAATTAGTAAGTGACCATTTTTTACCTTTTCTAACTTCTAACTGTCTTACACCCCTTAAGTTCCATCATGGGACACAAAACAACTAAAGAAAAGTAAGGAAAAACATTTTTTTAGGTGATACAAGATTTCCTTGCCCCACTAGATGCTCTTGCATTAGCTTCCAAAGGCTAGTAAAATGGAGGATTGATTGACACTTCTTAATTTGCATGGTTTGACTTAGCTTGTAAAAGAAAAGGTGGTAGACTTAAAACACATTACTCAACAAATTAACACAACAAATTGTTTCTCTAAAAGAGAGAAAGAATGCATCAAGGACATGCAAGGTAATAGGTTAAAGAAGTTGACTTATTCCATCCCAGCATTCTTATGAATTATTCTCCCATTTACTTAGGTTTAAATCACTATACAAAGCTTCTAAAATAGAATTCTATTGCAAAGAAAATATTCATAGTTTGGTGCCACATTTACCTTTTTTCCTAATTTTTTGTTTTGCTACATTTTGAAAAATTCAAAGCTTTTAAATAATTTGCAAAACATATTATAATATATGTTGACCAAGTCTCATATATGCTACACATCTTCAATTATATATGGTGTTCAATATGCAAAAAAATTAAATCATTATATATGTTACTAGCACTATATATATGTATGCTATATAGTTGCGCCATTTATTAATGAAATGTACAATATACTATGGTTACATAGTATGTACATGGTTTACAATAATATTAGTGCTTTATTTAAAAAATATTTATCAATCATTAAAATATATTAACCATATCAATAATATATATTTATATATATTCTATATTACATATATATAACTTAACATGTTATTATATATATGTGCCATAGAAAAATGGCTCCTTGTCATTTTCATGGCCTTTTAGGTCTTGTTTCAGGTGTTTGATCAATTTTTCTTTGATTTTATGTTGTAACATGGCTTGAACATGCATATTTAGGTACTTAAATTCAAATAATGACGTCTTGTGAAGGTGTTGTGAAGTGTTGTAACACATTTCTACACTCTTCTAGACTCTATTTATTACAATTCACCTAAAAACCACCTTTTCATCACTAATCAGGTCCTATTTTGAAGTGTTGTAAAGTCTTGTAATAAAATTTCATGCTTTTCTAGGCATAAGTTCACTATTTATCCCTTTCTCATGCTTTATTTGGTCCCTTTATGCCCTCATATGCTTATTTAAGTGTATTTTGAAATGTAAGCCCAACAAACAACATTAAATATGTCATAATTCTTGATGTCCATTTTCAAGTCCTAGGTGGGACACATTCAGTCCCCCTTGGCCCCAAGTTTAAAATTTTTAAAATTTCCTTTCGGGTTTTTATTCAAAATCACTTGATGTCAACCTGTGATGAGGTATGAACAGATAACTAAGGCACACGATTGCATAAATATGTGATTTTCACTTCATTTTACATCTCATACAATCTCTCATAATCTCCCCATCCATTCAAGCTATCTCAAGCATTCAAGCAGTCAAGCATCTTTCAACATCAATTCAACCATTATTCAAGAGCTTTGGAGCATCCATTGACATTACTTCAAACTTGTGTCATCAAGGATTTGGTAAGTTGATAGCATTTGCATGTTGTTAGTTTATCATTCTCTTTCCTTTCATTATTTCATTAAGGGTTTGATTTAAAAAGTGGAATTTGACCAAGGAAAACCCCTATTTGCTAACCCTAAACCATTTTCCACCTATTGCATGTGTTTGCATACTTTTATGTGTAGATTTAAAAAGATTTTTGGTGTTGAAGATTGGTCAGCAAGTCAACTAGGTTCTTCAAGTCAAATCAAGTCTATTTCAAGATTAGAGTAGGTTTTTTGTCCATTTCCCACATAATTGACTTCAACAACCCAACAATCAGAGATTTCTAGATGTGGTGTTGCAGAGTTGTCTCCTGATTTTTCAAAATTTTGGGAGAGGACTGATTCGCCACCTATGGTGAATGAGTCCCACCTATGGCGAATGAGTCCCACCTTGGGACTAAAAATCTGAATTTTGTCATATTTTACATCCTAACAGTCAGAAACCAGTTTTTGGTACTTTTTCACCAAGAGCAAGATTGATTCACCACCCTAGGCAAATGAGTCTCACTGTGAAATTTTAGTAATTTTAGACATCATCCACAACATCCTAGAATCATTAAATCTTTCCCAGGTGCACTGTGTTTCATCATATTCCTTTTTGTTATAGATTATTTCATCATTTAGTTCATTGTTTTCATATCACAATGTGTTTTTAAACATAGTTTAAATCTTAGTTTTGCATTCATAGTCATTCATTTAAATTACCCAATTGCATATATTTTATTTCATTTAGATTAGAAAACATCCTACATAATATAATTTGAATGAACCCTTAGAATTTTTTGCCCTATCTCTCTCCTTTTAGGTGAAAAACCCTAGAAGAGCTAGAAAAGTCATAGGAACCTATTACCCCAAATCTTGAACTTGAAATTTTCAAATTTTTAGTGCATTCCCCTTTGTTTGATTTAGCCTACCACATTCAAAAAATAATTATTTTTACAAACCTGTTAAAGCTGGTCCAAATTCTTTTAGGGGAGCTTGATCTTACATGTACTTTACTCCATTTGACCAGTTTTTGTTCCCAAGTGCTTCACTATCTGTGAAATTTTAAGCTCACATTTGCCTGGCTATAACTTGAAAACAAAGTCAAATTTTGGTCTTTGGGTTGACGGAGTTTAAAAGATTTTTGGGTTTTGCTCAGAAGAACCCAATCCTTTTGTTGTTTGAATTTCATGAAGAATAGAGTCATTGTGTGAAAGTTATGAAGTTATGTGTTTTAAAGGATACATGACTTTATTAAAATTCAATTATTCAGGTGTGAAATTTTTGACTTTATAAGTAGTGCCCCCCCCTTTTATATTATGGGATATTTAATTAAGTTTTTGAGTTCCAAATATCACCCAACTTTATTTGTAGTTGGGCCTTTTGCAAGTTATAAAACTCCAAGAGAGCCTGTCTTTCTTTGTAGTCAGGCCTTTTACAAGTTATAAAAATCCAAAGATACCTGACTTAAGGTTATAAAGTTGTGAAAATATCTGACTTCTTGACATCATGTCTTAGTGTCTAGAGGAAAAATGGGAGTGATATGGAGTTGTTGCGGACATGTATGCAGATGCAGAATCATGGTCTTGGTGTTTAAAATATGTAATAGGGGATGGTTTAAGATGTTTGCAAGATATTTTAACGGATCTGTCAATGCAATTTGTGGGTGTAAAGCTAACTTCCACTACCTTTATTAGCATTCTCTCATGGCTGTGCTTATTTTAGCGTGATGATTGCAGCTTGTACACAAAATTTTGAACCTTATTCAAGGCATGCGTTATCATGTAATGCAATAATTGCAGGTTATGCACAAAATGAGTTTGTTGAAAAGGCTTTATAAACTTCTAGATAGTCCACGACCTGCACCAACATTCTACAAGCTTGTACCAAACTAAGAGCTTTCCGGATATTACAATGCAAGATAAAATATTTCAACATCTAACTCTTCTATTCAATAGTGATTTTGGAATTGTTCACAATGTACTTCTTGATGCATTATAGAGAATTAATGCACGAATGGTACTACAATAGCTAAGCATCTAACCATGGTTCTAGCACAAGGTGATGAAAACTATAAAAGTTCATAGCCAGTCAATAACTATCACCAAGAGCTCATACTCATGCTGCACAAATGAGAGACAACCAATTTGAGGATCAGTTCTTGATATTGAGTGCCATTGCTGAAGTGATGACGAAGAAGTATGAGGATGTAAATGTCTATAAAAAGTGATGCAAGGAGGGTTCAAGAAGTTTTTCCATGCAGTGCGTGCATCCATATTCGTTTAGCAACTGGCATGTGCTTCGTTCTATTTTGGACTTCTGCTACAAGTAAATCAATGATCTAGAGCCATCTATTGTTTGGTTGGAATATTTCTTGATACAGTTTATTACCTTGGAGAAAGAAAAGAATAATATTGTGAGAGAAGCTGAGGAAATTGTTAAATCTTTGATGGAAATGATTCAGTGAATAGAGGAAGTTGTGACCAATACAAATGTGTGATGAATTGTGGCTGACCATTTTGACTATATAAAAAGAGTCGCACATGGTATTAGGATGCAAATCATGCATAATGTTTATGTAGATGGTGGACTTAACTACAAAAATAGCAAGAAGAAGAGATTAAATTGTTGAAGCAGAAGCTATGCATTTTGAATCCCAAATGTCAGTGGAAAGAATTGTAAAGTTTATAAAAAAGGGTGGTCCTTGAAAATACTGATCAATTAGATGGCATGCGTTGTTTTGTCTTGCTAAAAGATTCTAGTTCAAATGGAACTTATCTTAACTAGGAAAAATTGAATAAAGTATTCTCTTGAAATAAAAATTCAACATGGAAATATTATATCTTTGATTAATCCACAAGAGCATGAAAATTTCTTTGCTTTTGTATTTCAAGAAGTCAGTCAAGAGATATCATCTCATCTTCGAAACTCAATTCCAAGTACACCAATGAAAAGAAAAGCCTCTCTTGCAGATCTGAGCTTTACCAACAAGGATTTAGTGTATATTGAATTTTGATTCTTTATATGTAGATGTATTTCGAGATATATCGTTGGTGATGGAAAGCCTAATTTTGGTTATATATGGTGGCTTGTTCCTTAAGAGGATCCAATGGCAAGACTACACCTATATCTCATAAAAGCCACTTGTCTACCATGAAAGTACTGAATAGAATCAAGATTCATCATTGGTTGATACCAAGGGAAATGATAAGGATTTTGTATCTCATGTGATAGAACTATGGGAAAGACTTGAACTTCCTATGTAACCGTCCCTTACTTGGTGCTTATGGTGAAAGAGAGGAAACTTAATTTAGGAAAGTATATTGCAGATGAGAAGCCACTGAAGATTGACCCTAGTCTTGCAAAGAGTTTGAAGCAGCTCTTGTTCTAAAAAGAAAACTCCACATTGGATATTTGGACTCATGGGTTCTAAAACATTATGTAATGCCTGTGAGATACAAGTCTAGGAGAATTCTTCTAGAATACAAACCTGTTGCAAGGTTGTCCTCAACAAGATTTTCTATGCATTCTTATTCACGTAAAGAAGATTGTGAGATAATGGGAGAGAAGGAAATGGCACACTTTTTGATGATTATTAGGATCAAATGGTAAGAAAAATCATTGCACTTTGTTTCTTTGGTAACTGGTGGAATAATTGAGGCTTTCTTTTTGCATGTGATTAATAATTTGGAAAGTTAGCCAAGATAAGAAAATCAAAAGGCTTCAAAGAAGGGAAAATTAGAATGTAATAAGGGAATTAATGTCTCTTCATATTTCACAACATGAATAAGTGGTGGAAATGAAATCTCATTGTGTCAACCTACATCTTCAAAGGAATTGAAGAGTCTTCATAAAAAGGAAGGAAAATATACTTTCAAGAAGCAGTTATGACAAACAAAGGGGAGAGCATTTAAAACTCATGAAAAACTATTAAACAGGGGATCTTTTTCTTCTATTCTAGGAATAGGGGAAGGGGCAGTTTTGTTTTCTCTTTAAACATAGTTTGTTGTAGCAGAAGTTTGAGTCAGTGAACTCTTATTTTGATATTGGAGAATAAAGGGGATATTTTCAATTTTTGCATTCGTTCATGTTCTCTTTAATTGCAAATGAACTTTGTGTCATTGTAGTTGTTCTTTAGTGTTTGTTCTGTTATATTGAACTATATATGTGTTATTTTTGAAGTTTGAATTAAAAATAATTCATTTGTTGAAGGGTAATTTTTTGTTTATTCTTTTCTTTTTTCTCATCTGTGGGTGTTGAGTGAATGGACTTTGTGTCATTTTTCTGCATTCATTTTAATTCCAAGTTTAATCTTTCACATCTACTCTCATGGTTATGGGTAGGTGTTAGTTTCCTTTTCTACTTTCATGTTAAAAGCATACCTTGACTTTTCATTCATTGCACATCTTAAGAGGGAGATGTACCTCTGAAATTTAGAGGAAAGTTGTCAATCCAATGACAACTTCTCTAATTGTTAGTGTTGTTTGTTCTTCATTATGGGAATTTTGAGTCTTTTCTTAAATTCATTTTTGAAGGAAAAATCTATTTACTAACAAATTTTTGGCAACTAGGGAGGAAAGATTGGTGCTTTGTTTCAAATTTTAATGGTGCCTTCCTAGAAATCAAGGTTGGAGACTCTGTTTTATTTGAAGATCTTAAAAAATGGTTCAATACCAGACACACCAAAGAAATCAACTCAAACCTAGAAGACAGCCTATGCTAACAATTGAAGAGATATTGGTTGAAAATGATGAAATACTTCATTTGTTGTGGAGCAATCTCAAAGTAAGCATAGTTGAAGCTAAAAAGAAGGGACTACATCCATCCCATGATCATCGATCTTCCTTGTTGTCCAAAGATTTGGATTGCAAATATTACATTCTTAAATATCTTGAACACAAGATTCATCAGACAAGGGTGGAAAGGTTAGAAATACTTAAGGAAGAACTAGAGAATAAAGAGCAAGTTTCTTTTAATTTTTCTATTCTTGGTGAATGAGATTGCATACAAAGGAGTGAGATTGAACAATTATCCGCTTCTTTCGAAGACAATGAAAAAGTACTATAAGAAGAACCCAAGGTCATTCTCATTCCAAATTGGTGCCTAGAAAGATCAAATGATGACTTTTTATATGGTATCTTGGACAAAGATGGTCACATCACTCAAGTGAGTGCAGTCACTTGTGCCTCTAGTGATATGAAAGAAGGTATGAGTAATACTATATTTTCTCCTAAATCATAAACCTTTATCATTGATATTGATGAAAAAGACCAAGTCATGGAAAGTATTTCTTCTGAGGCTGAGAGAGGGTTTCTAAATCAAGGTTTAGACATGGAAGTTTTTATCTTTGATAATGTTGATTTAGCAATTGATAAAATAGATGAAGGAGAGCCTAATGAGAGAATAGATAAATTGCATTCCAAAACTCCTTATCTTCTCAATGATGATTTTTCTTGTGCAAGAAATGAAGTTCTTTTTATCAAATTTGATCCCATGCATGTAGAATGTGATATTCAAAAATCACAACCAACAACCACATTTTTAGGGATTGATTTATCATGCAATCTGCAGAAAGAATGTTTTATTTTTTATGAAGATAATGAAGTTTTAATTGATACAAAGCTGGAATGTGAAATTGCTAAAGTTCCCACATTGAATCATGAACAAACATGGCTACAAGAAGTGGTTAGAAATGATCTTTTATTTGAATCTTTTCATTTTGAGAATGTAGATACCAAAAATTTTAAATAGGAGTTGGAAGGTGATATTGTTAGTAGTCATGATAATTCAGATGAAAGTGATCAAATGAATGTTTATATCTCAAATTGGTGTCTTGATGAAAATAATGATGGGTTTCTATGTGGAGAAGAGGTCATGATGTCCAATTCACAAATTGTAGTTGAAAATGATTTAGTGAATCATGAAATTGTTAAATCATATTCTACAGAGAAAGAGGAGATTATTTCAGTTGAGAGTAATTTTCAGCCACATAGAAGTTTTGTTTACAATGCTGATTTCCAATTTGATTTACTTCCATTCTTGCATGAGGGTATGTGCAGGATCATCATGCAAAAAACAGGCCCTTAAGTGGCAAAAAATTCAGAAAAATCAGTGTTAGGCAACTTGACGTAAATATTTGAATAAGTTATCTATATTATTTCAAAAATATGTAAGAATAATTTTTTTAGAAAATTGAATGTAGTTTCTAAAATACTAGGTTTATTTAAAAATAAATAAAATCTATTTGGTGAAAATTTGAAATTTCAATGCAATAGTACTTAAATTTCAGGGAAAAAATAAGAAGTAGGTGTCTGTCTGACCACCCAAACCATAATAAAATGATAATATTTTTTTGTAATATTTTATGTATAAGTAGAGGACTCATGTCGGATGTGATGCATATTTTTTTGTAATTTTTTTCCAAGTAAATAATTAATTATGAATTTTTTATTACAACTTTTAGAAAATATAAGAACTTCGTCTGTCGACCACCTTAACTTGGTCAAAACTTCATGAAATTTATTTTTTATTTTTTAATCCTATACTATGTGAAGCATAGAATGTGACGTTTGGATTCAAAAATATGATACCGTTGAAAGTTATAGATGTTTTTCAATCAGCCTATGATCAGGACTTTAGTCGTAATTCTAATAGAAAATGAATAATAATTATTTATTAAATTCAAATTAAATCATAATTTATATTTTTGGAAATCTGAGAATCTCCTCTAAAAACCTTTTTCATTTCATTAATTTTGGGTGAAAAAAATTCGTTAGCCACATACCCCCATAATATTGCCACTTTTTGGTGCACCATGATCCTGCACATACCCATGAAACACATATAATTGATAATCATGCTCTTAATAGTTTGGGTAGTCATGATTATTCTCAGGCATGGGATGTTAACCTATATTCTGCAGAGAATAATAATATTTAGGAACATGCTGAGGCAGTCATTTCCACATATAGTAACAAAAATGAAGGTTTTTTACCTCATGGCTTGTGTGTGGGTTGCCCATTATGAGGGTTGATTTCTCCTTGCTTGCTAAATCAAGTACATTCTAGTACTACACTTGATGATATGAAAATAGATGCTAGTAATTTCCTAATGGCCAATGTTGATGTGAGTCATCTAGTTGCAAAAGTGTACAGTGAGGAATGGCTTGTTGAGCATAAGATTTTACCTAGAGAATTTTTGCATTGTGTTGTTCATATTCCTCTAATTATGGTGGTCACTAGCTGGCAGTTGATTCTGTGCATGCTCCTTATTCATCCGACATTATTCTGCACGGGCATCTATTTTTCCCAGCTAATTAATGGATTTGCATGATCAATTCAGAGTTATCTAAGGTAGGGTCTTCATGACCATGTACATATTCTAGGTTCTTTTGGTGTGCCTGTAGTGTAGTTGTTTCCTTTGCTTATGTTTTCTTGTTTTTGGTTTGCTCTAGCTCCTTCATTTCCTGTGCTATCTGACTCCGTCACAATGGACTTGGCCTGGTCTTCATCTGAGATTCTCGAGTTCTCTACTCTCTGTGGTAGACAACAATCCCTAACTAGAGGCAATGTTACACCAAACCTTGAAACTAAAAAAAAATTCAAATTTTTAGTGCATTCCCCTTTGTCTACTTTAGCCTACCACATTCCAAAAATAATTATTTTTACAAACCTATTAAAGCTGGTCAAAATTCTTTGAGGGGATCTTGATCTTAGATTTACTCTACTCCATTTGACTAGTTTTCGTGCCCAAGTGCTTCACTATCTATGAAATTTTGAGCTTCACATTTTCATCTCTATAACTTGAAAAACAAGGTCAAATTTTGGTCTTTGGGTTATGGAGTTTAAAATATTTCTGGGTTTTGCTCAGAAGAACCCAATCCTTTTGCTACTTGAATTTTGTGAAGAATAGAGTCACTATGTGAAAGTTATGAACTTATGTGTTTTAAAGGATAAATGACTTTATTAAAAGTCAATTATTCGGGTGTGAAATTTTTGGACTTTATAAGAAGTGGGCCCCCCCTTTTTATATTATGGGATATTTAATTAACTTTTTGAGTTCTAAGTATCACCCGACTTTCTTTGTAGTCGGGCCTTTTACAAGTTATAAAACTTCAAGAGAGCTTGAATTTCTTTGTATTCGGGCCTTTTACAAGTTATAAAACTCCAAAGATGCTTGACTTAAGGTTATAAAGTTGTGAGAATATCCAACTTCTCAACATCATGTCTCAGTCTTTGGAGGAAAAATGGGAGTGATATGGAGTTGTCGCAGACATGTTTGCAAATGTGGAATCATGGTCTTAGTTCCTAAACTGTGTGATAGGTGATGGTTTAGGATTTTTGCAAGAAATTATAATGGATCTGTCAATGCAACTGGTAGGTGTAAAGATAATTTCCACTACCTTTATTGGAATTCTCTCATGCCTGTGCTTGTTTTAGCACGATGATTGTAACTTGTATACAAAATTTTGAAACTTATTCAAGGAATGTGTTATCATGTAATGTAATAATTGTAGGTTATCAACAAAATGAGTTTGTTGAAAAGGATTTATAAACTTCTAGATAGTCCATGACCTATGCAAACATTCTCCAAGCTTATACCAAATTGAGAGCTTTCAAGATATTACAATGCAGGATAAAATATTTCAACATTTAACTCTTCTATTTAGTAGTGATTTTGGAATTTTTCACAATGCACGAATGGTACTACAGTAGCTAAGCATCTAGCGATGGTTCTAGCACAAGGTGATGACAACTATAAAGGTTCATAGCCGGTCAAGAACTATCACTAGGAGCTCATACTCATGCCAGAAAAATTAGAGACAACCAATTTTAGGATCATTTCTCGATACTGAGTGCCATTGTTGAAGCAACAATAGAGAAGTATGAGGATGTAAACATCTATAAAAAGTGATGCAACGAGGGTTCAAGAAGTTTTTCCATGCATTGCATGCATCCATATTCATTAAGCAACTGGCATGTGCTTCCTTCTATTTTGGACTTTTGCTACAAGCAAATCATTGATCTAGAGCCATATATTGTTTGGTTTGAATATTTCTTGATATAGTTTATTACCTTGGAGCAAGCAAAGAATAATATTGCCAAAGAAAGTAAGGAAATTGTTAAATCTCTTATGGAAATGATTTAGTGAACAAAGAAAGTTGTGACCAATACAAATGTGCGATGAATTATGGTTGACCGTTTTGATTATATAAAAAGAGTTGCGCATGGTATTGGGATGAAAATCATGAATAATGTTTATGTAGATGGTGGACTTAACTACACACAAAGCAAGAAGAATAGATTAAATTGTTGAAGCAGAAGCTATGCATTTTGAATCCCAAAATTTTAATTGAAGGAATTATAAAGTTTATAAAAAAAGGTGGTCCTTGAAAATAATGATCAATCAAATGGCATGTGTTGTTTTGTCTTGCTAAAAGATTCCAGTTCAAATGGAACTTATCTTAATTGGGAAAAACTTAATAAAGGATTCTCTTGAAACACAAATTTGACATGGAAATATTATATCTTTGATTAATCCACAAGAGCATAAAAATTCCTTTGTTTTTGTATTTCAAGAAATTAGGAAAGAGTTATCATCTCATCTTCGAAACTCAATGCCAAATACACCAGTGAAAAGAAAATCCTTTATTGCAAGTCTATGCTTTACCAACAAGGAGTTATTCTATATTGAATCTTGATTCTTTATACATAGATTTATTTGGAGATGATATCGTTGGTGATGGAAAGCCTAATTTTTGTGATATATGGTGTCTTGTTCCTAAAGAGGATCCAATGGTGAATACTACACTTATATCTCATAAAAGCCACTTGTCTACCATGAAACTACTGAACAAAATCAAGATTCATCATTGGTTGATGCCAAGGGAAATGATAAGGATTTTTTTATCTCCTATGATAGAACTATGGGAAAGACTTGAAATTGCTATGGAGCCTACCCTTACTTGGTGCTTATAGTGAAAGAGAGAAAGCTTAATTCGGGAAAGTATATTGTAGATGAGAAGCCATTGAAGGTTGACCCAAGTCTTGCAAAACATTTGAAGAAGCTCTTGTTCTAAAAAGAAAACTCCATAGTGGAGAGTTGGACTCATGGGCTCCAAAACATTATGTAATGCCTTTGAGATACAATTCTACGGGACTTCTTCCAAAATATAGACATACTGAAAGGTTGTCCTTGAAAAGATTTTCTATGCATTCTTATTCAGATAAAGTAGATTGTTAGATAATGGGAGAGAAGGATATGGCACACTTTTTGATGATTATTAGGATCAAACAGTAAGAAAAATCATCAAACTTTGTTTCTTTACTAACTGGTGGAATAATTGAGGCTTTTTTTTTGCATGTGATTAATAGTTTGGAAAGTTGGCCAAGAGAAGAAAACGAAAAGGCTTCAAAGAAGGAAAAATCTTAATGTAATAAGGGAATTAATGTCTCTTCATATTTCACGACATGAGTAAGTGGTGGAAATGAAATCTCATTGTGTCAACCTACATCTTCAAAGGAATTGAAGAGTCTTCATAAAAAAAGGAATGAAAATATACTTTCAAGAAGCAGTTACGAAGTAGTTACGACAAATGAAGGGGAGAGCCTTTAAAACTCATGAAAAACTATTGAATAGGAGATCTTTTTCTGCTATTCTGGGAATAGGGGAAGGGGTAGTTTTGTTTTCTCTTTAAACACAGTTTGTTGTAGTAGAATTTTGAGTCAGTGAACTCTTATTTTGATATTGGAGAATAAAGGGGCTATTTTCAATATGTGCATTCTTTCATGTTCTCTTTAATTGCAAATGAACTTTGTGTCATTGTAGTTGTTCTTCAGTGTTTGTTCTGTTATATTGAACTATGTATGCATTATTTTTGAAGTTTTGAATTCAAAATAATTCATCTATTGAAGGGGAATTTTTTGTTCATTATTTTCTTTGTTTCTCATCTATGGGTGTTGGGTGAATGGACTTTGTGTCATTTTTTTGCATTCACCTTAATTATAAGTTTAATCTTTCACATCTACTTTCATGGTTATGGTTAAGTGTTAGTTTCCTTTTCTACTTTCAGGTTAAAAGCATACCTTGAGTTTTCATTCATTGCACATCTTAAGAGGGAGTTGTACCTCTAAAATTCAGAGGAAAGTTGTCAATCCAATGACAACTTCTCCAACTATTAGTGTTGTTTGTTCTTCGTTCTGGGAATTTTGCGTCTTTTCTTACATTCATTTTTGAACGAAATTTTTTTTTACTAGCATAACCCAAAAATCAATAATTCATTTTGGTGAACCTTACTTTTGAACACTTTTCATTTCTTATTTCATTTACATATTGCATCCTAGTAAACATTTGCATTAACATTCAATTAGGATATTTTTTTGTTCTTGTAGTCTAGGACTTTTTATATTGTATTAGTGAAAGCTTTGTTTAGATTTCATTTTTGCATTGCATATCATTGAAAAACCTGAAACTCTGCATTATGTATCCTTAATTTCATTTTGTAGAGCATTAAAATCACATTCAACTTTCTGAGAAACACACAAAAACATCATACTGGGACTCATTCACCACCCTGGGTGAATCAGTCCCTCTGCACTTTTTAAAAAACATTTCTAGCATTTTCCTAGATTATAGATTTATGTTCTGGCATTCTATTTTATTTTCTAGAATCTTTGTTTTTTAATCATTTATTACATCTTAGTTTATTTGCATCATGGAATATTTTTTCAATAAGGTTTGGAATTCATTAAAATCATTTGTAGACATTTCCAATTGTGCCTTTGGTTGTGACCCTAATGACCTTGAACTCCCACATGCTCATTCAACTCCTCATGATTGTCCTCCTCATAAAGTAGACATCATTGGAGAAGATGATGATAGTATGAACAAGTTCTACAATGACTTCCTTGATAACCTAGAAGCAAATGCAACCTTTTATCCATCCATGAAGTCACAAGATCTTCCTACTGTTGCACCTCTTGACCACTTTTCCTATTTACATCCTAAAATCAATGAAGGACCTAAGGTTCCTCCCTCAAGTGGACCTAGTTCCTCAAAACAACCACACTCAAAACCCTTTTATGATCACAAAGTCATAAACACTCCTATAAACCTTGATGAAACATATGGTAAGGACTTTACTGTCTTAAGTAAAAAAGGTTGTGACACAAAACATGAACATGACATTCATCAACTTCTTGAATAGAGACCAACAGAAGAAAACACAATAGTACTAGGATATCAAGATCCTTCTCATTTTGATAGACATCATTTTCAACCTAGGTAGCTTCAGGATGATGGTATAGTGATCTTTGATGCTCCTCCTAACTTAAACATTCTCCTTCCACATGAACAACCATTACCCCATCTTAATGATAAGGATGCTAGGACCCCCATGGGTCCTCCTCCTCCTTGTATTCATGAACAAGGAGAATCTAGCAAACAAAAAAGACCTTACAAACTAAAGAAAATAAAGTTTCCTACACATCCTCCACCCAAATGTGAAAGGAGAATTCAATTACTTTGAAAAAAAGGTCTTATACATTTACCACCTATGAATAGGTTGGTTATCCATCCTAAAGATTCTAAAATACCATTTTTCAAATATCATCATATTCGTGGACATTGAACAAAAGAATGTCAGACATTGAAGGACATATTGGATAAGTATCACTTCACTAATATTGATTGTTTCCCCATTATACCTTAAAATAACCAAATCCCTTCATCATGCCATAGTTGTAGAATTCCCTATTCTCAGTATTGCATGATCCTTTCCCATCACCCAGATCAGCTCATTCTTTCCTTTACACTTTGTGGAGGGCAAGATGTTGTTAGCCTTGTCCTTGTAATGCACTTGCCTTTGTCTCTTAACTATGTTATTCCTTTTCCACTTATCTATTTAAGATTGTGAAACCAATAACTTAGTTAATGGTTGACTTACATTTGCATTACTTGGTCCTTTTTCTTTTTTCATTTTCATGTGTGTATCATGTTTCCCCCATACTATGCATTTGATGTTCCCTCTCTTCGTACACTTTTTTCTATTTGTACCTCTATTCTTCTATATGTCGTGCATTATATTTCTCTCTTTTTTTTTGTGTTCTCCTTTTGGGGATGACACAAAGTGTAGAGATGCCCTATGTCTCTTCCATGTTGACCCAAAAGTTCTTTATCTTTTTCTCTTTTTATTTGTGTTTTCCTTTTGGGGATGATGCAAGGCATTGAGACCAAAATCTCTCCATGTTGACCCAAAATATTTTTCTTTAATTTCACCTTTTCGTTTTCTTTCTTTTTGCTTGTGTTTTACTTTTGGGGATGATGCAAAGCATCGAGATTGCAATGTCTCTTCCATGTTGAACCAAAACAAACATTCTTTTTCTTTTGTATTCGCTCTCTTTGCATCATTCTTCCAGTTCTATGTGCTTTGGGGAATGATGACAGTTTCAATCTCTTTCATAAAAACATTGCAACAATGAACATACTAACCCCAAATCCATATATCCCTTATGTGTTTGGTGTGCTCTTTTCTGGGGGGCAACTCCCTTTCTTTTTTTTTCATTTTCATTGACTTTACATAGCCTAACTTTGAAACATATGACTTGGCATAGAGCTTTTCAGATTGGCTCTCATGTCTTTTTTTCCTTTTGTATTTTCTTCCCTTTTCTACTTTAAAGTAATTTATCACAGAACAATGTGTAGCAATTCCTATAAAGTGGGGGGCATACATTACCATAATTCATTTTTCATTCTTGGTTCCTAGTGCATCCTTGTCGATCATATGATGTGTTCGTCACTTTGTGGATGACATTGGGTGTGATGTCCTTCATAAGTGTGATCTATCTTAGCATATTACATTCCTCTTGGTGGCTTGATATGATTCACTGTATCCCATAAGTTGTGAATATTCTATTCTTTGATTGGTACTCTCTTGGAAACATTAGACACAATGTTCCCTAAGTGAGTAACCTTGCATGAATTGAACAAGACTTCTTTGAACATCTTTTACACTTTTACATTGCATTTTTCCCACCTTGCATAACACAACTTGCATGTGTTTGGTACCTTCTTTTTGTTCATGACATTTTCCTTGTGGTTCCTTATCAAAGTTATCAATAGGTATAACTTTAATATGGTTGAATGGGAAGACCACCTAGTGGCATGACTTTTCCCCATAGCCACCTTTATGTTTTTGAGTGCATACCAAATAGCGTATGTATCTTACCCTTTGGGATTTCTCACCCTATGGACAATTAGAAGCTTCGTGGCCCCAGATTGAGTACATTTGCGCCTTCTCACTCGGTGGAATGCTATGATTTATGTCACCCTAGAGTGAGTATGCATTCTTCCTTTCAAACAATCAACTAGATCTAATACACAACTAGTTGGATTGATGATCGAAGCTTCATTCAAGTTTCTCCTTTCAACACTTGTGTGTTCCTTTGTTCTTATGCTTATTTTTCCATGTGATCTTCATCCCGGGGGCTTGATCATCCCTCTTTATCGTTGTATTCCATCTTGTTAATGTAAGTGTATTTGAACCCTCTTCTCAATGATCATGGCTACTTTAGTGTGATTTTCAAGAAAGTTCATCCTCTCACTAAAGTGGGGGCTAAATGTGTCATAGAAAAATGTCCGCTTGTCATTTTCATGGCCTTTTAGGTCTTGTTTCATGGTGTTTGATCTATTTTGCTCCAATTTTATGTTGTATCATGGCTTGAACATGCATATTTAGGTACTAAAATTCAAATAATGAATTCTTGTGAAGGTGTTGTAACACATTTCTACACTCTTTTAGACTCTATTTATTATGATTCACTTAAAAACCACCTTTTCATCACTAATCAAGTCCTATTTTGAAGTTTTGTAGAGTTTTGTAATAATATTTCACACTTTTCTAGGCATAAGTTAACTATTTATCCCTTTCTCATGCTTTATTTGGTCCCTTTATGCCCTCATATGCTAAGTAATTAAGTGTATCTTTTAATGTAATCTCGACAAAAAACATTAAATATGACATAATTCTTGATATCCATTTTTAGGTCCTAGGTGGGACCCATTCGCCATGGGTGGCGAATGAGTCCCCCTTGGCCCCAAATTCAAAAAATTTAAAATTTCCTTTTGGATTTTTATTCAAAATCACTTAATGTCAATCTGTGATGAGGTATGAATGGGTAACTAAGGAACAAGATTGTATAAATATGTGATTTTCACCTCATTTTACATATCCTACAATCTCTCATAATCTCCCCATCCATTTAAGCAATCTCAAGCATTCAAGCATCTTTCAACATCAATTCAACCATTATTCAAGCACTTTGGAGCATCCATTGACATTACTTTAAACGTGCATCATCAAGTGTTTGGTAAGTTGATAGAATTTACATTTTGTTAGTTTATCATTCTCTTTCCTTTCATTTTTTCATTAAGGGTTTGATTACCAAAGTGGGGTTTGACTAAGGAAAACCCTTATTTGCTAACCCTCAACTATTTTTCCCCTATTACATGTGTGTTTGCAGAATTTCATGTGTAGATTTAACATGATTTTTGGTCTTGAATATTGGTCAACAAGTCAACTAGGTGCTTCAATTCAAATCAGGTCTATTTCAAGCTTGGAGTAGGCTTTTTGTCCATTTCCTACATAATTGACTTTGACAACCTGACAATCAGAGATTTTTAGATCTAGTGTTGTAGAGTTGTCTCCTGATTTTTTAGAATTTTGGGAGAGGACTGATTCACCACCAGTGGTGTAGGAGTCCCACCTTAGAATGGAAAATTTTGATTTTTTTAATATTCTAGATCCTAACAGTCAAAAACTAGTTTTTGACACTTTTTCACCAAGAGCAGGACTGATTCGCCACCCTGGGTGAATGAGTCTCACTGTGAAATTTCAGTTTTTTTAGACAAGATCCACAACATCCTAGAATCATCAAATCTTTCCCAGGTGCACTCTATTTCATCTTATTTCCTTTTTTTCTGCATTATTTCATCATTTAGTTCATTTTTTTGCATATCACATGTTTTCAAACATAGTTTAAATCTTAGTTTTGCATTCATAATCATTCATTTAAATCACTCAATTTCATTTAGATTATAAAATATCCTACATAACATAATTTGAATGAACCCTTATCATGTTTGGCCCTATCTCTCTCCTTTTAGGTGAAAAATCCTAGAAGAGCTAGAGAAGTCATAGGAACCTAGAAATCTATGGTTCAATATATATCAAATCATATGATTATCAATTTATTTTATCCAACATATCTATTAACTTATATCCATTTAATATTCAAACTAATATCACACATGTATATATATCTCTCTATACATATATACATATATATATATATATATATATATATATATATATATATATATTAATGTACTTCTTTGGATGTTTCCATTACATCAATATATACATGTATATATATAATATATATACATACATATATATACATGTCACCTTATATATTTGATTTTCCCATGCATATGGGTAACTCACCCATAGGCATGTGTAGATACATCTATCTACATATGCTTATGTACATGATTACTCATGTGCATGAGTTCATCGTGGACATGCATATATGAATGTATGTATACATCATATTTATATGTATCATCTATTGTACTCTTAAATAAGTACCCAAAAACACAAAGAGACTCAAACACTTTTTGGCCAAACTGGACACTGAAATTATTATTTTTAACTAAATCTTCACATTTGGGCACCTATAGCGGCTAAACTGTGAGGAATTTGAAGATGGTGAAAACTAGAGTCTCATCAAATTTTGTTTGTAGATTCTAAAAATATTTTTTTCAAAATTTTTGGAATAAAATTGCACTTCTTTTTCCTTCTCCCACGAAAAATTGATTTTTTTCAGAAAACAACATTTTTAAAAAGTGACGCACACTGTATAATGCATAACTTTTTTCCATGAAGGATAAAATTCTAATTATTTCAAATTTAGATTTGTAACTCTGATATCTAGTGCTTCCACTTGGTTAGATAGTTTTATTGAATATTTTTTCCTTAATCAAGTTTCAAAGTCAAACAAATTACAATTTAGGCGACCGTATAACCGTAACTTTTTTGTATGTCAAAATTTAATTTAATTTTTGTTGTTGGATCAAGGACTTCATTATCTAGTGCACTCATATTTTTCAATTTTTTTTTTGATAATCTTCTATTTTTCCACATGTGAAGAACAAAGAAATTCATTTTCGATGAAAAACCTATGTTTAATAAAACTTAAAAAACAAATACATAACAAAACCAAAACATATTTAAATTATATTCATTAGATAGCTTGTTTGAGGAATACCATAATCATTTCAAATAAATTTTAAATGAATTCATTTGATCCCCCAAAAGCTAAATCAAAAGTGATTTTTATCAGCATTTTGATAGGTGTAAAGGAGACGCATTTATAGGTATGGTTTAAAACTAGTGAGGTTCTATCCAAGGGGGTTTGATCTAAGGTGATTTGATCAAACCCTCTTCAATTGGAATCCTTAAAATGGAACTTTTTAAGGCTTAAATCATTATATTTTCTAAAAATATGTGATTTCAGCTAAAATCCGTTCCTCTCAGGAATTGTAAACCACTATTGTGACAGCGTGATGACTTCACAAACAAACAAGACCTTTCCTAAACAACCAATTCAAGGTATCATACCTTTACTTGAAACTATTGAATTGAATATTCTATCATTGAGTGTGTGAAAGCTTAGTTTAGACTCTAGATTAAGGGTTTCCAAATCAAAATCCTTCTCATAAGTGATACTTCCCCTCACTTCCCGAGGCATGAACCTCCACCTGCAACCAACTTGTCACGTTTTCAAAGGTGGTCAATTTATCACAAAGAAATCACTTGCAATATATATTCGATAGTCAAAATAAGAAACATATATAACATAAAATATTTATTCATTATATTTATAATGATTCATATAAACAAAGTACATTCACATTTATTTCCACCAAAGTTACAAACACACACACATATGCAAGTATTTCATCTAGCTAGGTAAAAGTAACTAGGTAAATATACTATGAGGTGTAGCATATCCCCCCCTTATGAATGATCATCCTCGATAATATTATGTATCAAAAAAATTAAAAACAACACAATATTCTTTCAAGAACTCTCAAAAACATGTAAAAGATGTGGAAACTTTTGATCAATTTCAACATAGTATTCCCAAGTTGCAAAATCTTCTGAGTACTGGTCCCACTAGACTTTGCATTACAAAACCTCTCCATTACATAAGCAAATATTATGTGTTCCAAGCACCTTAATTGGTTTGATTGTTACTACTCCAGGGTCTTGTGCCTATAAATCATTCCAACCAATTACATGGTTATCACCTCATATGTACCTCCTTAGATATGAGACATGAAAAACATTATGCATTCAGGCAAGAGCTAGTGGCAATGCTATTTAGTAAGCATAAGGGTTTACTTCTTCTAGGACCTGAAATGGACCTACATATCACAGAGCTAGTTTGGACAAATTGACAAACTTGATGGAACTCTTTTGAGGTTTTACTCTGAAAAACACATTTTCCCCTACCTCTAATGGTCTAGGTACTCTTTTAGAATCTTCATAGCTTTTATGCCTATCATTGGCTTCATCTATCCTTTTCCTAATAATTCCATATTTTCCTTCCATTTTTGACAATATTTTTGATCCAATACTTATCCTATCCTCAAGCTTAACCCATCTTATAGGAATTCTACAATTTTTTCCAGATAATGCTTCAAAAAAAGCCATCTTAATCACATCATGATATGAATTGTTATAAGAAAATTCAACTAAAGGTAAGTAATATTCCCACTTGTATTTCTAATCTATGCAATACATTCTCAGTAGATCTTCTAATACTTGATTCACCCTTTTATTTTTACCATCCATCTCTGGGTGATATGTAAAAATTATATTCAATTGAGTCCCATGTGAGGAAAATAAGGTTTTCCAAAACCTAGATGTCACACGAGCATCTCTATTTGAAATAATATTTTGAGGAATCCTATGTAATCTAAATATCTCTTGCATGAATTTCCTTGCTATGATAGGAGCTCCATCGATCAAATTTCCAGGGATAAAATGCACTACTTTGGTAAGTTTTTCTACTACCACCAAAATTGCATTAGGTTTATTCCTCAAGATACGAAGACCCTGCACAAATTCCATACTAATGACTTTCCACTTCCTCTCAAGAACCTCATGCGGATACAAAAGACTTGCTAGGTGATGATGTTCAACTTTCACCCTTTGGCACTCTAAGCATCTTTCTACAAATCTAGCAACATCTGCTTTCATCGTTTTCCAAAAATATAAAGGCTCCACTTCATCCAACATCTTAGTCACACCTAGATGTCCAGAATATGGTGCTTCATGTACCTCTTTCTATACTAGATTTCTCAACTATTCAAAATTAGGAACATTCATTCTTACTTTAAACCTTTGCAATCATCTAGGTTCAAAAAGAAATCCTTTGTATCTTGCATCTTTTAGATTGTCCATAAGTGTTTGCTTAACTTTCTCATAGTACTTGTCACCCTTGGATTTCTACAATACTTGACTCTTGAAGTCAGTTTGAATGGAAACCAATGAGGTGATATGCCTTCTACAACTTAGAGCATCTACAACCTGATTTTATTTTCCCTTGTTGTAATTGATATTGAAGTCATAATCAGATATCAACTCCAACCATCTACATGTTGTCAATTCAAATTAGGTTGAGTGAAAAAATACTTAATACCATGGTGATCATTCTTTAGTTCAAATGTCTTTCTAAGAAAATAATGTCTCCACATTTTCAATGCATGAACTATTGCTGCTAACTGTAAATCATGTGATGAATAATTTTTCTCATAAGGTTTCAACTTTCTTGATTCATATGTAATGACTTTCCCTTCTTTCATCAATACTCCACCTATTTTTCTCCTAATGCATATGTCATGATACTAAAGTCACCCTCTGGATCTGGAACTTTCAATATTGGAGTCGTAGTCAACTTCTCCCTAAGTAGATCAAATGTCACTTAACCACTCAAAATTATTTCCTTTCCTTTGCAATGAAGTAATAGGAAATGCTATCTTGGAAAAAATTGCAACAAACTTCTAATTGGAACCACCCAAACCTAGGAAACTTCTAACCTCAAGTACATTTTTATATACTAGCCATTCTAATATTGCTTTAATTTTCATTGGATCTACTAAAATTCCCTCAGCAAAAATTATGTGACCCAAATACTGCACCTTCTAAAATAATGTACACATGGAGAGTTTTCCATACAATTTATTTTATCTTAATCATTGGAGAACTATCTCTAAATTTTTGCAATGTTCCTCTTCATCCTTGGAATAAATTAGGATATCATCCAAGAATACTAAATCAAAGCTATCCAAACAATACCTAAGAAGAATGTTCATTAGGTTCATAAATGCCATAGGTGCATTAAAGTAAGTAAAAAATGTAAGACTATAATTTCATAATGCCTGTATCTCCTTCTAAATGTAGTTTTGACTATGTCTTCATCTTTGATTCTCAGTTGATGGTGACCTGATCGCAATTATCAACCTTTCAAAACATAACTGCTCCCCACATTTTATCAAATAGATCATCAATCCTTGGTAATGGATATTTATTCTTTATCATAGCTTTCATAAGAATCTAATAATAAATAAACAAGCGTAGTGTTCCATCCTTCTTCATGAACATCATCGGTGCTCCCTAAGGTGAGAGACTAGGTCTTTCAATCGCTTAGATAATAATTCCTCCAACTATGCTTTAAGTTCCATCAATTCCATAGTAGTCATTCTATAGGAACCTTGGAATTAGATTTAGTTCCTAGTACAATGTCAATAGAGAAATTGAATACCCTCCTGGGAGGTAATCCAAGTAGCTCATATAGAAATACATCCACAAATTTTCGTAAAATGGCATACTTGTCTATATTTGTTTCCTTAGATTCTATCATTTCTCCATCTTCAATTTCTAGAGAATCTTGTGGTACACAATCCATGACATTATATTGAGGAGTGACTTCCTTTAGTTCTATTTTTACTACATATAGCTGGCAACCTTTCTTTTTCACCCTAAGCATTCACATGGCAGAAATCTGCCGCAACTTAATCTCTCTTAGTTTTCCTTGCAATGTCACCTAATTTCCTACATCATAAAGACACTCTACTACCTTGGAATGAAAATCCACTTTTTCTTTATGTTTTCATATCCAATTCATTCTAAAAATGACATCATAAGATCCTAGGCTGCTACATACAAGTTCACTTTAGTTGAGAAACTAGGAAGTTCTACCCTAGCTTCAAACAAGCATTGTTTCACCATTGCTCTTGTCTAGTTCACATACTCCACAACCCAAGACTTTTCTATAAACTAAAATGTTCTAGATATTTTATTAACTACTCTATGTGAAACAAAATTTTTAGTTGCTCCAGTATTAATAAGTATAGATATAGGCATACCAAACAAAACACTTGGAGTTTCCATTAGCATGACTTGATATTCAGCTTGTCCATTATTAATGGATGCATGGATCTTTTGCTAGAATGCAGTTCATTGTAGAGGAATATATTATCCATTTTCATGAGTTCTAGAAGACTTCTTGGGATATTAAGTAGCATAATGATCCCCTACACAAGTAAAGCATCCTTCTATAGGGCTCTTCCTTTTTGCAGACTTGTCAAATTGATTGGCATTCCCTCCAATATTGTTGAAATCATTGTTGTTGTTTCCACAACAATCTCTTCTTGGTTCATTCCAGTTGTTACAAGATCTCTTATTTTCTTTCCTTGGAGTTTCTTGTGCTCCAACAAACTTTATTGGCATCTGATTTACTTGAGATCCACCAAACTTCTTTCAATTTCTATTTTCTCGATAGGTTGAAATGACTTTGAGCTTCTTCTCTTCCTTGAATACCTTTTCATATACTAGATCCATAGATTTTGGACCGTGTACATTCAATTCACCACCACTTGAACTATTATTAAACCCCATTATGAACTTTATAATATGAAAATGTTCATCCTTCTGGTACATTGGCATGCACTTTGGAAGATGAGTGAACTTCTCCCAATAATCATTCACTAACAATTCACCTTGCTTTAAATTTTGAAAGTTAGTTAAATTTTGGTCATTAATGAGTTGTGTAGCCATCTTTTCCAACAAAATCATTCCAAGTTAAGGTTAGAGAACTAAGACCAAGTTTTATCTTTTGTTCATCCACCAATTGGAATCTTTTCCCCTAACTAAAACACACCCCAAATGGCTTTGGTAACCTCAGAATAATTCCAAATCTCAAAATATTTTTCCATTTCAATTAACCAAGCCATAGCCTCATCTCCGTTGGTGCTTCCCTCAAATTTTAGTGGGGTAACTTCTCTCATATCCCCTAAAAACTTAGCTGCCACACATTTTCTTTTGCTATTTGTAGATTTGGACAAAGATCCTTCTTCCCTATGTTGATTTGACTAATAATGATCATGAGATTTTTCTCCCTCGTCCTCATTAGGTATTTCTTCTTCTTCACCTAATGTAACTTCCTAATCTTCTTTCCTTTTAACTTCTTTCTCAATATTTTCTAACCTTACCCTAGTTTCATCCATGATGGTCAATATATGATCCAACTTAGTTTTAGTATTATCTAGACCTTGTCCAACTTCCTAACTTCCTCCCAGATTATTCCTTGTTCTCACCATCTTTCAAGAAAGTATTAAACCTAAAGGTTCATATATATTAGATATTATCATGGTTTACTTAATATATTAACAAATTTCGAAGGAGAAAACATTCACATACAAGAAATTCTATTTTTCTCACAAGTTTTGATAAAAAAAAAAAATTGATTTATTCATATAGATTTCAATTTCCTTTACATTGAATGACTATTCAACTAATCAAGAGAAGAGTATCCATCAGATTCACTCTCATATAAATAGCTTAATGAGGTATACCCATTAAAATTTTATTCATCTCTAATATGTTCCACTACCTCAAAGTGAGCACAAATTGATAGCTTAGATGTGTTCCACATCTTGTTGGACAATCTAGGCTCGATCTTCTTGGTCTTTGATATTGTATGATTGTGTATCATTTTTATTGCTACATGAATAAGTTCCTTGAATGCCTACTTTAGTGTGAGTTTGACATGGGGTCATACTCCCACTAAAGTGGGGGAAAAATGTAGTGTTAGAAAAAGTATCCCTTTTCAAAACATAATTCAGGAATAATTAATAATAGAATGAGTTTAATGATGCCTTAATTTAGTGTTGTAATGTTCTTTCCTTATTAAAATTAAGTTTACAACCATTTCAAATAAAATGGACTTAATTGTGCCTTGTTTATGGTGTTCTAAGGTGTACCTTTACACTTTCAAACTAATATAGGGCTTTATTAATTAATTGAGGTCAATATTCCTTAATTGGCCACTTTAATTCAAATCCAAGAATAATTAAATGCAAATTCCAATGGATAAAATTTAAAATTCATAAAGTCCATTACACAACAATTAATTTTGGAAGATGTGTGTCCTAGGTAAGTGACCTAGGACCCATTTTCCATAGGGCGAATGGGTCCTCACTTAGTCATACAACCCTATTTTTATAATATATTTAATAGTTTTTGATATGTGTCCTTGGTAAGTGGCCTAGGAACCATTCACCCTATGGTGAACGGGTCCTCACTTAGGACTAGGACCCCTTGTGTGGATACGTTTTTGGCAGTATTTTAATGATTTAAAATTGATAATTCAATTTCGACTTGTGATATTTGAATTTTGGGAATCAATGATAAGATATGAATAAATAAGAGGTCATTACATTATGTTTCACCTAGAAATTTTTTATGAACACCTAGAGCATTCAAGTGAGCATTAGCAAGAGCATTTCTAAGGAATTCAAGGGTAGATTTGTAGAAGATTATTGCAGCAATCAAGATTCCATTTTCATGTCAAAGATTTATTGCATCATGCATGTTGTTTGCGCTAATAAGGTGATGTAGTCTACAAGATCTATCAAAGCTATCAAAGGTATTATTTCAAGGAAAGTTTCAAGATCAAGATACACATCCATGGAGGCCACTTCATGCTAGATTGCAGATTTTTTATCTAAGGTTTCAAGTAAGGTTTCATTGCTTCACCCTTCATGTTTCATTGTTTCACCATAAGGTTTAATTACCAATATGATGTTTGACCAAGGAAAACCATTATTCCCTAACAAAAAACATTTATCTCTCTTTGATGTGTGATTATAGGTTTTAGCTTGAAGAACATTTCAAGAGAAAAATTGAAGAAAGTTACAAAGTTTTCAAATCATGAAAACTGATCTATAGGTTTTATTTCCAGCTTTCTAAAAGTTAACAAATAGAATTTGGGAGTGCAAACCTAGCAAAAGAAAGCCCAGGAAGAATTTTTTGAGAGCTTTATCCAAGACCCACTCACCATAGGGTGAATGAGTCCTCAGTGAGGTTTGAAAAAGAATCTTTGGTAATAGGTACACAACATTTTACCCTTTCAAGAACTACATTTTGATAGCTGGTTTTGTTAGCTTTTAGATATGTCCATTATAACATGTATATTTTGAATGAAATTAGAGAAATGGGTGTATCACATGTTTCATTTTGGTGAACCTCATTTTCAATATTTCATTATGGTGAACTCAATCTTTTGAACCCAAGTTTGATCATTGCATTATCTGATTTTGGAGTCCTCTTTCATCCTATATTTAGATCTTGCATTCATTTGCATCTCTTTGCATTGAATTAGGTCTCATTTAGAGTTTCTAGTTTTCATTCAACTTTGCATTGCATCTAGGGCTTTTAGGATTGCATTGTTTTCATTCTTTAAATTTGAAAAATACAAAATATCAGTCATATTGCATATATTTGCATAGCATTACATCAAATCAACTTGCATTTGAAAATTGAAAGAAAATTGTATATCAAATTAAGTGTTCTAGGTTATCATTTTGTCACATTTTGAACTTGAATTTCTCATTGAATTTATAGAAAATTGAAACCGAATCTTGTTGTGACAAATGAGAATATGAAAACTATTGAAAATCACTCAAAATTTTGTAAAAAATTGTTTCAAAACCCTAACCTAGAACCCACTCACCTTAGGGTGAATGAGTCCCTAATCAGGGTCATGTTTTGGTTTTCTGGGCATTAAAACATTCATTTCTTCATTCTTGTTTGTTTTTTTTAGATTTTTGTTCTATTTGCAGAATTTTTGTTTCATCAATTTGATCATATCTAGCTTAATTTGGTAAATTTAGTGCATTGTATGATTTCAAATTTAGATTTACAAGACTTCATTTTGAGGTTTCTACATAGTGTAATAAAAAAAATTACCTTGTTTAAAATCTGAAAATTGGATTTACACATTGCATTATAGGTCATTGTATTGCATCATACCCTACTTTCCATTTTGGGTTGGCATTGAGTTTGTGAAAATTGTACGAGCTTTACAACTTGGTGTCCTATTAGAAATATTTTTGTAAGATATATTTTGAGACTCATGTTATCTTCCAATACACCATTTGCCATGGATCTTTGGTTTTCTAACTCTCTTTCTAATAGTGTTCATAATAAAACCTTATGGATCATAGCATGCATATTGTTGCAAGTATGAGTAAGTTTGGTGGTGTTGTCATTGATGTCAACATGGTATAGGATGTTGTAGGTTGCACATGTATAGTTGAGATGTTGTGAGTACATGGAGCTATCTTTATGGTGTTCCAGGTATGCTCATATGATGAGTTACCAAGTACTTTTGAGAAAATTAATAAATCAAGAAGTCAAAGTTGTGTATGTTCAGAATGTGTTCCGGTTTGTAATTTGCATTTCTTCTATGTTGATCCTATGCTTGTGTGGATCTGAAGGGTTTTCTTGAGCATTTTTTGGTTATATCTCTTCATTTTTAGCTTCTAGTTTGTTGAAGAGTGAAAGTTGTGTTCACCGATGTGTGAACTAGTCTACCAGAGTTTTTTGTTTATGGACTAGGAGAAATATTTTAGCTCTGTAATCCTCCGCTGGTTTGCTTCAGGTCTTGTACATCTAGAATATGTCTTGTAATGGAGTTCTTTGTGTTCTAGCAAAAATTTTGTGCTATGGTTCTTCGAAAGATGAGTTTCAGTGTTGCTTTGTGTGTTTGTTCAGTCCAAATGGACTAATGGAAGTTGTTTTGTGTATGAAAGGTTGCTGCACTTGTTGTGGATGCATCTAAAGGAATCCCAGATGTGTTCTCATGCATGGTGAAGCATGTTATTTCATCCGCATGTTATCTTCTTGTTGGGAAGCATATACTTCAAATTTCATTTGTTTTTTCATTAGGTTTGGCCGACTTGGTGTTTACAATTCATACAAAGGATTAAGAATTAATTAAGGAAATGTGTGATTGATCTGAGACATTGTTTTGGGTCTTGGTTAAGTATTGGTTTGGTCCACTCCCATTCCTTTCCATCACGAGAATGTTGATTTTCTGAGCTAATTTGAATTTATGAAATGAAGCGTGTGTAGTTGACCTTAGAGAAAGTTTCTAAGGTTGAAGAGGGTATAAATACAATTAGATATGTTGTGAATGAATCAATCAAGTATTCCACGAATTTGAGAAGCAAAGTGAGTGGAAGTGAATTGAAGCAACAGTACTTTAATGTGTTAGATTCTTGAAAGCAGTGAGTTGATGGTGTCTAGAATTCTTCTGATCAAGGCTAAAAATGTGTGTAATCTATTGTGGTTGATCTTTTTGTTATCTTTTGTATCTATCTAGGTAGTGAGCCTCCTTGTTGGATAGTGAGTCCTTGTTGTAGGTAGTGAGCCAAGTTGTATCTAGGCAGTGATCCCTTGGCAATGAGACTCTTGTATTCATTCTTTTCTATTACTTTATATTGTGAGTTAATCCTCATTGTGGTTTTTCCCTCATTGAGTTTTCCACATAAACCTGGTATTTCTTTTGTTGATATTGCTTTATGTTGTTTTCATTTCATGTTCATACTTAATAAAAAAATTAAGTGGATAAGAAATTTTTAAGTGTTTAAAATCTGAGTTTGGTGACAACTGATTCACCCCCGCTCTAAGTTGTCCTGTGCCTTTCAACAATTGGTATCAGACCATTGGTTCCTCCAGAGTGATCTTAACTTCTTGAGGTAGATTTGATGGTGCACAAATTGGAAATCCCTATGTTAGATGGATTTGACTACAGTGACTGGAAAGTGCAGATGAGAGGTTACATAATCTCTCTTGGTTACAAGACTTGGAAGGTTTTTGAAATGAAATATGTTACACTAGCAAGTGGTCCTACTTCTGCAAATGAGGTTTTTTCCTATGAGGAAAATGAGAAAGCAAGGTATGCTATCTATAGTGCTTTATCTAAGACTAAGCAAACAACATTTTTTTCTTTGGGAACTACTTATGAAGTGTGGAAGAATTTGGAATATATTTATGAAGGAAATAATAGTGTGAAATTTTCAAAGAAGCTGACAGCTAAGCATAGATATGAGAACTTGAAAATGGAAGAAGGCACATTCTTTACCTAGAGATATTGCAAGCTATTTTCAAAGGGTTGGTATTATAAAGAATGATGTGAAAATTAAAGGGTGTACTCTGAAAAATGAAGATGTGATGGATTAGATCTTGATGACCCTTCTAGAGAGTTACAATGATAAGGTTTCAGCTATTGAAGAAGTGTATGATCCTAAGTAGTTTACTAAAGAACAACTATTTGTAACCTTGACCGCATTTGATATGAGAAAGTCTGGAAAAGAAAAGGAGAAGCATAATCATCATTTAAAGCAACAAAGACTGAATATGATCTAGATAGTGATGGTTCAGATGAGTTGGAAGAAAATTTTACAAGGAATTTGAAGAAAGGTACATGTACAAACATATGTTTCTCTTTAAATGTTTCAATTGTGGTAATATTTGTCATTATGCTTCAAGATGTCCAAATAGAGTTGTACATAAGAAGTAAAAAGACAATAATAAAGACATAAAGGATAAGAAGTTCAAGAAGTTGTATTATGTTAGAGAAGAAGCTAGAATATCTGATGATGAATCTGATTTTGAGGTGATGATAGTGAGTGCTTATTTCTATCCTTGGAAAATAAATCTGTGTCTACTAACTCTGGAAGATGTGCAAGGGAAAGTGGTCTGGACAATAAGAAGGATGAAATGGAAGGTACTCTGGTTACTACCTTTCATGCTAGATAGGATGAAGACTATTGGGTGATTGATAGTGGTTGTCCAAATCACATGATCAAAGATAAAAGTAAGTTCACTAAACTTGAAAATTATGATGGTGGATTAGTCATGTTTGGTGATGATTTTGGAGAAAAAATTGTTGGGAAAGGAACAATTAGTTTTAATTGAATACACAACATTCATGATGTCTATTATGTTAATGGCTTAAGGAATAATGTGTTGGAAAAATGTCTAGCAAAGGTTTCAATCTTATGTTTTAGGATAATACCTATGAGATTAGAAAAGGGTCTAGAACTATGGTTGCTAGAGGAAGGAGAACATATAGAAACATATACTAGTTTAAGGTTGTTGATGGTCAGTGCCTTGTATCTCAAGTTAATGAAAGTTGGCTATGGCAATAGAGGATGGGACATGAAAATTTTTATAATATGGTCAGGATTAATTCAAGAGAGGTTGTTGGAGATCTTCCTAAAATTGCAAAGCCAACTAATACTGTTTGCAGAATTTGTCAGTTGGGGAAACAAACAAGATGTTGTTTTAAAGGAAAAGAGCAATTAGCTACTACAATGTTGGAATAAATTCATACAAACCTTTTTGGTCCTACAAGAATATGAATTATAAATGGTGACTAGTATTTCATGCTCCTTATTGATGATTATTATAGAATGGCATGGGTTTCTTTTCTTACGGAGAAAGCTTAGGCTCTGGATATGTTTAAAGTGTTCAAGGAAAGGGTAGAGAATGAAGTGAACCTGAGAATCAAGTGTTTAAGATCAGCTAGAGGTGGAGAATTCACTTTTAGTGATTTTAATGAATTTTGTGAAGAGAATGGCATAAAGAGACATTTTTATGCTCCTAGAGCTCCTCAGTAGAATGGAGTTGTTGGGAGAAAGAACTAGACTGTACAGGAGGCTGCAAGAACCATGATGAAAGAAACAAATGTACCTCATGTATATTGGAGAGAGGCAATACACACTACTATTTATGTTCTTAATAGAGTTCAAATTAGAGGTAACAACACTAAGACTCCTTATGAGCTATGGACTCATAAGATTCCTTCTGTGAAGCACTTTAAGGTGTTTGGAAGTAGATGTTGCATTAAAAGAGATGATGATAATATTGGAAAGTTTGATGCAAGGTGTGATGAAGTTATTTTCCTTGGATACTCAACTAGAAGCAAAGCATATAGATGCTTCAATAAATATTGAGAAATATTTTTGAGAGTGTTAATGTGAAGGTAGATGAAGATATGCACATACTTGTTGAGATAAGTGAAGTTGAACCAAATGATCCTATCTACGAACTAGTACCTGAAGAGAATTAGGAAGAAGAAGAAGAAGCTCCTAAATTTGTTCCTAAGACTCCTAAGTATGTACTAAAGAATCATTCGGAAGAACAGATAACTGGAGATAAGAGTGAAGGTGTGAAGACAAGAAGTAAAGTGATAGCAGTTGAGGTAAATTTTTGTTTACTTTCTAAGATAGAACCTAATTACTTTCTAAGATAGAACCTAAGACTGTGTGTGAAGCCTACAAAGATGAGAGTTGGGTTAGAGCTATGGAAGAAGAGTTGCAGCAAATAGAGAAGAATTAGACATGAGAACTGGTTCCTAGACTTATGAACAAAAATTTAATTGGTTCAAAGTGGGTGTTCATGAATAAGTTGAATGAGAATGGTGAATTTGTGAGAAATGTATGTGCATGATCATGATGGGCCAAAAAGTGGCAATATGATGGGTATGTGGCTGACAACTATTTTTTACCCAAAATTGATGAAAAGAAAAGGGTTTTTAAAGGAGATTCTCAACTTTCCACTGATATAAATTATGCTTTATTTTTAATTTAATAAGTAATTATTATTCACTTTCTATTCAAATTACGAATAAAGTCTTGATTGATAGGCTGATTTAAAAACATCTATAACTTTCAAATGGTATCACATTTTTTGAATCCAAAGCATGCGTCATATTCTATACTTCACATAATATAGGATTAAAAAATAAAAAATGAATTTCATGAAGTTTTGACCAAGTTAAGGTGGTCAGACATACAAGTTTTTATATTTTTTAAAAAGTTTTAATAAAAAAATCATAATTAATTATTTACTTGGAAAAAAATTACAAAAAAATGTGCATCACATTAGGGCATGAGTCCTCTACTTATATCTAAAATCTCATAAAAATATATTATAATTTTATTGTGGTTAGGGTGGTTAGACAAACAACTACTTATTTTTTCCCTAAAATTTAAGTAGCATTGCATTGAAATTTCACCAAATATATTTTGAGTTTTTTTAAACAAACCTAGTATTTTAGAAACTACATTCAATTTTCTACAAATTCTAGATTTTTACATATTTTTGAAATAATTTAGATAACTTATTCAAATTTTTACATCAAGTTGCCTAACTCTGATTTTTCTGAATTTTTTTCCACTTAAGGGCCTATTTTTTCCATGATGATCCTACACATACCCAGAAACAAAGCAAGACTTGAATGCAAGGGTTATTCACGGGTTGAAAGAATTTAATTTGAGGAGACATTTGCACTAGTGGCAAGAATGGAAGATATTTAGATGTTTTTTGCATTTTCTTCCCAAAAGGATTTTAAGGTATATTAGATCGATGTCAACTTTGCATTCTTGAATGGAGAATTGGAAGAAGAGGTGTATATCAAACAACAGGAGGGATTTCAATTATCAGATAAATTAGATATGGTTTGTAAGTTGAAAGGAATTGTATGGACTGAAACAAGCTCCTAGAGCATGGCATGTAGGATTGGACAGATATTTGACACAACAAAAGTTTAATACGGGCTCCATAGATAGTAATCATTATTTCAAGGTGGAAGGAAACAAAATTTTGATAGTGGTAGTATATGTTGATTATCATCCTTGGAGGAAATGGAGGTATGTGTAAGAGATTTGTAGACGAGATGCAAAAAGAGTTTGAAATGCCCATGATTGGTGAGTTGAATTTCTTTCTTGGTCTTCAAGTGAATCAAATTGATAAGGTGATATTCATTTCACAATTGAAGTATGTAAAAGAGTTGTTGAAGAAGTTTGGAATGGATGACTCCAAACTATTTAGTACTACTATGGGGACCAGATGTAAGATGAGTAAAGATGATGAATTTGCTAAAGCTGATCAGAGCAAGTATAGATCTATGATTGGTGGATTGTTACAATATCTTACTGCTACTAGACCGGATATCATGCATGCAGTATGTTTAGTTGTCGAATTCCAAGTATAACTAGAAGAAGCACATGTTATAGCCATGAAGAGGATATTCAAATATCTTCAAGGTACTCTGGATTAAGGCTTATGGTATCCTAAGGATACTGACTTTACCTTGAGTGCTTTCACTTATGTAGATTGGGTTGGTTGTGCAGATGAATGGAAGAGTATAAGTGGTGGTGCTTTCTTTCTTGGAGGAAGATTGGTTTCATGGTTAAGTAAGAAACAAGATTTGGTTTCTTTATCCATTGCAGAAGTAGAGTATATTGCTGCAACATCTTGTTGCACAAAGGTTTTGTGGATGAAGCAAACATTAAAGGACATAGGAGTGATATGTGATGAGCCTATACCTATCTTTTGTGATAATACAAGTGCTATAAACATTTCAAAGAATATAGTAATGCATTCAATAAAAAACATATATCTATCAAATATCATTTCTTGGGAGAAAAATTATTGGGGAATGAAGTTAGGATGGAGTACGTGTCTACAAAGGATTAGATTGCAGATATATATATATATTTGTTAGACTGCAGGAATCAGGTAGCACGACCCCCTATAAACTGCAGTGCGCCTGGTAAACTTTTTAACGTGACCGGCGGTGCTGGCGTGACATGCCCTCCGGTACCATGGGGGTGGAGGAGACTAGACCTCGTGACCAACCTCCTGCAACAGGAAAGATTTAGCCAACCGAGCTAGGGCCCCAACCCCCAGATTGCAGATATATTTACTAAGCCTCTTTTGAAGGATATTTTTGAGTATCTCAAGGAAAATTTGGTGGTCATTGGCCCTCCTTCAAACTATGTGAACATGGAGGTGCATCAGTCCAATGAATCTATGAATTATTCATTTATCTAGACTGATGAATGGGTCTACTCCACAGGGGGAGTAGAAGGTTTCATTATTATAGTATGATTTGTATAGGTGCACTCCTAAGGAAAAGTGATCAAAGCTTTTTGGTCTTTTCCATTTATTTCAAAGGGGGAGTGAGAGTCATGTGAAAAACAATAAAAGAGGAAGAGAAGGTCTTTTCCAAGAATATTGAGAGTGCATGAATGTTGTGCAGGCTCTCTAATCTAAAAATAAAGGAGAGTGCAGGAATGAAATGGATTTTGTCTTTTATGATTTTTCACATCATATGTTGCCATCAATGACAAAGGGGAAGATTTTTGCAAGTATGAGTAAGTTTGGTGGTGTTGTCATTAATGTTATCATTGATGTCAACACAGTATAGGATGTTGCAGGTTGTGCATGTATAGTTGAGATTTTGTGACTACATGGAGCAATCTTTATGGTGTTGCAGGTATGTTGATATAATGAGTTGCCAAGTGCTTTTGAGAAAATTAATAAATAGAGAAGTCAGAGTTGTTTGTGTTTAGAACATGGTCTGGTTTGTGCTCCACATTTATTCTTTGTTGATCTTATGTTGGTCTGGTTTGTGCTCCACATTTATTCTTTGTTGATCTTAAGGGTTGTTTTTTGATTATTTTTTGGTGTTATCTCTTGATTTATAGCTTCTATTTTGTTGAAGAGTGAAAGTTTTGTTCACCGATGTGTGAGTTGGTCTGGTAGAGTTGTTTTTTTGTGGACTAGGAGAAATGTTTCTTCTCGGCAGTTCTCTGCTAGTTTGCTTCAGGTCTTGCAGATATGGAATATGTCTTGTAATGGTTTCCCCTATGTTCTAGAAAAAAAATTCATGCTTTGGTGCCCCAGAAGATGAGTTTTAGAGTTGTGTTTTTGTTCAATCTGGATGGACTAATGGAAGGTGTTTTTTGTATGAAAGGTTGTTGCACTTGTTGTGGATGTATCTAAAGGTATCTTAGATGTGTTCTCATTCATGGTGAAGCATGTTATGTCATCCACATGTTATCTTCTTGTTGGGAAGCATGTACTTCAAAGTTCATAAATTATGTTTTCATTAGGTTTGGCTGACCTGGTGTTTACACTTCATACAAAGGGTTAAGAATTAATTAAGGAAGTGTGTGATTTATCAAAGACATTTTTTTGGGTCTTGGTTTGCTCCAATTCCTTTCCACTATGGGAATGTTGAGTTTCTAGCCTAATTTGAATTTATGAAATGAAGCGTGTCTAGCTGACCTTGGAGAAAACTTCTAAGGTTGAAGAGGGTATAAATAAAAGTTGATATGTTGTGAATGAATCAATCAAGTATGCCATGAGTTTGAGAATAAAAAGTGAGTGAAAGTGAATTGAGGAAGCAATAATTTAATGTGTTAGATTCCTAAAAGAAGTGACCTGATGGTGTCTACAATTCTTCTGATCGAGGCTATGGATTTGTGTAATCTATTGTGGTGGATCTTTTTGTTATCTTTTGTATCTAGAGGCAGTGAGCCTCCTTGTTGGAAAGTGAGTCCTTTCTGTAGGAAGTAAGCCTTTGTATCTAGGTAGTGAGCCTCTTGTGTTCAATTTTTTCTATTACTTTATATTGTGAGTTAATCCTCATTGTGGTTTTTCTGTCATTGGTTTTTGCACATAAATCTGGTGTTTCCTATGTTGATATTTCTTTCTATTGTTTGCATTTCATGTTCATACTTAATAAAAAAATTAAGTGGATAAGAATTTGATAATTTTTTGAGATTTGAGTTTGAGATTGGTGACAACTAATTCACCCCCCTCTCAGTTGTCCTTCACCTTTGAACACATAATTCATTTTCAATGACTTCCCTACCTACAACCAATGTGCTTGATGTTAACAACACCATCCCTACCATGGCTAGTTTTAGTCAAGATTTTAGGTAGACTCAAAGCCAAGGTGGAAATTCAATTCCTCCTTCTACAATACCCATCTCTATTCCTACATACACTAGTACTCAAGTTACCACAACAATTCAACCTACTAGCAATGTCAACACTTCCTTAGGTATTTCCCAAGAAATCCTTCTACATTTGTGCAATCAAATACCCTATCTTCTCAACCATACTCCCTCAAAAATTTATAATTCACTTACCCTCAACATACATACATCACTCCACCTTATTCCTGTCCATATTATAATAACAATAATGATCCCATCATTAACACACTTTTGCAAAACATTTCATCCCTTAAACAAAAAATCACCATCCTAAATCAAAACAACAATGGTCAACCTTCATAATACATTAAAACCAACATGTTCTCCCTAGAGATATTTAGAACACAAATACTACAAGGTATATAAGTTCCTAGATTTGAGAAATATGGTGGGAAAGGAGATCGTGTTAGCCATGTTTCCACTTATACAACCCTATATAGTGACTTCATCTTTGAAGATAAGCTCTTGGCTAAACTATCATCTAGTTCATTAAAGGATACTACTTTAGAGTGGCTTTGCTCTTTACCAAATATTTCAGTTGGTTCATTCAATGACCTTATCGATGCATTTTATAACCACTTCCGCACTCACATGGGTCCCAAGATGACCCTGGCTAATTTAATGGCATGTAAACAAAAGGATGATGATAAATTCACTAATTTCGTAGCATGATGTCAAATGATTTATTCACAAATAAACATTAAGATTCTTGATGCTGACCTTCAATGAATGTTTATTTCCAATTTACAACATAAAATCCAAACCAAACTCGAAATTTTGAAATTCCCATCCTTCGCATAGTTATGTATAGCCCTTTGTGACTATTAGAATTTAGTTAATAGTCATGATGTGCAAAGTCCTCCTAGCCATCTTGAAAAGTTATAATCCACACCTCAAAACAATTACCAACCTTACAAGAAACAAAATAGGGACTTTTTACAACGTAATTCCCCTCAACCAAATCAACAAGCTAATAACCAAGTGGCCACTATAAAGATGAAAAAAAAAATTTCCTTTGGGGATAGGAATAGAAAATTTACCCCTCTACTCAATACTCTTCATAATATCATGCTACATCACATGAAAAAGAATATTTTTTCCTTACCTCTTGTCAGAGCTCCTGATCCTAATAAACCATTGACATCAAACTATAGATCAAATTATTATTTCCATTACCACCAACAAAATATTTATATGATACAGAATATTGTAAGCGTCTTAAACATCTTATTCTAGAGCTCATTGATTCTAATCATCTTCTAATTGGTGGTGTGAATGATCAAGGTAATAAGTTTGTAGCTCCTCCTAACCAAAACTTACAAACACTTACCAATTCCATGCCAAAATGTACTCTTTCATTTGTCAAAGCTAGTGAAACAAAGAATGATGTGATGAATGTTGGCATGGATGATGAAAACATAAAAGATGGTAATGAAGAAGAACTAATTAGAATGGTGTTGTTTATTGAAGATAAAATTTGTATGAGCCAAACCAAAATTTCCCTTGATATTGTTTTCTCATAAAATGACATAGTCAAACATGCACCTAATGGTCCTCTTTACATAGCTAGAAGAATCAATGACAAGCCTACTAATGGGATACTAATTGATCCTGTCTATGTAGAGAATGTGATCATTGAAGAAATCTCATTTGGGCATGAAATTTATCAAGATACATATGAAAAATGAAAGCATGGATCAAACCACATGATGGTTTTTCTTGACTTGCAATTGGCTTGATAAATATCCCTCTAAAAGTCAAACCAAAAACATTTAATGTCTCATTCAGCATTATCTTTTCTTTAGACCAATTTCGTGTGATGTTAGGCTATCCATGGCTTTGATCCATGAGTGTTGTCCCGTCAATTGTGCATAAATGTTATAATTTTCCCTTTGGAAATGAAATATTTAGTGTACACCACAGTGGCTTTAATCCCATGTCTTCCTTTGGGAACCTTTCATTGGATTTATTTTTTCCCAAGCCTATGGAACCTATTAGACCTCATGAGGACTACTTTTTCAAAGTATATCAAAAGTTTAAGGTGAAGTGCATAGAAAAATTATCCCTTAGAAATATTCCTCAACCTACGATTGAGCCACCTATCCTTGACAAAACAATGATTGAACCAAAATCCTTTCCAAATACCCAAGAGCAACCTATTACAATTCCTCCTACCATTTCATACAAGAGACTGTGAAATAACCAAAAAAATCCCATTGTGCCTCCTAAAATCAAACAAGTTTACAAAGCTAAAGAGAAAGTGGTTGAACAACTTCCTATGGTTCCTTCCGTTCCTCCCCTAAGGGAAGAAAATAAACCTATCCATGGTTTACAAACCCTCTCCTACACAATCATAAATTGACAACTGATTGAAACAAAATAAAAATTCTAGAGAGAGTAGGTGTAGATGTCATGTTATTGCTTATTTATTGCAAACTAAAGAAAAAAAGAACAACACAAAAAATCAAAAACTTAACTTGTCTCTTGCAATGCATGATATCTCTTTGTCCTAACAACAATGTAAATATGAACAAGCTTCTATGGACATTATCATACGACCTCTTGTTGTGATTAATTTAGACAATGACATTGATATTGCAAAGATTAACCAACAAGTGAATAATAAGTTGAATTCATTGTTCTCTACTTCCATGAACTTAAATGATGATAAGAGTGTTGAACTTGGTTCTTCCCCTAGTTTGACACTTGTTGGTATCCCTTTGGATAGTTTTTTGTGTTCCACATATATTGATCAAGATTTGGATGTGAACAACCTGCTATAGGTTTACTTGTGTGTACCTTACTAGTATTTTGTATTATTTTCATCTTCATGTTCTTTACATGATTGCATGTGTGTGTTGTAATCCCTCATTTTGTTTTGTTTGATGTATCTCTCTCTTTTTGTGCATTCCTCTACTTTTACCTACATTCTTCTCTATGTCATAAACATTTGATCTTTTCTTTGTCTTGTGTTTTACTTTTGGGGATGATGCAAGGTGTGGAGACATTTAGGTCTCTTTCATGTTGATTTGAAGGATTTTTCTTTTTTTTCTCTCTCTATGTGTCATTCTTCTAGTTCTATAAGTATTTGGGGAATGATGGCATTTTTGAGCTCTATAACAACATTGTAGCAAAGATATATTGACCTTGAATCCTGCATAGATCCCTTATGTATTTTTAGGGGAAACCCTTTCATCTTTTCTCATGATGTAGCTTTATTTTATAGACACATGACTTGGCATAGGGCTTTCCAAGGAATCTCTCATGTCTTAGGATTAAACATTGGCTACTTTTAAGAAATCGCTCATAGCAATGGTGTTACAAATTTCTTTAAAGTGGGGGTATACATTGATCATTTATTTTTTCTTGTGATGCATCCTTTTCTTGGTGGTCTCTATTGGTGTTTTTTCTAGCTGAACCTTGAAGTTCTCTAAAGGAGAAAAAATCCTTATATTCAAGACATCCCTAGGCTAGTGGCCAACACAACAAGTAAATAATTTTGAGGCCTTCACTCCTGCACTTTAGGCTTTGTGGGACCAGGGAGGGTATTTCCCAACTATGTTCATAATTCTAATTTGTTAAAATGGAGAAAAATTCCTCAGAGATGGGTTCCTACTATAGGAAAATAAACAAAATTCACTACAGATTTGGTTGATCTTTACGTAAATTATTATCCATTTGTTAGGAACATGAGTATATTTCAAACTTACATTCCATAATTGACAAGATTTTAATAAGTATTGTTCTTATTTTGAACCCATGGCTAGGCATATTAATTATTCACTTAATTGCACAAATTCTTGACAAACAAGCCAGTGCCTTATCAATTGGGTAAATGGATTCAAATATGGAATGCTTTGTAATACACAAATTATTTAATTCTAAAGTAGATGGACTATTTTTGTAATTTCTTGCAATACAAAAACTCACAATATTTAAAACATCACTTCTTATCATACCCTTTGCAAATTCTTACAGACCTATGACTCTCCTCAAGCATTTAATTAACCCTTTGAGCTAAAGTAAAGAAACAAATCCATACATTCAATTAAACCATTGATGAAAAATGAAATATCCTTGATAATTTCATTTGTATTCTACAAAAGTTTACAAAAGGAGAATACATGCTTTAGAATTTAGATTTGTTTTTATATTAGTAATTCATGTAAAACTATTTAAGATTATTACATATAAGATCTATACTCAATACAATTAGCTAGTAGATTCATCAAGCTTTCTACATTTACATTTTCTTTCTTTACATAAATTCTACCTAGACCATTCAGGACTCAAAATTTTGACCCTTATAATGAACCTTGAAATCCATTTATAAATGAAGGGAGAAACAAGCATCAGGCTCATTACAGTTACATTTCATAATCATTTCAAAATAATTTCATTTCATTTGAGTCAGTTCCCAAACCGTTATATTTCAATCATTCTTCCACCAAAAGAAAACAAAAAGGGAAAAAAAGCACCAAGCAATTGGTCGAAGAAGCCATGCATGCCTTCCAAAAGTTGTCATCAAAATTGGAACATTCACCAATACTAGACAAACCACCATTAGTACCAATGATATGAACCAATGAACCAACCATAGGGGATTTTGGTCACCATAAAGTCCAAAAACCAAACACCATCAAACAAGACAACACGAGTGCTACCTGGCCTTGTCAGCAGCTGAGTAAACACCCTCACTAGGTTTCTTCACAAAAATCAAAGTTGTAACAATCACCTCTTCATCCAAGTCATCATAAGGCACAAGGGAAATAGGACAATGGCCAAAGCTAGGGCTAGATCCCCCTTCCTCACTTGAAGAACTATTAGAAATCATAACAGTAGCAATGTGCTTCCCTGAATAGACCCTAGGACCCTTACTCAACCTTGCTAATTCTTTTGTAAACTCAACAGGCCATTTTCCCTTAGACTTGACTAATTCTCCTGAAATAGTCCTATTTTGTAGACTGTAAGTAATCTTGAAAATAATTTTCTCAACCTTCCTTCGAACACTCCTCCTACCCTTTGCGATAGTTGAAGTTTCCACCATAATAGGTTTTTCTTTAGGCACATATGCAAAATGTTCCTCATATTCAACCTCCTAGATCATTGAATTAGTGTGATGGGAGTACTTGGCTCACTCATTTTCCCTAAAGTAAGCACTAACCAGAACTTATTGTGTAGGAGAAACACTAGCAAAAATATTTAAAGAATCCCCACTCACAGAAATGAAAACCCCAAGAGCCCCAAACTAGACAATACAAAGTACAATTGAGCAACAATATCACTAAAATCCATGCATGTGCACTTATAGACTAAAGAATATCATATCACCACCTCTATGAGAATTTGTTCAACACTCACAATTCAATCCTCCAATACCTGTGATAATTATTTCTATGCCTTGATAAATGCAGATGATTGAACAAATTATAGAAAATCCTCATTAAATAGAGGAATTAGAGGTGATTTGCATTTAGTGGCCATCCTGGCTCACTCGTGTGAGAAAACAATCAATCACTACATGTTGAATCTCAACCTTCAATCATTTAGGATTGAAAATTCAATCAATAAGGCCCATTAAGGATCACCACTTGCTTTCTTGATCATACATAGAAACAATGATGAGGTGCTTTAAAACTACCATGTAATCATTTGTACCCAAAACTAGATCATTTTCAGTTTTCTTGTCATAGAACCTGATCGTGGGATGATCTCAGCTAGGAACCAAACACATCACTCATTTCTTGTTTCAGTTTTGCTTTGGGACCTCATCAAGTGATGGTTGAGAAGCCAATAATGAGATATCAACCATTGATATTAATCACAGAAGGACCCTAGCCATAGATGTTGTTTCCATCCCTCATCGCTCATTCACCTTTCATCGAGCCACCTCAACATGCGATGCATCAAACCCATGTGATGGGGAGTAGCTCAACCCATTGGTGGTCGTGAGTTCACCTTTAGACCACACAAAGCAACTGGCAATAGTGGTAAGGCCAGCAATGGGTTAAATATTGAATCGCATCGCTCATCGGGTGTTGCCCTTCGAGCAGTGAGAATGTAACATGTGATGGGCGATGGACCTAAGGTAGTAGGAAAGATAGTGTATCACTCATCGTGGGATGGCCATGGGTGGATTCAGAGGAACACACAATGAGCGATGAACTACCAGTGGTAAACTTAAATGATGCTAAAAGCATGTGGGAAAATGTTTTATTAAATGGGGGTCTCCTAGGCTCGACGGGTGACCAAAAGTTGGGGCCGGTTAGCAATGATGATGAAGACCATAAAATGCCACTGAAGCAACTAGTTACTTGATGTAGCTAGTCAATGAGAAACCATAAACCAATGGGAGGATTAAGGGTGTAAGTGTGAATCAGAGAAATAAAACCCTAAACCTAGGGAACAACCAAATAAAATCAGTCATAGGCTTGACTATGGAACCAAAGGGACAGTGAATTTTAGAGTTCCACCAGTGTTATTGGGTTTGATTTCCTCCAAGAGTGTGATATTTCTTTGTGTATGACTTTCCAATTAGTGGTGATGTGGCACATTGCATTCCCTAAGTTGTGGAACTTTTTCTCTTGACTTTTCCTCTCTTGGATACATTAGGCACAATGATCCCTAAGAAGAATACCTTATATGAATTAAGTGAAATCCCTTTGATTGAAAAAAACCTTATATATATAATGTCCATAAGTGTTTGGTATAACACATCTTGTTGACCTTGTGAAGCTCAAACCTTAAATAAAAGGCCACCTAGCATAATACACCTTATTTTCATATGGATCCTTACATTGTGGTGTGTTATTGAAGTTGTCAGGAGGATAGCTTTGATATGGTATGGGAGCCTAATATGATTCTCTCATTTTCCAACCCTTTTATGTTTTCTTTGTTTTATGGTGCCTTATTAAAGTTATTAGAGGGATAACTTTGGTATGGTTAGTATGATGAGAAACCAAAATAGAGGCATGAATTTCTCATTGTACAATGAGATCTTGTAGACCTAACATGACTTTCTCACTAAGCCACTTTATTGGAATAGTCATCTAGTGGACAGCCTAAAGTTTTGCTACCTCAGAGTGAGCACAAAACAATAGCTTAGATGTTTTCCACATCATGTCATACAAAATAGGATTGATATTCTTGGTATTTGATGGTGTATGATTGTGTACCCTTGTCATTGCTACATACATAAGTGTCTTTAATGTCTACTATTGTGTGAGTTTGACATGGGGTCATACTCTCACTAAAGTGGGGGAAAAATGTAGTGTCAGAAAAAGTATCTATTTTCCACACCTAATTTAGGAATAATTAATAACAAAATGAGCTTAATGATGCCTAATTTAGTGCTGTAATGTGATTTACATATTCATATTAAGTTTAGGGCCCTTTTAAATAAAATAGACTTAATTGTGCCTTTTTTTGGTGTTGTAAGGTGTACCTTTACAATTTCACACTAATCTAGGGATTTATTAATTAATTGAGGTTCATTTTCCTTAATTGGCCCCTTTAATTCAAATCCAAGCCTAATTAAATGTAAATTCCAAGGGATAAAACCTAGCATTCATAAACTCCATTACACAACACTTAACTTTGGAAAATGTGTTTCCTAGGTAAGTGACCTAGGACCCATTCACCATTTGGTGAATGGGTCCTCACTTAGTCTTAGGATGCTATTTTTACATAATATTTAACATTTTCCAATATATGTCCTAAGTAAGTGGCCTAGGACCCATTCATCCTATGGCGAATGGGTCCTCACTTAGGCCTAGGACCCCTCTTTTGGATATGTTTTAGGTGGTGTTTAAATGATTTCAAATATATAATTCAATATTGGTTTGTGATATTTGAATTTTGGGAATTAATGGTAAGATATGTATAAATAAGAGGTCATTTTGAATTATATTTCAGCTAGAAAGTTTTCATGTACACCTAGAGCATTCAAGTGAGCGTTATCAAGAGCATTTGAAAGATAATTTCTAAGGCATTCAAAGGCAGATTTGTAGAAGATTATTATAGCAATCAAGATTCTATTTTCATGTCAAATATTTATTGCATCATGCATGTTGTTTGAGCTAATATGGTGATGTAGTATTCAATATCTATCAAATCATATCAAAGGAATTATTTCAGGATAAGTTTCAAGATCAAGATATACATCCATGGAGGCAACTTCATGCTAGATTGCATAAATTTTATCCAAGCTATCAAGTAAGGTTTCATTGTATCATGTTTCATTGTTTCATCCTTAATGTTTCATTATTTCATCATAAGGTTTAATTACCAAAATAGGGTTTGACCAAGGAAAACCCCTATTCCCTAACAAAAAATGTTTTTCTCTCTTTGATGTGTGATTATAGGTTTTAGGTTGAAGATAATTTGAAGACCAAAATTGAAGAAAGTTGCAAAGTTGTCAAAGTTGTAAGAAAAGTTGTTAAATCACATAAAATGATTTACAAGTTCTATTTTCAACTTCGTGATAGTGAACAACTAGAATTTGAGAGTGCAAACCTAGAAGAAGAAAACCTTGAAAGCATTTTTGAGGAGCCCTAGCTAGGCCCTATTCTCCATAGGGTGAATGAGTCCTCAGTGAGGTCTAAAAAAGAATCTTTGGTGATAGGTACACAACATTTTACCCTTCTTGTTTCTACATTTTGATAGTTAGTTTTGTTAGTTTTTAGATCTATCCTCTATAACGCATATTTTGAATGAAATTAGAGAAATAGGTGCATCATATGTTTCATTTTGGTGAACTTCATATCTATATATATATGTAGACGCATAAAAATTTCCTCTTAATCATTTTTATCCATTTCATATTTTAATTGATCATCTACATAATCATATCTCCATAAAACCATTAAAATATTATAAGCATTTATTCATAACCATAATCCATTTACATAATCATTTAGTCATTTATCCATTATTTATCTATTTGCATATTTCACTATCCCATTTCATAAATATTTGTCATTTCATTAATCATCAACATAGTCATAAATAATTTAACCATTTAATAAATCATTAATTCATCCATTTCATTAATCATTAATCTATAATCGCTTAAATACATTGATTACACATGTATAATCAGTATACTCATACATTAAATATTTCCATTCATCATCATATTCATATCTGTAACTTAGAGGAATTTTTAGGTTAGCATAATAAAGCATAAATAGACAAAACCATAAATAAGAAATGAAGAAAAAAGGAGTTAGAAAGCATGAAAACAAGAACAATATTACCAAATGTCTTCAACCTCCATGAATCACCTTCATTGCACCTTCTCCATTGCTACAAGTAAATAATTGCCCTCATATTTTTGATGAGAAACCTATAACTATGATAATGTCCTAAGAAAATATTCAAAGATTCACTAATGGTTGCAAGTGAACTCAGAAAATACTCAAGCATGAAGTCAAGAGATGTCAAGATGTGCAAATGAGACTAAAATTTCCTTTTTATAGAAAATTCAATTTTAGGTGAATGGCCAAGATTAAAAGTTGAGAGATGCCCTAAAATCAATGGCTAAATTTAAATGTGACAACCAAAAATTAGGGTTAGGGAAACATTAGGGTAAAAATTTAAATGAAGGATTAAAATTTCATTTTAGAAAATCAAATCAATGGACAGGGTTGCATGTGACAAAAGTAAATATGGGCACAAAAAATAAAAATGCCGGAGAATCAAATAGTTATTTTAGAATTATTTGATTTAAGAGGGAAAGTTGACCTTTTGAATTAAAAAATAATTTAATTCAAAAGTGGTGGGACCATGTGATAGGGAATGGATAATTCTAAATAAATAACTTTATTTAAAATTATAAAAGGCCAGAGAGGATAATTATTAAATAAATTATATAGAAATTTATTTAATCATAAGAGGACATAGAAAATTAATGACATTCAAATAAAGAAAGAAAATATATTTATTTAAATAATAAAAAAGAAATAATGGACAAGTAATAATTAAATAAATTTAAGAATTTATTTAATTATAAAGAGACATAAGAAGTTAATGACAAATTTAAATTAAATAAATATTATTTATTTATTTAAATAGTCGGGAGGAAATAAAAGACACGAATTAATTAAATAATTGATAATTATTTAATTAATAGTTGAAATTGGACAATAGGACATAATTAAATATTATAATTATGTTGAGAAGAAATATGAGGAAAATAGAGTTAGCATGCCTAGGTCAATTTTATGTGTCTACATTTTGCCTCTCTTTGTCATAATGAAATTTATCACATTGTGACAAAGAAAACAAGTCAAAAATATGCCCTAGTGAAGGTACAAAGTATGTATGCCCCCTTGAGAAAATTTACAAATTTTGGCCCAGCACCAGAAAAACTTGGAAAGTGTCCCGATAAGTCAATTTGATGTCTAGAAAAATAGTGGCACGATCAGTTTTGAATTCTGATGAGGTTAAGGTAGTCAAAAAGGTGTTCAAATTTGGTCAAATACACCTCCAATTATGAGCCCCTAAAGGAAACCCTAATTTTCATCCTATAAATAGGTTGAATTTGGGTGAAAAGGTAATTCATTTTCACTTTTTCCTTTTGAGATTTGGAGAGCTCAGAGCTAGGAGACCTTGTGCAAAGATGGTGATTCCAGTAACCAAGAATCATGGCTATCAAGTGTAGACCTTTCGATGGCTAGAGGGTGCAAAGAAAATAGTATGTACCTCGTACCCACCTTATATTTTTCTCATTTTGCATGCTTTTTTAGGGGTTAAAGTTAGGTCAGTAGATGTGTCGTGACACATCTGCGTTTGTGAAAGATGCATTTGTGTTCATGTCACACACATTTGATGTGTTGCGACAGAAATGTGAGGGGTTGGGCAGGTCTAGGTTTAACATGATGCATTTTCAAAGTCATGAGACACAAATGCCAAAATACGATGCAATAGTTGAGTTTTGCAACATAACTACCACATTAAAACACAAATTCAATGAGGGAGGACGATGTATTCATAGGCTCTGAGGCACTAGATATTGAGGGCAAGGAGGTATTCAGTGGAGAGGAGGAGGTAGTGGGCAGAGAGGAGGATGAGGAGATTGATATTGGAGGAGAGGACATGGATGAGGCCAAGAGGTAGCTTAGGGAGTGGATGGTAGATGGGGAGGAGGACATAGCTAGGAGGCCACCTTTGCCACATGATGCCATAGTTGACCAGAGGGTATGTGTAGGATATCATGGAAAAAATAGGCCCTTAAATAGGGAAAAATTCAGAAAAATTAGAGTTAGGCAACTTGATGTAAAAATTTGAATAAGTTATCAATATTATTTCATAAATATGTAAGAATAGAATTTGTAGAAAATTGAATGTAGTTTAAAAATCTATTTGGCAAAAATTTGAAATTTCAATGTAGTAGTACTTAAATTTCAAAAGAAAAAAAGTAGGTGTCTATCTGATCACCCTAACCACAATAAAATAATATTTTTTTATAAGATTTTAGATATAAGTAGAGGACTCATTTCCTGATGTGATGCATATTTTTTTGTAATTTTTGTCCAAGTAAATAATTAATTATGATTTTTTTGTTACAACTTTTAAAAAATATAAAAAATTGTATGTTTAACAACCTTAACATGGTAAAAAATTCTTGAAATACATTTTTTGTTTTAATCCTATAGTGTGTGAAGCATAGAATGTGACGCATGTTTTGGATTCAAAAAATGTGATACCATTTGAAAGCTATAGATGTTTTTCAATTAGCCTATTAATTAGGACTTTAGTCGTAGTTCAAATAAAAAATGATAATAATTATTTATTAAATTCAAATTAAAGCATAATTTATATTGTTGGAAAGCTATGAATCTCCTTTAAAAACCCTTTTTGTTTCATAAATTTTTGGTAAAGGGTATGTGCAGGATCATGATGGGCCAAAAAGTGGCAATATGTAAGTGATATGATGGCCCATGTGGACAGCTTTTTTTTCCCCGATGAAATGAAAAGGATTTTTAAAGGAGATTCTCACTCCACTAATATAAATTATGCTTTACAAATTTAATAAATATTCATTTTCTATTTGAATGCGACCAAAGTCTTGATTGATAGGTTGATTGAAAATATTTATAACTTTTCAAATGGTATCACACACAATTTGAAACATGTGTCTGTTCATACTATAGGATTAAAAAAGAATTGAATTTCTGAAGTTTTGACAGGTTAAGGTAGTTAGACTATCGATTTTTAAATTTTTTAAAATTTGTGAAAAAATACATAATTAGTTATTTACTTGGAGAAAAATTACAAAAAAATTGCATCACATGACCTCTACTATATCTAAAATATTATAAAAAAAATTATCATTTTATTGTGGTTAGGGTGGTCGATTACACCTACTTTTATTTTTCCTAAAATTTAAGTACCACTGCATTGAAATTTGAAATTTTCACAAATAGATTTTATTTTTAAAAAATAAACCTAGTAGTTTAGAAACTACATTCAATTTCCACTATAGATTCTATTCTTACATATTTTGAAATAATAGTATTTTTACATCAAAGTTGCCTAACTCGATTTTAAAATTGCCACTTAAGGGACTATTTTTTCCATGATGATCCCATACCCTAAAAAAATGTCATCAGCCACATACACTACACATACACATCATATCGCCACTTTTTGGCCCATCCTGATCCTACACATACCCCAAAGATTAGCTGATATGCAGAGCAGACTAGATGAGGCCTCAACATAGATTTGGTCCTTGTAGGTAGAGCTAGAGGTGACATGTGTGGGGTTAGATCATGCCTTGATGGGACAACAAGAGGTTCAATGTTGGTGTAAAGAGTTTGCTTAGCTATGTATAGGGCCCATGGGTGATATCGCTAGACAGTTGATTAGGTTCAATGACAGACAGGCATGATATTAGATGTTATATGAGCGAGCAGTGCTAGGAGATCAATGGGACCCTAGTGTGACATGGTCATAGAGTAGGACAAGGAGTGGTAGTAGCAACCAGACACATAACAACCACAACCAGAGCAGTGTGGGTGGATCTACATCATCTGGGTAGACTTCAGGGAAAAAATCCTACCACAGTCATAGGAACTCATTGGGTCATAGGTCTAGTCACAACCATGGTTGAGCCTCATCAAGACATCGGTCCCACCATAGCCAGCCACTAGTCACTATGCCATCAGTATCACAAACTCAGACTATCGGGTCCACATAGATTCCATCAGTGTTAGTCAAAGAGCATTAGTCATCCCCTTCTTCTCCTCGAGGGGATGAGGAGAGCACATATTAGGACATATGTTATCTTTTTTTTATGTTGAGACATTTTAATATATATTGACTATCGAGCTTGTGAGCTCTATTTTTGGGATACCTTGAGACTTTATCTTGTGACATGATTTTTGAGATATGTATATGATGTAGTTTTGGCATGAATTATATGTTATGTTTTGTGCTTTGATGTATTATGAGTCTATTATGTGTATGTGATGTGATGTATGTAATGATGTCGATGATGAGGCATTTGATTTATTTAATGTATGCATTTATGATGACTATGTGTGATGAAATTCCATGATGATACTACTTTATATATGAATGTGACTTATAATGATGATGTTTGATATGTATGCATAATGTTGTATATGGGATGTCATGTTTATGGTTATGGATGCATTGGTATATGGTTATATATGTGTGTATGGACAATGTGACATGTGATTCTATATATTATGATCCTAAATGTATGCATTGATGATATGGATGAAAAATGCTTAATGCACTTATATGATATGTTTATGCAAAGGGATGAATTCTAATGATGGACTTATATATGAATGCAGCATGGATGTAAATGCTAAGATGTAAATGGGTTAATGCAAATGTGTAATAGACTAATGCAAATTCTATGTATGCAATTATTTTTGTATGGCATAGGATATCATCAAGAGACAATAGACGAGAAATGACCAGACATAAGGAGATGGATGTTAGTGCAGAGAAGGAATCCTTCAATATATTTCCAAAGAACTAATAGATGTTGCTCTAATCATCATTGGGAAAATTATTGTAATGGCTAAAAAACACCATGGTATGACATAGATCAATGGTGTGCAAGGTCGTACCATCACCTAAAACAAGCAGTCATAGACAAGGATGATCATGACTTGGACTAGTAACTCAATTGCCCTCATCTTTTTGTCATAACCAATCATGAACCAGAAAGAAAAGCCATGCAATGTCATTGCTCCTCTAAATCCTGTCGCTAGGACATCCTTGATGAACTATCAACATGACAATCTGAAAAAGAAAAGACAAGAAAATCATCATGATACATTGTTTCTCCTCTAAATCCTATTATCAAGACATCCTCAAGGAACTAGTATCATGATGAAAAATCAAAAAGAGAAATATGACAAAATAAAAGATAGTATTTGCCAAAGTGTTTGAAAAGTGTGTCTGAATTTCAAGTGTTTGATGTCAAGATGCCAATTTTGATGATGAAAAATGCCACGTAATGCCAAATTCAGGAAGGACACATCCTGAATGGTGATGATGTCAAGAGAATCCCTCAAAATACCAAATGAAAGTGATGATGCCTAGGAAGGACACATCCTAAGGCATAATGAAATGACAAGGGTTTTTCTTTGGAAGGAAACTTCCAAAGAATAACCAAGAGTTTGATAGTTTTGACTTATTTTGATAGTTTGACCAAAGTTGACTAGATGATAGGATTGATTGCATGCCTACATTGACATGCCAATTGGGTTGATTGAATGATTATTAATTAAATGATTTTCAAAATTTTCTTAAGAGTTGTCTATTTTGAGATGAAAAATATTTTTTTTATTTGAATATGTTTGACATGTGTGATAGTGCAGTGTGATGAACCCTAATGGACTGACCTAGTGTAGCCTCGGGGGCTCATCGATTGATGGCCTTGCCTATGTCATACACTTAAAGACCTCATAGTTCGACACGACCAATGAATTTGTCTTGTTGATCAAAGATTGAGTCATGATTTTATTTTGACAACCTAAGAGGACTAACCTAATGTCTCAGGGGCTCAAAGATGAGCCTTGCCTATGTAGCAAATGCACAAAGACAATGTAGTTCAATAATGACAAGGATTGACACAACTAACAAGATGGGAATTGACTCTATTTTTGGGATTTGTCACATTATTTCAATTTTTTGGTGTTTCTGTAGGAATTTTTTTTTTGGATTTTTAGGTATTTTTTCAAGAAATTTTTTAATTTTTAGGAATTTTTTAGGACTTTTTATGATTTTTAAGATTTTTTTAGGACTTTTTATGATTTTTTGGAATGTTTTTTCAAGACTTTTTCGATTGACAGGTGTTGGTATGTGGCGACTAATCATGTTATACTGTATAGCCCACGGTATATTGTACACCCTGGCATGTATCCTTGCCAGGGTCTAGGGCTAGGCCGGGCCCTAGGCAGGGGTTCAAGGGTGGCAACCCCCGAGAAAAAATTTCCTCCTACTTTTTCGCATGATCACCAAAAAAGGAAAAAATCAATGAAAAAAGAAAAATCTGATTTTGTAGAACCCAAAATCTGGAAGCTTCTAAGCTTGTTAAAAAGGGGTTCAAATGGGTGTTACATCATGATAAAAAACGTGATTATTTGCGAGATTGTAATAAGTTTTGCACTGGATAATAAAATTATTGGATGGCTACAGTTTGGTGGATTTAGCTCGGATTGGGTGAACCATGTTAAATTTTGTGTTATGATTTATTCTGTGTGTTTTTAGTTTCTCTTTTTATTACTTAAATATGCATTTAATTGTTAGATATTTGCCATTCTAACCTTAACAAGTGGTATCAGAGCAGGTTGTGTTTTGATTATCATCGGTAGGAAGGTCTCACAGCTGAGTGGGAGTCTCACAGTTGAGTGGCAGCAATGGAAGATGAGGGTAAGAAGGTTGAGAAGTTTAATGGGTAGAACTATCAGTTATGGAAGATGCAGATGGAGGACTATCTCTATCTGAAGGATTTATGGCAGCCATTGGAAGGGAAAACCAAGAAACCCACAACAATGTTAGATAAGGACTGGGAGATCTTGGATAGAAAGGCTCTTGGCAGTATTTGTTTATGCCTGGCACAATCGGTGGCTTTCAATATTACAACAACAAAGACAACTCAAGAGTTGATGGAAACCCTGGCGAAGTTATATGAAAAGCCTTCTACTTCGAATAAGGTATTTCTTATGAAGCGTTTATTTAATATGAAAATGGTAGAAGGTGGGTCAGTTACTAATCATGTAAATGAGTTTAATACGGTCACCAGTCAATTAACTTCTGTAAAAGTAAACTTTGATGAAGAATTTAGGGCTCTTTTGATTTTGTGTTCTTTTCCTGAAAGCTAGAATAGCTTGGTAATGGCTATTAGCAATTTTGTTTCTAGTTCGAATACATTGAATTTTGATGATGTTGTTGGTGTTATTTTGAGCGAGGAAATTCATAGGAAAAGCTTAGGTGGAACATCCACATCAGGCAGTGTTTTGAATGCAGAAAGTAGGGGCAGAACAAAGGATAGAGGAAACAATTTTGGAAATCGTGGGAAGTCACAAGGAAAATCAAAGGACAAAATATCCCAATCTAGAGACAAGAGGGATTGCTGGTACTGTGGTAAGCCGGGTCATTTGAAGAAAGATTGTTGGTCTCGAAAAAATAAAGGAGACAAAAAGGAAGGAAGTAAAGAGGCAAATGTGGTAAGTAATAAATCTGATGAGAATGCTTTGATTCTTTCCCTTGATAATGTTGATGATTCTTGGGTGTTAGATTAAGGGGCTTCATTTCATGCTACCCCCCATAGAAGTTATTTTCTTGATTATGTCCAAGGGGATTTTGGGCTAGTTTATTTAGGAGATAACGAACCCTGTCAGATTGTTGGAAAGGGAAGAATCAAGATTAAGTTGCATAATGGGAATCATTGGCTACTATGTGAGGTAAGGCATGTTCCAAAGTTAAGCAGAAATTTAATTTCAACAAGGCAACTAGATGATGAAGGTTGTTGTTACATTTAGTGATAAAATTGGAAGGTCACAAAGGGTGCCTTAGTGGTAGCAAAAGGTGTGAAAGTAGGCACCTTATATCTTTGTACAAGTCATACTGTTCCTTGTACTTTAATTGTTACAAAAAGGTCAATGTTCAGGAACGGTTGCTGCAGTTTAGCAGGTAGAAGATCATACAGTTTGTGGACTCTGAATCAGCACTGTGGCATAATAGACTTGGGCATATGAGTGCAAAAGGTATGAAAGTACTTCATTCAAATAATGTTTTTCCAGGTCTAAAATGTGTTAATATGGATTTCTGTGAAAGTTGTGTGTATGGAAAACAAAAGAGAGTAAGTTTTCTCAAGGATGGGAAGCAAAAGAAAGATGAAAATTGGAGCTTGTGCATACAGATGTATGAGGGCCAGCTTAGGTATCGCTTCTTGGCTGCTCTCTATACTATGTTACATTCATTGATGATGCAACTAGGAAGGTATGGATTTATTTCCTTAGGCAGAAATCGATGTATTTAAAACTTTTAAAAAATGGAGAAGCTTGGTTGAGAATGAGACGGGTAAAAAGATAAAATGTCTCAGATCTGATAATGGTGGTGAGTATTGCAACAAAATTTGAAGATTATTGTTCCTCTAATGGTATTCATAGGCAAAAAATGGTTCCAAGGACTCCACAGAAATGGAGTGGCTGAGCGATGAATAGAACAATAATGGAGTGTATGACTATGAGATTGCATGTTGGCTGCCTTTAAAAATGTGGGCAGAGGCTGTAAAAACTATTGTTTATTTAATTAATAGAGGTCCCTCTAATCCTTTGGGTTGTGGTATTCCAGAGGAAGAATGGAAAGGTAAGAAGGTGAGTTATTCTTTTCTCAAAACCTTCTGGTTGTGAAGCATTTGCACATGTAGATTCTGAAAATAGAACCAAGCTTGATGCAAAATCAAAGAAATGTGTATTTGTTGGATATGGCATTGATGAATTTGGTTATAGACTTTGGGATTTTGGAAATCAAAAAATTGTGAAAGCAGGGATGTCATATTCAATGAGAAAGTTTTGTACAAAGATCTGTTGTTGTAGCATGAGAAGAAAGAAAATGATTATGTAGTGTTGGATGATATTCCAAACAATGATGTTTTAGTGGTTTCTCATGCTGGGCAACAACAACAACAACAACAAATACCACAAACTCATGTTAGATGATCTTCAAGGATAAGTAGACCTCCTAAAAGATTTCTCCCTCTTTGTATACTATTTTGTTAATTTGAGTGGTGAAATATTATAACGAAGCTATCAGGTGGATACCAAGGTTTAGTGGGAGCATGGAATGGAAGAAGAAATGGACTCCTTGCTAAAAAATAAAACTTGGGAATTATGCAAGTTGCCTGCAGGTAAAAAGGCTTTACCAAACAAATGGGTTTATAGGCTGAAAGAGGAGGATGGAGGTAAGAAGAGATTTAAAGCCAGATTAGTTGTAAAGGGATTTGCACAGAAAAAGGGTATTGATTTTGATGAGATTTTTTTCCGGTTGTTAAAATGACTTCTATTCATATTGTTTTAAGTATTGCTACTCTGAAGATTTGCATTTAGAACAGCTTGATGTTAAAACAACCTTTCTCCATGGTGATTTGGAAGAGAAATATATATGGACCAGCCACAAGGATTTGAGGTCAAAGGTAAGGAGAAACTAGTGTGCAGATTGAAGAAAAGTTTATATGGCTTGAAGCAAACACCTCGGCAATGGTATTTGAAATTTGATAGTTTTATGGCTGAGCAAGGCTATAGTAGGTGTAATTCTGACCATTGTGTTTATTTTAAGAGGTTGGATAATGACAGCTACATTATTTTATGTTTATATGTTGATGACATGCTTGTAGCAGGGTCTAACATGGATCACATAAGTGAGCTAAAACAACAGTTAGCAAAATCTTTTGCTATGAAGGATTTTGGGGCAGCAAAGTGAATCCTTGGTATGAAAATTTGTAGAGATAGGAAAAATAGAAATTGTTTTTATCTCAGGCTAATTATGTTGAAAAGGTGTTGCAGAGATTTCATATGGAGAATGCAAAGTTGTCAGCACACCTTTGACTAGTCATGTTAAATTGACTAAGGATATGTGTCCAAAGACACAAGAGGAGGAAGAAAAAATGTCCAAGGTACCATATGCTTCAGCTGTAGGCAGTTTAATGTACGCCATAGTATGCACAAGACCAGATATTGCACATGTCGTAGGAGTTGTTAGCAGGTATTTGTCATCCCGAAGTTGAGCATTGGAATGTAGTAAAAGGGATTCTTAGGTACTTGAGAGGTACATCCAATAAATGTTTATGTTTTGGGGGCTCTAATACTGATTTAAAAGGCTATGTAGACTCAGATTTGGCAAGTGATATAGATACCAGGTAGAGTACCACATGTTATGTTTTTATAGTTGGTGGGATAGTAGTGAGTTGGATTTCTCAATTGCAAAAGGTGGTTGCTTTATCCACCACAGAGGCAAAGTATGTTGCTGCAACAGAGGCGGTAAAGGAGATTATATGGCTACAATTTTTCATGGATGAGTTGAGAAAAGAACAGGCTGGAAATTACTTGTTTACAGATAGCCAAAGTGATATACATCTTGCAAAGAATTATGCCTTGCATTCTAAAACAAAACACATACAGTTGAGATATCATTTCATTCGGTCAGTGTTGGAGGATGGATAGGTCAAGCTGGAGAAGATACATACAGATGTCAATCCAGCGGATATGTTTACGAAGGCGGTGACAAGGGAGAAGTTGAGATTCTCTTTAGCTTCAGTTGGCCTTCAAAGTTCAATTCAAGTATAACAGAGCAGTAGGGTCCAAGGTACTTATTTCTAGTGGGAGCTATAATTGCAGTAGTGTCATCCAGGATCAATCTCCAAGTGGGAGATTGTGTTGGTGTGGAGCTTGATCAGTCTCCAAGTGGGAGATTTTTGGTATGTGGTGACTGATCATGCTATACTATATAGCCCATGGTATATTGTACACCCTGGCATGTATCGTTGTCAAGGTCCGAGGCCGGGCCGGGCCTCAAGTAGGGGTTCGGGGGCGATATCCCCCGAGAAAAATTTTCCTCCTACTTTTTTGCGTGATCACTGAAAAAGGGAAAAATCAACAAAAAAAGAAAAATTCAATTTTGTAGAACCCAAAATCTGGAAGCTTCTAAGCTTTTTAAAAAGGGGTTCGGATGGGTGTTACAACATGATGAAAAACATGATTATTCGCAAGATTGTAATAAGTTTTTCACTAGATAATAAAAGTATTGGATGGCTACGGTTTGGTGGATGTAGCCCGGATTGGGTGAACCATGTTAACTTTTGTGTTATGATTTATTCTATGTGTTTTTAGTTTCTCTGTTTATTACTTAAATCTGCATTTAATTGTTAGATATCTGCCATTCTAATCCTAACAATAGGACCATGTGTGATACCCACTACAGTCACTTGATAAAGGGTTTCCCCCAACCAAGTCAAGGACTAGCCAAATTGAAGGAGATGGAAAAGGATATGCTTACTTCCAAAAGTAGAGGTTACGCTAGAACTAATGTCAACCATTGTCAACCATAGAAAGAAATGGCTAAATTTTATGGAAAATATTGTGATGGTGTTGAAAAAGTGGGTGTTTGTTATGGACCAAGGTAGATGGAGTGATAGTAGATGGCAAAGTAGAGACTGACTACACATGATGCATGTTTGCCAAGTTTTCAACATGATACTTATCCAAAGCACCATTGGAGTGGTTTTCACTATTGGAAAAATTATTTCTCTTTAATATATTTTTCATGTATTTATTATTTATTTATTTATTTATTTTTGGTGTCACCAAGATGCCTATTTGCCAGGTTTTCATCAGAGATGATTTTTTTTGTATTTTTTATGGTTTTTAGCCAGGCTCTCTGATGCTATGTATAGAATTTTTTGAGATACAGACTATTGATTGGCTCTGTTAGTTGTTCCCCATTTGGAGTGGCCAATTGATATGCACCAAAAATGAATGAGGTAGTGATGATGCATGGGTCGAGCCAATTGGGCTTGAACTTTCCAGGCTTCTCTCTGTCAGACTGATTCTTAGGATTTTTCATTAAAACCAAGTTTCCAATGTTAAATTTTTGAACCATTACTCTCTTATTGTAGTTTTGGAAAAGGCGATTATAATATGCTTGTAAATGATTCAAGGCATTATGCATTCATTCGTTTAACATTTCCAGCTCATATAGTTGTGACTGTCTATACTCTTCATCATCAATTAGGCCCTTCATGGAGACTTGGAGGGATGGAATTTCAACCTTGATAGGTAGGATAGCTTTGGCTCCAAAGACCAAGGTGAATGGAATGGCTCCAGTAGGTGTGTGAATGCTAGTACAGTAGGCCCATAGAATAGGGTTAAGTTGTAAATGCTAGTCACGATCAGTGTCATTGACGGTCTTCCTAAGAATTTTGATAATTTTCTTATTGGATACCTTGGCTTGACCATTTCCTTATGGGTAGTATGGCATGGATAAATGATGTTGGATGTGTAATCATTCATAAATCTCACAAATGTCTTGATTTTTGAAGGGATGACCATTTTCTATGATGATGGACTATGGAACACCATACTAGCGGATGATGTAGTTAAGGATAAATTTGTAAATATTCTTGTCAGTTATGTATGAAAGGGGGATGGCTTCGATCCACTTAGTGAAATACTTAGTGGCAGTGATGATGAATTTATGGCCATTGGACAAGGTGGGATGGATTTTCCCCGTGAGATTGAGTCCCCATATGCAAAGGGCCAAGGAGAAGTAATGGGCCGAAATCCTTATGTTGGTACATGAATTAGATCACTGTGTATTTGACATTGACAATATGTTATTACAAACTCAAGTGTGTCTTTTTCCATTGCCATCCAATAATACTCATCTCGTGATATTCTTAGCTAAGATTTGGCCACTCGAATGAGATCCGCATATACCCTCATGTACCTCACGTAAGGTTTTTCCTGCTTCGTCAATGTTGAGACATCGAAGAAGGGTATTGTCAAAGCTACAGGGGTATAAGGTGTCACTGATGATGGTGTAGCAGGTGGCCTTATGGATAAAGGATTTTCGTTGGTTATTGGAAAGGTTCAGGGGAAGGGTATGGGATTGAAGGTAATCATATATGTCTTGATACCATGGTGAATTGGGACCAACAAGCTCACAAACCATTTCTAACTCTAGAACATCATATGCAGGAACCAATAGTTGCTCCACTAAGAACTCAAATTGTGACATTTTTTTGGGAATGTCTAGGAGAGATCCAATCATAGCCATCATGTCTACAACCTTATTTTGTTCCCTCAGAATTTTTTCAAAAGAAAGCAGGTGAAAATACGAGTGGAAGCTATCAACCATGCGCTTGTAGGGCATTAACTTTTCATCCTTTGTGTCTTATTCTCCACTGACCTAGTTGATGACCAACTAAGAATCTCCAAAGACCAGAAGTGCTTTGATTTTCTATTTTATGGCCATTTGAAGTCCTATGACAAGGGCCTCATATTCTACAATATTTTTGGTACAAGGGGAGGAAATTCATAGTGACTTAGGAATGGAGTCACCTTGCGTTGTGATGAACAATGTACTTTCCCCTGAGCCATGACCAGTATGTGACCCACCAAAATAGAGCTTCCAAGGTGATTTGGGTTTCGTATGAAAGATAGAATCATCAAGAAGGTCAGCTATCAAAGGATGATCACCTTATACAGGTGCATCTGCTAGTTGATCGACTATTACCTATCCTTTTATTGCCTTGTGGTCTACATATTGTATTTCATATTCACTCAATATCATAACCCATTTTTCCAACCAACCTGTTAATGCTTCCCAACTTAGGAGATACTTGAAAGGATCAATTTTTTTATACTAATTGTGTCTTATGATTCAACATGTAATGTATTAACTTCTAGGTGGCAAAGACAACTACAAGACAAACACATTCAATGGGTGTGTAGTTGAGTTCATATCTAGCCAATGTGTGACTGATGTAGTATATAGCCCATTCCTTCTCATCATGGTCATTTTGTGCAAGCAGTGCCCCTAGTGTTGAAGTGGTTACAGAAATATACATGATTAATGGTTTTCCTTCGATAGGAGGCATTAGGATAGGTGGTGACAATAAATAGTCTTTGATCTGTTGGAAGGCCACTTGACATTTTTCTGTCCATACAAAGGGGTTTTCTTTGCATAGGAGGTATTGGAATTGTTGGCATTTGTCTACTAGTTGTGTGATGAAGCATTGGATAGACTATAACCTTCCTTGTAATGTCCTTAGTTCATTGATTCCATTTGGTGGAGGCATGTCTAATATTGCTTTCACTTTAGCATGATCTACTTCAATGCCTCTACAAGAAACTATGTACCCCAAAAGTTTTCCTGAAGTCACTCTAAAGACACATTTCTTAGGGTTTAAATGGACCTTGTATTCTTCCAACCTCTTAAAAAATTTATCCACTACTTTGAGGTGATCCTTGTGTGCCAAAGACTTTTCCAAAGTTCATCCACATAATCTTCCATTAGTGTATGCATGAGATCATGAAATATCATTTTCATTGTTCATTGATATATGGAAACTACATTCTTGAGACCAAAAGGAATGTTGTTCCAGCAATAACTACCCCAAGGATGGTTATAAAACATAATACCCAGCCAGAATAACCCTAGACAAAATAACTTGGTCACAATAACCCAAGGAAAAAATAACCCAGGGTCATAATAACCCAAGCCAAAATAACCTATGGTTAGAATAAACCATGGAAAAAATATCCCCATAAGAATATAGAGAAAGGAAAACAAAATTTATAAATTACATGGGTTATTTTTTCCATGGGTTATTTTGACCATGGGTTATTCTGTCCATGGGTTATTATGACCCTAGGTTATTTTTTTCTTGGGTTATTATGGTAGGGTTATTGTGTCCAGGGTTATTTTGGTTGGGTTATTATGTCCTAATACCCCCCAAGGACATGTGAATGTTGTTTTTTGGTGATCTTCAAGGGTGATCTAAATCTGATTGTAACCCAAGAAACCATCCATGAGGGACATCTCATACCCTGCTATTAGATCAACAATTATTTCTATGTTAGGCAATGAAAATTCATCCTTCAAGCATGCCTTATTCAAATCATGAAAATATGTGCAAATGCAGATTTGACCATTTGTCTTTGTGATAGGTACAAGATTGGATATCTAATCTGCATAGTCTAATGATCTTATGAATCCCACATCGAGTAGCTTCTTGAGTTTGGCCTTTATTAGCAATGTAATTTGTGGGTGCATTTTCCTTAACTTTTTTTTAACTTGCTCAGCATCGGGCAATAAGGATAGATGGTGCAAAACTAGTTCTAGATCTAGTCTTGGCATATTGGCATAAGACCATGCAAAGTTGACCTTTTGTTATGAGAAGAATTTTTGAAATTCACGCTTTTCTTCTTTTTTCAAAGATGTGGAAAAGAGAACTATTTTGGGATCCTCTATTGTGGCTATATTAACTTTGATGATTTCCTTAATAAGCATTGTTGATTTTTCTTCTGTGACAAGAAGAAATTCCAATCCTCCATCCTTGGGTGCCTCAGAGAGGTTTTCACTCTCAGATACATCCTTTATTTTTACTTTTGTATCATTAGTAGGTGCCTTGTGGTTTTCACCTAAAGACATGTCTTTTTTTATTATTATTTTTATTTTTTATTTTTGTCGCTAGAGGATTGCACAGTCTCCCCGAAGTATGTTGCACAATCTAGGTCTATAGTGAATCCTTCCTTGTGGTCCACACTTGGTATACCTTCACAGAGGCCCATGAATTATGGAATAGCTTTGTCATTTTGAAATATGTCCATAATAGGTGGGCCAAGTGTCGATCCCAGTCAATGAGTTGAGGGTAGATGAGGGAAATACCATCATTAGTGTTGGTGAATGGAGGGGAGGATGCGGAAAGCATGCAGATGGAGGTGGAAAGGGTAAAGATAGAATTTTCATCTTCATTAGTGTTAGATAAATCAGACTCATTAGCAAAATAGGGAACAAATAAATTAGACTCATGGTCCATCCATGGACCATGATTCTATCCAAGGACCATCTTCATTAGTGTTAGATAAATCAAACTCATTAGCAAAATAGGGAACGAATAAATTAGACTCATGGTCCATGATGTCAAATGGCAAGTCCAATGAGTTAGAATGATTTTCAATAGGGTCAGATGGTCAGATAGATGAATGAGAATGGTGATCAATAGGATCAAAAGATAGTTAAGGCTTCTCATCATTTCGAGGGAAAATGAATTTACCCTAGTCTTCTCTTTTCCTTGGGATTTTTGGGTTATTATTTTGTGTTGGATCAATCTTAACCATTTACTAGAATCTTTCTTCAAAAGTAGGTTCACCAAGTTCTAGGAGAAATTCGTTAAGGAAAAAGTCACTTAAGGATCTTCGAGAACCAAATTCCCATTTTTGTGAGTCTATTTCAGTGGAAGAATCCTCAATTTTCTCGACACATTTGGAAGCATTCATGCTCTCACCTAAAAGTACATTGGTACCTTGATCACTAGTTTCAAGTGACTCTAACCCTAACCCATGATACTTTGGTTGTACAAAAGGAAAAATAGATTCCCATCTTCCAATTTTGTTTTTACCAAGGCCAGTAGTTCCATCATAGCCCTTTGCCATATATTTGTATTGGTAATGGGGTGGGTCTTCTAGGTCTCTGTAAATCCAAGTTGATATGTCTTCAATGTCTTCTTTGATTAGTTCTCCCCATTTTGTGAAGGTCATTGTTGAAGGAACCTTTAAAATATCTTTAGGCTCTATTTTGAAACAAGGGCTGCCATAAACTTTAGGAGACTTGGGTATTTTACTGATGTAATAGGTTGTGCTCAACTTGTACTCTCCACATCCTTGGTCCTAGATCTTGAAATTAGGATCGACACTTGGGATAGTAGTGGAGGATGGCGTGGTGTAAGTCAAAGATGTGGATGTGGATGTAAAGTGTTTGGTGAGTGTGGATGGGTCAATGTATTTGGAGGAACTAGATATTGAAGCTTCATGGTTAATCGACATTTGGTGCTTAGAGATACCTCTCAAATTGTTGCAATATTGGAATGGATCATGGTCTCCATGTATGGTAATTTCAATGCCATCAAAAGGGTAGTTCAAGAATTGGTGGTAAGTGGATGGTACAACCTTTAAGGCATGGATCCAAGGTTGACCAAGCAAGATGTTGTATGGTAGTTCAAGATCTAGGACCTGACATGTTGTATCTATAATGATCGGCCCACACTAATGGGAAGAGTGATGATACCTCTAGAGGAGCATTCCTCATAATCATATTCCTTTATTACTATACTCTTGGTAGTGTCTACACAAGCATTAGAGAAGCCTAGTGATTTGACCAATTTCAGGGAGCATATATTCAATCCTGTTTCACCATCTACTAAGACTCATCTAACCTTGTACTTATGGACAAAGACTTCAATATGGAGGGCATCATTGTGAGATAATTTGGGTGATGAATAGTCTTGGTTAGAAAAGGTAATGTGATGAGGAAAAGCCAAGTATCCGGCCATGGTTTTAAATTGGTTGAAATCAATTTCATTAGGGATAGAAGACTCCTGTAAGGCTTTATCAAGTATGGCTTTTTGTGTAGGAGAGATGTGTAGCAACAAGAGTATGGATATTTGAGTTGGTGTTTTTCCCAATTGGTCAATAAGATTAAGTTGTCCCTTAGGTTGTGACTATTTGGTAGATGGATTGGGTATCATCATCTTTGGTTGTCTAGGAGGAGGAGGACTAGATATTGTGACCTTGCCTCTACGAGTAGTGACGTTACACTCTGGAGTCTTCTTTACGGTGATAGTATTGACATGTTCATTAGCGGCTTGGAGGTGATTAATAATGGTTCCATAGAAATAGTCAAAAGTAGTGCTTGTGCAATTGACTTGATTGTTATTATTCTTTAGACCTGACATAGAGGGGCTCCCTGAACCATGATCCTACAATGGTTTTTTATGAATTGTATGGTCTACATTTGAAGCAAATTGCTGACCATCTAGTTCAAGGGTACGATTGTCAATAAGATATTGTACAAGATTCTTCAATTGTCTACAAGAGGAATTTTTATGACCTTTTACATGATGGTAATCACAAAAGGCATTTTTTTCCCACCAAGATGGCTTAAACTATCCTGGGTCATATGGTTTAGGGTCTTGCAATGTGATGATGCAGTTTTGGAGGAGCTTCTTAAGGACCACTTCAATTGGTTCACCCAAGGGGTTGTATGTGTGACCTTTTGGAAATTGTTTGGCTTGACGTGGCTGCCTTTGTTCTTGAATACTTTGGAAAACATTTGTAGTGGGTGTCTATGTGGTTACTGGTGTGTTTTGGGGTTTTTCTCCTCTGAGTGTGATTGCAGGACCTATCGCATTTACAACTTTAGCATCAACAACACCATTCTTTACATATGGCTTCTAGTGTTGTCATTAATGGAAATTTGAGTCATTGATCCAATCCACACTATAGTATTTGACCATATCAGAAGATAGAGTGAAGAATAGGGTATCCGATTGGAGTTGAATCTATCAAGTGGTTTGCATTACCAAGTTATCAGTTTTGGTTGTGGATCTCAAGGTAGGTTGTTGGGTATCTAAAATTTCTTATTCTCTAGTTTTTTACTGTCACATCAAGTGGTGTACGAGTTTGGAGATTCGTTTGTTCAATTTTCTATTCAATAATGTTTGAAGGTCAACTAAGTGAATGTTGGGTTTGGGTGATCCCACAAAGCTAGTTTACAATTTTTGGGAGATTCTGTTGTTTACTAAAATCACATATTTTAAGAAAATATAATGATTTAAGCCTTAAAAAGTTACATTTAAATCATTCCAATTGAAGAGGGTTTGATCAAACTACCTTAGATCAAAACCCCTTGGATAGAACCCCTCTAGTTTTAAACAATACCTATAACAGAGTCTCCTTTACACCTATCAAAATGCTGATAAAAAACCACTTTTGATTTACCTTTTGGGGGATCAAATAAATTCTTTTAAAATTTATTTTTTGTAAGTATGTATTCCTTATTATAAGCTTCCAAAAAAGTATAGTTTTAAATAAATTTAATTTTGTTATTATATTTATTTTTTATTTCTTGTGATTGTAGGTTTTTCACCAAAAATCAAGCTTCTATTTTGCACATGTGGGAAAATAGCAGATTATCAAAAAATAAAAAAATAAAAATATGAGTGCACTAGATATTGAATTCCTTGATCCAACAAAAAAGAAAAAAATGAATTTTGATACATACAAAAAAAGTTACACATTATATGGTTGTGCTATGTTTGAATTGTAATTAGTTTGACTTCAAAACTTGATTAAAGAAAAAATATTCAATAAAAAACTATCTAACCAAGTGAAATCACTAGATATAAAAGCTACAAATCTAAATTTTAATTAATTAGAATTTTATCCTTCATGGAAAAAAAGTTATACGTTATACGGTGAACGTCACTTTTTAAAAATGTTGTTTTCTGAAAAAAAACTAGTTTTTGAGGGAGATGGAAAAAGAAGTGCAATCTGATTCCAAAAATTTTGAAAAAAATATATTTAGAATTTATAGACAAAATTTTAGAAAACTCTAGTTTGCATCATCTTCAAATTCCTCACGGTTTAGCCGCTATAGGTGCCCAAAAGTGAAGATTTAGATAAAAATAATAGTTTCAGTGTCCAGATTGGCCAAAAATTGTAAACTACTATTGTGGGATCACTCTGTTGTGAATGTTTAAGGAAAAATTGTTTGAAGTATTTTTGTGATGGATATTTTGTTTTAGGTCCTAACTATGTTATGGCTAACTTTAGTTAATGCACATTAAATATTATACATGATTTGAGCCGGCAGTTGGAAAATATTTCCTATTCTATTGAAGCTGACATATAGCAACTGAATTCTTGATAGTGGATATATATATGAGAATGGTTAATTCATTTTGGTGTGTGTGTGTGGTTGTGTATTGAAAATATTAAAAGAGAAGTTAAGTTATTTTCATTTGTATAGAAGAGGATTTTGTGAAGCGAATTAAGTCATAGCAAAGAGAAGCATAGAATCAAACAAAAGGTCTAGAATCTGATCTATGAGCTTAACCAGATCTGTAATTAGGCATTCATAGATGTTATTTTATTAGTTCAACCTTTTGTTGTAATCCAAATCTTTTGTAAGAAAATGAACCATCCTGATTTGAGTAGTGAGCTCTAGGTAGTGTGCCTGAATACAAGTGCATTCCCTTTTGTAAAACACTTATATTTTTAGTACTCAAATTGTGGATTGACCTCCACTGTGGTTTTTCCCTTAACCGGGTTTCCAAGTAAAAATCCTTGTGTTATGGTGTTGGGGCTTATTGTTCTATGTTCATGCATTTTTTTTTGATTGAATGTTTTATGCACTTGAAAGAACAGATTGATAAATTTAAAAATTGCACAACACTAATTCACCCCCCCTCTCAATGTTGCTTGAGTCCAACAATTAGTATCAAAGCTAAGTTCCTTAGAATAATTTTAACAACTTGAGGTGGATCTTGGAATGTAATGGACTTTGGTAGTCTTTAGTAGTAGCTTTTGGTAGTACATGATGATCTTGATCGGTCTAAAGTAGAAGTTTGTGAATTGAAAGAAAATATTAAGGATGATGAGAAATTCATTCAAAAGTTGAAGGATCATATTATTAAGTCCAAGGAGAAGATAAATGATCTCTATGATCATATTAAGCAGAAAGAAAGCAAAGAATGGATGATGTTCACTTGAATCAAACCTTGAAGGAAATAACTGAGGAATGTGAAAATCTTGCTAGAGACAATGCTACCCTAAAGCATGAGATGAAATCTATGGCAATGAAGATGACTAAGGAGATTGAAGAAAGAAAGAAGAATGGGGAAAATATTGCCCAGTCCCTAAAAGAGAGATCTAATTAATGCAGTAGAATTAATGGAGAATTCATTCAGCTAGAGATGGAAGTGTAGAAATCTAGAAACAATGAAGAAGAGCTTGAAAAATAGATTATTACTCATAGAGATGAACTTACTACTACAAATGAATACAAGGAGAAGTTCAAAATTAGCTTTGTTAAGCTTGATGAGTTGACTCAAGGATAGAAGAATGAAAATGACAAGCGAGGCCTTGGATATGAAAAAGGAGAAAGCTCCAAATCTAGACAAAGGAATTTTATGCAAGGTACTCAAATGAATAAAGAAAAAAGGCATATGGTAAGGCAACCTAATGCTCAAAAGTTTAATGGATATTTTTTTTCTTGCAATAAATTTGGTCATATGGCTGCTCAATGTAGAAGTAAAAATAAAGATAGTGATTCATTATTTTCCGATCGGTGTTTCAATTGCAACAAGTTTGGTCACAATTCAATTGAATGTAGAAATGTGTCAAAAAAATCTATTAATAGAAGAAGTGTTAGATGTTATACCAGTGTAAGTTTTGGGCATATTGCAAATCAATATAGATTGAGAAGAAATCAAAGGAGTGACTGGTTTGAACAAGGAAATGTTATGTTTTTCAATTGCAACAAATATGGTCACATTAAAAGATTCTGCAGAAACAAGAATATGGATAGAAGAGGTCCAGTATACAAAGGAAAAAATATGCAGAAAGGTGATAAAGGAAAAGGGAAAGTGATTTTGAATGAAATAAGAGATCACATGAAGAAGACATGGGTGAAAAAGAGTTCCTTTGTTGCAAGAAATGAGCCAGGACCAAAACCTGCTTTTGGTAATTCCTCTGAGAATTAGTTTTATGCCTTTGGCCTAGGGGGAGCTGTCAAGAAAATATTTCAAACCCCTCACCGGTAATTGACACCGGGATTTGGATGAGTGCGCAGTTGGAAAGGATATCATGTTGAGTTAAAGGTTCATAGAAGTTTTGTTTGAGGACTGAGAAAAAGGGGTATCTAGATGTGTTAGGGAAAAACCATTTATTCCAACAAAATTTAGGTGTGCTAATTATAAAAAGAAACTTGGAACCCTCATTTGCCACTTTGTGTCAAAGAAAAGAAGAAGGAGAGCACTCTGCATCATAATTTTGAAAGCATATTTGGTGGCAAAACCCTAATCCATTAGGTACTTTGATTGTATTGAGAAATTTCAGTTTAATTTGGTGTGTGGTTGAAGAAATTATTTGGTATTTTCAAGACATGTGTATGGAAGGTAAAATGGAATAAATCAAATGAATGATAAAACTTGATGAGTACAACAGTGAGAAGATTAGAGCTAAAAGAAACATGTTGTCGCACAATGAATTAAAATGGAAGATTAGAGTAGAAAATCTTGTATATTTGGAGTGAATTCCCCTATTTCGAAAACACATAAATTGTTGAGTTTATTCTAGATAGATTGAATGATATTCTAGCTTTAGATAAATCCTACCATATCTTGAAAGAAGTAATTGCAGCTGTAACTAGGTTATGCAAAGTTGGGGATGTGTTGAGTAAGAATTCAATCTGAAATAAAGAAATCAAAACCCTAACTAGAGTAACTAGAGATCAAAGGGCAATGATAATATCCACAATCAAAGATTCAGTGACAAGATAAATTATGCATGGAATAGCCTACAAAATCTTTTTCAGAAACAGAGAAGGTGCAAATTTGGTAGGTGTTGTTTATATTTCACATAAGATGATAATGTAAGATCAAGATTTTGATCTTTGTAGATTACTAAAAAATCAATTGATGGAGAACATGCAATTGAAAAAGGAGATAGGTTACCCTTTCAGGTTTGGTACTTTGGTTACATGCCTTGTGATGTATTTTCTAGTGAGGTAGAGAGAAAGAAAAGAAGAGAAAAATAAATTGATGTCAGTACTCCACCAACTTGCAAGACCCTAAGATTTGAAGGGAAAGAAAAAGAACAAGTGATTGTGGACATACTAGATGAGGAATTTGATAAAAGAACTGAGGACATCCTTGGAAAAGAACTAGAAATAGTTGAACCAGAACAAGAAAAGGCAATGACAAAAGGAAGTGAAGAAGAAGGTGAGCTAACCAAGGAAGAGCTATTGGAGCTTATTCATGAGAAAGATGGAATGCAAAAAATTGCAAACATGTGGTTTATCAGACCTTCATATGAGCAAGACATGATCTTAAGCATAATAAGTGCTCATCTTGTGCACAATCATATCAAGTTGGAGAGTTTGCAGAATAAGTTGCCATAAGAGATGATTGAATGTATCAAGGAAATCATGGACTCGAAGTCTTAGAATAAGGAAGAAGAAGAAGTCATCCTACACTTGAAGAAGCAGTACAAATTGTCACTTATTAAGTTGAAAAGGAACATGAATGAACTAAGGAAATGCATAAGCACAACAAACAACATTTATAACTATTTTCTTCGATGGCCTCATGCAATCACAAGTACAAAGAAGCTGAAACAAATTGAAACAGAGTTTAATAGTATTGGACATGATTTTAACATTTCTCAACATCATGATGGTGCAATCAGGAAAAGGATTCAAGAATTGCAAATAGAGCATACAAATGTTCAAAACACCAGGAAAAGGATTGTTGACACCTTTTGGAAAGTGAAGGAATTAATAGAATACAAGATGGAACAATTGATTGAGATACTAAGGAAGGGAGAAGTATTGGAAGATTCCTTCACCATTCTAGAATCCCTCATCAAGATTATCAACAGAACATCTGAAAACAATCACATGATCATAATCACCAAGATTGTAGTGGAAGCATGGAAGAATTTCCTTCCAGAGATGAAGGAAAGGTACAAAATAATCTTGAAATAGCAATTGTATTTCTTCAATTTTTTGCATAAGTAAGTTTTTGGTTACACTTCATTGGGGGAGAAAGAAAATATTTTATTATTTTTTTCATTGATTTCAAAGGGGGAGAGAGAGCTGTGAAAAATTCCTTATCAAACTTAGGGGGAGTTTTGTTGAGTCTTGTTGAGTTCTATCAGCTATGGCATTTTGAAGTTTTGAAGGTTCTGACACTTAGTCATTTTTCACTAAGTGTTGCCATCAATACCAAAGGGAGAGATTGTTGGCATATGGCTTCTAGTGTTGTCATTGACAAAATTGTAAGTCATTGATCTAGTCCACACTTAGTATTTGACCATACTGGAAGACAAAGTGAAGAACATGGTATCTGGCTAAAGTTGAATCTATCAACTGGTTTGCATTACTAGGTTATCAGTTTTGGTTGTGGATCTCAGGGAAGGTTGTTGGGTATTTGAAATGTCTTATTCTCAAGTTTTGTGTTGTCACATCAAGTGGTGTATGAGTTAGGAGATCTGGATTTTTGATTTTCTATTCAACAATGCTTGAAGGCTGACTAAGTGAATGTTGGGTATTTTAGATGTTTAAAGCAGAATTGTTTGAAGTATTTTTTATGGAGATTTTGTTTTGGGTCCTAACTATGCTATGGCCAGCTTTGGTGGATGCGTATTAAATATTATTCATGACTTGAGCCAACAGTTGGAAGATATTTCCTATTCTATTGAAGCCGACATATAGCAACTGAATTCTTGATAGTCTATATATATATGAGAATGATTAATTCATTTTGGTGTGTGTGTGTGGTGTTCGATATGTGTGGTTGTGTATTGTGAATATCAAAAGAACAGTTAAGTGATTTTCATTTGTGCAGAAGAGGATTTTGTGAAGAAAATTAAGTCAGAGTAGAGTGAAGTGGAGAATCAGATAGAAGGTCCAAAATCTAATCTATGAGCTTAACCATAACTATAATTAGGCATTTGTAGATGATATTTTCTCAGTTCAACCTTTTGTTGTAATCCAAATATTTTGTAAGGCAATGAGCCTTCCTAATTTTGAATAGTGCCTCTAGGAAGTGTGTCTGAATGCAAGTGCATTCCCTTTTGTAAAACACTTATATTTTGAGTACTCAAATTGTGGATTGACCTCCATCGTGGTTTTTCCCTTAACTGATTTTCCACGTAAAAATCCTTTTATTATGGTGTTGTGGATTATTGTTTTATGTTCATGCATATTTCTTTTGATTGAATGTTTTAGGCACTTGAGAGAAAAAATTAATAAAGTTAAAAGTTGCACAACATTGATTCACCCCCTCCTCTTAGTGTTGCTTGAGTCCAACAACCATCATTGTTGATATGTTTGTTTTTGACCCAGTATTTTTTTTTGTCATTAGGTGGGTTTCGGATCAGGGTATTTGTGTTCATATTGCCATATTTTAGATTTCCTTTTGTAATTATGGCTTTTTTGAGTTGAACTCCTTTTTCAACCAGGTTTGTGAAATTGGCACAACAATGAACTTGTAAATTGAATTTCAATGGAGCAACAAGGTTTTGGACAATTTTTTTAGCTTTTTCCTTCTCTAGTATCTCTACAAGACATTGGCTGGCTAAGAATTTCCATCATTAGAAGAATGGAATGAAGATCTTGCTAGTCTCTTCTTGGGTCAACTTGCACAAAGCGGAAATGGTAATGTAGGTGTCAATATTATATGCATAATTTTCCACAAATTTGTCAGCAAGCTCATCCCATGTCTTTATTTCTTTGGGAAAGGTGGAAAACCATTCAAGTGTGGGACCTATGAGACTCCTAGGAAAGAGTATCATTAGATAGGTAGGTTCATATGCAATTTCAATGCTGTTGGTGGTAAACTCTCTTATGTGTTGAAGGGGGTTAGTCTTGCCTTTGTATTTAGTGAAATTTGGCACACATATCCTGGGGGAAAGTTTGGCATGTATAAACTCATGTCAAATGGGGTACAAGCATAGGCCATATGATGCGTGGGTATTTTTGTTGGACATTTACATGTTCTCCTTTTTTTTTTGCAAGTTTTCCACTTGAGCTATTAGTGTGTCAATTATAGGATTGTTTGTGGCATCACACATGGGGGTGATGGGTATTCCATGAGTTCCCATTTTCTATGAGGGTATGTGTTGATTTGGGATATGTTCAAATGGTATGTTTTGATGTTGATGTTGAGTGTATGACATATTGGGAATTTTTTGGTATTGAGTGTTTTGAATAGGAATGTGTTGTTGGGTGTGAATGTGAGATGCATATGTAGGGATGTGTGATCTAGCCATGTTATTTTGTATTTGTGGAATTTGTTGTCATTGCATTTTTTGATGTCCAAATGAAGTCATATGTTGTGTCACTTGGTTGCCTTGTCCAAATTGGCAAATGTGGAGATGTGGAATGTTTGTGTTTTGACTTTGGGGAATATTGGTGTTGGTGTTGATTTGTGATGAATTATTAACATTTGGTTGAGGTCCTAGAATAGTAATTCATCTCTTATTTCTCCCAAAGGGGTTGAGTGAATTTGTTCCCATGGCATTAGTTGAGGACCTAAGTATAAGACTTGATGATTTCATTCCCATAGAACTAGATGAAGCCCCAAAAAAAGGTTTGATGAGTTTTCCCCCATGGTATTTTTTAGGTGGCCCCAATAGTTTGTGATGGAATTGTTGATATTTGTGGGACTGATTGAGATATGGCTTGTGTTGTGGTTGATGTTCCCCCAATAGATGTTGTGTTGACAATGTTATATGTGTTTTGAGGGGTAGTGCCACTAGAAGTAGCATTGATGGTGTTTGTATTATTTTGTGTGGTGGGACCAATGGAGGCATTGTTTGTGTTTTGTTGTGGTGTCCAAAGGGGTTGAATGTTTTGTGTCATATGATTGGGAGAAGCTACTCTTATGGTGTAAATGTCAAAGCCTCATCACAATTTGGCCCCTTGGTCTACAAGCATGGCTACGTATCTATCTAGATCTTGCAGTTGACCAATTCCTCTACAAAGGAAGCCACCTAAGGATTTTGGGCAGCAGATTCTAAGTCTTCTGTGAATACTTGTCCATTTTGGTCTCTATATATAAATGGTTCAAATGGGTTGCAAGAGGAAGATGGAATGTTCATTTCACTAAAAGTATTGATAAAATATCTCCCCATGTTTGTGTTTTAGTTCATGTTGTAGGGGTTATTTCCTTGTCCGAAAGGGTCCATTTGTCTTCTTTTCTTTTGGAGTCTAGTTTCAACCATAAAAGGATTTTCTCAAATGAAGGGGAATGCCAATTATGTCTATTAATGGGAATGATATGACACTATGTTTTTGGATTTTTAGAATAAAGGGATGACAATGCAAAGTGATAATGTTGCATAAAGAGGCTGACCAATGCAAAGTGACAATGTTGTCTAAAGGAGATGGAAAATGCAAAGGTGACAATGGACTAAAATGAGTGGTGGAAGACAAAAGTGTTTTAATGTAAAATGTAAGGTCTAAGGAAACTCTAAGGTTCTATCACTTTTGGTAGACTATTGGGGAAGGCTTACTAACCATTCAAAGTGTGATCAATGTCTCAATTTGGGTTATCAAGGGACTTGTTTGAAGGACTAAAGTGACAAAGTGACAAGGTGATATTTCCACATTAGACTTATGAGTTGGAAATAGCTCACAAAAGGACAAAGACTAAAAGAGGTGATTTGACTAAGTCCAATGACAACATACTTGTGAGGGAAAAGATTTGACATTTAAGTATGGTGTGTTCCTATCTTAAAGTCTACAGAAATGAGGACCTAAAAGTTGGTTTATGGTGAAATGTGATGGTGCCTTCTAAGGATGCAACTAAAATTTGCAATGGTAAGCCTATGGTGTCACTAAATGCAACCTAAAATGCAAGGATTGAGTATTTGAGCAATTATTTTTTTGGTTTTGAATAGAGACTGTTGAGGAAAGATGTTTGAAAACCGATCAGAAATGTTTGGCCTCAAGTTTTAGATAGTGACAATGTTTTTCCAAATGATAGGAAATTGTGTCATTTTAGGTCAGGGATGAATTTTAGGTTGTCAAATGCATCATAGGTTTAGCAAATGTGTCATTTTAGGTCACAGATGTAGTTTGGAAAATCAATTGCAGTGTTCTAGAAGGAAAATGTGGTTTAGATCAGTCAAATGTGTTGTACAAGATAGCAAATGTGACTTATCAGAGTGATTGCATTGCAGAAAGTCTCAAATGTGGTGCAAAATGACGAATTCATTATAGAATGTGACAAATGTGTTGTAGAGTGTAAAATTTTTGGTTTTTCTTGGCAATTTTGGTAGATTTTTTAGGATTGTTTCAGTTTGAAAGTGCTTTTCAGATCTGTGAAGGATGTTTATTTGTCTATTGTTTTAGAAAACACTTGGAAAACATAATGTTTTTTCTTTGAATGTTGAAAACATCCACAATGAAGAAAAGCACAATCCTAGGTTAGGCAAGGACTATATCCACTGGATTCCACGTGGGTTTCCCTAGCCACACTTATTCTTAGTAGGTGACTTAGAAGCTTGGCCACATTGGCTCCCCTCCATGACAATTACTTCTTGGGTCAACCAAGTTTCAAGCACACATAAAAATAAAATGGTAGGCTCTTCACCTCTACTAAGAACTATGAGAATTTGGATGCCTTTGTAATTGACCGTTGTTGCATCAGAGAATAGAAAGGGCTTTTGGCTACTAGACAAAGGTTTTTAGTTTGAGATCCTATTCAAGTGGCCACACATGAGGCCAAATTAGCTCTGATAAGGAGGAATTCTAGCCTATAGAGGTTACACTCCATAGGGTTTTGGGTAATTCATTTTTCTGCATGACACATCCAAACTTGTAATCCTAAGCTTTCCATTAGGATTCACATTTGTATACAGATCGGGAGTAGCTCGGCCAAAGATCTTCATTTCCGGTTTGAGTCACCTTAGGGTGAGTACTTTTTCCCACCAAGGAAAGCCCAATTCCTAGAGTCAATAACAATTTCTCTTGCACCTAGGATCACACAAGTGCACAAGGGCAGAGGATACTTCTATTATTGAATCAGGGTTACACAAATTGGAGACACTTGTTTGTTTTAATGCCAAAATTTAATGTGAGGAAAACATGTCAAAAAATTTGTTCATTTTAAACTTTAACTCAATGTATTTTAAGCCCATGTCATGAAAATGCATTTTCATTTTAAGCCTTGATGAGTTTCAATGCAAGGTTGTGTTCATTTTAAGCCCATGAGTGAATATGCATGTTCATTTTAACCAATGAAATGTGAATGCAAGTTGTTTGATTGTTTGTTTGTTTGTAGATTGTAAAAGCAATTAAAAAAAATCAACAAAAAAAGGCTAGATTCCTTACCACATGCTGCAAACAGAATATTAGTAACCCCAAAAACCTTTAAGCTACTAAACAAAAAAGAGAAAAATTGCAAATTCTGTAAAAGCTCAAAAATAAAATTTTACCAAGCAATTGCATTGTTCTGCATATTAAATATGTCTCAGGGCCTAAAGCTAGATTTTACCAAACAGATGTGTCATTTTGTAGAGTGAATGCATCGCGGCCTGCGTATGCATCGTTTGGGCTTGCAAATGCATCTCAACAGAGTGAATGCATTGCTCAGGCTAGAAAATGTAGCTTGAGACTGTGTATACGTCATTCTACAGACTAAATTTGTCGTGACACAATGATTGTGGCTCAAAAAATTGCAAATATGGCTCTTTGTACCTGTACTTGCAAAAATGAGTGTTTTGGTGTCGGGTTCACTAATGTAACTTAGGGGAATTTTCAGGTTAGCATAATAAAGCATAAACAAACAAAACCCTAAATAAGTAATGAAGAAAAGGGAGTTAGAAAGCATGGAAACAATAACAATATTACCAAATTTCTTCAACCTCCATGAATCACCTTCATTACACCTTCTTCGTTGTTGCAAGTAGATAATTTCCCTTAGATTTTTAATGAACAACCTATGACTATGACAATTTCTTTAGCAAATATTGAAGTATTCAATAATGGTTGCAAGTGTACTCAAAAAATACTCAAGCATGAATTCAAGAGATGTCAAGATGTCCAAATGAGACTAAAATTTCTTTTTTATAGAAAATTCAATTTTAGGTGAATGGCCAAGATTAAAAGTTGAGAGATTCCCTATAATAAATGGCTGAAATTAAATGTGACAACTCACAATTAGGGTTAGGGAAACATTAGGGTAAAATTTGAAATGAAGGGCTAAGAAAATCAAATCAATGGACAGGGTTGCATGTGACAAGAGTAAATATGAGCACGAAAAAAGAAAAAGCTAGAGAATCAAATAATTATTTTAGAATTATTTGATTTAAGAGGGAAAGTTGACCTTTTGAATTAAAAATCAATTTAATTCAAAAGTGGTGGGACCATGTGATAGGGAATGGATAATTTTAAATAAATAACTTTATTTAAAATTAAAAAAAGCTGAAGAGGATAATAATACAATAATTTATAAAAAATTATTTAATCATAAGAGGACATAGAAAATTAATGACATATTTAAATAAAGAAATAAATTTTATTTATTTAAATAATCAAGAAGAAATAATAGACAACTAATAATTAAATAAATTTAAGAATTTCTTTAATTATAAAGAGACATAAGAAGTTAATGACACATTTAAATTAAATAAATATTATTTATTTATTTAAATAGTCAGGAGGAAATAAGAGACATGAATTAATTAAATAATTGAGAATTATTTAATTAATAGTTGAAATTGGACAATGGTACATAATTAAATATATTAATTATGTTGAGAAGAAATATGGGGAAAAAAGAGTTAGCAGGACTAGGTCAATTTTATGTGTCTACAATATCTTTTATAAATCCATTAATTCATCCATCTACATAAATTATTTCACTTTAATTATCATTAAAATGCATTCATATATTTCATTAAATAATTTAAAATTCATAAATCAACTTCCATGAAATTAGCTCAAAATTGCACATTAAACTCATAAACCATTTCCACGGAATTAGCTCAAAATTGCACATTAAATTCATAAATCAACTTCCATGAAATTAGCTCAAAACTGGACATTAAAATCATAAATCATTTCCATGGAATTAGCTCAAAACTACACATTTTGAGCTTCTAAACATGAATCATGGCATAAATCACTCTACTCATTTCTCATTTCTCATTTTCACATTATGCATTCATCTATAAAAACCCCCTCCTTCTCACTTTTTTGGATACACATTTTTTCGATTACACGACTTTGATTTCATATTTTTTGAATCCAATTCTACATAGCTTCTTGTGCTTTTTCTTGTAAACTATGAGAGCAAATGCAAATATTGTGGAAGAGGATAACAATGAAGTGAATTTCTTGTGAGTGAATATTGGTTTTTCATAGTTTAGTTTTATTATTTCATATATTTTCATTTTAGAGAAACTTCATTGATGTCATGTTGAAAGTTTGATTTGAGTTTATAGATTTAATCAGTTAGCTCTTTCAGTTTTTCAGCATTACAATATATACAACTTAACATGTTATTATATATAAATCTCTCTCTCTCTCTCTCTATATATATATATATATATATATATATATATATATATATATATCAACTCATATGATTATCAATATATTTCATTTGATAAATATATTAACTTATATCCATTTAATATTCAAACTAGTATCACACCCACACATATATATACATATATATATCCATCGTATATATATATATATATATACATTGTACACATATACATATGTATCCATCATATACATATATATATATATATATATCATTACCTTTAAACACAACACACTAATATCGATCAACATATATACATTAAATATGTATATACATATATATACATATCACCTTATCCAATTAATGTTCTTGTTCATATGGGTAACTCGTCCATAGGAATGCATAGATACATTTATCTACATATATTTATGTACATCATTACTCATGTGGATGATTCATCATGGACATGTGTATATGTATGTATGTATACATCATATGTATATATCTCATCAATTGTACTCTTAAAGTACTAAAAAAACAAAGAGACTCAAATACTTATTTCAAGCATGACATCACAAACATACAAAACCTTTCCTAAACAAAAAATTCAAGGTATCATACCTTTACCCAAAACTATTGACTTGACTATTCTATTAGTTAGTGTGAGAAAGCTCAGTTTAGACTCTCTTAAGGGTTTCTAGACCAAAATACTTCTCCTTAGTGATACTTCCCCTCCCTTTTGAATGCATTAACTTGCACCTATAACCAACTTGTCAAATTTGCAAAGGTAGTCAATTGATCACAAAACAAGCGCTTACAATATATATTCAATAATCAAAGTATGACACATATATAATATCAACCATTTATTCATTCTATTTCCAATGATTCATATAAAAAAAGTACATTCACATTCCATCAATGTTATGAACACACACACATGCAATTATTTCAACTAGCTAGGTAAAATTAACTAGGTAAATATACTATGGGGTATAATAGAGAAAGACAAGGAAAATCCTTTGAAAACATTGACACCAACTACTCAAATGATACCCATACAAGAGAAAGGAAAAGAGAACAATATTGAAAAATTCACAAAGTTATTGGAGGATGATTGGGGTTCCTTATATTTCACACCTACATTCAAATAAGATCCCACAATAGTGGTTTACAATTTTTTTCCAAACTGGACACTGAAACACTTTTTTTTTAACTAAATCTTTACTTTCGGGAACCTATAGCGGCTAAACCATGAGGAATTTGAAGATGATGCAAACTAGAGTTTTGTGAAATTTTGTCTATAGATTCTAAATATGTTTTTTTCAAAAATTTTGGAATCAGATTGCACTTCTTTTTCCACTTGGTTCATAAACTAGTTTTTCTCAGAAAACAACATTTTTAAAAAGTGACGCTCACCGTATAACGCATAACTTTTTTTCCAAGAAGGATAAAATTCTAATTATTTCGAATTTAGATTCTTGAATTTTATATCTAGTGCTTCCACTTGGTTAGATATTTTTTTATTTAATATTTTTTCTTTAATCAAGTTTCAAATTCAAACCAATTATAATTTAGACATGTGACCGTATAATGCGTAACTTTTTTTGTATGTGTAAAATTCAATTTTTTTTTTTTGTTAGATCAAGGATTTTAATATCTGTGCACTAAGATTATCTTTTCGAGACTTCTAAAATCTGCTATATTCTTCACAAAATGTACAAGAACATTTTGTGCATATTTTTGGTGCCACATTACTAAAAAAAGGATATGATAATAAAATTAAATTTATTTAAAATTATATTTTTTGGAAGCTTATTGAGGCAATACATACTTCTAAAAAAATAAATTAAATGAATTCATTTTCCCCCAAAGGTAAATCAAAAGTTCTTTTTTATTCTTGCTTTTTAGGTGTACGGGAGACCTGTTCTTGGAATCAATTAAAACTAGCAGGGTTCTATCAAGTGGGTTTGATTAATGGAAAGGTGTTAACTCTCTTCAATTGGAATCTTTAAATGAAACATTTTTTTAGCTAATCATTATATTTTCTAAAAATATGTGATTTCAGCAAAAATCAGTTGACCAGCCTTTGTTGGCAGCTTTGACATATTTGTTTTATGTTTTTCATTGTAAAATGGGGAAGAAACTCTCCTTCAAATTAATAGCTTCATTTGGAAAGAGATAGGTACTTTTAAAGTTAGCTGGAAAAGGATTTATTGTTAGCATTTAGAACATACTTTCATGCTCACATGGTATTAGAACATGGTATTCATGGTATTTATGGTATTCTTGGTTATTTTCCTTTGAGAAAAATGAAAGAATCAAAGAAATCTTCACTTAATATGAATATTATCACACAAAACACTAATGATTGGAGTTTGTTATATTTTACACCCTCCTTTAAGGGAGAGTACAAAATCTTAGAATGTAAATAGTCTTGTGTATGTATGACACCTTGTACTAAGTAAAAGATATCTTTGTCTTAAAATAAAGGAACATTTTCTACTATGAATCAAGAGAGTATCTTGTCGAGACTTCTCCAAGATTACTTGATATCTCTCCCTCCAAGAACACAAAAGAAATTTTATGACAAGATATCATTTTGTGCATATCTTAGAGTCCATGGCCATTCTACTAATGAATGTAAGGATATGAGTAATAAAATTAAACATATTAATAATTTTTGTGCTCTTCCTTATGTTGAGGCACCTACTTCTTCTAATTGAAATTGACTTCCATCATATCATGTTTCTCATCACTATGTGCCATTAGTATCTTTATATGTCTTGCTCGTTTCCATTCACGGTGCAACCATATCTTGGAATCAATATGATAGTTCCTAGTAGTTTTCTTTGTCTTTGTGATTGGATGGAAAGGTGTTAGGTTGTCTTGTCCCAATATGGCACCTATCATTATTTCTTTTAGCTAGTTGATTGCCTTTAATGTATATAAAAGAGCAAGCTTGGGACACGAATGACATGCCTTAAGTTGGCTTGAAGATGACATATTTTTTTATGTTTTTCATTGTATTATGGGGGAAACTCTCCTTCAAATTATGTAGCTTCATTTGGAATCATATTTTTGACATAGGTATTTTAAAGTAAGCTCTCATACCTTCTTTATTGTTAGCATTTATCATTGGATACTTTAAAGTAATTGCTCACATGGTGTTAGCAATTTCATTAAAGTGAGGGCATACATTGGCATTATCATTTACATTTTTTATTACTATAACTTATATTTCATAGTGTAGTCTTCTTACTTCATGTGATGTGTCCTATTCTTGGTGGTTTCATTGGGTTTGATTTCCTTAAATAGTGCAACCTTTCTAAGCATATGACATTCCTCTTAGTGATAATGCTATAAATTGCATTCACTAAGTTGTGAATCTTTTATCCTCAATTAGTCCTCCCTTGGAGACATTAAGTATGATGTTCCCTAATTAGAGAACTTACTTGAACGAAGAAAAATCTAGTTGAACATGTCTATTTTCATTTTGTTCATGAGTGCTAAGCATAGTGAAACTTGCTAGCCATATGAAGCTCGAAGTTCATATTTTTGGGGTTCCTTATCAAAGTTACTAGAGATATAACTTTGGTATGGTTAGTATGATGAGACAGATGATAGACCTGGCATGACTTTCTAATTATATGGTGAGAGCCTATATGATGAGGGCCACACCACCCAAGACCCTCACAAATCACAACAATATATACCAACACATACGATGGGAGATGGAAAATAATTCACTTTCAATTATTTTCAGAGAATGAAATTACAGATTCAAAACTTATAATGCTATGGCCTCATGGGCTTGATTCATTTCAAAAAATTCAAAACTAAAAACAAAATATATTATTCAGAGCCACAATCTACACTAATGGATCACCTTCTACAACCTCCACTTAAACCTACTATTTTACCCAATAACCACCCTAGAATGCTCTAGAAAGTGTAATTTTCCCTTTTGTTTTGGTGCCAAAAGTCTTGCTATTTGATTTCTTGCCTAGGAAGACATTTTAATGAAATTCACTTTTTAGTGGGGCTAGTTCATAGGGCCATAAATTTTGATATGGGTGTCAAATTTTCTACTATAATATATCGTTGGAAATATCTCAAAGAGATCCACAATGTTGAAACATCAAAGATCATTTTGTCCACTTTTTGTGTTATTTTAGGTATTCTAAGTTTTTCATATTTGAATTTGAATTTGTGTTCAAGAAATTTCTTGGGATGAAAACTTTAATATCTCCCAAATTGTACAAGGTATTCAAATGATTCTTCTTCCGTTAGAAATATTTTTCAGTCCCACTCCTTGGGGTAAATTTTTAGGTCCATACAATCCTATTTACGTTGACTTACTAAAAATAGTAAGTGGCCATTTTTCACCTTTTCAAACTTTTGACTGTCTTACACCCCTTAAGTTCTATAATCAAACAAAAAGATAAAGAAAATAAGGAAAATAATTTTTTGGGTGATACAAGATTTCCCCTACACCACTAGATGCTCCTACATTAGATACCTAGGATAATTTGAAAAGTGACCCTTTCACTTCTTAAGAGTTATAAGGAAACCAAGATGGTTAACCTTAGCCTCAAACAACCATGATGAATCTCCAATAGGCCTTCCCCTCCATTTCACCAAGTACTCTACATATTGCTTGTTTCTTGTGCTTCTACCCACACGACTATCCAAAATTTATTTTATTTCCTCCTTTTCTGAAGTAGGTGTTAGAATATTCCATTGTGCTTCTATTATTCTTCATAAATTCATTTTTCATGATATTATGTTAAATCTAAAATGTTAAGCATAGGTGAAATATGAATCTCATTAGGAAACTCTACCTCATATGCATTTCCCGAATCAAGCTTCTTGAGGATCTTGCATGGTCTAAAATTCTTCATCTTTAGCTTGTTGTATGTACCAACTGGAAACCTCTCCTTTCAAAAATGAACCATGACTTCATATCCTACCTAGAACTCCTTATACCTCCTTTTCTAATCTACCCTAGCCTTATATTGTGAGTTCATCTTATTGATATGTTTCTTCACCTCTTCATACAAATTCTTTAGGTGCTCAGCAAAATCTTCAACCTCAGTACTACTCTTCTCCCCCTTATCCATCTTCCTCAATTTATAAGTAGTTCTGAGATTACTCCCATACACAATATGGAATGGTGATTTACTAGTGCTCCTGTTGGAAATTTTTTTGTTAGAAATTTTTTCCTGTGGTATAATCATATCCCATCCCTTGGGCTTATCTCCTACTAAAAATCTTAGAAAATTACCCAAACTCCTATTCACTGCATCCTTTTTTCCATTATTTTTATGGATGGTGTGCATAATTGAACTTAAGATATATCTTCAATTTCTTCCATAATGTCCTCCAGAAATAACAAACAAATTTGGTATCTCTGTCTGAAACTATACTCTTTGATAGACCATGTAGTGTCACCACCTCTCTAAAAAGAAACTCTGCAACATGAACAAAATCACTGGTCTTATGACATGGAATGAAATGTTCCATATTTGAAATTCTATCCACCACCACACATATGGAATCATGCCTCTTTATGTCCTGAGCAAGCCAAGAACAAAATCCATGATAATATCGTCCCATGACCTCTTAGGTATAGTTAATGGCTGATACAATCTATTATTCTAACTTGTTCCTTTTTCCATCTAACATACTCTACAACTCTGCACAAACTTCTTCACATCTGGTTGTAATTGTGGCCAGTAATAATTCTCACTAACAAGAGTAATGGTCTTATCTTGACTGAAATGTCCAACGAATCCTCCACTATGCTTCTCCTTGATTACATTATCTCACATAGAACTCCTTGGAATGCACAATTGGCTTCCTCTAAACAACATCCCATCTTGGATTAAGAAATTTGACTATCTTGTTCTATATAATGTAATAGGTTTTAAACAAGCCTTCCAAGCTTTTGTGAAGTCTATATCTTTAGGATACAAAGTCTTGAGTTCATTGAAACCAACCGCCTCTATATTCATCTACAAATTTTTTTGACGTTCCACTCCCATGCTTCAAACTAAAAGTATAACTCTGTAAAAATTCAACCCATTTTAATTGCCTTTAATTTAAATTTGCTTGATTATTAAGATACTACAAAGCCTAATGATCAGTGTATTAAAAAAAATCTTTTCGCAAAAAGTAGTGTCTCCATTTGTTTAAAGCATGAACTATAGCATAAAACTCCTGATCATAGAAAAAATATTTCTTCTTAACATCATTCAACTTCTTACTAAAATAGACAACACGCTTACCTTCTTGACTCAAAATAGCTCCTATGGCACTACCACTAGCATCATAATCTATCTAAAAGACCTTATTGAAATTCGTAAATGAAAAAATAGGTTGCTTTGTGAATTTATTCTTCAACATATCAAAAATATTTGTTGCTCCTATAGTCCATTTAAAATACTTTCTATCCCCTCTCATTGCTTCAATTAGAGGTGTACAAATACTACTAAAATTATTAATAAACTTTCTATAAAATCTTGCTAGATCATGAAATGATCTTTTCTCTATAACACTCCTCAAGGTAGGCTATTCAATGATAGTTATCACCTTCTCTAGATCCATTTTAAGACCCTCTATTGAGACAAAAAATCCCAAATACTCCAACTACCTCTTCACAAAACTACATTTCTTCAATTTAATCAACAAATTATCCTACCTTAGCATCTCAAAAACTATTCACATATGCATTAGGTGCTCCTCCAATGTCTTATTGAAAATCAAAATGTCATCCAAATAAACAATAATAAATTTTCCTAATTTTTTTTCAATACCTCCTTCATAATCCACATAACTATGCTCAATGCATTGGTTAGCCCAAATGTCATGACTAACCACTCATATAAGCCCTCCATGTTTTTGATGCTATCTTCCATTCATCTCCTACTCTAATCTGGATTTGGTGATATCCACTCTTCAAATCTATATTTGTAAAGTACTCAGATCCACTCAAGCAATCCATAATGTCATCCATCCTTGACAAGGGAAATCTATACTTGATAGTAATATTATTGATAGCTCAAGAGTTTGTACACATCCTCCATTCTCCATCCTTCTTCGGTGCTAGTATTACAAGTACTGCACATGGAATCAAACTCTCTCGAATCAATCCCCTCGATAACAACTCTTGCACTTATTTGTTCAACTCTTCATTCTCTATTAGAGTCATTCAATGGGTTCCTTATTTGGCAGATTGGCTCTAGGAATAGGATCCATTTGATGGATAATCTTCCTTACTAGAGGCAAACCTTCAGGTATGTTATCAAAAACAATATCTTGAAACTCATTCAACAAATTTGAAACCTCTACTAGTACCTCACTAGTATCTTCTTTATTAACTCTAGGGATCAATGCAAAACACATATACTCATGCCTCATACCTTCTAGGAACTTTCTTCCATCAACCAAACAAATTCTTGCATTACTACATTCCTTTTCTTTTGCCTCCCTTAGGGGTTTCAACTTATGACGAACACCATCCATTGTCAAGGAATAGGTGTTAGCATGTTCATCATGCATCGCTTGTTGATCAAGCTACCATGGTCTACCTGTAGACACCTAAAAATGTTCTGGAGAATCTAATTAATTAAATATGATTTATTTGATTAATTAATCTTAAATTAATCTACTTAGTAAATAAATAGAAATATTTATTTATATTAAGTTCATTATTAATTCTTCTATTTTATCATATTATTTCTCTCTTAATTAAATAAACAAAATTAAATACTTTGTTTTATTTAATTATTATCATTATTATTTCTTCTATACTTTATCTATTAATTATATCTTAAATTAAATACACAGCTTCAATAATTTGTGTTATTTAACTACCTCATCACATTTCTTCTTAATTAAATAAAGATATCCTAGAATCTTTAATTTAATTATCATATTCCTTTTATTTTTAATTTAATAAACAACTTCTATAGTTTGTTTTATTAAATTATTTATTCCTCTTTTTGCTGAATTTAAATAAACCAAAAATATTTAAATAAATGCATAAATCATATCCCTCTATTCACTCACCAATAAAATTAGATTTTTCAAATCTAATTAATTAAACTATCATTCACGGGAAGAGCCTCGGGGACAAACCTGCAGGAAATCTTCTCAATCTTCTGCCTCAAATCTTTCCTCTCATCTTGCCTGGTGTTTTCATGGGGAGGAACAATCCTCCATGATCAGCTCCACCTTCTCATCTCATACCATTCAATTCTCCAGATTGAATCTCAGCCTCTGTTGTGTTGCCCCTTCACAAATGTGTGCTGTGAAATCTATAAATACAGGGTTTTAGCTACAGGAAAGGATCCTAATTTGTGCAATCTTACTCTGCAGGTATTCCAGGTGATCAAGCATTCAAGCAATCCAGTTTTAGGATCAATCCATCAAGCATTCATCCCGCATTCATCAAGCATTCAACATTTACAGTCATGGCTGCCATTACAGTAGTTTTTCATTATTAAATCATATAGGAATAGAAATAGTTTGAATTCTCATTCTTTAAATGTCATTTCAACAATCTATTAGCTTATTAAAATCTGAGAGCAAAGTAGATTTAAAGAAATCTTTAGAGTTAGAGAGCAATAGGACAGATTTCTGAAGGTTCCTGTGTTTAAAATAGTTTAAATCTCTTGAATTTTAGATATAATGTCTTATTTAGAAGTGTAGATGCATACTTAATTTGTTTATCTCATTCTTACACTTTCATTTTGGTGCCCACCATGGGGCCTAACCCCATATTCTGCAAAAATTTTGTGAAAAGTGTCTTACAGGTATTGGCATGTTTGTTTTAGCGGAATCGTGGTTTTTATAGCACGTCGGCTAGATTCTGTAGCACATCAGAGGAAAACTATAGCGCGTCGTATGACTATTTTAGGGTGCCTCTCAACTATTTTAGCACACCGCTCAACTGTTTTAGCGCACCGCTCAACTGTTTTAGCGTGCCGCGCAACTGTTTTAGCACCTCGATCCACTATTTTAGCACCTCAACCTTTTGTTATTTAAATATCTTTTATCTAGATCTGATGCATCCGTGGCCAGATTTTGCTCTTTAATCTTTTTTTTGTTAAAATTTATCAATCCTAGGATAGAAAACAGATAAAAATTGATCAATCCTAGGATAGAAACTTCATTATTACTTGTGGGTTTAAAATTGAACATCATGCTTCTTATGGAGCAATATCTCCATATAGATTAGATAATTTGTCTTTTGGGTTTTAAAAAGTGAACTTCTTTGCTGTGATTGGGTGATAGGTTTATGCTCTCCCCTTGACTGGGTGCATCAGAATACCAAACTCACTTTTACTTTGCACATTTTCAAGCTTTTATTAAAACCTTTAGACAGGCCTGCCGTAGTGGGAAAAAGTACTCACCCTACAAGAACGACCTAAGTGGGGACAACCAAAAGCCATGGCATTCCAACCCACTTTAAAATTTATGTAAATTTGGGGAAACCCTCTTTCAACGGAAGTGTGCAGGATAACCATCCCCAAAATCTTTGTTCTAAAGATTGGGAGGTCTCTCAAGGGAGTTTATCCATTTTCCGCTCTGAACGAAAACCCTATCTAAGAACCTAGAAATAGAAGCACACTTGTCAGTTCCTGAACATTGTAATACTCGGTGGTGCAGGGGCGGGGAAGAATCTACCCTCAATCACTCACCATATAATTTCCAAGGACTGTTTGCTCAGGGGATCCGGTATCCACTTCCATCACTCTGAGTACACACCTGGAAAAGAAAAAAACATGGGCACCCTCTAGGGGGTGACATGGCTGTGTGAGTTGATGCAATTCAAAGCTGTGGGCTGTTTGAGTATATAATGATGACCTTTTGTCTCTAGGAGTGAGTTTGTTTGAATTGTCTTATCTTGTTATCAAACCAGTGAAAATCAAGAAGAATCATGTTTGGTTCTTAAAACATACACTATCTATTTAGATTCTAGGATTTTGAATCAACTATTCTATTCTTGCTTGCTGTGTTTTCCTTCATTAAATTCAGATAAGATCATCACAAAAATCTTCAAATCAAACACTTGTTAAATTCTCATGATTCGAGATTGGGTATCCACCAAATTTGTCAAGAAGTCTCTTGTCAAATGAATCATAAAGCCAAAGAAAACACTTACATACAAACAGCTCTTGAGAAAGCAACGATTTTTATATCAAAGCAGAAAAGTTCTACTCCAACATAGGACCTTTATTCATAGATATCACGATTTCTCTAGAGGTTATACAAACGACTATGTTGTAGCTCCCTTAGATTCACAAGCATTTTATCAAAGAAGGGCTCTTAGACAACACCACAATCACAGTCAACAAATTTGTCCAGAATACATCCCACAACCGGCCATACAATACGATACAAGACCAAGTGAATTTCATAGAGTAAGATAGTTTCCTGTGGCACCCCAAAAACATTCTGTAGCACGTCATATCTCTATTTTAGCATGTTGTGGCTCTATTTTGTTTTAGCGTGTAGCGCGTTGTGGCTCTGTTTTAGCGCGTTGTAGCTCTTTTTAGCGCCTCAGAGATTCTGTTTTAGTGCTCCCGAAAGTCAGAAAAATAGAGAGTTAGTAAGACAGTTTGTCAGTTTGCCGACATCAAAAACAAGGTTTTTATCAGTCCAAAACATTTTTCCATAGTCCGAAACACTTGAAAAAAAAAAAAAGAAGAAGAAAACTTTACTATTACGCTTAGGTCTTGAAACATCCTGCAAAGTGTCCTTATCAATCATCACTAATCTGAGATTTTTGTGTCAAAATTTCCCTATCAAGGATTTTTATCATCCTTTCATCATGAAACTAGACACAACTAAATCAGATTTTTAACGTAGTTCTATCAAAAAACTTGGTTAAAAACAACACTTATCAAATCAAAAATCCAAGATCAAAGTCTAGAGTAAAACTTCTAAAGTTTGTATGCCTATTTTCACATGATCAGCATATCAAAAACAACAACAAGAAGAAAACGAAAGAATAGCAGCCATGGCTGAAGAAAACCCTTGGGGACGATACAACAACACTGATCCTCTCACTAATTCACAAGAGAAAGAAATAACTGCAGAAGAAATCGAGAAAGTTCAACAAGACCCTCATTTCCATAATTTATGGAAAAGATGTTAGAGCAAGATATGGAAAAGTATCTTTTGTTATTAGCTGACAAAGGTGCTAAGCTTCCTAAAGACTTTGATGTCAACCAACTCAAGGAAACAACCACACCAAAGACAACTAGTATGGAAAATCTAAATCAAGTAGATGCTTTGACAAGACAAATGCAACAATTACAACTACAGTTCCAAAACATCCAACAAGGGCCAACAAAAAGATATTCCTTACAGGATATTTGCCCTTATCCATTTGACCAAATCATTAACATGATACCATTTCCATGGTATTGTGAATACCCGACGTACAACAAATACAATGGAAGAACCGATCCATTTGATCACGTACGGGAATTTAGAACCATGAGCATAGAGTTCGCACACGAGGACTCTTACTTACTACGATTGTTTCCAAGAAGCTTAGGAAACACTTGCATGGAGTGGTTCTCTAAAATGGAACTTGGGATCCAATCTTTTGAAGAACTGATCAATAGGTTCATAACACACTTCTCATTCAACATCCAACACGGGGTGACCCTAAAAGAACTCTACAACACCAAACAAGCAAAGGGTGAAAATTTTCTTTCCTTTCTCCAACGATGGAGAAGGCTATTTGCTAAATACCCTAGATCTATTCCTGAAGAGGAGAAGATAGAGATGTTCATTGATAACCTAGTGGATGAAATGAATTATAGATTGGACTTGCAATGTCCATCTACATTTGAACAAGTTATTGAAAAGGGGCTCAAAATTGAAGAGGCTTTAATCAAAAGAGGAACAATCAAACACTTCATTGAAGGTTCAAACAATAGCAATTCCTCTAACAACAACAATGAAAAACCAAGATTTTGGCAAAAGAATAAGAATACCAATACCATGATCGATACACACACATCCAAACCAGTATTCACCTTGACACCAACCACTACAAACAAACAAAACAATGATTCTAATGTCAAACAAAGTAGTGATCAAGGGAATAATCAAAACAATGGAGAAACAAAAACCCAATCATTCCAATGACCATCCAATAAATGAAAATTCACGCCATTAGGGCAATCATTGGAATCAGTCCTCAAAGAACTTTTAGATGAAAAACTAATTCAAGTACAAGAGGCTAGGAATTGGGACCCTCAAGTCAAACCATCATGGTGAAATGATTCACATTACTGTAACTACCATCAAAATAAAGGCCACATGACTAAAAATTGTTGGTAGTTAAAACATATAGTACAAGACATTATAGAACAAAAGAAAGTATTCATAGAGGGGCACCAAATAAACAAAGATCATACAACATTCAAAAATCCTCTACCCAATTATCAGAAGGGAGAATCCTCTTCTGCAAACAGCAAACGTAAGAATGTCGGTTATGTTTATGACACAACGATCCTTTGTCTTTCTGTAGTCAAGGAGGATGAGGAGTTATACAATCAAATCAATCGAAACAATGACATTACACCGACTAATTTGGTACAACATATGGAGAAATCTGAAAACCAAATTAATGTAATCACACTCAAAGGGAAACAAGAGTACCAACCGGTTAATGCCACTACAAGGGCACAATCCAAAGTTATATTGAAAGGAGCATCATTATCATCCCAATCTATGGATCCTCCCTCCAATCAATATAATCTCATCGATCAATTACAGAAAATACTGGCACAAATATCTATCCTAGAACTTCTAAAGATCTCCCCATCACACAAAGAGGTTCTTGAGCAAGCGCTTGTATCAACCACGATACCTAACAATTTGGATGTATGTCAATTTCAAGCTATGGTGGGACATCTATCTACACCTCATTGCCTTTCATTTTTTGAACATGATGATGTATCACTCACCCATCCACATAATTCTACCATTCACATTGAAGTCCTCATCCATAAACACCGTGTAAAGTGTGTCCTGATAGATGGAGGGGCTAGTTTAAATATTTGTACCTTAAAGCCGATTCGTGCACTAGGATACTCAGATGAAGCCATTGATACAAGAAGAAAAATCACAATCAAAGCATATGATGAGGAAGAAAGATCCTCTAAAGGATTGATCATATTACCCATTCAAGTGGGACCTATTGTCCAAAATGTGGTTTGTCAAGTCTTAGATAGGGAACTGACATACAACATACTGTTGGGATGTCCTTGGATTCATGATATGCAAGCAGTACCTTCCACCTATCATCAATGTCTGAAATTTCCTATCAATGGATAGGAGGTAACAATCACAGCAGACTATAATGACACCCAAGCTTGTCATACATTGAAAACATCTCAGGATACATTAATACCTCACAATAGAGAAGTTAGCACATCACATTCATCTAATGGTGAGAAACAACAAAGCTTCATATCAAAGTGGCTTCCAAAACAACAAAAATCACAAGAGATCAAGGTGGCACAATCTAACCCTTCAAATGTTGAGGAACAATTGGCTTCACTCTCACACCAATTCACCAACAAAGTACAGATAAGTGACAAAGGAATAGGTGAATATGGTGTCTAACACTCTTTCCATCTATCACAGATGTTACCCTCCTTACAAACATATGGAAAGCCATCTACAACCACACAAGAATCAACACAATCTACAATGGCATTAGATGGCAGATTTGTAAAAGCTGGAAACTTAGATGAAGAATTAGAAGATAAGGCTATACTAAATTGGCTTTATAGAGATGAGGAAGCTTCCACTTCCACAAGTGATATCATAGAGACAAATCAATATGGAAAGGGAAAAACTATTCTGGAGAAGATGGGATATTTAGGATAGGGACCTCTTGGGTTAAGGAAACAAGGCATAATAGAACCAATCCAGTCACTCACGCTCCAACATAAGGATAAAACTGGACTAGGATATACAGGAAGACAAGGACCTCTTGAACGATGGCAACAAAGTGTAACAGAACCAATCCAAGTTCTCACAATTCAGCATAATAACACAAATGGGCTAGGATATACAGAAGGATAAGGCTCTCTTGAATCAAGGGAACAAGGCACAACAACACCAACCCAATCTTTAACACTTCAGCAAAATGGCAGAACTAGACTAGGATACACATAAGAAGCAAGAGCAGAACTCACCAATAGAACTATGGAGCGTATTCTTCAAATGAGAGATAACTTCGAAACAGATTCAAATGAATATGAGTGGGACAAATTATCAGATGTTTCCTATGAAGATATTCAAATTGATGTTATCAAAAAGTATACCCCCAAACGTGAGGAGGGTCAAAGCTCGAGTTTTAATCCTATTGTATTTGAAACACAAAATTTTGATGACTCAAGTGAAGACGAATAGACATCGAGTGAGATAAACGATGTAGAAGAAAATACCTTCGTAGGCCTTGACATAACCACTAACAACTTGGATGACATTTCCGTCTGAGCTTTCACAATCGCTGACCTCAACCCATCTAATGATTCATTGCCTTTATTACATCTCAAGCTTGTCGAGTGGGAACCCCAACACCCCATCAATCTCCTTGTTTTTGACAATGACTCCGCTATTATTAACTACCTTTGCTGTGTAGAATTCGATACTTATTCTACCAATGCTTCTTTTAATGATGCTTTTAGGCAGGAGGGTGCCAAGCCTTTCAGTTGCAAAAGTATGGAAATAAATAAAGGATCTAATGGTGAAAACCATTCTATGGCAGTATTTGATCCTAAAATAGTAAAAACAAAGAACGCATCCAATGGTGAAAACCTCATTGAGGCGCCAAAGGATGGAAGGCTTGACATCCTCCCACAACATTACCATGAAAGATCACCAGTGTTGGTAGAACGCACACAGTCTATTGATATTGGCATAGCAGAGAAAGTAAGAATACTACACCTGGCAGCATCCATGATAGATACAGAAAAGCCAGATTTTATCAAATTCTTTGAAGAACAATGCATCAATTTTGCTTGGTCATACTCTGACATGCCAGGCTTAGACATAGATCTTATCATGCATCACTTATCTTTACCAGCTCGCACTAAACCAGTAAAACAAAAACTGAGAAAAATGCATCCACATGTTGCATTATTGGTAAAAAAATGATTTGAAGAAACTACTAGATGTTGGATTTATCAGATCTATTGATTATGCTAAATGGATATCCAACATTGTACCTGTTTCAAAACTAGATCACACCATCAGAATATGTACGGATTTTTAGGATTTAAATAGAGCATGTCCAAAGGATAATTTTCCTTTTCCAAACATAGACATGATTGTAGATTTAACAGCTGGCCATCAAATGCTATCACTCATGGATGGATTTTCAAGATACAATCATATCAAAATAGCTCCTGAGGACCAAGAAAAGACAACATTTACATGACCATGGGGCACCTTTTGCTGGAACGTCATTCCTTTTGGGTTAAAGAATGCAGGAGCTACATACCAGCGAGCTATGACAACAATCTTCCATGACATGATGCACACCTTCATGGAGGACTATGTGGACGACATCTTAGCCAAATCTCACACCAGAGAAGGAAATCTAGAGATACTTGCCAAAATATTTGATAGGTTGGAGAAATTTAAAGTCAGATTAAACCCCAAGAAAGGTGTCTTTGGAGTAACATTAGCAAAACTCCTTGGATACATAGTTTCTACAAAAGGAATTGAAGTAGATCTAGCAAAAGTTAAAGCTATTGTGGAAATGCCACCCCCTAAGAATATCAGCACATTAAGATCTCTACAAGGCCAACTACAGTCCATCAGAAGATTCATCTCTCAACTAGCAGATCGGTGTCATCCATTCAACCATCTTTTGCATAAAAATGTGTCTTTTAAATGGGATGAACAGTGTGAGAGTACTTTCAATCAAATCAAGCATTATTTAATGACACCACCAATCTTGGTGCCACCCAGTAAAGACAAGCCATTGTTGCTATATATCACAACAACATATATCTCTTTAGGAGCCTTGCTGGCACAAGAGGATAGAGAAGGAAAGGAACAGGTAATATACTATATCAGCAGGACACTCAATGGACATGAAGTAAACTACACCTTCATCAAAAAATCATGCTTAGTAGTAGTATTTGCAACACAACAATTGCGACACTATATGCTCACTCACACTATCAAGCTTGTTGCAAAAATTGATCCCCTCAAGTATTTACTGAGCAAAGCAGCTTTAACAGGAAGGTTGGCAAAGTGGGTCATGCTCCTTAGTGAGTTTGAAATTCAGTATGTTGAAAGGTGAGCTATCAAAGGACAAGTCATTGCTGACCAATTAGCAGAAGCTCCATTGTCAGACAGTCATCCTATGACCATGGAATTTCCTGATGCGGATATCCTAAATGTTACAACACAACCATGACAACTCTACTTCGATGGATCCTACACACAACATGGATCAGGGGTAGGAATTTTATTTGTCACACCTCTTGGGCACACAATTCCATGATCTTATAGGCTTACCTTCCATTGCACTAACAATGTGGCAGAATATGAAGCTTTAATAATTGGAATTAAAGTAGCTATTGACTGGAGAATCACAGAGCTACCGGTGTATGGAGACTCTCAATTAATCATCTATCAAGTCAATAATGATTACCAAACTAAGGATGACACACTGATTTTATACAATAGACTGGTAGATGATCTAAGAAAATACTTCATAGATATCAAATTTGAGTAGATACCAAGATTAGAGAATAAAGCAGCAGATTCCATAGCCATAATAGCATATCTTCTACAAATGCCTAAAACTCAAGATCGTTATTGATTTATTGTGGAACAAGTATCAAATCCTACGTATGCAAACCCCAAATCCCAAACCATAAGCCTTTTGGATAGCACCCAATCTTCCATTTATGGAGACATTTACACTTACCTAAAAGATAATATCTTACCACCAGATCTTTCTCGCAACCAAAATTGCAACTTCATATGCCAATCCACCAAACATACCATTATTGCTAACACCCTTTACCGTTGAGGCCTAGATGGTACTCTTTTGCATTGTTTAGAACATAATGAATCTGCTTCTGCTTTACATGAGGTCCATAAAGGAATTTGTGGCACACATTCAAGTGGATTATCTTTAGCCAAGAAACTCCTTCATTTGGGATATTACTGGCCGCACATGGAGCAAGAATCTTATCAGTTTGTTAAGAGATGTCAAAAATGTCAGATTCATGGGAATCTTATACATGCACCAGCATAGGAGCTCCATCCATTTTCCTCTACATGGTCATTTTGTCAGTGGGGATTGGACTTGGTAGGGAAAATTAACCCATCTTCATCTAATGGACATAAGTTCATTATTACAACAACAAAATATTTTACAAAATGGGTGGAGGCAGTTCCCTTAACCACAATCACTGGGAAGCAGATATCATCCTTCATACTTAATTATCTCATTTGTAGATATGGGATACCCCAGTCAATCATCACAGATAATGGCAGGCCTTTCAAGAACCAAGATGTCCAAGAGCTATGTGAAAAGTTCCACATCCAACATGGATTTTCAACCCCTTACTACCCTCAAGGTAATGGACATGTAGAAGCTTCAAACAAAAAAATCCTAAAGATTCTCAAGAAGTCTGTAAATGAGGTAGGGCATGATTGGCACGTTCAGCTTAACCCTGCTCTTTGGGCTTATAGGACTAGCATCAGAACACCAATAGGAGCTACACCATATGCTCTTGTCTATGGATCAGAGGTAATATTACCTATCGAGGTAGAAATTCCATCCCTTTGAGTTTCACTAAAGGGACTCATTTCAGATGAGGATTACAGGATCTCCAGACTTCAAGAATTAGAGCTACTTGATGAATGTCGACAACAAGTCGTCAATCATTTGATAGCCTATCAACAAAGAATGTCTAGGAACTATAATCATAGGGTTAATCCTAGAGTCTTCCAGATCAGAGACTTGGTCCTACGGGAAAACCCTAGAAATCAAGCAGACAAAGAAAAGAAGGGAAAGTTTGAACCTAACTAGATAGGGCCTTATGTCATTATATCAGTCTATGGATCAGGAGCATACTGGCTATCTACACCAGAAGGAGATATGTTGGAGGAGCCCATGAACAACATCCATCTCAGGCAATTCTATACTTGAGGATACCTAGTACACGGTTGGTAAGGTTGTCTTGATGAAAACCTGGCAAACAGGCATCATGATGACATAAAAAGTAAAAAAAAAAAAAAAAGGGGACACAATAAAAAAAAGTGGTGAAAACCTAGTAAATAGGTGATACTTGTGATTTTCAACCAGCTCGTTTATCTATTGGGTACGGTTTTGTTACGATTATTTCCTTTCACTATCATTTCCACCTATCATTGGGAAACTTATTATCACTATCCATATCATGGCAAGGTTATCATGTCTTACCCTAGCTTGGGGGCAACATCCTAGAGTTATTTGGTACAATCGAATTTGAGCTTAAATGGAAAGGAAATCAAACATGACAACACCGAGAGGAAATACTTGAAAAGCAACCAAAAACATCAGAAAATTTGTCAAAATCCAAAAAACATTAGAAAATTTGTCAAAATCCAAAAACATCAAAAAATTTGTCAAAATCCAAAAACATCAAAAAATTTGTCAAAATCAAAAAACATCAGAAAATTTGTCAAAATCCAAAAACATCAGAAAATCCACGAAAATAAAAAAAAAAACATTCAAAAATTGCAAAACACAAAAAAATAGAGTCTGTATCGGTCAAACTACGTGTTCTCTGCATGTATAACGTAGGCAAGACTAATCTTTGATCAGTCCCCGAGGCCCCTAGGATAGGTCTTTAGGTTATGTCCTTTGGTCAAACGTCTGAGAATATCATGCAAAGATCAGCACACACATTTCAACATCGATGATCTAATCTAAATAATGATTTGAAAATACATTAAGTAGAATTTGAATTGTTGTACTTTTCATTTTATCATTTGCTTATCATTTGTTTGGAGCTACTCGATGATGTATTAAACTAGAGAAACAAGGAAGGAGAATGATACTTTTTCTTTGTTTGTTGTTTGTGAGTTAGTCATTATTATACTGTGAATTGTCACGGGAAGTGCTCTACCAAGTATCATGGATGACATTCTGATTCACTTAACAAAATGATTAATTCTTGTCTGTTTACACAAGAAATGCTTAGTTCATCTCGGTTTAGTTGTACCTTGATGCTTGTGTTCGCTTGCAATATCAAAAATCATGAAAGAAATACTCAGGTCATCATTGGTCTATCTCATATCATTGATGCTTGTATTCGATTTCAACATTTTTAAAAGCTCAGTGATGATACAAAGCAAAATAAAAAGATTGTTGAAATGACACTTAGTTTTGCATTGATAAAATAGGTTTGCATGGTAAAAATAGATTGCATTCATAATAGTACATCTGCAGAGTATTGGTTACACAAGTTACAAAGATTCATTTGCAAATAATGTTATCTTTTCTTATTAAAGATTGAGTATACTTGACACATACAATTTTCATAATGGCATGAATATAAAACCATTTCTTCATCTCATCATGATTTTTCACAATAAACATCTCATTTCCTGATATCATATACACATTTTATTTCATTATCTCATCATTCATATATTCACATTGTTCTTACCATATAGTTGCAATATCATCATTCATTACATACATATAGAATGCGTTTTATAAATTCATCATAAATTTCACATATACATTACATTTCATTAAAAAATCTCATCATACATTATAATATTCTTATCATATTTCACATATGTCATATTTAACATACATTACATACATCCATTGAATTTCATAAAGATTATTAAACTTCATTCACTGGATTGTATATTTTTTCATCCCAAATAAAACACACATACATCTCATTTCATATTATCATTATTTTATTTTATCATGTGCATCCATCATTCATAGATACACATCATTTTTACATATCATACATTGCATTTCATTAGATCATCCATATATCATTCATTTACATCTCATTTTACATATCATACATTGCATTTCATTAGATCATCCATACATCATTCATTTACATCTCATTTTACATATCATACATTGCATTTCATTAGATCATATATACATCATTCATTTACATCTCATTTTACATATTATACATTGTATTTCATTAGAAAATACATACATCATCAATATCATATCACATCATCATCAATGCATCTATCTCATCTAGTATAATCTAATCATCATAAAACATAAAAATTAAAATGCATCCATCACATAAATCATGTAGAACACATCATAGATCAATCAAACCACTGCACATCATATATATCTCATCAAGTGTCAAGTATACAATGAAGTCTGAAAAGGATGAAGATAACATCATATCAAAAATGGTTGTATGTATCTCTCGAAGGGTGCACACATGATCTCAAGTAGTACTCGCACCAGAAGGAGCAGGTCTCGCACCAGTATCACCACCACCACTAGCTGTCCCAGGATCTCTCGGATCTCTTGGATCTCTCAGGAGAGGCTGTGTCACACCTCTACTCACTATCCTTGAATGAGTCCTCTCTGAGCGGGACTGAGCATAACTGACTCTCTGCTCTGGGGGGGAAATTTCATCGTATCAGCTCCTATAGAACTCAATCTCTGCACTTGCCCACATAGCCTCTCGCATATAATCTGCCACAAAAGTCCCATCGGCCACTCTCTGCAATCTCTCTGTAGTCGCCTGTGTTGTCTTTGCTATCTGTCTAGCAGTATCTCACTCTATAGTCAAGGTAGTAATCTGTGCCTGCACAGTGGTCAATTGTGCTCGTACACCTACTAGCTGAGCCTGTGCTCGCTCTGCTAACTGTCTGGCCTCATCTCTCTCACCAATCAGAGTGGTAATTTGCATATGTGCAGTAGCTAGCCGTGCTTGCATCTGGGCCTGAGTCTATGCTACTAATCCCTGCGCCTGTGCTAGCTGTCCCTGTAAAGTCAGAATCTCAACAGGAAAACCAACAACCTCTGATCACTCTGCTAGAGAGGGAGCAACTACCTGCCTCTTATGAGGTGCACTAGTCAAAGGTCATCACTATCACTCTCATCACTACCCTCCACATCCACATCAGCGTCTACATCCTCCTCTCTCCTCCGTTTGCAACCACCATGACCACCCCCTGCAGCTGCTGGTGCTGGCTAATCTTAAATGGTAATACGGGGAGGTGGGTGTAGAGCTAGATACTATCCATAGTCAGGAGTAATAGGTGCCTCTACAATATCTCGCCGCATATCCCATACTGATGGCGAAAGAGCATGATAACCCTCAATAAGTGCCTCATAAGGTAAACATGGACCCCAATCACTGGCATCTATTTGGTGTCGTCCATAGTGAGCTACTCCCTGTGGCATACACTATATAATCCCATACTACCTGTAGACATGACGAATCAGGAATCGCTCCAAAATCTTGGAGCTCTTCCCGATCAAATACATCGAGTAGGCCAAATATCCCAACTCGACATCATCCTCATCCCAATCATCACAATCTAAATATGGATGTCAGGTCACTGTCTCCACATCATCAAGAACCCGTCTCCAATGATCTAGCTTACCCATCATATGCTAGGTAGGCCTGCCTCTATAATGAAACACATAGGGTCTCATCGCTGGTCTTGATAATACCGGCTCAGGATGCGTGACAACAATATGCTCCCATGCCCATACCTGAAGAAGTGTAGCTCTTGCTGATAAACTATTACCTCCTAGGTACACGATCCAATGTAAATCATGATACAACTAAGAAAGCATACACATACCCCAAGCATATCTCATCCTGTGTACCATCATACTCTCTAATACCCAACCCCATCCAAGAGATAGACCCTTTGACCTCTTATCAGGACAAAGGAATCCACCAATAAAGCCTGCCAAAACTGAAGGAAGTCGAGCATATGAATTATACATCTCTACCCAGGGGATCCAAACTCCCGCACTATGAGGATCCTAAAAAACTCTATGAATAGCATCTATCCCACCTCGCTCCTCTGAATCATGTACAAAAATCTCACCAACAAAAGGAATCTGAAGGATACGCCATACATCCTCTGGCGTCACAGCCATCTCACCGGTAGGTAAATGAAAAGTGTTGTGGTTGCTATGCCACCGCTCTTCCAATGCTATGAGTAGACCCCGATTAAGTCTAATCTGGGGCATGTCCAACATCGAAGCTAAACCACAATCAATAATATGCTGTCTCTCATCTTGTGAAAGACGTGGAATCATATTTAAGGGCCAGGGGAACTGCTCTCACACCTGGACAACATCTAAATCCTCCTGATATCAAAGGATACATTTTTACAAATCAATACATTATCATTAGAATATCAAACATCATTTTACTCTATCTAAACTAATGATTAGATCTTATGGGTAAAAATGTTTTAAACCTCACCTATCATGAGGTCATCAAATTCTAAAAATGTGTTTATCTATCATATGATCAATTTATCAAAAGAGGACCCTCATCTATCAATCAGGTTCATTTCATCAAATTTTCAAATTATTCCTTGCCGATCATGAGGGTAATTGTTATCAATCAATCAATGGATCTCGCTTATCATGAGATCGTTTACCATTTATTTAGTCAGATCAAACTAAAATGGATGGAGTGAACAACAAATCAACGAAATAAAAAATCAAGATTCACAATTTTTCATCAATCTATTTTTTCACGCGCTAAAACAGGTGGATGGTGCACTAATATTTTTGAGGCGCTATAGTTTTTTACTGGCGCACTGAAAGATTTGGTCGGGGCGCTAAAACTACTCGGGGGTTATGCTATCTTGTCGGCGCACTATAACAGAGCTCGGGAGCGCTATTTCTGGTGGGGTGCTCAAATAGACCTATGGCGCGCTAACCTATCTATTGAAGGCACTAAACTTTTCGATGCACTAATCTATCCTACGGGAGTGCTACAGAATCTACCTAAAATGCTAAAAAATTTGACGCGTTACGAAATTCTGCTGACGTGCTAAAACTCTCGCACGCTAAAACAGACAACCGACGCACTACGTCGAGCCGCCACCGCGCTATTCCATGCTGGGTCGGGTGCTAAAACAGTAAAAAACGTGAAAAAAATGAACTAAAAGGTACAAGTGCGAATTATGAGGAGGCTTTGGGGTACATACCAGAGGTCCATAGTCGGTCGGACGCTAGTGACGTTGCACACGCTCGAGTCGGTGGGTGTGGTAGGGGATCGGCATCCTGCTACTCCTAGCACTCTAAAGGTCTCTACCACAAGTTTCTCAAAGTCAAATGCACAAATGACTTTTGAAAATGACCTTTTTATCTTTTATAGGTTCTTATGTGGGATTTTTTTTTGTGGGATTTATTTAATTTCTTCCTGCGAAATTAACTTTTATCTATCAATGGGGCATTTTTGCATAGTTTTATCAGAAGATAAATTGTTTATTCATCATTTCTTCATCCAATCATTCTGAAATCATCAAATCATCATAAAAATTCAAAAAAAATTGAAAATTCATAAAAAGAATCAAAATTCATCAATTTATCTCCCATGGGGGCATATATCGCTATCATTTCAAAATTCAACATCTGGAGCAAATCAAGGGCATATTTTAAACTTTTCATCAAAAACTGGCAGCTGAAGCAAAATCATTCTTTGAAGCAACGCGTAAACACATCACTTCAAAGAGGGGCAAAATGTAGACACCTAAAAATGGTCTGGAGAATCTAATTAATTAAATACGATTTATTTGATTAATTAATCTTAAATTCATCTACTTAGTAAATAAATAGAAATATTTATTTATATTAAGTTCATTATTAATTCTTCTATTTTATCATATTATTTCTCTCTTAATTAAATAAACAAAATTAAATACTTTGTTTTATTTAATTATTATCATTATTATTTCTTCTATACTTTATCTATTAATTCTATCTTAAATTAAATACACAACTTCAATAATTTGTGTTATTTAATTACCTCATCACATTTCTTCTTAATTAAATAAAGATATCCTAGAATCTTTAATTTAATTATCATATTCCTTTTATTTTTAATTTAATAAACAACTTCTATAGTTTGTTTTATTAAATTATTTATTCCTCTTTTTGCTGAATTTAAATAAACCAAAAATATTTAAATAAATGCATAAATCATATCCCTCTATTCACTCACCAATAAAATTAGATTTTTCAAATCTAATTAATTAAACTGTCATTCACGGGAAGAGCCTCAGGGACAAACCTACAGGAAATCCTCTCAATCTTATGCCTCAAATCTTTCCTCTCATCTTGCCTGGTGTTTTCATGGGGAGGAACAATCCTCGATGATCAGCTCCACTTTCTCATCTCATACCATTCAATTCTCTAGATTGAATCTCAACCTCTATTGTGTTGCCCCTTCACAAATGTGTGCCGTGAAATCTATAAATACAGGTTTTTAGCTACAAGAAAAGGATCCTAATTTGTGCAATCTTACTCTGCAGGTATTCCAGGCGATCAAGCATTCAAGCAATCCAGTTTTAGGATCAATCCATCAAGCATTCATCCAGCATTCATCAAGCATTCAGCATTTACAGTCATGGTTGCCATTATAGTAGTTTTTCATTATTAAATCATATAGGAATAGAAATAGTTTGAATTCTCATTCTTTAAGTGTCATTTCAACAATCTATTAGCTTATTAAATTCTGAGAGCAAAGTAGATTTAAAGAAATCTTTAGAGTTAGAGAGCAATAGGATAGATTTCTGAAGGTTCCTGTGTTTAAAATAGTTTAAATCTCTTGAATCTTAGATACAATGTCTTATTTAGAAGTGTAGAAGCATACTTAATTTGTTTATCTCATTCTTACACTTTCACTACCTAATAACATGTGACAAGAATTCATAGGTATAATATCACATAAAACCTCATCCTTATAGTTACAAATCTTAAACTTTACCAAACATTGCTCATTGACCAATTCTCTATGGTCATTTTACAACCATGCCATATGGTATGGTTTTGGGTGCTTTCTCCTCTCCAACTATAATTTAGTGACCATTTCTTCTAAAACAAGATTATCAGTCCTATCTCCATCAATGATAACATTACAAAATTTACCTTCACACTTGCATCAAGCATGGAACAAGTTATTTCTTTGGTCTAGTTCTTTCTCCTCATTTATCAAGGCTCTTCTAACAACAAGGGACTTTCCTCTTTTATAATCTTTAGAATGTGAAGACTAAGAATCTTCATCCACATGGGAAACTCGGGTATTACCTTCAGGTCTTCTACTTGTCCTCCATTGATGTTGAGGACACTCATAGGATCTAAGTCCTCCACATTGAAAATAGGTTCCACGGAAGCCTCCTCCTTCTGATCCTCATCCATATCTTCCTCTTCCTCTTTGGTTTTTTTAGTGAATGGAATGGCTCATGAAAAATATGCTTAAAACAAATGACTCTTGACTATAGCACCAGTGAAAATCTATGAATAGCTCTGAAAATACCACAATTGCATTTGTGGCTTTTCTCTAAATTTTTTTTGAGGTACAACTCCCTCACTATCTAGATTTTCAATGAATTTATCTAATCTAATGAATATAGGTACGCTTTTTACCAAAAATTAAAAAAGGTAATCAACGCTAGTTCCTAAAAATGAAGCCAATGTGAGAAGTGTATATCAAAGCCATAAATGACCAATCCAAATATTGAAAACTTATGACTATGCAATCAAAGAAAGAAAATCAGAATACAATAAACAAATACTATACAACTTATCTTTCAAAGAAGACAACTATATCGTACACATAATGCAAAGATCAACGTACTAGGCATATCATTAAAATCATAACACATAGATTATAAACCATTATAGTTTAACAATAAATGCTTAAATTCCTCTCAGAAACACCACATGGTGTATGTCCTCAAGAACCCTTATCTTCTTTTACACTTTCAAATTTATAGTAAATCTAACACCATTGGACATTCACCAAAGCCATTACTAAATTAGTGGCCTTCTTATTTCTCCAGCATTTTTGTAAAATTGCAAAAATAACCAGAATAATTAATCTTGGCAGAGGAATAGACATTGGTAAGAAAAACCAATCTTGATAACCAAAAGCCATCAAATGACCTCTCACACAACCAAATAATTAATGCAACATCTAGAGAATATCAAGCGATAGCACGTGTATGCTGCTTGATGGGAAATTCTAATTTAAACTAGCTCAAAACATTCATAAATTGGGACTAAGTTGTCATCTCATCAAACTTAGGAGAACACACCAATGTCTAATCAATCTATAAATTCAACTAGTGCCACCTTTCCTCGTCAATCAATATCATCAAACATGGCAAGATCTCAAAGTGATCGTAATTCTTCCAATGACTACATTGTCTTGGAAGAGATTGAATTCAGTCCATTGTTTAGGCATATATCAAACTAGCTAAAAGATAACTTTATAGTATAGAGTGAGGTAGAAGAAGTGCTTTGCAACGTTCTAGGTGAAGCATTCCTGGGCCAAGCCCATGTACACAACACAACCATGCTAAAGAGTTTTATATACATAGTCATTAGGACTTCCAACCATTATGACTAAGGTGTAAGAGCATTGGAGTGCATGGTAAAGCCTAAATTTCATCATCGTTTGAATGTGGAAATCAATGGGATAAGCCACTATCCTTGAAATGGACTGATAGTTGACACCATCTAAATAATGTTGGTCCTTCAGGATGAGACTTTGGAGAAAGTTGTGGCTCTTCTATGCATAGGAGTCATAAGAAATGATATGCGACTCTTTGTGCAATTCCTCCAGTCGCATAGTAACCTGATATCACTAGCCCAAGTTGAACACCTCCAAACTATTACTGAGGGAATTTTTGTCCTGATATTTTCCCTATGTGCTTGAATGGAAGTGTCCTTTTTTCTTTTTTCTCGTGAAATTTTGTAGTCAAATCAGACAATTTTTTATTTCCAATTCAATGTAAAAATGTTTATATATAAAAATAAAATATTTCTTTTTATATCATTACGTTTTTGTATGCATGGCTTCATTGGTTTCCTGTTCATATTGTATTTAAAAATGTTGGTTTACTTTTTTGTATAATGCACTAGTTATGTGAATTAACTGTTATTCTGTTAATCACTAAAAGCTTCAAGGTAGCAAAATGGATAGTTCACGTAACTTAGTAAAACACTACCTAGGTTTGAATAGTCTAAAGAATTGTGCCAAAAGGTATAACTTGCAGGTGAAGTTACTAGCTTTTGACACATGAAAACTCATCACCTAAGTTATTAACACACATACACCCATTCTCAAAAGAAAAGAAAGTTTGAAAATGGTTAGAAAACACTACCCAATGAAATTAAAACAATAAAAGTGGTAAAATGAGAGGTTCAAGGAACAAATGATAACCCCGCTTAAGTTCAGGAAGACAAAAAAGGTTGTGCAAACATGAGTTTAAGTAAAGGAATTTAGGAAGAAAGGAAATATAGTTAGAAAAAGAGAAGGGGGTCCTATTTACAGGTAATAGTGGTTTTGATTAGGGACAAGGACTGGAAAGGATGCAGAGAACCCAATATGCAAGACTGGTCTTTTCCATTGGGCACAAAGTCAATGAGAAGGATACCAAACAAAAAGCACAAAATGAACACACCAAAATTGCAATTATTTACAAGGTAGGAATAACCTACCAAGGAAGGAAAATAATCACACAAACCAATTAATTGGTTGGGAGAAGAATAATCCTTTCCTAAAGAGGCCCACCTTCCTATACAATCTTCAGACCAAATTTAGAAACCTGACATCCCAACATTAATGCAGAAAAAAATGTATCCATAGTCCAATGATCTCCCAAAAAGCCAATTTTCATAAAAAATTTCATCATGTTGCCATCCTATCAGGACTAGACCATCCTTTTCTAGCCAATTCTCATGGTCAAGGTTTATCAATTCAGGTATATCCAATTATGATATAACACTTTGAATTATAAATTCCCCCTTGGCATTACATATCTCAAGAATTCCCCCAATTTTTGAATAATCACCATAGGAAACAATATTATCCTTGACTTCATCATACCTTTCTTTGGTCAGGTCATTTTCATGAAAGGTAATTACTTTTGTAAACTAGTATAAAGTAGGAATTGATTTTCTTTTTACCTCTAATAGAGAACTAGTTTCATCTTCTTCCAATAAAAGACTAGCAATTTTCTCATCATTCCCTTGACTATGACCATTTCCAACCATTGATAAACATTATTCATCCTTAGGTATAAATTGATTGGCCATTAAATTTGTGAAGAGAGGATTATCATATGTTTTGTATTCATCAAAATTGAAGAGAGGCTTAGAATGCATTAACCATTTTTCTTCCTCTTGAGAAGTATCATATGTGAGACTGCCATTTCCTTCCAAATTAAAACATGTATTCTCATTCACCACTTCCTCAAAGGAGAAAATTTCATATTCTAGAATAAGAAGGGAAATTAGCACTAAGTAATTTGAATTAGCATCATAGGAGGACTTATCCTCAAAAGGAGGAGATGAGGAAAATGATGTCTTTTTCTATGGCTCATCATCTTCATCATCACTAGATGAACTACAATCACTTTCAACTTCAAACGAGGTATATAAATTGAAATCTTGTTCACTACAATGTTGATCTTGTTCCTCACTAGGCTATTGCATGCTATCAAAAATTGTCAAATTAATGTTTGTAGTAGTCAGCAGGGCAAGTCTTCTTCTTTATTACCTTTAACCAAGAAATTAGAGGATATCTTGCAACTGGATTTAGGCTCCACATTTGTGCCTAGTTTCCATTTTCCCATAGTGATAAAATCATCCTCAACTTTCACTACTTCCAACTGAGCTCACTCAATTCCTTGAACTTTATCTCCTTTTAGGATTAATTAGATGTCTAATTCTAGAGCATAAATAAATATATGATATTGGATCTCCTCACTAGGTCTTTCTAGAGTAGGAATTCGTTGAAGAGACTGATTGAATTGGTAAACAAAATCCCTCATTTTCAGCCTTATTCTTCATGATCTGAAAGAAAAGATGCAGGGTAGCTACAATGTTAATTGGAATTTTATAGCATTGGAGAAATTTTGTTTTGAGGACATCCCATCTAGTAACACTACCTTTTTTGAGTCCCCTATACAATTCTATTGCTTTCTCAATCAGACTATCAATAAAAATTATTATAAGAACATCCTCTTCTTGAATTCCTAAAATTGCACTTACTGTAGTCATAGCCAAAATTTGTTCCTAAGGGTCTTGTTCATTTTTATCAAAAAATTTAGGGAAAATTTTCTGGGAACCTTGGGGTAGATCATGGTATTGTGATAATGCAAGAGGGCCAACTTGATTACACTAGAGATTCAAATCCATAGATGGTCAGAGTCACCAACTCACATGGGAGTTAAAATTGGGAAGGAAAATTATTGTGGTGGATGAGCCGAAGGTGGATTCTGAGGCCGGGGTATGGGTGGGTTGCTTGGTTGATGAAAAATTTGATTAGCCTAATATCAAGATGACAAGGAATGTTTTCATATTGCTCGAATATCAACCTTAGAGTACATTCAATCATAGGTGCAAGTGGGCATTGGGAAAATTATTCCTCTTCTTCCAAGATGAAATTCACCCACATATAATTTGTTGTGTTCCTCTTGTATCTCCAGGCAAGTGTATTTAATTGTGATTGTTCTACTCCAACCCAATATAAATCTGGCTACAAAATAAGAAATACATTATTATGAGGAAGTACTATATTGCCACATGACCTGATGGATATTGTTAGACCTTTCAATCAATTCAAATTTTCCCTAGTGGAGTCGCCAAAAATTTGTTAGTGAATGAAATGCTTCAAGACAAATATTATTTAAAAAAATGACTCGACCCAAATATAGCACCATTGATAATCCACTAATAGATCTAAAAATACCACAATTGCATTTGTGGCTTTTCAATAAATTTTATCAAGGTACAACTACCTCACCAGATTTTCAACAAATTTATCTAATCTAATTAATACGGGTATGCTTTTAACCAAAAAGCAGAAAAGGTGATCAATGCTAGTTCATAAATATAAAGCATACACAAGAAGCATAAATCATATCCATAAATGACCAATCCAAAGATTGAAAACCTATGAATATCCAATTAAACAAATAAAATCATACTACAATAAATGAATACTATACAACTTATATTTTAAAGAAGACACAACTATATCGCATGTGTAGTGCAAAGATTAGTGTACTAGGCATATCATTAAATTTATAACACAGATTATAAACCATTAAAATCTAAAAATAAATTCTCAAATCCCTCTCAAAAACACCATAAGGTGTGTGTCCTCAAGAACCCTTATCTTCTTTAACACTTTCAAATTTATAGTAAAGCTAATGCCATTAGACAATCACCAAAGTTGTTACTAAATTATTGGCCTTCTTGTTTCTCCAACATTTTTTGAAAATTGCAAAAACCAATAGGAATAATTAATCTTGGCAGAGGAATAAACATCGGCAAGAAAATTTGATCTCGATCTCACCAACAACCACCTAATGACCTCTCACACAACCAAATAATTAACGTAACATCTAGGGAATATCAAGTGATAACACATGTGTGATGCTTGATGGGAAATTGTAATTTAAACCAGCTCAAATCAGCCATAGGAAAACACACCAATATCTAACCAATCTTCTATAAATTTAACTAGAGTCACCTTTCCTCATCAGTAAATAGCATCAAGCATGGCAAGCTCTCAGAGTGACAGTAATTCTTCCAATGACTACATTGTCTTGGAATAGATTGAATGTAGTCCGTTGTTTAGGCATAGATCAAACCAGCTAAAAGAGATCTTCATGATACAAAGTGAGGTAGAAGAAGAAGTGCTTCGCAACATTCTAGGTGAAGCATTCTTGAGCCAAGCCCATGTACACAACACAACCATGCTAGAGTTTTTTATATACACAATCATTAGGACTTCTAGCCACTGTGACTACGGTGTAAGAGCACTGGAGCACCTAGTAAAGCTTAAATTCCATCATCAAGTAAATGTGGCAATGAATGGGTTTAGCGACTACCTTTAGAATGGACTAATAGTTGACACCATTTGCATAGCATAGACCCTTCAAGATGAGACTTTGGAGGAAGTTGTGGCTCTTTTATGCATAGGTTTCGTAAGAAATGATATGGGACTCTTTGCAAAATTCCTCCAGTCACACAAGAACCTGCTATCACTTGCTCAAGTTGAATGCCTCCATACTGTTACTGATGGAATTCGTGTCCTGATGTTTTCCCTGTATGCCTGAATGGAAGTGTCTCCTTTTGTCTTCTTCCCCACGACATGAACTTTTTTAGTTGAATCAGACAATTTTGTAGTTCCAATGCAATGTAAAAACATTTATATATAAAAATAATATATTTATTTTGATATCATTGCATTTTTCTATGCATGGCTTCATTGGTTTCCTATTCATATCATATTTGAAAATGCTAGTTTCCTTTTCTATATAATGCACTAGTTATGTGAATTAAGCTTACTATTATTTCGTTAATCATTCAAAGCTTCAAGGCGGCAAAATGCATAGTTCACTTAACTTAATAAAACACTATGTAGGTTTCGAACAATCTAAAGAATACAACCCAAAGGTATAACTTGTAGGTGAAGTTATTAGCTTCTGACACATGAAAACTCATCACTTGGGTTATTAACACACATACACCCAATATTTAAGGAACGGTAAGTTTGAAAATGGTAGGAAAACACCACCCAATGAAATTCAAACAATACAAGCGGTAAAATGAGAGGTTCGAGGAATAAATAAAAATCCCAGCTTGAGTTCAAGAAAGACAACAAAAGGTCGCCTGAGTACTATTTTAAGCGGACTTTAGGAGAAAAGGAAAGATAGTTACAAAAGGAGAAGGGGGTCATGTTTATGGGTAACAAGTCTCCATTGTTTTTATTAGAAGGATGATAGGTGTTATCTCCTTTCTAGTTTTGGCTACTACTAGATCCTTCACTCTTCTTTTGATCTCCACTTCAGCCTTCATATGCCCATCCACTAGTCTTTCTACCATGGCCTCCACCTCTTTCATTGTTTTCAAACCTTCTACTTTTCTTCTACCTTAAAATAAAACTAATATGTATCTTCAATGGTAGAAATTCTTACTAGAATAAAATATTCTTGAATGCTCAACTTCAACCCATTGATGTAATGGGAAACTTTCTCCTTGTTGGCCTTAGAGTGACCTATTCTGATCAAAACTTGGTAGAATTATTTTGTATACTCCTTAATAGATTTTCCAAATTGTTTCAATTCTTACATATTCTTCAATAAACCTAGCTCATAGTCCATAGGAATGGATTATCTCTTCAATTACTCCACCATCCAATCCCATCTCATTATTTTCTCTTTTCCTCTTCTATTTCTCTCCAACTCAACTTATTTCCATCATATGCTAGCATGGCCTTTGCAAATTTTACCCTCTTCAGATCTTCTATTTCCCCATACTCAAAATAATCTTCCATGTTATTGACCCAATTGATCAACTCCTTTGGATTTAGATTTCCAAAAATATTTTAAAATTTTGTCTTCATTCTCTTTCCAATCTAGGAAATGGTCTTAATCATTCTAACTTCTCAAGGATCCGTTACATCTTGTGCTTCTTCTTTGAATGGCTCTTCATTTTTAGGCTCATCTTCACTTTCATCTCCTCTTTTGACATCAACTCCTCTAAGTACCTCCTCTTGCAATTCTTTAACTTGTCTCTACAAGGCTCTAAAACTCTCTTTTGGCACAATAACATTTCTTCCACCACCATGGTTTCTTCATGGGGGCATTTTGATCACTTTTCTCAGAAACCCACAACCACAAGTCCTAGTGCAAACTATCTCACATTTGGCAATCTATTTACACACTTAGGAAAACCTGCTTTGATACTAATTGATGAGGGACACAACACTCGAGACCCTCACAAATTAGAACAATAGATACCAACACAAAAGATGCAAGAAAAAAAACTCACCTTTAATTATTTTCAAGAATTGAAATCACAAATTCAGAACTTACAATGCTATAACCTCATGGGCTTGATTCATTACAAAAAATTCAACTCTAAAAACAAAATGTATTATTTAGAGCCACAATCTGCACTAATGGAGCCACCTTCTACAACCTTAACTTAACCCCTTTTTTTTACCCAATAACCACCCTAGAATTCTCTAGAAAGTGTAACTATCCCTTTTGTTTTGGTGCCAAAAGTATCGCTATTTGGTTTCTTGCGTAGGAAGATATTTTAATGAAATTCACTTTTTAGTGGGATAGATTCACAAGGCCATAACTTTTGATCTAGGTGTTCGATTTCCTATTATAATATATCATTGGAAAGCTCTTGAAGAGAACTACAACACTAAAAAAATGATCATTTCATCCACTTTTCAAGCTATTTCAAGGTTTCTAAGGTTTTCAAATTTAAACTCAAAACTGCATTGGAGAAATTTCTTGGGATGAAAACTTTAATATCTCCCAAACAATATAGGGTATTGAGATGATTCTTCTACCATGAGAAATATTTTTTAGTTTCACTCCTTGGGGTAATTTTATTAAGTCCATACAAGCCCATTTAGGCCAACTTACTAAAAATAGTGTGACCGTTTTTTTCCTTTTCAAACTTTTGACTATCTTACACCCCTTAAGTTCCATCATAAGACTCAAAAAACTAAAGAAAATAAGGAAAAAAATTTTTTTTGGGTGATGCAATATTTCCCCTACACCATTAGATGTTCTTGTATCACTATAGACTTAGCATGACTTTCTTAGTTTTCCACCCTTGGGGGCTCACCTAGCGGACAACCAGAGTTCCATTAGTCCATGTGACCATGCATATTGTTTGTGTAGTGGATAGCCAGAGTTCTTGTAAACATTTTTGGACAAAAAACTAAGACCTGATCCCCATTGAGTTGGATAGACTATTGAGGCTTGATCCACCCTTTTTTATTTTTTTCTTTGTATTTCTTTTCTTTTTAGTCTTTTACATTGTATGTTTGTGTATCTTTCCTTGCTGCTCCATATCATACATCTTGTGTGTGTCCCTTTGTGCTTATGTTTGTTTTCCATAGGATCTAGATCCTAGGGGATTTCCTAACCTCCTTGATCTTTGTCATCCTTTCTTACTAACATTCATACACTTGGAGCCCTCTTGACATGTATTTGTCTACTTTAGTGTGCTTTTTGCACTTGTGTTTATCCTCTCACTAAAGTGGGGGCTAAATGTAGTGATGAAAAATGTATCCCCTTACATTTTCTCACTTGTTTGGGCCCTCCCAATTAAAATCAACTTAATAATGCCTTAATTTAGTGTTGTAAAATGTATCTCGTTATATTTTCACACTTATTTGGGCCCTCTTAATTAAATTGGACTTAATTGTGCCTTAATTTAGTCTTGTAAAATGTATTTATTTAAAATTCATACTTATTTAGGGCTCCTTTAATTAATTGCGCATAATATGCCTTAATAATCCTTATAATTCATTTACAAGCCCATTAAATTAAATTTTTTGAAGGGGAAATCTACCATTAAATAAAGCTAATACATAACATTATTTGAGCAATGTGTGTTCCAGAAATTAGGGCCTTAGACCCATTCACCCATGGGAAAATGGGTCCTCCCTAAGACTTGAAACCTATTTTTAAATAGGTTTTTGGTGATATTTTAATGATCCTAAATTCAAATTTCAAAGGTCATCTTGTAATGTTTGAATTTTAAGAAATTAAGGATAAATGTCTATAAATACAAGGTTATTTTGATCAAATCAAGTTAAAGGAAAAATATAGCAAGAGGTGAACTTTACAAGAGAAAATATTATTTTCAAGAGCATTCAAGAACAAATTTCTTCACCATTTATTGCAGCACTCAAGATCTCAAGCATCATGTCAAAGTATTTTGCAATCATGCATGTTTTGGAGATAACATTGTGATGTAGGTTTCAAGATCTAATCCAACCATTCAATCCAAAGATTCAAAGCAAGATTAGAGAATCAAGACCCACATCCATTGGGGCCATTTCATGTAATACCAACATCAAAATCTCAATCCATTAAAGGTTTAATTAAGGGTTTGGTGAGTTGCAACATTGCATTTATTCATTCATCATTCCTTCATGATCCATTGTTTCATTTCAATGTTTACTTACAAAAATAGGGTTTGACAATGGAAAATCCCCATTCATAGAAAACAAAATTTTTCCCCTATCTTTGTGTGTTGCATATTTGTAGGTTGAAGAAAGTTGAAGATCTAAAAAGTATTAAATTGTAAAGTTGCATTTGTTGTCACCTTTGTTGTCATATCACAAAAATTTAGATCTTGAATTTATTTATGATTGTCTGGCTATGAAACCCAAAGAATATGGAACTGCAAACATAGGAGAAGAGGACCCAAAATCAATTTTGGAAAGGTTAACAAGGATCCATTTGTGACTGGGTGAATGAGTTATGCAACAACTTTTAAAAATAGTATTTTGTAAGAGGTACACAACATTTTTTATTCACACATTTACCTGAAGCTTTAATTTTTTTGTTAGTATTATGTTTAATCTATTAGATCCAATATTTATATGTCATGAATGAGTACATTTGGTATTTTTAATATTTTTTCCAAAACCCTTGTTCGGTCATTTTTTGTCAAAAAATTCTCAGGATTCTTTGTGCCAAAACATGACACTTTGCGACTAGTTTTTAGATCAATTTTTAATTGGCATCCACTAATCTGCTTTGTGTGAAATAAATTTTGTTTATTAGCTCTATGTTTAATATACTCAGATTTGGTCTTACATTTTAGTTTTGAGTTGATTTTCTATTTTATTTTCATCTCCCAAAAAATGTTGTTTAGTCCACACACACATAAAGGAAATTGCAATATTCCTCAAAGAATTTACTCACCTAAGGGTTGAAAGTGTATTTTGATATGTGGAATATCCTTTCCTAAAAGAAATAGAAGAATAGGTAGGGGTATGTGCAAGATCATGATGGGCCAAAAAGTGGTGATATGATGGGTATTTGTAGAGTATGTGGCTGACAACTTTTTTTGACCCAAAATTGATGAAATGAAAAGGGTTTTTAAAGGAGATTATTAAATTTCCACGAATATAAATTATGCTTTACTTTGAATTTAATAAATAATTATTATTCATTTTCTATTTGAATTACAACTAAAGTCCTGATTGATAGGCTGATTGAAAAACATCTATAGCTTTCAAACAATATCACATTTTTGGAATCCAAAACATGCATCACATTCTATGCTTCACATACCATAGGATTAAAAAAGGAAAAATTGAATTTCATGAAGTTTTGATCAAGTTAAGGTGGTCATACATATGATCTTTTATATTTTTTAAAAGTTGTAATAGAAAAATCATAATTAATTATTTACTTGGAAAAATATTACAAAAAAATGTGCATCACATCTAGACATGAGTCCTCTACTTATGTCTAAAATCTTATTAAAAAATATTGTCATTTTATTGTGGTTAAGGTGGTTAGATAGACACCTACTTATTTTTTCCTTGAAATTTAAGTACTACTACATTGAAATTTCAAATTTTCACCAAATAGATTTTTCTTCTTTTAAAATAAACCTAGTAGTTTAGCAATTTTCTACAAATTCTATTCTTACTATTCAAATTCTTATGTCAAGTTGTCTAACTCTGAAACTTAAGGGCCTATTTATTCCATGATGATCTTGCACGTACCCATAGGTTCATTTACCCCATTTTTCCCTTTCTATTTATGGTAAGTTTGGTGAAATATTTTAGTATAAAAACTTATGTGTTTGAACCCTATCACATTTTTCTATGTTTCAATTTGGTGAACCTGAGTTTTGAACATTCTAATTTCTAATTTGGGGTGCATTCAAACCCTAGATCTAAATTTTGAATTAATTCATTACATTTAGAGTTTCTAAATTTTACATAAAGTTGCATTGTATTTTAGGTGTAAACTTGCATTTTACATTCAATTTTAAATTAGAAAATTCCACAAAAATTGCACAATGTTAGACTAATTTTTCATAGTAATTGTATACTAATGTATGTTCAATTATTCACATTCAAAAATTGAGTCAAAATTGCATTTAAAAAAGTGTCATATAGTACATAATTTTTCCTTCATTTCACTTGCATTTAGACACCAAATTCTAGAAAATTGTGTTACAAAAGTATCGGTATGAGATGTGGAACAAAGAACACATAGAATCACTCAGAAATTGCATTCTTCATTTTTTTAAACAATGTACAAGGAATCATTCTCTCATGGGTGAATGAGTCCTTCAGAGCCTCTTAAAACTAAATTTTATGATTTTTTTGTGGTTTTATGCACTTCTCAGATCCATCGATAACCTACTATATCTATTTGACAATTTTTAGGAATTTTTGTTTTATGTATCTAGGTAAAATCATCCATTTAGTGCAACCATTTTGAATCATTCCAAAATTATTTCAGTAGTGAAAGTCATCAGATTTGTAGGATAAAATGTTTACATTCCTGAAACTTTTCATTTTTGGATACATAATCTTTACATTCTTGAAGCTTTGCATAAGTTGTATAAAAGTAATTTTCACTTTTGGGTATCCAATTTTTACATTCTTGAAGCTTTACATAAGTTGGATAAAATTAATTTTCACTTTGTATGCACAATGTTTACATTCCTAAATCTTTGCATAATTTTTTTTTCACTCTTCGGTACATAGTGATTATATTCTTGAAGCATTGCATAAGATGGCTAAAAGTACTTTTCACTTTTGGACACACATTGTTAGTGTCTTTCCTTTCCATGAAAATGTTCATCCACAATCATGCCAGTCATTCCCTTAATACCTCTCCCACTTATGAGAATGCTTTACTAAAATAGAATACAATAGTGGATAATCATGACAATTAAATTAAGGATTCTCCCAATATCTCCCCTATTTGTGAAGAAGATATTTTGGTGCTAGAAGATCCAATCAATGAGATTCATGAGAACCCTATTTGTTTCTCTTCACCTACTAAGGAAAACATTATTGAACAAGAGGATGTCATCATTGATAAACAAGAAAATATGACCATTGATAACTCTCCTACTTATGATGAAGTTATTTTAGAAGATCTAGCCATTGAATGTCATGAACATCTAGTTTGTTTCTCTCATAAAAACTCTCCTACTAGGGAAGATATCATGATGCAATAAAATGACTTTGACACAAGTAATGTGGCCTCATTAAATAAAGATGATGAGCATAAGGATAAGTATTTTGAGGTTATGAACATTAGATCTCCTACAATTCCTTTAATTATTGGACCTCCTAAGCCATCTTCCAAGCCTCAACTTATCCTCTAACCACCCTCAAACCAACAACCACAAGTTCAAAATAAACCTGTACTTATCCTAAGACCACCTGAACATAATTTTTCACAACAACCAAGTTACAATACCATTGCTCACACATATAATACAAGGAACAATAGGCAACCAAAAACCATTCCCACTTCATTACCATTTCCTCAACGTATCTTTCCTAGTGCTCCTCATTTTCCTTTACACAACAAAAATGAGTACAATCTTTTTGAACAACTTAAGAATACTCCTGCTAAGATATCCTTATGGGATCTTATTCAAGCCTCACTTAGTTATCATATCATGGTTCAAAATGCATTGCAAGTAGTTTTATTTCCCCCTACTACAAATCTAAATGATAGAGCAACCTGAATTCAAGGAATGAATGCAAAAATTATTTTCCACCAAAGTGAGATCCCTCCTTTGGAAGTGTAAAAACCAAATGAAGCTTTCATGTTAATAGATATTATTAATATGAAGGGGATAAAGAGAAACATTGCTTACAATTGTTCATCCCTTAATGTGTGTAGCATAAACCTTTTGGATAAGACTGGAGTAGGAAAAAGCCAAATTCAACGTAAATCTTTATTTATTTGTTGGTTTGATAATGTAGGAAAAACAACTCGGTGTGATTACATTACCTATTATGGTTACAAAAGAAAAATTGAAAACTCTTATTCATTTCATGCTCAATAATATTTCATATAATATTCTTTTGGGAAGACCATGGATTCATGCAATGAATGGGGTTCGTTCTACTCTTCATCATATAATTAAGTATGTCTATAACAAAAAGGTGTATACAATCAAGGTTGACCCTAAATTGGAAAGTTTGTACATTGAAAAAGAAAAGGAAAATCCTTTGAAAATATTGACACCAACTACACAAGTGGTACCTGTGCAAGAGAAATAAAAATAGAACAATATTTAAAAAGTCACAAAGTTATTGGAGGATGATTGCGGATCCTTATATTTCACACCTAATGGGAGAATACAAGATCATAACAAAAAAAAATTGAAAAGGGAAAAGAACTAGCAATAATTTTAACTCACAATTTGGAAGAACCTTCGAAATCATCCACTTCAACCACTTTAGAAGAGAAAAAAATTACACTACAAACTTTGATGAAGTTGATTATGAACAACCACCAAATCCAAAAGAAATGGAAAATATTTACAGAAGTGGTTTACGAAATTTTGAAAAAACTTGGTTATAGTGGAAAAGTACGTGGTGCTAGAGAAAAAGGTATTCGTGTCCCTATAGAGCCTAACACACAAGAAAACAATAGTGGTATTTCTTGTTGTCCTTTGAGGGAAATGAAATAATAAAAGAAATCTTCACTTAATATCAATGTTATCACTTAAAACATTAATGATTGGAGTTTATTATATTTTATGGCATCCTTTAAGGGAGAGTACAAAATCTCACAATATAAAGAGTCTTGTGTATGTATGACACCTTGTACTAGGCAAGAGATATATTTGTCACAAAATAAAGGAAAATCTTCTACTATGAATCAAGAGAGTATCTTGTCAAGAATTCTCCAAGGTCACTTGATATCTCTCCCTCCATGACCATGAAAGAAATTTTAAAACAAGAGTTCATGGCCATTCTACTAATGAATATAAGGATTCCAGTAATAAAAATCAACATATTAATGATTTTAGTGCTCTTTCTTGTGTTGAGGCACCTACTTCTAATTGATTTTGACTTCCATCCTATAAGGTTGCTTATCACTATGTGGAATTAGTAGCTTTATATGTCTTTCTCACTTCCATTCATTGTGTAACCATATCTTGGCAGCAATATGATAGTTCTAGGTAGTTGTGCTTGTCTCTATGATTGGGGAGGCAAGGTGTTAGGTTGCCTTGTCCTAGTATGGAACATATCGTTGTCTCTTGTGGCTTGTTGATCACCTTTCGTGTATATAAAGAGAAATCTTGGGATGTAGATGGCATGCCTTAAGTTGGCTTGTAGGTGACATACTTTATATCTCTTTCATTGTATTATGGGGGGAAACTCTCCTTCACAGGACATAACTTCATTTGGAAACATATGTTTGACATAGGGCTTTGTGAGTAAGCTCACATGCCTTATTTTTTGTTAGAATTTATCATTGGCTACTTCAAAGTAATTGCTCACATTATGGTGTTAGCAATTTCTTTAAAGTGGGGGCATACATTAGTATTGTCATTTCATTTTTTCACTATATCTTACATTTCATGGTGCAGTATTCTTACTTCATGAGATGTTCCTATTCTTGGTGGTGTCATTGGGTTTGATTTCCTTCAAGAGTATGGCATTTATAAGCATATGACTTTCCTCTTAGTGGCAATGCTATGGATTGCATTCCCTAAGTTGTGAACCTTTTATCCTCGATTAGTCATCCCTTGGAGAAATTAAGCATGATGTTCCCTAAGTAGAGACCTTACATGAACGAAGAAAAATCCATTTGAACATGTCTATTGTAATTTTTTTCATGGGTTCTTAGCATAGTGAAACTTTCTAGCCTTGTGAAGCTCAAAGTTTATATTTTTGTGGTGCCTTATGAGAGTTATTAGAGATATAGATTTGGTATGGTTAGTATGATGAGATATTATAGACTCAACATGAATTTCTCATTACATGATGATAGCCTATAGTCTTGGCATGACTTTCTCACTTTTCCACCCTTCGGGGCTTACCTAGTGGACAACTAGAGTTCCATTAGCCTGTGTGAGCGTGCATGTTGTTTTCATAGAGGACAACTAGAGTTTCACTTGTGAATGATTTTGGACAATCAGCTAAGACTTGATCCACATTGATTTATATAGATTTTTGAGGCTTGATCCACCCTTTTTTATTTTTTTATTTTTTTTTCTTTTCATTTTAGTCTTTTACATTGTATGTTTGTTTATCTTGTCTTTCTATTGCATATCAAACATCTTGTTTATGTCCCTTTGTGCTTATGTTAGTTTTCCATAGGATCTAGATCCTAGGGGTTGTGTAACCTCCTTGATCTTTGTCATCCTTTCTTACTAACATTCATACACTTGGACCCCTCTTGACATGTATTTTTATACTTTAGTGTGATTTTTGCAATTGTGTTCATCCTCTCACTAGAGTGGGGGCTAAATGTAGTGACAAAAAATGTATCCCCTTCCATTTTCTCACTTGTTTGGGCCCTCCCAATTAAAATGAACTTAATAATTCCTTAATTTAGTATTGTAAAATGTATCTCTTTACATTTTCACACTTATTTGGGCCCTCTTGATTAAATTATAGTTAATTTTGCATTAATTTATTGTTGTAAAATGTATTTATTTACACTTTCACACTTATATAGGGATCCTTTAATTAATCGAGCTTAATTATGCCTTAATAAGCCCTATAATTCATTTACAAGCTCATTAAATTACATTTTTTGAAGGGGAAACCTGACACTAATTAATGCCAATACATAACACTTCATATTGAGCAATGTGCATTCTAGGAATTAGGTCCTAGGACCCATTCACTCATGCGTGAATGGGTCGACCAAAAGACTTGAAACTAGTTCTTAAAAATGTTTTTGGCAGTATTTTTATGATCCTAAATTCAAATTTCAAAGGTTGGCCTGTAATATTTGAATTTTGAGAAATTAAGGATAAATTTCTATATATACAAGGTTATTTTGCTCAAATCAAGTCAAAGGAAAAGTCTAGCAAGAGGTGAACTTTAAAAGAGAAAATATTATTGTCAAGATCATTCAAGAGAAAATTTCTTCATCATTTGTTGCAGCACTAAATATCTCATGTATCATGTCAAAGTATTTTGAAATCATGCATGTTTTTGGAGCTAACATTGTGATGTAGGTTTCAACATCTAATCCAAGCATTCAAGTCAAAGATTCAAAGCAAGATTCAACAATCAAGATCCACCTCCATTGGGTCCATTTCATGTAATACTAACATCAACATTTCAATCCATTAAATGTTTAATTAAGGGTTTGGTGAGTTGCAACATCACATTTGTTCATTCATCATTCCTTCATGTTCCATTGTTTCATTTCAAGGTTTACTTACCAAAATAGGCTTTGAAAAAGGAAAACCCGCATTCACTAAAAACAAGCATTTTCCCCTATCTTTGTATGTTGCAGATTTGTAGGTTGAAGAAAAGTTGAAAATCTCAAAAGTGTGAAATTATAATGTTGCATTTGTTGTCACCTTTGTTGTCATATCACAATAACTTAGATCTCATATTTATTCTGATTGTCTGACTACAACTATTTTTTAGATCAATTTTAAGTGTGCTCCACTCATCTGATTTGTATGAAATAAATTATGTCTATTACCTTTGTGCTTAATCTCCTCTAATTTGGTCTTACATATCAACTTTGAGTTGATTTTATATTTTATTCTAATCTCTGAAAAGTATTGTTTATTCCACACACACACACATAATGGAAATTGTAAGATTCCTCAAAGAATTCACTCACCTAAGGGTTGAAAGTGGATTTTGATTTGAGGCATCTCATTTCTTGAATGAAATAGAAGAATAGGTAGGTTTATTCACCCCATTTTCCCTTTTTTATTTATATTAATTTCAATGGAATATTCCAAATTTAGTATAAAACCCTCTGTGTTTAAACCTTACCCCATTCTTTTATGTTTTATTACCCATGCTTCCACTCGTTCCTTTGTCTTTATCTTTGGCCCTTGGGTATTACGTATCCATATAATATTGTACTTCTTAAGCTATAAGACTAATCCATGAACCATAATTATTCTCCACTTGCACCTTTACCTATTTCTCTCCTTTAGCATTTAGCATTCACCATCTTTAATTCCTAATTTGACGATCCAATTTCATTTAAGCCTCAAAATTTGGGGCTCTTAGTATTATCCCTATTGATTTACCTTGACCTACCTCCCATATCACTTCCTCCTTGTGGAACCCATACTTGTGGATTACTTATACCACTATAATAAGAGGCATAAGGTATGTGGTAAAACCAATCTCTAAACCTTGAAAGTCTTTCATATTCTTTCCCTTGATTTTTTTCTTCTAGCATTACAAACCCCATATTAATGATCCCTACCCCATTTCCATTCACCTAATGTATGAACAAAAAATAAATAAAATATGAAAGATGAAAAAAATTAAGGAGGAATAAGTCAAATATTATCAACAATGATTTAAAAGTGTGTTTAGAAAGCTAGAGGAAACCTTGAAATAAAATAAATTAATTGAGTGTTTTATTTAAGGTTTAACCTTTCACATTATAGTAGAAGTAGAGGAGAAGATTTCCTCTTCGTATAAGGATGTAGAATTGATAACCAAAATATAATCCTAGTCAAAGATAAGGGATAATGATTTATCGAGAAAGAATGAAATTGATCATTTCAATTAGAGCTAGACAATGTAATGTTGAAGAAATTATAATGAGAAGTAAGAATGATGAGACCTCTCCACTACATAGAAGATGTAAACTTTGGTTTAATAATTACAATAGGGAATAAAATGTAAGGAATTAATATATATTGTAAAGTATAAAGTGGGAGAAACATGACACAAATAGGTGTCCAATGTTACTTCATGAAGAAGATGAATATTATTTTTTGGATGGGTATGAATAGAACATAGGGTTTAGTTATAAGAGCATTCAATTTTTATTTGGCACATGGCTAGTGGTGCAGGAGCACCTAGGCCAAACCCACATTTATGTTGCACAATTTTGGCTTGTACCTGATCTTGGCCAAATCAGGATGTTAGTAAGTGTGATTTGGACCTTAGAAGGTCTGGAGTAGGATTGCTTAATTAATCATTAGAGTAAATGGCATCCTAGCTTAGTCATGTTTTAAAATTTTTGGCTTTAATTAGTTTTGGACAGTCTAGGTTGGAACACAATGTATTAAGTGGGTCATAACCACATCTAATTTGTTGAAAGATTCCAAGGAACGGTTAAGGGAGATGTTGGAAGCTTGAGATCAAGGTGTGGAGATCCTATGTTTCAGGACCATGACACAATCATGGCATAATGGCAGTTGCAAAAGGCGGATGTGAAGTTACATGGCAAAATTTATGTGAATTACATGCAAATCAGTAATGGGAATCCCTTGAAATCAGGGAATGCTCGAGTAACTGCCCTTGAAAAATGTTGTTGGCATCCAAAAAGGGAGGGAGGACTCGTAGAATGAAGTTAGACATTTTGTAATTAGTTTTGGTGGTGAAATAAAGAAGACAGTGTGTCATTTTCTATGTGTTACTTGATGCTTGGAGAAACAGTGACTAAAAATGACTTTGTTTATACCATTCTCTCACTGTTATTAGGTTGTTTGAATAGTGTGCAGTGAATTTCATTTGGTAGATAAGAGTGGAGATTAGATTTAGTGTTTGTATTCATAGTTTAGAGTTGTAGAGTTTATTTTTGAAATCTCAGTGTGTTTTGCAGAAAAGTTGTTATAGGCGTTTATTGATCAGACTTAGCACTGTATCCATGTTATTGTAATAGATTAGAATCAATTTTCATTGTGTTAACACTGTGAGCAGAGTGGGAACATTCATTTAAACCCCTAGATCAAAAATCAGAAGTTAGCAGGGTTTTCATTGTTTTTACTGAACAATTTGTTTTAAAAATGGCTCTCCCATAAGCACTGTCCACGGGGTTTCCCTAAGAATAGGTGAATATGGGAGAGGAGCCAACCTACTATACATATTTTAGGAATAGGAATGACAAGGAGCCAAGCTATGTTTTATAAGACCAAACCCTAGGCGAGTAGTAGTTGCCCAGTTAGGTGTTTGGTAGAGAAAAGATAAGAGTATAGGCAGGGGAATAGAGGATAGTATGGAATTCATACAATACCAGGTGAGGTGAGGTGAAATTTACATACTCCATAAGTTTGAGGCTTCTCTCAATGCATTGGAGTTAATTGTGATTCACAAACCAGAGAAACCCTAGAAGTTAGGGAATTAGCCCTCCAATCCAAGAACTTTGGAGACAGTTGTACGGTAAAGACAAGGATTTGAAAAATCATGCAAGATTTAAAACCTTGAAAAGGGTGTCTTAAAGTGCATTCAAGTTGGCAGGTCGTTCAACAATTCTGAGAGAAAAAGTTAGAATACTGACTGGTAAGGGCTACAAGGAATAGCCCACCCCAAAGACAATCTTTTGAGATCGGTAAGAGTTGTCATTGAAGAACCTTTAAGATGGCTTCAAGTGGTTATGAAATGCACCAAAACAGTGTTCCCAACTCCCCTGCAAGTAGCTCAAGCATGGTGTTGAAGTTAGCATCTAGACTCTTCTAGGTGTTGAGAGGAGATTAGCAATTTCAAGTGGTGTAGAATCATCAAAGGTAAAGCACAAAGTTGAAAGCTCTCAGAGCACAGTTGGAGCAGGACTAGAGCAGTCTTTTAAGCTCAACAGGAACCCTTAGTAGTAGGTTCTAGGCAGGAGACAGTGGAAAGTCTCCTAGAAGGCAATGCAAGCAACCTTTGAATTTTTCATACACCATATTGGTATCAGAGGTTTGAGTTGGATTCAAGGCTTGTGATTAATGAGCCAAAACACTGAGTCAGTTGGAGAGAATACACTAGAGGAAGAAGCCATGGTGACAAATGTAGAACTAGCAATGAAGGTAGAAGAGCAAGAGGAAGATAACCGGTTGCTTAGAGAAAGGATATCTCAGATGGAGAGACTCCTGGATGAAGTCCAAGAAATAGTAGATACTGTGAAGGACAAGATAAAGAAGAAAGAAGAATAGGAAGCCAAGGAAAAAGAAGTGGAATTGGAGGAGGAAGCTCCAAAGCCTGATCCTGTTCTTGCAGAGGAACCATTCTTGAAGGCATTGCAGGCCTTGAGTGGTAAAGCATTGGATGGTGTGCCACTTTTCAGTGGACAAATGGACCCTGATTCAGTTGTGGAATGGATTGAGAGCATTGAGAATCACTTTGAATGTGATGGCATAATAGAGGCCCAAAAGGTAAAGGTGGCCAAGTCAAGGTTGAGAGGAGCAACTCTCACATGGTGGAAGTTTGTGCAATCTGAAAGAGAGAAAGAAGGCAAAGGTCCCATAGTTTCATGGAGAGGAATGGTGACCAAGATAAGAAAGACCTATCTCCCAGATGATTATGAAGTCCAGTTGCATAGGAGAAGACACAATCTGAGGCAAAAGGACATGGATGTCCAAACATATACAGAGGAGTTTCAGAAACTGTGCCTTAGATCAAAGGTGGTTGAAGATGAGAGCATTAGGTTAGCAAGGTACCTAAATGGACTCAAGTGGTCTATTCAAGAAGACATGAGTTTGGTAAACTTCAAAACAGTCTACCAATGCTATCAAATGGCTTTGAAAATAGAAGAGAAAGGAAAAAAGAAACAAGAACAAAATCCAAAAAGCAGAGGTAAAGGGAAAGACAGCAGAGGACAAAGAGGAAGCTATAGTGGAAGAAGCTCAGAATCAAGAGCCCAAGGAGAAGTTATATTTTCTGATCAGCAAGAAGGAAGCTCCAGTAGAGGTGGTAGAGGAAGAGGTTTCAACTCTAGAGGAAGAAGTGGTGGACAAGGAAGAGGCAGTTACTTCACCAACATGAAATGCTATCACTGCAACCAATTAGGACACCTGGCCTATAGATGTCCAGAGAAAGGAAGCACATCTCATGGAGGAGATAAGAGAACCAATATGATTCAAGATGAAACAACTGCAGCAAATAAACAATCAGAAGTACCTTTGAACTCAGAGGAAGGTGAGAATCTTATGATGAGAAGAACTTTGATCAAAGAACCAGTCAAAGAAGAGCCAAGCCAAAGAAGATCTTTGTTTAGGATAAAATGCAAGATGACGGGGAAAGTGTGCAAGGTCATCATAGACTCAGGTTCAACTGACAATATTGTGTCAGAGGAGGCAGTCAACAAACTGAAATTAGCAAGAATACCTCACAATAACCCTTACAAGGTCACATGGCTCAATAAGGGTCATCATGTCTTGGTGAATGAACAAGTATGGGTGGAGTTTTCAATTGGAAAATATAAAGATAAGGTATTGTGTGATGTATTACCTATGGATGCATGCCACTTGCTCCTAGGTAGGCCATGGCAATTTGACAACCAAGCTGTGCATGATGGAGCCCGAAATTCTTATACCTTCAAGAAGGACAATGTAACCTACAAGATTCAATCTTTGTTGGAAGATATTGAGGTGCAGACAACAAGTTCTAAGCTGCTAATACCTGGTGAAAAAGAGTTCTTAAAGGCCTTGGAAGAAGGAGAAGGCATTGGCTATGCAGTAATGATCAAGCCAAGAGAAGTAAGCAAAGAGAAGACAGCTGAAAAGCAAGAACTACCAAAGGAAATCCAAGATTTGTTGCAGACCTATGAAAGCATTGTAAGTAGTGGTCAACCAACAACCTTACCTCCTAAAAGAGCCATAAGTCATAGGATAGACTTGATACCAGGAGCCACCTTTCCAAACAAAGCAGCCTACAAGATGACACCTCAACAAAATGAGGAAATAGCTAGGCAGATTCAAGAACTACTTGACCAAGGTCTCATTAGGAAAAGCATTAGTCCTTGTGCAGTACCCACTGTCTTATCACCTAAGAAAGGAGGAGAATGGGGGCTTTGCACTGATTCCAGGGAAATAAACAAGATAACCATCAGGTATAGGTTTCCCATTCCTAGAATTGAAGATCTCATGGATTGTCTAGGTGAAGCTAGGTACTATACCAAGATAGATTTAAAGAGTGGTTACCACCAAATTAGAATACATGAGGGTGATGAGTGGAAAACAGCCTTCAAAACCAATGAGGGTCTCTATGAGTGGCTAGTAATGCCATTTGGTTTGTCTAATGCCCCCTCCACATTCATGAGACTCATGAATGAAATTCTCCAGGACTACATTGGCAAGTTTGTAGTAGTGTATCTTGATGATATACTAATCTATTGCAGAACAAGAGAAGAGCACCTCTAACACATTGAGCTGATTTTCAAGAAGCTACAGGAGGAGAAACTGAAGATCAACCTGGAAAAGTGTGAGTTCATCAAAACAGAGCTGGTGTACCTTGGTTTTGTGCTATCACATGGCAACTTGAAGATGGACAACAGCAAGGTAGAAGCCATTCTCAATTGGCCTACTCCAAAGACAGTAACAGAGGTAAGAAGCTTCCATGGTCTTGTTCAGTACTATAGGAAATTCATCAAATAGTTTAGTGCTATTTGTGCTCCTATGTTGGATACCATTAAAGGAGGAATGAAAACTAAGTTTGTATGGAATGAGCAAGCTAACAAGATTTTTGAGTTGCTGAAGGAAAAGATAGCTACCCAACCTATTTTAGTGTTGCCAAGTTTTGAGAAGTTATTCACCAGTGAGTGTGATGCAAGTAATGTAGCAATTGGAGCTGTTCTCAGTCAAGAGGGAAGACCGGTGGATTTTCATTTAGATAAGCTAAGTGAAGCCAAGAAGAATTACTCTTCTTATGATCTTGAAATGTATGCATTGGTCCAAGCACTAAGGAAGTGGAGGCACTACTTGCTTCCCAAGGAATTCATTGTGTACTCAGACAATCAAGCACTCAGTTTCCTGAATTCACAAGAGAAGTTGAGTCACAGGCACATGAAATGGGTGGAGTACTTGCAAGCTTACACCTTCAATATCAAGCACAAGAAAGGAGCTCTCAACAAAGTTGCTGATGCATTGAGCAGGAGGGTTCTTACCATTCAAGAAATCCAGTTGAAGAGCATGGGAATAGATCACTTCAAAGATCTATATGCAGATGATGAAGACTTTGCAGAAATTTATAAGGTATGCCTTGAGTTTAAGAACCATTTCCATAGCAAGTATGTTGAATACACCTTGCAAAGTGATTTGTTGTTTAAAGGGAATCAGCTTTGTGTTCCTAGAGGTTCTATTAGGGAGAACTTAATTCAAGAGAAGCATAATGGTGCATTGAGTGGTCATTTTGGGATCACCAAAACTCAAGAGCTTGTCCAAAGGTTATATTTTTGGCCTAAGATGAACCTAGATGTCAGGAAATATGTAGAGAGTTGTGTGGTGTGTCAAAAGGCCAAAGGAACTTCCTCAAATGTAGGCCTATACCAGCCACTGCCAATCCCTTCTAGGCCATGGGAATGTTTGAGCATGGACTTTGTAGGTGGTTTACCCAAGACAAGGCAAGGTATGGATAGTGTTTATGTTGTTGTTGATAGATTTAGCAAAATGGCTCACTTTATACCCTACAAAACAACCAATGATGCCAGTCAAATAGCCTCACTTTTCTTCAAAGAGATAGTCAGAATTCATGGCTTACCAATCAGCATTGTATCAGACAGGGATACCAAGTTTATGAGTCATTTTTGGAAGACTCTTTGGAAAAGAATGGGAACCAATCTGTCCTTTGGATCTGCATACCATCCCCAAACTGATGGTTAGACCGAAGTGGTTAATAGGACACTTGGAAACCTCTTGAGATGCTTGACCAAGGAGTATGGTCAACAATGGGATCAGATTATTAGGCAGGCTGAATATGCATATAATGATACAGTGAATAGGTCAACAGGGAAGAGCCCCTTTGAAATTGTGTATGGTTTACATCCCAGGGGTGTTTATGAGCTGAGAGAGCTGAAGGATGGAGTCAAGGGAAGTGGTTATGCAGATGACTTTGCTTGTGCAATGCAGGAAATTCATGAGACAGTCAGAAAAACCTTGACAGAGAATACCGTGAAACATAAGACCAAAGTGGATGAGCATAGGAGAGAGGTTCAATTTAATGTTGGTGACCTAGTAATGGTGCATTTGAACAAGGCTAGATTGCAGAAAGGAGTCCCTCACAAGTTGCAAATGAAGAGGATAGGTCCATGTCCTATCTTGGAGAAGTATGGCAATAATGCAGTCAAAGTGCAATTACCGGATGACAGTGGACTATCCCTTGTTTTTAATGTTGCCGACCTTATCCATTACAAAGGACCACCCCAAGATTTGGATCAGACACTCCATGAAGTCAATCAAGATGTTGAGGAACTCAAACTGCCCCCTGTTACAGTCAAACAAGCTGATCAAATCTTGGACACAAGGGTCTATAAGAAGACTAGGACCAAGGAGTAAAAAAAACACCTGATCAAGAGGCATGGACAACCTGATTTAGATGCAATATGGATCAAGGAGGCAGAGTTTAAGGAAGTTGGGAATAGATCCTACCTTGCTCAATCCAAGGGTAAATTGAATTTTCTGTTTTGGGGAGGATGGTGCAGGAGCACCTAGGCCAAACCCACATTTAGGTTGCACAATTTTGGCTTGTACCTGATCTTGGCCAAATCAGGATGTTAGTAAGTGTGATTTGGACCTTAGAAGGTCTGGAGTAGGTGTTCTTAATTAATCATTAGAGTAAATGGCATCCTAGCTTAGTCATGTTTTTAAATTTTTGGCTTTAATTAGTTTTGGACAGTCTAGGTTGGAACACAATGTATTAAGTGGGTCATAACCACATCTAATTTGTTGGAAGATTCCAAGGAACGGTTAAGGGAGATGTTGGAAGCTTGAGATCAAGGTGTCAATATCCTATGTTTCAGGACCATGACACAATCATGGCATAATGGCAGTTGCAAAAGGCGGATGTGAAGTTGCATGGCAAAATTTATGTAAATTACATGCAAATCAGTAATGGGAATCCCTTGAAATCAGGGAATGCTCGAGTAACTACCCTTGAAAGATGTTGTTGGCATCCAAAAATGGAGGGAGAACTCATAGAATGAAGTTAGACATTTTGTAATTAGTTTTGGTGGTGAAATAAAGAAGACAGTGTGCAGTTTTATGTGTGTTACCCGCGTGCTTGGAGAAACAGTGACTAAAAATGACTTTGTTTATATCGTTCTCTCACTGTTATTAGGTTATTTGAATAGTGTGCAGTGAATTTCATTCGGTAGATAAGAGTGGAGATTAGATTTAGTGTTTGTATTCATAGTTTAGAGTTGTAGAGTTTATTTCTGAAATCTCAGTGTGTTTTGCAGCAGAGTTGTTATAGGCATTTATTGATCAGACTTAGCACTGTATCCGTGTTATTGTAATAGATTAGAATCAATTTTCATTGTGTTAACACTGTGAGCAGAGTGGGAACATTCATTTAAACCCCTAGATCAGAAATCAGAAGTTAGCAGGGTTTTCATTGTTTTTACTGAATAGTTTGTTTTAAAAATGGCTCTCCCATAAGCACTGTCCACGGGGTTTCCCTGAGAATAGGTGAATATGGGAGAGGAGCCAACCTACTATACATATTTTAGGAATAGGAATGACAAGGAGCCAAGCTATGTTTTATAAGACCAAACCCTAGGCGAGTAGTAGTTGCCCGGTTAGGTGTTTGGTAGAGAAAAGACAAGAGTATAGGTAGGGGAATAGAGGAAAGTACGGAATTCGTACAGTACCAGGTGAGGTGAGGTGAAATTTACATACTCCATAAGTTTGAGGCTTCTCTCAATGCATTGGAGTTAATTGTGATTCACAAACCAGAGAAACCCTAGAAGTTAGGGAATTAGCCCTCCAATCCAAGAACTTTGGAGACAGCTATACGGTAAAGACAAGGATTTGAAAACTCATGCAAGATTTAAAACCCTGAAAAGGGTGTCTGAAAGTACATTCAAGTTGGCAGGTCATTCATCAATTCTGAGAGAAAAAGTCAGAATACTGACTGGTAAGGGCTACAAGGTATAGCCCACCCCAAAGACAATCTTTTGATATCGGTAAGAGTTGTCATTGAAGAACCTTTAAGATGGCTTCAAGTGGTTATGAAATGCACCAAAATAGTGTTCCCAACTCCCCTGCAAGTAGCTCAAGCATGGTGTTGAAGTTAGCATCTAGACTCTTGTAGGTGTTGAGAGGAGATTAGCAATTTCAAGTGGTGTAGAATCATCAAAGGTAAAGCACAAAGTTGAAAGCTCTCAGAGCATAGTTGGAGCAGGACTGGAGTATTCTTTTAAGCTCAACAGGAACCCTTAGTAGCAGGTTCCAGGTAGGAGATAGTGGAAAGTCTCCTAGAAGGTAGTGCAAGCAACCTTTGAATTTTTCATACATCAGCTAGTGGGAACTTCAATTCAAAGAAAGTATATGACACCTAAAAATATACATTATATGGTACGAAAAATTCAAGATATATGACCCTTTGTGAGATAGCATGATAACTATTGATAAAGAGGTGGCAAGGGAGGATATGACTATAATAATAGGTGTATTGGAGAAATAAGGACCAAAAGAACAAACTATCATAATTATGATAAAATAGGCCATTATGCTAATGAGTGCAAAAGGAAAAAGGGAGGAAAATTAACATGTTATTTTTGTGGTGATTAATCACATGATACTAATAGTTTTCCCAAATTTAAGAGTTTTATGATAATGTGTTGGCACCATTGATTAGAAAGTGAATAATTGTCTAGTCCAAATGTAAACTATGATGCTAAAATAATAATGAGTAACTTAAGTGGAGTAGAAAAAAATAAAATATAGAAAATGAATGTAGAATAGGATAAACATCATTGAAAAAAGAGAAATTGGCAAATAAAAAAAAGGAGAAAATATAAAAATTCAAGAAAAAAATTTCATGTAGAAACTTAAGAAAAAGAGAAAAATAAAAATAACTTCAATAATTACTATTTTTTGATTAATATAAACATATACTAGGATAATCATACAAATGTGGAGAAAAATTAATATCTAGGTAAAAGGGAACATGATTTGGTGATAAGTAATTCCAAAGAGCTAATTAAGAAATGAAAAATGAGGGAATAATAAGGCATGTTTCATAGATAAATAGGTTGATATTGTTGAATCAAAACAATCTATTGAGAGGGGGTGAATCGCTTGATATTAAAAATTTCAACCCTTAACTCTTTGAGAAGACTAATTCCTTGAATTCTTAGTGTGTAGAATAAACTTAAGATACAAAAACATACACATTCACACATAAAATCATCACATAACATAAGGTGTACATGGAAAACCCAAGATGGGAAAAACCATAGTGAGAAGTGCTACTAGGAGCTATTGTCCTAATCCAACCTCATAATCAAATGGTTAGTTACAAATTTTAAGGGCACCAACCCTAAGGAGACACCAATCCACTAGGTTTAGGAGAACCCACTCCCTCCTTTGAGCACCTACCTAGATATTCTGATGAAACCCACCAATCAGATTTACAATTCTAGATATTACAATTTGATTACAATTCAATGTTGCAACTTATCTTGCAACCACACAATGCTATCCACCCCCTTGTTCTACTTTACTCTTCCTCTTCTCTATTAGTGCATTCTCTATCTACCTCAAGAAGCTCAGAATACTCTTTGCAAATATGCACTATGTCTTCTGCAACTGTCTTCTCACTCTCTCTTTGTCCTACTACTTCCACTCTTAGTCAAAATTTGATTTTCTATTTTATCTCCTTCATCAACCTATAGTGATAGTCTGAAGATCCTCATCTACATAAATATTTACTATTAGATTTTACCTAACATCTTCTTTATCATACTATCTTTGCATCGAGCCTCACACATTAAATTTTGATATAGAGAATTTGCTAAGAATAGCTCACTATAAAACCCTTGAATTAGATATGCATTTAATACATTCCTCTATTTATTAAATTTGATTATAATCCCAATATCTATCATAGTCTATGTTGCCATATGCAAATCAAGTCTCCAATTAAAACTGTCATTGGAGTATTTGAACTAGTTGAATTCAAGCACAAAACCAAAAACCTCATTCACACAAACCTAGTCATTTGAAACCTTCACATTTAAATTTTGATCATTGATTTGAATCCTTCATGCCACAATCAACCATCCCTAAGTCATCATCACAACTTTAAAACATCACCATTGGATGATCTTCATTTAACTATCACCACTGATCTTAACCATCACATATTGTTGCATTTTTTGTAACCATAAATAAGATAAATGTGATTGAAAGAACCCTCACAATGCAATAAAATATCACCACCTATCCTCCATACCATGTGTCATGCACCCACCATGTCATAGGGAAGAGATAGGGATCCACCATATCCACAGTAGGGTAGCGAGTAGCAACCATCTTTCCTTATCTTACATCACATTCCACTATATCTTGAAGTTCATTGCTTATCACTGATCATGTCCCTTCTTTTCACTTCACTACAACGATGTGAAGTGATCGAGTGATATATCACCACATATCCACATGATGTTTTCATTAATTTATAGATTCTAGACCCACATCATATCTCATGCACCATTCAATCAACCACCATTCAATATCAACTATTGCTCACTATCTCACAGGACTTAGATAGGGACCCACCATATGCACCACGAGCTTGTAGGCACCTTCGATCTTCAAGCCTTGATCACAAATGTTGATCAAGATCCATCATCCATCATGCAAACAAAAGGTAGGATTAAGTATTAAACTATGATGTGAAGAACATTAGTGATAACCATTTCATCTTCAACCTTACAACATGCATCATTGATTTTTCAAAGGGACTCTTCATCAGATGAACCTGAAGCATTAGGTAAGAGGGATGGTCACACCAATTACCTTGATGGCTTAAATGATGACTTAAGCGATTGACTACCCTTAATAAGAAGTCAACAAAAAAATAGAAAACATGATGAGTGCCATGAATACATGGCCTAGGGTTTAACATATAAACCCTAGAAATATTCAAGAGTATATATAAATAATTTATAAGCACATCCTACATCCTCTAGATTTACAACTCACATATCTAACAGGCTCTTAGAAAACACATGTTGAATTTGGCCAAAGATATTTATTTAAACACCTAGAAGTAATGATGCAAGAGCATCCAGCGGTGTAGAGCAATCTTGCATCACCCAAAAAAAATTGTTTTTTTAGTTGTTTTGAGTCCCATGATGGCACATAAGGGGTATAAGACTATTAGGCATCAAAATTAGAAAAAAATGGGAACTTGCTATTTTTAGTAAGTTGGCCAAAATGAGCTCATATGGATGTGAAAATTTACCCCAAGGAGCAGAGCTAAAAAAAGTTTTCGGTCGCAAAAGAATCACCTCAATACCCTACACAGTTTGGGAGAAATTAGACTTTCTGTCTTGGGAAATTTCTCCAATACAACATCAAATTTAGATATAAAACTTTAGAGGCCCTGAAACAACTGAAAAGGTGGTTGAACTAACCTATCATAGGTTCACACATCGTAGAGCTCATCGAGATATTTCCGATGATATGCAATAAGAGAAAAATGGACACCCAGATCAAAAGCTATTGCCCCGCAAAGTTGGTCCTCTAAAAAGTGAATTTCATAAAAAATTTCTTCCAGGCCAGAAATCATTAGACAGTACTTTTGGCACCAAAAGAAAAAAGGAGATTTGTACCTTCTAGAAAGTTATAGGGCATTTATTGGGGAAAATAAAAAAGGGTTAAGTAGGGGTTGTAGAAGGTGGTCCTGATAGTGCAAATGGTGGCTCCGAATAGTAGATTTTCTTTTTAGAGTTGAATTTCGTTGTAATAAATCAATCCCATGAGGCTGTAGCATGTAAGCTTTGAATCTATAATTTCAATTTCTAAAAATAATTAAATTTGAATCATTTTTTGTCTCACATCTTCTGTGTTGTTATCTGTTATTATGATTTTTGTGGGTTTTCGGTGGTGTGGCCCTCATTAAGTGGTATTAGAGCCAAGTTTTCCTAAGTCTGTAATAGAGTGCCAAACATGAGGTAGTTGCAGTAGGACCTATGAGTGTGGGTTGAATTCAAGGTTCCTCCAAGATGTGCCCAATATGGTACAGGTGGAAGCCGAGGTGGAGGAGGTCCACCTAGAGATGAAATTAGAGCCCTTAGAAGGCAATTAGAAACCTTGCAACAAGAGGTTCTAAGAAGAGATGTGCAATGAGACAAAGATGATAGTGAAGGTGAAAAAAAAGAGGAAATGGAAGAGGAAGAGCAGAATCCAATAGATCTTGGAGAAATAAGATTTTTGTGAGCAATCTCAAGCATTGGGAAGAGACCTAAAATGGAGGTTTCAAATTTTAGTGGAAATCTAAATCCTAAAGAATTGATTGATTGGATTAATGGAATGGAGGAATTTTTTGAGTTTGAGGAGATTGAAGATCCTCACAGAGTGAGGTTTGTAAAGAAAAAAATGAAAGGTCACACCAGTATATGGTAGAAAGAGGTCTAGTTAGAAAGAGGAAGATAAGGGAAAGATGAATTTTCCAAATGGGATAGAATGGTGTCAAAATTGAAGAAATAATTTATTCCAGTCGATTAAAAATTGGAGCTGCTCAAGAAGATGTAGAGCTTGAGGCAAGGGAAAAGGAGAGTGAAAGAATACATAGAGGAATTTCACAAGGTCCTAATTTGGATAGGACATTTTGAGGCGAATAAAGAGAAATTTTCTCATTATATTAACAGGTTGAAGCCAAGCATACAGGAAGAATTAGCACTGGTAAGAATGGCCACCATTGGGAATGCTTATCAATTTTCTCTAAAGGTTGAAGAATGACTAAACAAGAGGTTTGAGAATAAAGAATGAGGTGGAGGTCGTGGAGGAAATACTCGTGTATGGTCATATGGAGGTCGAAATGAAGATCAAAAGAAGGGTAAAGTCTCTCATAGCAGCCAAATATAGAAAGGAGATAACACCTACCATCCTCATGATCAAAATAATGGAGACCAAAGAGGAAGGGGAAGATCTGGATGAGGACTAAGAAGAGGAGGCTTTCGTGGAATCTGTTTCTAGTGTGGAGAAGAAGGAAATAGAGCATATGAGTGTCCTCAACATCAAGGAAGTTCAAATAGAAGACCTGAAGGTAATGCACGAGTTTCACATGTTGATGAACATGTTGACTCTTCACATTTTGAGGATGCAGAAAGAGGAGAGATTCTTCTTACTAGAAGAGCCTTACTGAATGTTGAAAATAAGCCAACTTAAAGGAAGAATTTTTTGCACTAGATGTAAGTGTGAAGGTAAAGTTTGCAATGTTATTATTGATGGAGGTAGTATTGATAACCTTGTTTAAGAAGAAATGGTTAGTAAGTTGTGGTTGGAGAGGAGAAGGCATCTGAACCCATACCAGATTGCTTGGTTACAGAAGGAGCATAAAGCCTTGGTAAATAAAAAATGTTTGGTAAAGTTCATGATTGGAAATTACCATGATGAAGTATTGTGTGATATTATTCCTATGGATGTTTGTCATATGTTGTTAGGTAGACCATGGCAATTTGATCGGCAAGAAATACATGATGGAAATGCCAACACCTATTCTTTGACAAAGGATGGGGTTTGTCATAAGTTGAAGCCCTTGAAGGAAACAAAGGAAAAGGTATGTAGTAATGCAAGAATTTTTTTGGTCAATGGAAGAAATTTCCTAGAAGGTATGAAGCATGAGCATATGTGTTTTCCATTGATCTCTAGAGTTGGTAAAGAAGATGCTCTTGAGGTACCTATAGAGGTTTCAAATTTGTTGAATGAGTTTCGAGCTATTATTTTTGATAACGTACCTGAAGGTTTGCCTCCTGTAAGAAAGATTAGTCATTAGATGGACCTGATTCTTAGAGTCAGTTTTCCGAATAAGGAAACTCATCGTATGACTCCAACAAAGAGTGAAGAGTTGAATAGACAAGTGCAAGAGTTGTTGCAGAAGGGATTGATCAGAGAGAGTTTGAGTCCATGTGTAGTACCTACAATACTAGCACCAAAGAAGGATGGGGAATGGCTAATGTGTATAGATTCTAGAGCCATCAACAAGATCACCATCAAGTATAGATTCCCCTTGCCAAGAATGGATGACATTATGGATTGTTTGAGTGGAGCTGAGTACTTCACAAAGATAGATCTAAAGAGTGGATTTCACTAGATCCATATTAGAGAAGGAGATGAATGGAAGATAGCCTTCAAAACCAAGGATGGCTTGTATGAGTGGTTATTCATGCCTTTTGGGCTAACCAATGCATTGATCACATTTATGTGACTTATGAATGAGGTATTGAAAGAATTTTTAGGAATTTTTTTTATTGTTTACTTGGATGATTTTTTTATTTTTAGTAAGAAATTGAAGGAGCACTTGATGCATATTCGAAGAGTTTTTGAGAAACTAAAGGAGGAGAAGTTGTTGATTAATTTTCAGAAGAAATCTAGTTTTGTGAAGAGAGAGTTGGTGTATCTAGGATTTGTTGTCTTAGTAGAAGGTCTTAAAGTGGATCCAAAGAAGGTGAGGGCTATCATTGAATGGCCTACCCCAAGGAGTGTTACAAAGGTAAAATCATTTCATGGTCTAGCAAGTTTTTATAGAAATTTTATTAAGAATTTTAGCAGTATTTTTGTACCTCTAACTAAAGCAATAAGAGGGGATAGAAAAGAGTTTAAGTGGACCACAAGTGTAGCCAAATTTTTTGACATGTTGAAGAAGAAAGCTACTGAGCAACCTACTTTGGCACTTCCAGATTTCAATAAGGTTTTTTAGGTAGATTGTGATGCTAGTGGCATTACCATAGGAGCTATTTTGAGTCAAGAAGGTAAGCTTGTTGCCTATTTTAGTGAGAAGTTAAATGATTGTAATAAGAAATATTTTGTCTATGATCAACAATTTTATGCTATAGCTCAATATTTGAAGAAATGGAGACACTATTTGTTGCCAAAAGATTTTTTTTTATATACTAATCACCAGGCTTTGCAGTATCTCAATAGTCAAGGAAATTTGAATCAAAGGCACTTAAAATGGGTTGTTTTTTTGTAGATTTATACATTTTTTTTGAAGAACAGGACTGGAAGGTCAAATAGAGTTGCAAATTCCCTAAGTGCAAGGAAATTTTTTTTGATATAAATGAATATAGAGGTTGTTGGGTTCAATGAACTCAAGAATTTGTATCCAGAAGATCTATACTTTATAGAAGCTTGGAAGGCTTGTGTGGAACTTGTTACATTGGATAGGATGAGATGGTTGAATTTCCTAATCCAATATGGGATGTTGTTTAGAGGAAGACAATTGTGCATTCCAAGGTGTTCTATGAGAGAGAATCTAATCAAGGAGAAGCATAGGGGAGGATTGGCTAGAAATTTTGGTTGAGATAAGACCATTGCTCTTGTCAGCAAGAATTATTATTGGTCGTGGTTACAACAAGATGTGAAGAATTTTGTACAAACTTGTAGAGTATGTCAGATGGTGAAAGGAACAAGCTAGAATACTAGATTGTATCAGCCATTACCTGTACCTGAGATGCCATGGGAGGATATTAGCATAGATTTTGTTCTTGGATTTCCAAGGATATAGAGAGGGCATGATTCCATATTTTGGTGGTGGATAGATTTTCAAAGATGGCACATTTCATTCTTTCTCATAATACCAGTGATGTTGTTCATGTTGTAGAGTTGTTTTTCATAGAGGTGGGGAGACTACATGGTTTACCAAAGAGTATAGTTTCAGACAGAGATACCAAATTTGTTGGTTATTTTTGGAGGACATTATGGAAGAAGTTGAAGATAGATTTGAAATTTAGTTTTGCACACCATCCACAAACTGATGGACAAACAAAGGTGGTGAATAGGAGTTTGGGAAATATACTAAGATGCTTAGTTTGAGATAAGCCCAAGGGATGAGATTTGGCTATACCATAGGAAAAAATTTCTTACAACAATTATGTCAATAAGAGCACTGGTAAATCACCATTCCAGATTGTATATGGGAGTAGTCCAAGAACTACTTCTAAAATGAGAGAGATGGATAAAGGGGAGAAGAGTAGTGCTAAGGCTGCAAATTTTGCTGAGCACCTAAAGAATTTGCACGAAGAGGTGAAGAAACATATCAATAAGATGAACTCACAATATAAGGCTCAAGAAGATCAGAAAAGGAGTTATAAGGAGTTCTAGGTAGGAGATGAATTCATGGTTCATTTGTGAAAGGAGAAGTTTCTAGTTGGTACATACAACAAGTTAAAGATGAAGAAGTTTGGACCATGCAAGATCCTAAAGAAGCATGATTCAGGAAATGCTTATGAGGTAGAGTTTCCTAGTGGAATAAACATTTCTCTTGTGTTCAACATTGCTGATTTGAAAGAGTACCATGAAGGTGATATAGAGTAGAGTTTGATAAATGAACAGTTGAAAATTCCAACACCTACTATAGAGAAGGAAGAGATAGAAGAAATAACTGGATACTCATGTGGGTAGAAGCGTAAGAAACAAGAAATATGAAAAATACTTGGTGAAATGGAGAGGAAGTCCTATTGAAGATTCATCATGGTTGTTTGAGGTTGAGGTTAATCATCTTGGTTTCCCTCTAACTCTTGAGAAGTGAAAAGGTCACTTTTCAAATTACCCTAGGTGTCTGATGTAGGAGCATCCAGTGGTGTAGAGCAATCTTACATCACCCAAAAAAATTTGTTTTATTAGTTGTTTTGAGCCCCATGATGGAAATTAAGGGGTATAAGACTATCTTGCATCAAAAATAGTGAAAATAGACACTTCCTATTTTTAGTAAGTCAGCCAAAATGAGCTCGTATGGACGTGAAAATTTAACCCAAGGAGTAGAGCTGAAATTTATTTTCAGTCATGAAAGAATCACCTCAATACCCTCAATGGTTTGGGAGAAATTAGAGTTTTTGTCTCAAGAAATTTCTCCAATACAACTTCAAATTCAGATATAAAACTTTAGAGGCCCCGAAACAACTCAAAAGGTGGCCAAACTAACCTACGATGGGTTAACCTATCGTAGAAATCGTTGAGAGCTTCTAATGATATGCAATAATAGTAAAATGAATTTCCAGATCAAAATTTATGGCCCTGCGAAGTTGGTCCTCTAAAAAGTGTATTTCATAAAAAAAATCTTCCAGGTCAGAAATCATTCAGTGGGACTTTTGGTGCCAAAACAAAAGGGGGGATTTGTACCTTCTAGAACATTTTAGGGGAGTTATTGGGGAAAATAAAAAGTGTTAAGTGGGGGTTGTAGAAGGTGGTCTTGATAGTGCAGATGGTGGCTTCGAATAGTAGATTTTCCTTTTAGAGTTGAATTTTGTTGTAATAAATCAAGCGCATGAGGCTGTAGCATGTAAGCTTTGAATCTATAATTTTTTTTTTTGAGAATAATTAAAAGTGAATCTTTTTTTGTCTCACATATTTTGTGTTGTTATTTTTTATTGTGATTTATGTTGGTTTTGGGCAATGTGGCCCTCATCAAGTAAATGTTGCATACAAGTGACAACATTTTATTTCAACTTTGTAACATTGTGAGAAACATTACAACACACTATGAGCCATGCTTTTAACTCCACAAACCTAAGCCAAATCTTCTAGAACCAGATCCACTACATCTCCCAACTCTCCTTCTTCATCAATGACACCTTTTAACATCAATGAAAACTAAATTTCCAATAATCTCCCTCTTTGTCATTGATGGAAAAACCAAATTCTCAAAAAACAAACTTCTTAAATCAATTAAGTTTGATACAAATGATAGATGTTATAATTTATGCTATATACCAATTAAATCCAACAACCCCCTTTTGCACATACACCCATGCCCATTTTTTGATAATTTTGTCACCTTACTCCCCTTTTGACATCAATGGAAAAGGGTATGCTATTAGCTTTCTCCCTTTGAGTGGATTCTCCCCATTTTATAGAGGAAATTCTTGAAACTGTAACCATCAAGTCATTAGAAATTTTTAAAACCACTTTTACTTGACTTGAGCACTCCTTAATTTTTTGGGGATGAATAAAATACCAATGAAGCTCCCCCTGGAATCATGCCTATCACTAGTAGTTAGTGATATGGTGTGGGAGAAATTACTCCCAATTTCTGCCTTAGATATTCAAAATGTTCCTTGGGAAGAGGCTTTTTAAAAATGTCAGTTACTTGTTCCTTTGTGGGAACAAATTCCATGTTGAATTCTTTGTTTTCAACCTTCTCTCTAATGAAGTGATACTTAATTGAAATGTTCTTTGTCCTAGAGTGCATCACTAGATTCTTTGAGATTTTGATTAGGCTTGAATTATCACAAAGAATAGAGATAGGTTCTATATACTCCACCTTGATGTCCTTAAGTGTCTACTTCATCCATGGGACTTGAGTACATGTTGCTGATACATACTCTACTTCTACTATGGATAGAGTGATTGGTTCTCATTTTTTTCTCATCTTGGAAACCAATTTGTCTCCCAAAAAGAATGCTCCTCCACTCGTGCTTTTCCTATCATCTACTAATCGTGCTCAATTGACATCTATATAGGTTTTCACAGAAGAATCTTTGCTTTTGGGATACAAAATCCCATAATAAACTATGCTTTTGATATATCTAAAAAGTGTTTTCACTACATTCATATGAGACACTTTTGGTGCAACCTAAAATCTTGCTACCATGCATACTGCTTGCATTATGTCTGGCATTGTTGGAGTTAAATATAGTAGGCTTCCAATCATTGACCTATACATTTTCTAGTTTGCATCAAGTGATTCATCTAATTTTCTCAACTTACCGCCAATTATCATGGGGGTACTTACTCATCTACTATCCTCCATACCAAATTTCTTGAGCATTTCCTTAGCATATTTAGTTTCAGATATAAATATCCAATTATCACCTTATGCAATGTATAAACCAAGGATAAATGATAACTCTCCTAATGTTGACATTTCAAATTCATTTTGCATGTGTGTAGAAAATATTTTACACATTTTACTATTTCTACCGCCAAATATGATGTCATCTATATATACAACAACAATAATCATGTGCTCACCTTCTGATTTAAAATACAAATTACTATCTGCACATCCCTTCTTCAATCCTTGTTGCTGAAGATATTGGTATAATCTAGAATACCATGCTCTAGGCGCTCATTGCAGACCATATAATTCTTTCCTCAATCTACATACACAATCATCATCTTTTAATAGCTAAAACCCTTCTGGTTGTTCTATATAGACTTCCTCTTCTATATTTCCATTTAGGAATGTACATTTAACATCCATTTGATAAATTTTAAATCCTTTATACACTGAAAATGTAAGAAACATCCTAATTGCTTCTAATATAGAAATAGGGGCAAAGTTTTCTTCAAATTTAGTTCCTTCAACTTGTGCATACCCCTTGCACACCAACCTTTCTTTATTCCTTACAACAACACCTTCCTCATTCAACTTGTTACTAAACATCCATTTAGTTCCAATTACATTTTTGCTTGGGAGTCGATGAATGATTTCCCATGTCTTGTTCTTCTCAATTTGATTTAGCTCTTCCTCCATGGACTTTATCCAAATCTCATCGTTGTTGGCTTCAGTAAAAAAATTTGGCCCAATCAAATACGAGAGAAAAAATTATGTGTTCCTTATTTTTTACATGTCTTCTCTTGGTCTAAACTTCATTTTTGTCCCCAATTATTTGATATGCAAGGTGATCCTTTTGCACATATTTTGTAGGAACCTTCTCAAATTCTTCTTTAGATTCTTCTCCATTGTTTGCTTCATTTTCCTCATAATTTGATTCATCTTCAAATTTATTTCTATCATATTTGATATGATTTATACTCTCATCAATATTAACATTGATTTTTTCCACAATCTTATTCAATCTTTTGTTATAGTATTTGTAGATTTTTCTTTGGGTAGAATATCCTAGAGATATTCCTTCATCACTTATGGATTCAAAGATTCCTAATTTTCATCCTCCCTCTTAATATAACATTTTCTACCAAAGAATTTGAAATATTTCATAGATGTAGGCCTACCGTACCACAACTCATAGGGAGTACTGTCAATGTGTGCTCTTATTTAAACTCTATTCAGAATATAAACTATAGTGTGAACAACTTCTCTCCAAAAATATTCATTAATTTTTCCTCTTTCAACATTATTCTTTCCATGTCCTTAGATACTCTATTCTTTCTTTCAAAAACTCCATTTTTCTATGGAGTTCTTTGCAGAGAGTACTACCTTTTCATTCCATGTACTTCACAACACTTAACAAATTCACGTGATGTGGATTCTCCTCCTCTATTTGATCTCAGGAATTTGATTCTTCTTCCCATCTGCTCAACCATTTTTTTTGAATATCTTAAATATTTCAAATGCTTAGTTCTTTTCTTTTAGAAAGGTTAACCATGTGATTCTTATATAGTCATCAATTAGCAACATAAAGTATCTTTCTCCTTCTAGTCCTCTTGTCCTTGTTGGACCACATAAATTAGTATGAACTAATTATAAAGGCTTAGTAGTTGAATATTCCTTAGTTGGAAATTTAGCCTTTGTTTGCTTTCCCTGTTAATATTCTTTGCATATGATATTTGCAAGCTTAGTTATTCTACGCATGTGTCTTCCCATACCTCTTGAATTTATCTTTACCAAATTATCAAACTTTGCATGCCCTAATCTTCTATTCCACAACTATCTTTCATCAACTTGTCCTCTTAGACAACTCTAACCTTTTACTTCACAAAGATTTTAAGGATTATTGTCATTCCTTAATACTTGTGCAATTTTCTTTCCATTCTTCCTTATTTTGCATCCTTCTGAATCAATTGTGACCTTATAATCATTGTCACACATCTAACTCACACTAAGAAGATTGTGATTCAATCCCTCAACATACAAGACATCTTTAGTAAGCTTTTTACCATCTAGGCTTAATATTCCTTTTCCACATATCTTGACTGTTGTATTGTCACCCAACCTCATTGATCCACTATTGCATTTTTTGATTTTGATGAATTTTATTGTGTCTCCAGTCATATTCTTAGAGTAGCCACTGTCTATCACTCATAGATTTTTTATTCTTGGAATGCAATGTCATTTGTGTAATCATTGATCATGTGGAACTTTCTTCTCTTTCTTTCCACACCCTCTTAGACTTCTTTTCTACCTTTTCTACTTTTTCCTCCATGATTTGAGGTTCTTTGTTTATTTTAGGAGGTGGATCTTTCTTTTTCTCATTCTTCATGTTTGGTCTTATAAATTTTGTTCTACAACTTTTGGCTATGTGACCAAAATTATTATATTCATAACATAGTATATTCATGTCAACTAAGAGAGAAAATAGGTTCTTTCTTACAAAGTGTGTACTCCTCTTACAAATGACTCTACATTCTCTAGCTCTATGACCAAATTGATTGAATGTATAACAATATCCATAAAAGTATGAGGAATACTCATTTCCATGTGCAGGATGAGGGGTTCTTCTATGAATTTTCTTCCTTGTATCCTTCACCCTTGTGAATTTGTTAGCATCAATCCTTCTTATATTCTGCCTTTGTCTTTTGTGATTAGGAACTGATTGGTTATCCTTCTTGTCTATAGCAGGCTTCTTTTCTTCATTATTTTTTACTGCCTCCATAGGTTTCTCTTTAGATGCACTCTCTTTGAAAACTTCTCCATTGCCAAAATTAGACTTTTCTCCTACTCTAAATCTTTCATACAATTTTGTAGAAGTTTCCATGAAATTGATCTTACTTTTCTCAATCCCTAAAGTAGATATTTACTTGCTAGAGGGATTCTAGGTACTCAATAGCTCATCTTAAATTTATGAGCCACCTTTTAGTTTTAGTCCTTTCTCTATTTTTTCTCTGGCCTTTTCAAGGTCTTATCTTAGAGAAAAAAATTCTTCCTCAAGGTTCATGCATCTATCAACCTCAGATTGTAGCTTGGACTTCATCACATCCTCCACTCTCTTGGATAATTTTACTTGTAGCTTCAAGATGACCACATTCTAGTTAGTTTCTTCAAGATTCTTGGTTAGCTTGTCTGGCTCATTTTGAGAAAGTTTCCTATGATGTCGATTTTCCTTTTTCAACATCTCTATCTCCTCTCTAAGGTCATAAATCTCATCTAGGGAACATATGAGTCCTCCTTCTAATTCAACATCTCCTTTCTCTTCACCTTCTTCACCAAGGTCTTCAACTTTCTCGTCCTTATGCTCATTAGACTATTTTTCCATGAGAATAAATCAATTTTCTTTTATAACAAAAGCACAGTATTGTTCATCATCCAAACTATTATAGCCATCTGATACACCACTATCCTCTTAGATGTATAGGATTTTCTTCTTTTTTTGAAAGTTCCTCCTCTTAGGGTTGTAGGGTTTCTTCATTTTCCTATATACCTCTTGTTTATAGTTATCTTTCTTATTGTAGGTACATTTAGCAACAAAATGACCCATACTTGAAGGGTACCTTACCTTTGTACTTTTCAAAGCCTCTTCTCAATCTTTCGATGAACTTTTCCTCTTCTTTATTATTCTCATCATGCTTAGATGTAGTTGTCTCAATCTTGTCTTTCTTAGGTGCTTCATCCCTCTCCTTGTTTGTAGCCTTGAATGAAGCTTCTTTGTTTGATGGCTCTACATATCCCATTCTCATCTCATAGGTAGTGAATATACCATGCAAATTGTAGGGGAAAATTTATCATAATTATGGAATCAAAACCCTACTTGAATGAAGATAGAATAATAAAAAATTACAAGGAATTAAACACAAATATTAAATGAAAAACCTCCCTTATAATATTCTAATTGCTCCACTTCATTGGCCATATTTCTTTTCTAATCTAATTTGAAATTTTGGCTCAATTGATTGTGCAAATTCCTATGAAGCAAGGATAAAGCATGACATGTGAGAATACTAGAAGAAAATGAAAAAAAAAAACTTATGATTGTACAATTCAAAATGATAATGTAGATGGAAACTAATGAGATGATCCAAATGAGGAGATGAGAGCCTAATTTATAGAATTTCAAAAATAAGCAAATGAACAAGATTGAAAGAGAAGATGAGTTAGAAGGGAAAACTGCATTTAAAAGTGAGTGAGGAAAATGGAGTTAAGTAAAAAGCCAAATGGAAAATTTCATTTACACTCAAATCATTCCTTTCAAAACTCAAATGAGTGTCATAGAAGACCATGAAAAAAACTATGACAAAATAGAGAGAAAATGGGAAAGTTAGAAATGAGGTGGAATTAATAATTCAAAATTATTAATTTCACTCATTTCCTAATTAGCTAATTTATAAAAAAATATTGTGAGAAAAAAGGAATAAATAAATATTCATTTATTTATTAAAAAAAGTGGTACATGTTAGTGAATGGGATTCAATAATTATTTAATTATTCATCCTAGGGAAGAATGGTCAAAATGATTCAAAAATCCAACCCTAATGTTGAATTAGGTCCCAATGGTGATTGATAAAGAAAAATTAATCAGTAAACATGAAAAAATTAATGACAACTGACCAAAGTTGATTGAAATTGAGTGAAAATGATAAGGAGATCAAAAAGACATAGGATTTGATGTTGATTTGATAAGAATAAGAATTTTGCAATGACAAGATATGCTAATGATGATTAAAATTGATTGAAAATGATTGATAGAGAGATTAATTGAATTGATTGGAAATGATTGATTAAGAGATTGATAATTAATGACTAATTAATTATCAATGAAGGTTGATTTAGGACAGATTGATCAAATAATAAAATTGTCGATCATGATGATTCAGGACCAACAAGTTCACTAGGGTTGAAAAGGAGTCAAAAGGAATGAAATGAAGGAAGAAGTATGACACAATGTTACAAGTCATAAACACCAAATGTGAAATAGAAGAAATGTTAAAATTAGGTTTTGTGACACATGCATAAACCAATTTTGAGTTTAATTTTTTTCCCTCTTTGAGACAATGCGATTCTGAGTGTTGTTTCAAAGAAGAAGTGAAAGATCATGCCCCAATAGACCAAGGAATGGAAGCAAGATGCCCCCTCAAGAGATTGTTTATGAATGAAAGGAATAAAGGATCTCTTGAAAGAAGAAGAATGTTAGAAAGATGACATAGGATGAAAGAGAAGAAAGGTTATCAAGAAGTGGAGAATGTTAATTGATTGTCGAAAAGGAGTGATTGATAGAAAAAATGTTTGTGTTATGCACCAGATTTGCACCCTACTGAAATTTTAAAGCTCGGTAACCTAGCATAACATGGGACTCAAATTCTACATGTGGGATATGTAATACTGAAAATGAAACCTCCGGATAATAGGTCAGTTCCTGTTGAATAAACATCTATTTTTTCTCTTCTAAAATAAAACCTAAAGACTTTAAGAGAAAAGGGGAAGAAAAGAGATAAGAAGAACTTGAAAATTGAAACTAATTACTGGGTGATACACCAAAAAGCTAAAAGGAGGCAACACTTCCTTTAACACAGATTGAACCCATAGCTATGATGCAATATCTGGTAAAATCCTCAACACACAAATGTATTTCAAAGGAAGATCTGAGATCAGAATGATATTTAAAGGATGTTAGTCACAGTAAATACATTTAAAAAAAATAAAAATAATACAACCCCTGACCTATGAAGAGAAGTCCTGGTTACAAAGATGCCAAAATAAGATAAACTTAAAAGGTCTCAGATAAGAAACACAGATAAGAGAAATCAAACATCAATCTGCATATAAATGTAACAACAGAAATGGATCCAAAATGTTGTATAAAAGCTCTCAAAGGCTCTGGAAATGCATACTCCAAAATCTGCTACAATATCTGGAAAGAAGAAAAGAAATACCTTGTTCTCCAGAAAAAATTAGGTCTCTACTCCAGTTCCCTGCTTTCTGCCTCCTCCCGTCTATAAAAAAAAAATGAGAAGAAGAAGAAAAGGTAAGCTCCAAAGGCTTTTAATCAAGCAAGTCACAACCTTCAAAACAAGGTTTAGACACTTGGCACAAACAATTTTCCACCTCTCCAAGTTAGATACTCCACACGTCTCTTTTGAAAATGGACCCCCCACTTACTTTTACTTTTTTGAAAAATTAATTTTTTATTTATTTTAAATGATTTATAATATTATCATTTAAAACAAATAAATTACATTTGAATCAAATAAAACAAAAAAAAAATGCTTTGACTAAGTGCTGGAAGGATACGCCAACACTGTTTTGCATAAATATTTTGATTAAAATGATTAATGATAATCATTTATCAAGATTACATCTGGCAAGTCAAATACAAAGAAGTCTCAAAAAGTGGTGAAATTGTGTTAAGGCATAGACAATGCCACGACACCAGCAAAATGGAAAAAAGGTTCTTTTAAATAACATAAGGCAAAAAGCCTCCTTTCCTTCCATCGAACCATTAGAATATTTACCCTAAAATGAATGTTATCATTCTTCACATTTTGTGTATGAAGCTGGGCGCCGCCATGTAGCTGAAAACCCTAGCCTTTGGATGCCATTATCTACAGATTATCTGAAGCCTAAGAAGCCATTATCTGCAAGTATGATTATTGTGTTGAAACTGGAGATTTTTATATATTTTAAAAGCTAATGAAGCTTTGCTGGGCGCGGCCATGAAGAAGATTTCTGATCTTTGTTTAAAGCTTGGTCTGGAAGTCTCTCTTTTACGCCATCATGAAGATTCTTGCAAGGTATTTAGATGTATAAAAACTTTTCCATTTTTGTGAATTTCTGAAGGTTCTTCCATACACTTTGAGGCCGCCATGGTGAAGATTCTGATCTCTGTTTAAATGTTTTATTCTGAACTCACAATAGATGAAATACCTTGATTTCATGTGCCCTTAAAGAATATACAGCCACATTTTTCTCCTTTAATTGGGCATTAGTAATCTCATAGATAATTGAGATTTCTGTTCTGAAAGTGAGCTTTACTTACACTAAAAAAAAAACCCCCTCTGTTTTATCCAACTGGGTATTAACCTCTCTCATTGAAGCTTGCTTGAATTCACTTTCAAAACAAAAATCTGCATTTGTCTGACCGCCATTTGATATCTGAGTACCATGACTTTGAATGGCATCTTCATTATCATCTGCACTTACCCCGTGTATGTGGCATGCATGGAAGCTACTTATCAATAGAAACTAATGACTGTTCTTTCAAGACAAAAGTTGGGCTTTGAGATTGAAAATTTTCTTTATTTATACGACAGTCCTCATCTTTTGGTCTGAATTTCATAAATAATGACTGTCATTGAAATTAGCTCCTCCATTTATTATTAATGCTGATTACTCATACTTTCCCAATGTTGTTTTACTGGCACTTGTAACATTGTATGTCTGTTTGATAAAAGACAATGCATATCTGTATCTCCCATTATTCTTAAATGCTGATTTAAAATAGAATTTGCTACTTTCTGTTAAAGAACTGGTAAGAAATTAAACTGTTGCAAATCTGTCCTGTACTTGAATACTCTATTTCTCTTCAATGCAAAGAGGCTCCATACTCATGTAATGTGGAAAAAATACAAGGTAGAGCTGAACAGAAAATGAGATAGATGAGTGCAATATTGATGCTTTAAAAACTGTTATCAATACTCATATACTTCGTATGAAAATTGTGAATATATCCCTTTTGATATGTCGAGCTCAACCCTTGTGGGAGCCCGTTTTATTCCACATATCTGATGAAGTAATATGAACATGATGAACCTGTAGCTGCACGTGAGACAAACAGATTAGAAGTAAAACATTTGTGTCATAATTTTTTCCTTTGCTGATGATATATATTTCATTTTGTGAAGATGAATGGTATGATGGGAAAATGAATATGAGGTGAGATGAGACACTCAACATTGCTTAGATCTTTTGGATCTAACAATCTTATGAATGCAGGGTTCGGATGCATGGATGGATGCGGTTCGAGGCAGCAAATGGGTGGAAGCGGATGGATGCAACTTAACCAGTCATTACAGGCAATGACTGGTGCCCATGACCCTTTTCCTCATTCAAATCCTGTCATATTGTCATTTGGGCAGAGTAGGAATATATATCAGCAGTTTGGGATCACTCTCACGGTCAATTGTGTGAGAGAATTTTGCTTCCAGCATTCTTTGATTATTTCAATCTCTTGTGAACATCAGTTGTATATTTGGAATGAATAATACAAAGACATTTTCTATTTTCAATACAAATAAAAATGTGTTTTCTGTAACTTTGAGTATGAGTTCTTCCTAAAAAATGATAAACATGTATACTTTACTTCATTTGATCTTTTTAGAACTGAAATTTTAACATGAGTTAAAATTAAGTAACAATTTTGGCGACCTTTGCTGATTTTCTGCCTGCTAGACTTTTGACCAGTCCCCTTTGACATCCATTGGGCATGAGAGTCTAAAACAAAATGCCTTCGTAAGACCTCAACCTAACATGACACGACCTAAAAGTTGTTGGTTAGGTTTAGGTATGCATATGAATGAGCCTTATGTGACTGATGACATATACTAAACTGACTTGTATGCATGACCAAACTTAAGTAGCAATGTTTAAAGCTGAAACCTTTTGATAGTTGTGTATGGTGGTCATGCGTGTATGAATGTGCTTGTTGGATGGATGCATGTGGTAGGCTGACCCATGTATAGGCATAAGAGTGAGACAGGTGAAACTTATGAGCATGAACTTTAGACCTGACCCAAAACAGTCAAATAAACCCTCCATATGTATATAAGTGTATGTGCCAAATACCTGCATCTTTTCAACAGATGCATCTGTACACGTATGAATAATATATGCAACTACCAAAAGAAAATTTATTTGATCCTGAACCAGCAACTTCAACAACAACTAGACCTAAGGAAAAAATGGAAAACCAAACGAAATGCATAAGCATTTATTGAAAACAGGAAACCTAGCCTAATATATACAGGACAATACTAATTGATCATACCTCAAAACAACCTTTGAGGTGAATACCATTGACTGGTATTAGCAGTACATCTCCTTCCATAGTTGACAATTGATAAGAATTATGTTCCTTACATTCTGAAATAACAAATGGGCCGCCCCAAAAGGAATCAAATTTTGTGTGTTTACCTGGTCTGCTTTTAAGTTCATCCCACTTAAGAACAACATCACCCACATTGAAATCCCTTGTTCGCGCTCTTCTATCAAAGCTCCTTTTTACTTGCATTTGCTGATATTCCATTGCTGCCATTGCTTTTGATCTTTTTTCCTCTAATTCCATCAACTGAGCATAGCGCACTTGCATAGGATCTCCTTCTTCAAACAACACTAGCTGACTAGCAAGGTCAAGAACTGGCAGCTCGGTTGAAATAGACAACTTGGCCTCTTTACCATAGACTATCATGTAAGGTGAATTTGCAATTATTTTCTTAGGTGTGATTCGGTCAACCCATAGGGCAACCTTCAATTTAGAATGCCACTCACGCTGATTCTCCTGCAGATTCCTCTTCAATATTCTAATCAAATTCTTGTTTGTGGATTTTGCTAACCCATTGCCTTGTGGGTAATAGTTAGAACTATTGCTGAGATAAATTCCATGCTTGAGCGCCCATTCAGTTACCCTTAGACCAATGAAAGCAAGTGCATTATCAGAGATAATAGAATCAGGGATTCCAAATCTATGAATAATATCATCATAAAAATCTAGAACAATAGTCTCATTGGCAACCTTTAACGTTGCTGCTTCTGACCAGCGAGTGAAATAATCAGTGGCTGTGATTATCCACTTGTGTCCAGCACTAGATGGAGGATTAATAGGACCTATAAAATCAACTCCCCACTTTACGAATGGCTGCTATGTCCTAATAGGCTGCAGAGGTAAAGCTGCAAGCCTTTCTTTTCCTACAAAAAGAGCACACTTTACGCAGTTTCTAACATATGTATGGCTGTCCTTAAAAATATTTGGCCAATAATAGCCAGCCCACATAATCTTGAATGCGATAGTCCGTGGAGAGAAATGGCCTCCTGAATGCCCATCATGAAATTCATGTAATATTTCTCTAGTCAGATCTGAATCAACACACCTGAGAAGTACACCACTATGATCTTTGTGATATAAAATATCATTGATCAGCACATATGGGATAGACTGCAGCCTATAGTACCTTCGTTTTGCTTTATCCAAATCAGGTGGGCATTGACTTGTCTTGAGAAAATGGACCATATCCTTCAACCAGCTTGCTGCGCCATCATCATTATCAACCAAATGAAGTACTAAAGTTGTCTCAGATTGTTTTGCCTCTAAAATTCCTCCACAACTCAACTGTTCACAAAGCCCCTTACCCCTCACTAACTTGGTAACTTCAATGCTCACGTCATATTCCATGACTCTGGTTATCCAACCTGCCCTTTTCTCATTCAAATCCTTGTTGAGCAGAAACTCTTTGACACTCAGATGAGCTACCCTTAAATGAATTTTATTGTGTGATAGCAAATGCCTAAATTTTTTAAGACTTTTGACAACAGCAAGAACGTGCTTTTCAACAAAACTATACCTCTGCTCATACTCTTCCAATCCTTTGCTGAAAAAGGTGATTGGTTGTTCCAATCCTTTTGAACTTTGTTGGACCAGCATAGCAGATATCACTTCACTACCCCCATAGGCATACAAGATAAAGTCTTTGCTGAAATCTGGGTTCATTAGAGCGGGAGCTGCTGTTAAAGCTTCCTTGATAGCTTGGAAGCTATTCTTCACTTCCTTAGTCCAGCTAAAAACAGTGTTTTTCTTTAACATAACCGTCAAAGGTTTCAATAAATCTGTAATATTAGGCAGAAAATGCCTCACAAAATTAATTCTTCCAATGAAAGACTGCAGTCCCTTTTTGTGATATGGTAAAGGTAGCTCTAGAATAGCTGCTACTCTCTCAGGATCCACTGTGACACCTTGCTTAGAAACAATATACCCCAGTAGTCTGCCTTCATGCACAACAAACACACACTTTTTTGGATTAAGAGACACTCCAAACTCCCTGCAGCGTTCAAAAATCTGTCTTAGATGACTCAGGTGATCTACTGCTTTCTTCGAATAAACGGTGATGTCATCCAAATACACTAGGACAAACTGATACATAAGGTTGCTGAATGCCATTTCCATTTCCTTTTGGAAGGTTGCACCTGCGTTAGAAAGACCAAAAGGCATCTTCCGGTAGGCCATGGTTCCCCACTTAGTTGTAAAGGTTGTTTTGAACTGATCTTCTTCTTTGACAAAAAATTGGTTATATCCTGAATAACCATCCAACAATGAATATCTTTCTGAACCAAAAACATACTGTAAGATCTGCTCCATGGAGGGCAATGGGTGACGATACTTCAAGGACGCCCTATTTAGATCTCTGAAATCTACACATAATCTCAACTCTCCATTCTTCTTCCTAACTGGGACAAGGTTGGACACCCAACTAGTGTGTTTAATAGGATATATGATACTACTCTCTATCAGCTTCATAACCTCTTTGTGCATAAGAGGCTCTAGTTTGGGGTTAACTAGTCTCTGTTTTTGTTTGATGGGTTTGGAGTTAGGCTCTAACTCTATAGTATGATGAGCAAGTGTTGGGTCAAAACCTTTTAGATCTTCATATTTCCAGGCAAATATATCACTAAATTCCTGAAATAATTCAATATAAGACTGTTTTTCAGAATTTGTAATTACTTTTCCAAACTTCAAAGTCTTACCCGGTTCAACCTCCAAATCTGCATAGTGTTCTTACTGAATCAACAGGCTGGTATTATTCTTCTTGGCTTGATCATCTGTATTGAAGATAGATTCCAATGTAACAAGCCCCTTGGGAAACTTGTTAGAATTGAGCTGCACCACCTGATCTTCATAGTTCTTTTTTAGCCTATCTTGATTTGAAACTGCAAAAACGTCCTCCTCTAGCAGAAACTGCAAAATCTGCTCATCACTCTCAAAGACTTGCCAACTCACATTATTGTCAGGAATTGATGGCCTAACAATAATTTTAATATGCTGCTGATCACACCCCCTTTTAATCTATCAGCATGCTGATTCAGCCTTCTAGGAATTGCAACAATATTGAAGGCAGAAAAATCTTCAATAACATCCCAAATTCTGTGTTTATATGCCTTCAGAGTGTCATTCTTAACAGAAACTATCCCTCTCACCTGATTCACCACGAGCTCGCTATCACCATGAACTTTTAGAGCCTTAACACCTCTCTTTCTCACCCATTCCAGCCCATTAATTAAACCTTCATACTCGGCTGTATTGTTGGTGCAAGAAAAACTAAATCTAAAGGCCGCATAGTACTCAACTCCATCAGGTGACACTAGCATTGCACCTCCACCAGCACCATGCTTACTTCTAGATCCATCAAAAAACATATTCCAGACCTCATTTTGTTGTTCAGAATCAACGTCCTCTCTCTTAACCAAATTTGGCATAACCAAACCAGCCTCCTGAAACATATAATTACCCATGCCAGCATCTAATACTAAACCACTTCCAGTGTGATGAGTATTACTTTCAACCCATTCATCTAGAAGGATATCAGGAATTTCAGCAGTGGACGTATGTGAAACAGGAGCAGCATGATCATCTTGGTCAAAAATGCCACAATTTGCATTCATCATACTGGGTATATAAGGTTCAATGATATCCTTTGCAAGTAATTCTGACTTTATTTTTACTTTTGTTCCATACCTTGTGCGGAAAATCATGTGAGACCAATCGGATGAGAGATAACCTCCTATCTTGGCTGTAAATTCTCTTGATAAGCAAAGGCCAAAATAGGGAGGCAAATCTATTACATATATATCTTGTGGAATAGAGAAAGTAGGGCAGGCATGTAAGGTCAGACTAGCATTTTTTATGAGGCCTATTGAGTTGACAGATGTACCATCTAACTGGATTACTCCTTTTTCTATAGGCTCATATTTTAATTCTAACTGATCAGCTACCCTTTTTGGCATTACAGAACAAGTTGCCCCGCTATCAACCATACAATTATGTACCAAGTTCTTCCCAATGACTAAGGAAACATAGAATGGAGGAGGTCTCACATCCTTACCTTGAACTGTGACATTTGGCTTGTTGTCCATGACTTTTACTTGATCAGCATTTGTCATGACTACCTTCTCATAATCACCAGCTGTGTGTTCTTGTGTATCTTCACCACTCAATGCTTTCTTTAACATTTCAACTTGTCCAGGAATGGATAAAGAATCCCACATAGTCATTGATACATTCATTCTTTTCATGCTGTCCACAATGCTGTATGACATAGCTGAATGCACCTTCTGGTGTATCTTAGCCACAGCCGGATCTGTTTCTTTGTGAGGCTGATTGCTGATTGGCTGATTTGAAGACTTCTGTGGGATATTCGTATTTTTTGTGAATGATGGTCCCGCAGTTGTAGTTTCTTTATCTGTACCAACTGTATGATCTGCTTCTAGAGCCCTTTTCTTTGCTCGGGTAATGACACTTGCTGGATTACCATTCACACCATAAAATTCTTCACTTTGCCAATTTAGGAATCCTGTCTCATTAGGATGCACATCTCGTTGTTGCTCAGGTACATCAGTAGATGCATCTAGTTGTGAACTTGTGGCATTTTGAACCATAAGTACTTGATTGATAACACCATTGGAGCATGTTGCTTGATTATGCGCTTGATTACATGGAAAACACCATTCATAATCTGCTGCAAGATTATTTTGAGATGGAACAATATCTCTTATCAGATTTGCTACATTCATAGGCACTACATTGTGTGTCTGAAATGGCCTCTGGTTAACATTTTGTCGTTGTCCTTGATAATTTCCCAGGTATGGTAGTCTATTTTGTTGATACTGCAGATTAGCCCCTTGATTTTGATAAGGTTGATTCGCTCCTTGCTGTTGGTTATACTGTTGAAATGGTGGCCTCAGACCTTGGTATTGCTACCTTTTTATGCTGGTTAGCTCATTTCCCAAAGTCTGCAACACCGTTTCAATCTTTTGTTGATTGCTTTTAATCTCTTGCAGCTTAGTTGAAGGTCCCGCAGTCTCTATAATTGGAACAATTGGTATTGCAGCAAGAGGAGGTATGTGCAATGGCATATTTGGGTGAATATCCGAAAAATATGGCATAGGAGGCCTAGGAGCTATTTTTCTTGCCTGAATAAGACTATTTTCTACTCTTATAGCTATATTATAGGCTTGTGGTAATGATTGACCTCCCATGGATTGTATCATCATTTCTATATCACTATTGAGACTCTTTAAGTAATACAGAAATGTGTAATCAGCAGAAGGCCTTACCGTAGCAGGTATCCTATTCCAAGTCTTTTGGAAACGGATGTTGAAATCTATCATCTACTCTTGAGGGGCTCTTTTAATAGTTGTCAACTGCTCTACCAAAGATAGGTGATCATATTTTTCCTCAAAAAATCTGGTAAATTGGTCACCAAGCTCATCCCATGTTGCAATAGAGGCCACTAGCAAGCTTCTGAACCATTCCAACGCCTTCCTTTTGAAAGATGCAGCCAATAACCTTACTGCTACATTCTCTTGTGTTACGTGATGTACATTGCACAATGTTGCCACATCTCTTATATGTTCAAATGGCGTTATTTTCCCTTCTCCAGTGAATTCTGGCAATCCCTTTAATGCTGCCAAAGGAATATCATCATGTTGTAATAGATTAAGGGGACTACCTTGATCAAATGGAACAAAAGCAAAGGCTCTTGGTGCAGCCATATTATGAGTTTGTGTTGATATACTTGTTGAGCTTGCACTCGCTGGTATAGTACTTGAAAATGATGGAAAAGTGCTTGTAATTGTAGTAGAAAAGCTTACACTTGCTGTACCAAAATTGCTCCTACTGTTTGGGAAGTTGAAATTCCTAGAAACAACAATAGATGGCTCTTCTCTGACAGTTGGTGATGTTGAATGTCTCACAGGACGTTCACTATGCAACAATCTTCCTCTTCTGACATATACTCTTGGAGGAGGAGTTTTCACTCTCTTTGTACTAGGAGTTCGATCAAGAGTCCTTCCTTTCCTCTTGGGTGATGACAATTGCAGATACTCAAAAGATTTTGAACTTTTGGTTTCCACCTTTCTGATATAAACTTTTGCATTGGTCACTTTCCTACACAACAGAGTTGCCAGATATGCTGAAACATAACTTCTTCAAAGTTGTAAACCTGCTGTAGCATATTAGAACAACAAGAACTGATGAAAATTTCTGACTTCTGTCCCACCGGGCGTGCCAAAACTGTTATGCACCAGATTTGCACCCTACTAAAATTTTAAAGCTTAGTAACCTGGCATAACATGGGACTCAAATTCTACATGTGGGATATGTAATACTGAAAATGAGACCTCCGGATAATAGGCCGGTTCCTGTTGAATAAACATCTATTTTTGCTCTTCTAAAATAAAACCTAAAGACTTTAAGAGAAAAGGGGAAGAAAAGAGATAAGAACTTGAAAACTGAAACTAATTACTGGGTGATACACCAAAAAAGCTAAAAGGAGGCAACACTTCCTTTAACACAGATTGAACCCACAACTATGATGCAATATCTGGTAAAATCCTTAACACACAAATGTATTTCAAAGGAAGATTTGAGATCAAAATGATATTTAAAGGATGTTAATCACAGTAAATACATTTAAAAAAATAATAATAATACAACCCCTGACCTGTGAAGAGAAGTACTAGTTACAATGATGCCAAAATAAGATAAACTTAAAAGGTCTCAGATAAGAAACACAGATAAGAGAAAATAAACATCAATCTGCATACAAATGTAACACCAGAAATGGATGGGCGGGGGCCCTAGCTCGGTTGGCTAAGTCTTTCCTGTTGCAGGAGGCTGGTCACGAGTTCAAGTCTCCCTCGTCCCATGGTACCGGAGGGCGTGTCACGCCAGTGTCGTCGGTCACGTTAAAAAGTTTACTAGGTGCGCTGCAGTTTATAGGGGGCCATGCTATACAAACCCGATTTTTGCAGCTTAATAAAAAAAAACACCAGAAATGGATCCAAAATGTTGTATAAAATCTCTCAAAGGCTCTGGAAATGCATACTCCAAAATCTGCTACAATATCTGGAAAGAAGAAAAGAAATACCCTGTTCTCCAGAAAAAATCAGGTCTCTACTCCAGTTCCCTGCTTTTTGCCTCCTCCCGTATATGAAAAAAAATGAGAAGAAGAAGAAAAGGTAAGCTCCAAAGGTTTTTAATCAAGAAAGTCACAACCTTCAAAACAAGCTTTAGACACTTGGCACAAACAATTTGCCACCTCTCCAAGTTAGATACTCCACATGTCTCTTTTGAAAATGAACCCCCCACTTACTTTTGCTTTTTTGAAAAATTAATTTTTATTTATTTTAAATGATTTATAATATTATCATTTAAAACAAATAAATTACATTTGAATCAAATTAAAAAAAAAAACACTTTGACTAAGTGCTGGAAGGATACGCCAACACTGTTTTGCATAAATATTTTGATTAAAATGATTAATGATAATCATTTATCAAGATTACATCTAGCAAGTCAAATACAAAGAAGTCTCAAAAAGTGGCGAAATTGTGTTAAGGCATAGACAATGCCACGACACCAGCAAAATGGGAAAAAAGGTTCTTTTAAATAACATAAGGCAAAAAGCCTCCTTTCCTTCCATTGAACCATTAGAATATTTACCCTAAAATGAATGTTATCATTCTTCACATTTTGTGTATGAAGCTGGGTGCCGCCATGCTACTGAAAACCCTAGCCTTTGGACTCCATTATCTACAAATTATCTGAAGCCTGAGAAGCCATTATCTGCAAGTATGATTATTGTGTTGAAACTGGAGATTTTTTTTTTATATTGTAAAAGCTAATGAAGCTTTGCTGGGCGCGGCCATGAAGAAGATTTCTGATCTCTGTTTAATGCTTGGTCTAGAAGTCTCCCTTTTACGCGATCATGAAGATTCTTGCAAGGTATTTAGATGTATAAAAACTTTTCCATTTTTGTGAATTTCTGAAGCTTCTTCCATACACTTTGAGGCCGCCATGGTGAAGATTTTGATCTCTGTAAAAATGTTTTATTTTGAACTCACAATAGATGAAATACCTTGATTTCATGTGCCCTTTAAAGAATATACAGCCACGTTTTTCTCCTTTAATTGGGCATTAGTAATCTCATAGATAATTGAGATTTATGTTCTGAAAGTGAGCTTTACTTACACTAAAAAAAAAACCCCTCCGTTTTATCCATTTGGGTATTAACCTCTCTCATTGAAGCTTGCTTGAATTCACTTTCAAAACAGAAATCTGCATTTGTCTGGCCGCCATTTGATATCTGAGTACCATGACTTTGAATGGAATCTTCATTATCATCTGCACTTACCCCATGTATGTGGCATGCATGGAAGCTACTTATCAATAGAAACTAATGACTGTTCTTTCAAGACAAAAGCTGGGCTTTGAGATTGAAAATTGTCTTCATTTATACGACAGTCCTCATCTTTTGGTCTGAATTTCATAAATAATGTCTATCATTGAAATTAGCTCCTCCATTTATTATTAATGCTGATTACTCATACTTTCCCAATGCTGTTTTACTGGCACTTGTAACGTTGTGTGTCTGTTTGATAAAAGACAATGCATATTTGTATCTCCCATTATTCTTAAATGGTGATTTAAAACATAATTTGCTGCTTTCTGTTGAAGAACTGGTAAGAAATTAAACTGTTGCAAATCTGTCCTGTACTTGAATACTCTATTTCTCCTCAATGCAAAGAGGCTCCATACTCATGTAATGTGGAAAAAATACAAGGTAGAGCTGAACAAAAAATGAGACAGATGAGTGCAATATTGATGCTTTAAAAACTGTTATCAATATTCATATACTTCGTATGAAAATTGTGAATATATCCCTTTTGATATGCCAAGCTCAACCCTTGTGGGAGCCCGTTTTATTCCACATATCTGATGAAGTAATCTGAACATGATGAACTTGTAGCTGCACGTGAGAGAAATAGATTAGAAGTAAAACATTTGTGTCATAATTGTTTTCCTTTGCTGATGATATATATTTTATTTTGTGAAGATGAATGGTATGATGGGAAAATGAATATGAGGTGAGATGAGACACTTAGCATTGCTTAGATCTTTTGGATCTAACAATCTTATGAATGTAGGGTTCGGATGCATGGACAGATGCAATTCAAGGTAGCAAATGGGTGGAAGCGGATGGATGCAACTTAACCAGTCATTATAGGCAATGATTGGTGCCCATGACCCTTTTCTCATTCAAATCCTGTCATATTGTCATTTGGTAGAGTAGGAATATATATCAGTAGTTTAGGGACTACTCTCACGGTCAATTGCGTGAGAGAATTTTTTTTCCAACATTCTTTGATTATTTCAATCTCTTGTGAGCATCAGTTGTATATTCAGAATGAATAATACAAAGACATTTTCTATTTTCAATACAAATAAAAATGTGTTTTCTGTAACTTTGAGTATGAGTTCTTCCTAAAAAATGATAAACATGTATACTTTACTTCATTTGATCTTTTTAGAACTGAAATTTTAACATGAGTTAAAATTAAGTAACAAAGACAAAATGCCTTTGAGGAGGTATAGATTCACTAGAAAGAGGATATTCATGATGTACAAGTAATATTTCTCATGTAGGAGTCCCTTGAGGAGAAGACCTTTTCTTGTGAATGGGATTTTCTTTAGGTATGGGATTATCTTTTGAGGAGGAATCTCATCATGAACAAGATGATTTTTAACATTTGATTCTTTTTCATGAGAAAGGTCTTCTTTCTAACACAATTCTTCTTGGCGAAGTGATGGGCTAAGGCATGAAAACGTTGTTGAGGAAGTTTTGGAGCATTTTGTTGAATATAAGTTAAAATTATTATAGGGACTAAGGTGGTTGATTAGAAGGAAGAGAATTAGAAGAAGCTTCGATAGTGGTTGTGGTTATGGTAGTCTCATTAAAATTACTTGTGTGGTCCTTTGCACTCTTGGTTTTAAATACAATATTGGGCTTCTTCTTTATTAATGGTTCATGCTCATCTAAAATCTCTCCTCCCTTTTGAATAATAATCCTCTTTGTAGGAGAAGCTTTTGTGTATGTGTGAGAGGGAGTAGCCTCTTTTTATTTTGCATGAGATTTAGAAATTTAATTTTTCTTTAGAACCACCTCCTTACTCTTTTCTACTCCTTTAGAGAGTTACTTCAACCATTTCAATATCCTTTCTATGATAATTTTTATTATTATTGATGAAAGTGTCTTAAAAACTAACTTATTCATTTAATGTATTGGTTGGAAATTTCTTTGATTTATATAAGGGGGACTGTGAATAAATATTCAACAAGCTCCCTTCGGGTATATATTTTTGGTTAAGTATCGGCCCACACATTGCAAATAAGCCACTCGACCATTTTGTCAAACTCCGTTGCCCCCTCCACGTGTCCGCTCTGCGCTCCCCCAAAGTTTTCCTTCCTTCATATTTAAAAGAGGCACAACTATGCTGCCACGCATCATTGTTGCACACAATTGATGACTGCTTCCCTTCACTTTTGAGTAGAGCTCTGCCCACATGCCACGTGTCACCTTAGCATATGTTTTCAATGGAAAAAGATAAAGACTCACATGGGCTGCGCTATACTGCCACATGTTTCTTGGGCGGGTTTTGTATTTGGGCGAAGGATGAAGTGAACCAAACACGACGATTGGTTGTTGCGTGTCATAATTGCTTTCTCTTTACAGGGTCATGACACTTTCCTGCTTGACCTCGTTGGGAACACTGCCATCATTTGTAGAGGATGTGCCTGGGCTTGGAACGACCAAATGCTTGATTCCAAATCTTTTTTTGTTGCAACGACTTGGAGGAATACTCAATTCTACATCATTGCCAGGAATCTTGAAATCATTTCTATTATTGCTCGCCAAGGCGGTGGTAGTTTTAGCTATATATACTTCTCTTTGTTTTGAGGGAAGGGTCTAGATTTTCAGAAGAACACTGATTTTAGAAAAGACACCAAGCCTTCATTATTTTTTTTTATTATTGAAAAACCCTTAGACTGTGCCAATTGTTCGACCTTTCTATTCTTTTATGCTATTTGATTAACTTTGGACTGTGCTGCTATTGTCTAGATATTTCATTTGAGAACTTCTATAAATTGAATGCAAGTTTGCTAGTCTAGACCATGTCTTATGAATTTTCTTAGCAATAGGAATGTATGCAATGTTATTTTATGTCAATGAATGGATTATCTATACTTTAATCTTTAGTTTATGCCTTTCTGGGACATCACTAATTACCAATCGGGACCTTAAATCTATGATTTATCATGCCTATTATTAAGTCTTGGTGCATCGCCTTAGATTAGACTTTATTTTAATATATTTGTTTCCTTTTCCCTTTCCAAACCCCCATTATAGAAGAAGCCAACTTCTTTAAAAATCCGGAGGTCACTCATTTTAGTGCAAAAGGCCCCCCATAAATTGAGTTTCCCATAAGACACTGTTACCTTGTCAATTTTTGGCATCAACAATGTGTTCTTTTTCTGGAATGCCTAGTGGGACAAAGCTTAAATGAATTTGCGCTTTAGAAGGGTGTATGAGCCATCGACCTGTAACTAGATCCCAAACTGCAAAAAATCCCAATTTACTAGTACTGCGACTAAAAACAGTGCAGGCCGCAAACTAGTTGGTAACAATATTGCTTCCCCATTTTTCCAAGTGCCAACATAAATTACTTGGCATGGGATTCCAAAAGTCCCCTAGTAGTGCCAGTAGCGCCCACTGTCTGGACTGCTATCCTAGTCTCAGCTATGAAGGGTATACCCAAGTTTACCGAAGATGGCTCAAGAACACCCGCAGAACATCTACAAGATGTGGCAGACGTGTGTCTGGTGCATGGAATCGCCGCTCAAAATGTAGCGTTGAGGCTCCTCGCCACATATTTTAAAGGAAAGGCATTGGATTGGTATTGAACATTTCCAGCTAGCACTATTCGTACCTGGGATGAGCTTGGAGACCCATTCTATGAGAGGTTTTCAAATGATGGAGATCACTCCTCGCTGTACTATCAACTATCTATCATAAAATGAGCTCCCCAAGAGGCTATGACAGACTTCAATGTCTGATTCCACACAAACTGGTAGAGGATCCCTGTTGCTATTTGCTCAACTCCTAAGTTGGCATTCATATTTTATCTAAAGTCTATCAACCCCGACATTTCTATTATGATCAATTCTTTGGGAGGAGCTACTCTGCCAGATGCTTACAATGTTGTTGTTAAAGCTGAGAATCATTTGATAGATTGCACAAAGTTGCCTCCTCGGCCTATCATGTCGATATTTCTTAAAATATCGATGCCCGCACAAGAGGTTGCATCGACTAGTGCACCCACACCTCCCCAATCAATGTACACATATGCGGAAACACCGTAAAATGTTGCCTCTACATCTGGTTCTTCCAAGGATGAAATGAGCGATCTTAAAGAAATGATGCGAACTATGGAAAATGACATAACCACCCTCAAGAAAAACCAATCGACGTCTCTGAAGCCTGCCTATCAGAATTATCAAGGCAGATAGTCTTCATATTAGAAGAATCAATACCAAGGCAGTACTCGCACTAATCCACCAGCTCCGATAGCCAACCAAATAGTGCCAGTACCTACTCCACTAACAAGCGCTTCACCAAGCTTGAGTAAGGAGTTTATCGCAGGATAAAACAACCTCATCGATGATATCAATCCATGGTGCTTCCCTTGCAGCGATGCAAACATACTCTAGAATTGTCCACATGGTAACTTACAACAAAAAGTGGTGAAGCAGCGCAACCAAGGCACGACTTCAAACCACAGAGGTTATGTATATGCCTCACCACAAATGGAGAATGCGGTTCTTAGTAAAATACAAGGGATGTCCCACAAGAATCTGACATTGCTCCTGACCACGCACTCTTCTCATGGATGGAAGAGGAAGAGGCGGTGTTTGCGAATGATCCTTCTACGCCAAAGGCACCACAAGTTCAATCTAATTATAACACTCGCTCTAATAGAAGGTTTATGAGTGAACCAATCACACTATAAAATAGGAGTGCCTTTGATCAATCTCCTAGCATCACTGCAATTGCGCCACCATTTCAACCGTGGAAAGAAATTGTGATAACAAAAAGCAAGGAACAAAAATCCCTGAACCCGCCACCATTCAATGTGGTGGAATAATTAAAAAAATCCTCCGCTAATGTGTCCCTGTGGGACATCCTAGCAATCCCAGAACACAAAACATTGCTTGAAAAGGCTCTCTAGGAAGATGCTAGTTCTAATCCGACGCAACAATTTCTAAAAGAACAGGTCGTAGATCTAACGCCTCAAGCCAAAGTTCTCAAAAATGCTTCAGAGGAACCCCTTATGGAAGTTAAAGGTAAGCCAAAAGCATTCTTCCTAACCCTTATTGTGGGTGATAAACTGTTGCACAATTCAATGATCGATTCAGGTGCTAGCACCACAATCATGCCCAAACAAATAAATGAAGCCTTGGGACTTAGCTATGAACCCATGAAGAAGGGAGTTATGCTGATTGGCAGGAACAAGGTTGAAACAGTGGGGATCATTAAGGATCTTCCCTTAACTCTCTTCGACTGTCCTAGCATCACCATGCCTCAGGATACTGTCATCATTGATGTTTCTCCTATGTTCGGTCTTTGCCTATCTCAAGAATTTACTGCTAAAATAGGAGGATACTTATCACTGGATTGGACACACTTGATTGTCCAAACCAAGCACAGGGCTAAGTTGAAGTTATTGTCTGAACCACTGCATGTGGACCATGTTGTGGATGAAGCTATGATCAACTTTGAATCCACCTATACCGAGCTATCACTAAAGATGAGATGTACTGTGCTGAATTGCTAGAGGATGAGGACGTGACAGGGGATCAAAGCGAAAAGGATGAGGCTCTTCTAAATGAGTTCATCGACACTGATCCTTTTGGAAATTACCATGCCATTGGGTTGGGCACATATGTCATTTTTTATGAGGAGCAAGAGGTTTTAGAGATCACAAAGGAGCTTGTAAATAGTGCAACCTCTGAGCTGTGGACGTTGTACTTCAACAGGGAAAGATGAAAAGTAGGCGTTGGAGTGGAGATATGTTTAGTATCCCCACAAAATGAAAAAATACTAAGGTATTTCCACTTCCAGTTCGCTTGTTCGAATAATGAAACTGAATATGAATGACTAGTACAAGGTTTAAGCCTTGCAAAGCGAATGGGCATCAAGCAAATAATAGTGTTCAGAGATTCTGAACTAGTGGTCAACCAAGTCCAAGGAATTTTCGCGGCAAGGAATGTCCGCATGAGATCCTATTGGCACTGAGTATGGGACTTGGTTGAGGGTTTTGAAGCCTTCAACATCCAAACTGTTCCCCAACAAAAAAATGGCGACGCGGATCACATGGCAGCAATCAGATCCTAGTTGATCTGGCCTACGGCCTTATACATAACAAACACTCTGTACGAGTAATAGTCCGACCAACGATTCTTGATAATGATCAAAGTTGGTAGGTGTTTGAAAATGATGAACGCATTGTCTCATTCATCCAGCAGTCATGGGAATTCACTGATTAGCTCCAACCAAAGATCATCAAGGCTTATGAGGGACAAATCATGTAGCTCAAATCTAACAAGGTTCTGAAATGATTGGTTGTTCTCAAAAACCTTTTTGATTGTGATGATGCAAGGAATGATAGAAGGAATTTTGTGGCAGAGAAAAGCAACTATATAGACCTTCAGGTCTCAGATGGCAGAAACCTTCGAGTCGGGAAAGATGTCCCACATTGTAATAAAGAAAGGCTCATCAATTTCTGTGAGAAATATAAAGGAGTAGTGGCCTAGTCTTATGATGACTTGAAGGGATACAATCTCGACATCATCCAGCACACAATCGAGCTGGCGGAGGGTGCAAAACTAGTCCGACAAAAGCAAAGGCCAATGAACCCCAAAATTGAAGCACTAATGGCACAGGAGCTAGAAAAGCTAATTGAGTCACAAATTTCCTTCTCAATCAAGCATAGTACATGGGTATCCAATTTGGTCCCGGTCCAAAAGAAGAATGGAGATATCTGCTTGTGTGTGGACTTCCGATACTTGAACAGAGCATCCTTGAAGGATCATTATCCGCTATCTCCTATGGAGTCAATCCTTCAAATAGTAGCAGGATTGAAAATGTTTTCCTTGCTTGATGGCTTCTTCGGTTATAATCAGATCTGAGTTAAAGAGGAGGATCAAAACATGACTATGTTCACTACAAAGTGGGGAACATTCACATATGCTAAAATTCCTTTTGGTTTATCCAATGCAGGGGCAACATTTCAGCAGGCAATGGATATCGCTTTCAGCGAGATGATCAACAAGATTATCCTAATTTATTTGGATGATCTTACTGTGTTTTCTAAGTCTAAGGATGATCATTTTGATCACTTAGAAATGGTTTTTCAGAAATTCCAGGTGTAGACACAAAAAATATATAGATTGATATCACACTCAATCTTGATATACTAACATCGCTTCATCCTGAATTATCCCTCTATCTAACCATTTAATCAAATAGCCTTATTTGATTAAATTCATCATAATTCCCCTTTTAATTAAATAAATCCCTCAATTTAATTAAATCATTGTCTCTGTGTAATTAGCTAGGTCATTTCATCTTCCTATCTTTATTTAATTAAATAATCCATATTATTTGATTAAATCTCTAAAGTTCATCTAATTAAATTAAATAAATCAAACATTTATCTAATTTAATCTAACATCACCCCCTTTAAATAAATAAAAATATTTTATTTAACTAGGTCTAAATCATTCTCTTCTCATTTTGAGTTATTTAAATCCTAAAATCTAAGTCAAAATGGTCAAATCAACTAATCATTTAAATTAATCAAATCATCATTAATGTAATCCTAATCACTCAAATCCTCTAGATTTTGCAACTTGCACATGAAAATCAATTTAATTGATTTATAAATCATCTATTTTCATTCAAAAAAGGCATCAAAGATGGAATATTCCTCAAATTTGAAATCTCCCCCCAAAAGGACTTGTCCCTTCCAACAAAGCATTTAAAATCTCTTACATGTCCTTTTCTTGAGCCATGTGCATTTGTTTCACCTTTCACCTCATCCTTCAAGCCATATTTTGAATTTGAATCTCCCCCCTCTTTGCACATTCTTCAAAATGTGCTCATTCCTCAACCATTCACATGATGACATGTGGCTTCTTCTCATTTGTTGAAGATTAGTTCCACATTCATCCCTTTTTCCTCTTCTCTAATCAATCTCATCTATAAATGAAGAGCTCATCCTTCATTTGATCCATCCACAGTTTGAGCAAAGTTATTATATTCAAATCCATAGCAATTCTTATCCATTTTTATCCACTCTTAGCAAGGTTATGCAGATTTTTATCTTGAATCACATTGGAGGTCTTCATCAAGTGGATCAACTGTCATCATCAAATCACCATTGCATCATTGGAGTTGGGAAAGGGCCAATTTTCACATCAAATTGGCACCAATTCCCTTAAGAGATTAGGAGTTTGCTTGCTTTAGAATAGAATATGATATGTTTTCAAGTTTCATTGTGTTCTTCCTTTCATTTTCTATCTCTTTTTCTATTCAAATGAATTTCTTGAGGAATCTAGGTTCTAACTTGCATTTAATCTAATTTGTTGATTGATTTCTTGTGCTATTGTAGGTTTTGGATTTAGGTTCGACATTTTGGCGCAAGAAGGAGGGCAATCTCACATTCTAATCATGTTTTTTAATCAAAATTTTGTGTTTTTCTTTGTTTACAGGCTCAACATCGTTGTTCAACACCACTGGTTCTCCAACGTCACCATATAGGACCGTTGATAATTCAAACTGCGACACCTCAATCTTCCTGCCTAGAAATTTGAATTCCAAACTGTGTCGTTGAACTTGTTTGACCCTCGAGAATCCTTCAAAAAATCAAATTGCACTGCTGGACAAAAGTGTGACACATTCATGCTCATTGGCCTGACTGCAGAGTGATGCTGACTAGCAAGCAACGCTATATAGCACCGCTGGGGAAATCAAACTGCGATGCCGTCACAGATTGCACCGCTGGAGGGGAGTATGAAGTGAAATTTAATTTACAACAAGTGTTTTTTTCCAAAATATGGTTTTTTTGTCTGTTTTCTGCCTTTTTGACCTCTGTTTTGTAGAATATAACTAATTTTTCTTATAGGTTGGATCGATCAAAGATGAAAAGGAAGAGAAGCATGATGATGTCATTTCACAAAAACAAGTGTTTTTTACAAACTCTAGTGTTTTTTTAACACTCTTGGAGGATTCATTATTCCTCTTAAGGAAAATTTGTCATCTTTTTATGCTTGGGATTTACTAAATTTCGTTTGGGCTTTAAAAAGAACTTTTGAATTCTTGTTACAAAAAGGGATTAAAAAGAACTTTAGGAAAAATTACTAGATTTTGTTTAAGGTTAACATTTCGACAATCAAATCTCACACTTCTTTTGGTGCTCTAAAAAAAATTCACTTTTGCTTTGTGGACTTAAAATGAACAAGTGTTCTCATTGTTTTGTAATTACTTACACAAAGTAATATCATCAAAAGATGTATGCGATTCTCTCATGCCTCACGGGGATATTGAGAATCAAAAGGCTTTTGGTGATATTAGGTTGTGTAAGTGATTTCCTTCAAACTTCATTTTGGGATTAAAATTGAACAAATATTTGCGAGTGTGAGTGGAACATATTGCGTGTGTTGTCCCTTTGTTTCTAAACAAAGGTTGATCAAAATATGAATATGTTTTCTTTCTTTTGTTTATCTTAGAGGGCTTGCCTTGGGGAAAAATTACTCACCCAAGGGAACGACTCAACCAGTAACACTCTGAACCCAAGAGTATTTCCAGCCGTGATATAAATGTGGGTATTGGAAGAAATGCGAATATCACATGGTTGGCTCCGACAAGAAGGGAATCAATGGTCTCTCACCACGTTGGGTCAACTCCTACAAACGGAAAGTGTGAATTACAACCCTTGTTTTAGAATTGCCAAAATCCTTGATCTATTTGTTGGTGCAAGAACGGTCATTCTCAAGCCATCCCACGTTTTTATGACTCTTAGTAGAAATGAAAAGCATGCCATGGGAGTTTCATGGGTGTTGATGCTTGGTTGCCTCGTATAAGTGAGTGTCGCATAGGGGAAATAGTGGGTTCAAGCATCTAATCATTCGCTAAGAGTAGGCGTAGCTGGACTTGTCCAAGTGGGAACTCAACAAGTAAAGTCTTTCATATCCATACGGTTGTGCATGTTCTTGGTATCAAAACACTTGCTTGTTCAAAAACATTGGGAAACACACATTCAACAGGAAAATCAAAATTTCAAACCCCTTAGTTAGAGCAAATACCTTTGACAAAAACTCAAGAACTATTGCTTACCCTGGGGATTATGTCCTTACAGGTTTCTAAGTAATTGGGTTTAAATATTAATTTTCTTCTACCAAGGTAAACATTAGGTAACCATTTCCTTGATTTCCTTGAATTCCACATAGCACTTTGTGGGATGAAAATAAGTTAGGACATTGGCCGTTTAGTTTGAAAATCTAATCAAGAAAGTATTTGTGGTAAAATCAATTCACTAATCAAGATGAAATCAATTGAACCCCACACATGTGCTTGTGTATCTTTTATCTTATGGTCTTTTGAGAAAACATTGATCTTTTGGTTTGAAGGGAAAATCATGTTCTTCAAAACCTTGGCCTTGTAAACAAGTCCTTAGGTTCATTTAGGATCAAAATCAAACACTTCATCCATTTCAAACATTTATCATCCCATCCCACAAGAAACTTTAGAGCTTTGGAAACATCATTATCTAGACTTGGGTACATCCTTAAGCCAAATCAAAACCACCTTGTTTAATTCGGAGTATGGGAATGCATCCTTTCTCATACCTCTAGTTAAATCAACACACCTTTGAACAATTTTATCCTAAAGATCACATCCAACATCTTAGGGTGTACAAGTTCATTATCCAATCAAAACCAATCAAAATCAAATCCTAAAGTCTAGCATTGATCCAAACTTCCTAAGAAAAACAACACCCATATCATTCACCCCTTTCATCCTTCATCTCATCATTTGTACTAAACACCTTAGAGGTCACTTTTGCAACAAAGTCAAAACACATGAAGAACATGGAATATAAACTTGATCCATACATCATAAGCAATCAAAACCAACCAAATTATCAAATCCTCACAATGCCAATTAATTTTCAAAACTCACATTTATACAATCTGTACATGGGATCATTATCTCCTACAAACCTCAATCGTACAACAAATGTGAGTATGCCTAGTCAAAATTTTGGAACACTTTTCCCAATGGTAGATTTAAATCCAAGTCCAAACCTACAAATCTATCAACCAAACACTCAATGCATGAGCCTTCAAACGAACAACATCATCCCATCAAATCTCTACATGCCAAATGTGAATGTACCAAGTACAACTTTACAAAACATGAACATTTTGAATCCAAACTTGGTAAAATTTGGGATGGATATGTTTTCAAATCATACGAATATTGTTCAAATTCCAAACAAGATGTTAACGAATCCAAGTCAAGGTAACACCATGCAAAATAAAAGTTACCTAAATCAAGGCAATGTGATTCACAATATCAACAATGTTCAATTTCAACCCATAATTCCAAATCTGAACATCATCCCAAGTCAGAACATTGTCCAAAATTAATTTGTCCATGATCCCATGTAAACACCACAAGTGTACTTCCTAAGTCTGCTTGAAGAAAAGCTAAATCAAGGGAGTCAAATTCAAAATCAAGATAAAATTTCACTAGAACAACTTGCTTCACATGCCAAACTAATTGAATTATTGAGCCAAGAGATATCTTCACTCCAAAATCAGTACACTCTTCCTTTGGTTGAACCATGCCATCAAAGCGTTGAGTTGTGTCCACAACCACATCAAGAAAAAAATCTCCAATGTCAAGAGGTTAGATATCAAGATCAATATCAACAACAAACCCAATTACCCCATCTCAAAGATCAATCACCACATTTCAAATATCAATCACCACATCTCCTAAATCAATCACCATAAGGTCAAGTACAAATCTCAAAAAGTAACAAATGAAAAAACACACCACTTGGGAGACCAATCAAATTAGTCCTGCAACAATTGGTACAAGAAAATATCATCAAGCTCCCCGTCTATGGGAACTATCAAGAACCCCTAGTTAAATTATCAGGGTATAACGAGTAGCACCATTGTGATTTCCACAAAACAAAGGGACACACAACATCAAGTTGTATTCAACTCAAAAATAACATCCAAGACCTTATTGATCAAAAGATAATCACTATTGGGGACAATGATCAAGATCTATCCATCAATGAACACCTTGAAGATGTTTCCACCTCATCCAATGATCAAATTAACATACATCAAGAGTCACTTTTCAATCATGATCAAAATCAACCAACAATACCCAACAATGATCCAATTCAAGAAATGTCAACATCATTTGACCCTATGGTTGAAGACATTGAAAATCCCTCCACCACAATTGTTGGAAACAATGATCAAGATCTCTCCATCAATGAGCACCTTGAAGATGTTTCCACCCCATCTGATGATCAACTCACCATACATCAAGAGCCACTTTTTAGTGATCTATTTCAAGGATTGTTAGAATTATTTGATCCCATGGACATAATATACAATCCATCGACCAATGATCATATTGAAAATGTCTCTACATTGCCTTTTGAGTTAGAGGACATATCTCAAGAATTATTCCAAAGCATGATCAAAATCTCTCACCAAGGTCTAACAATGGTCCTTTCCAAGACATGTTGATCCCCTTTGACCTCATGATTACAAATACTAAAGGAATCCTCAACTCGACACTTGATCCAAGCCCACTCAAAGATCAAGAGGATAATGAACCACTTTCCGTTCCTAATGAAGATATCCTATAAACCTTTATAAGTAATCCATCCTTTGAAACTGACCCATTTCAAGAATTTGATCCAAAGCATGTCAAAAGCAATTCTAAAATCATTCAAGATCAAGAGTTTATATCTCCAAGCTACTACAATGGTTTAATGGATACTCTCCTATCTATATAAGATAATCATATCCACATAGCACATACTCCTCCATCTACCCATGCGATGCTTTCTTTGGATGGACACATAGATGATCTTCATTCAGAACAAGATTCCTTTACTCCTGACATTATTACACAAAAAGAGCAGGTTAGTGATTCCTATAGTCAAACTGAGTTTTCAACATTAGGATCAGATATATCCCAAATTCATACTGAGGACATCATGTATGAAGATATCCAACATTATCCACTCAAAGAAATAGGTCAGACAGAACAGGATATTCCAGAGTCAGCAGAGCAACAAATCAAAATAACATCATCTGTAGTGGTTATCTATCAGAGAATGCGTACTGAACAAGACAACTCAAAACAAGCAGAATCAAGGAACGAAGGTGCCACTACCACCATATTGGGGGAAACTATGTCTCAGGAAAACATCAACATAGGGAGCACGAAGAGTCCTTATGATGAAACCGATGCCAATACTACAACTAGCCACATCGTGAATCTTCATCCACCCATCACCCCATCCAGGAATTGGGACCAACGTCAAAAGAAAGATTTGAATCAAAGCACAAGGAACGTTATTAAAGAAAAATAAGCAAAGAATGATAATGGACAAATCAAATACAAGTGGATACCAAAGAATACAAAGAAAGATTATCCCTATATAACTCCATTAGTCAAAAAAACTATGGGGAAAAATAAGAAAGGGAAAATTATCCATCAAAGATGTCCACAAAAGCAAAAGAAGGCTTCTCAAGTGACGTACAAAGTATATCAAGTAGTTGGTCCTAATTACATGCACACTTTCGTATCCACCCATCATTGCTCATCTTCCCAAGTTTGGAGAGTCAAAGGTTCCAAACTATCAACCAATCCATCTCCTATCCCTAAACACACTCCATCCATGCCTCCACTCATGATATCTAATTCTCACATTGACCATGTATTGGAAATGAATAAGGATTCAGAAGGCACTCTATCACGATGTGCACATAAAGACAAAGTCAACTCTGGTATCAATGAAGCAGATCAGGAATCTCAAAATTTGTATTCAAGTGCACATATCTTAGCAAAACAACTTCTTCAGGCAGGATATCAATGGCACATTATGACAGGGGCATCTACATCAACACCACCAGGTGGTTTAGCATGAGCTTAAAATCTTTTAGAAAAAATCCAAAAATATCAAAAATCCAAAAATATCAGAAAAAGGATTTAAAACAGTAAAGAAAAAAATCGTCCTCTAGTGAAAACCACTTCAGTGGCGCTTTGGGTAGGTACCATGATAAAAACCTGGCAAATAGGCATCATGTGTAGAATTGAGCATATACGTGCACTAGTTAGGGTGAAAGCATCTTATCCCATCCATAATAAATCCAACATTCCATCCATCTCATCCATAATAAATCCATTTCATCCATGAACCATTTATCCAATCCATCTGCATCCATAGTCCAAATTATGTTGATCTTGACAAAGTTTGGTGTACACTTTACACTTGCTTATGATAGACATCTTGACATAGGTCATTTTCATTGATCCTATCCTACCCAGCATTATGTAAGCCATGCAACATTATCCAAATGAGCATTCTTTATCTGAACACCTTATCTTATCGCAAGATAATCCATATCCCTCCATCCATAGACCTATCCAAGTATCCACCCATGGCATTCCATACATTGTTAGACACTGGGGCAGATATTTATATCTTGCTTCAGGAATAAATATTGATATATATCCTCCAACTAATGTGGTGATCTGAACACTAGAAAATGTGAAATCAAATTGGTCCACCACTTGTGAGAAAATAATCAAATCATTAGCCCATGGCACATTTTTACGAGAAGAAATTCCTTATCAAGCTTCATCTTTCATCGAACATCAATCCAAACAATCAATATCAATTGCATCTAATTTTCACTTCAAACGTCACATCAAATCATCCAAAACAACTTTTCTTCCAAAACCAAGCTTCAAAATCTTGATCAATCAAATCCAATCAATACTTTATCATCTTGGGATATCCATCATAATCCTTGTGTTGCTTAACACTATCCTTGCATTGTTGTGCATCCTCAACAATGTTATGATCATCAATTCATCGATCTGATCAATCAACCTTAGCTTGGTTTTCAACAAAATCCCAAAATAGACCACTAATATCATCACATCCAAATCATGCAAAAATCCAAAAAACATCCAAAATCATATCAAAATCCAAAAACACTCAAAAAGTCAAAAAAACATCAAAAACATGGTATCTGAATTACGTCGTCTTTGAGCTTAAACTAGGTGTTATCATGGAATCTAGCAGCGCTCGATTCACAGATAACCCCCTATGAAACTTGTCTGCTTCCTAGGTTTGTGAAACTCAAGCACGCAAAATGAGGTGATTTTCAATCCACCTCGAAGTGCATTCCAAAGCCTCAAACAGTCAGTTTGAGCATCCCCCTATGTTCACCTCGTGAAGACCTTCGAAACGAGCTCCTTCGCGAAGTCTCATTGATCATACTTAGTTAAATTGTGAGAGATGCAGTTGTGCCAAAAAAGTGTGCTCTAACTCATCCAAATTTTTGGCTAAGTGTTGAAAGTGCAGGGGCACCAAAAATCAGCGACCCTGCATAAAAAGTGATTTTCAAAAAATGTGTAGAAGCGCTAAAAAAGTACGCTCTTACACATTGTTGCCTAATCCAAATTTTTGGCTAAGTATTAAAAGTGTAGGGGCGACAAAAATCAGCGACCCTGCATAAAAAGTGATTTTCCAAAAATGTGTAGAAGCGCTAAAAATGTGCACTCTTACACATTGTTGCCTAACTCATCCAAATTTTTGGCTAAGTGTTGAAAGTGCAGGGGCACCAAAAATCAATGACCCTGCATAAAAAGTGATTTTCCAAAAATGTGTAGAAGCGCTCAAAAAGTGCGCTCTTACACATTGTTGCCAGACTTAGCCAATTTTTTACTATGGCATTAGTTTTAGCACCTTTGCACTTTTCTTCCAGACTTAGCCAATTTTTTACTAAGGCATTCTTTTTAGCACCCTTGCACTTTTTCCAGACTCAGTCATTTTTTTTTTGTGCAATGGTGTTGAATTTTAGCACCTTTACACTTTTGGTAGTTTTTATCTTAGTCTCTTCAAACTTGCTCTATTTCCATTCTGGACCCCGTTTCTTTGCTCTCGCATCATTTTCCGTGCCTAGTTTCTCATTTCACACTTGCTCAACATTGTTTCTTGCTTCATGCTTCCCAATGCTACTTTTTCTGCTAATGCCTATTGATTCACCATCCTTGTAGTTTCTCTCCAGATTTCATCAAGTGATCCTAAAGGTGACATCTTCTGATCCAATGAACTATCACAGATCTACAAAGAAGCTGTTATGCAGCAAGTTGAGGATGACAGTTTTTCCCAAAGCCTCAATACATATCATTTGTGATATATGGCTGACACTTGATAATCTCAAGACGCATCTTTGCGGGTGCAAGAAAATCCATTCATTTGCTAGAAGGTCGTTCACAAGAGCTCACACCCTTTTAGATTACACAGTCGGCCCATATGATGCATTCATCTAGGAGACCGAGAAGAAGTATGAAGACTCCGTGCCCAAAGCAAGGAACCATGAAGATTCTTGATCTCTGATGTTGAACATTTTGATGCTTCCCTTTATGCATCTTGTAAATAGTTTTTGACATCTTAAATGTCTTTTTTCGAAATGTAATTACACCAAGTCTGAGATGTAATCTTTTGAAAACAAATTACATTTTGACTTTAGTCAAAGTTAGGTGAGATTTTCCTAAATTAGCTCACCTAAATTTCCTAGATTTACTCTTCCCTCTCTTTTATAAATATGAGGGATTTCTATTGTAATAGGGGCCTTTAGTTTTTGCAACGAAGTGCTACTCAATTTGCAACAAATTGTGAAATTTTGTGTTCATGTTTTGTGAATCTAAATATGATCAATAAAGGAAGAAATTGCATATCAGACTTTGTGTTGGATCGATTCTCTCTTGAATTTGATTGAGATTGGTGGTGATTAGTTTATGAAATCTGAAGGACTTCAAGTGATTCTTTTAGACTTTGTGTCACATTTCTAACTTGAATTTGTGTTTATGTTTTAATGTTTTGGTTGAAAGATCTACAAGAATTTGAGCTTGTAATCTCTCATGCTGTTCGAATGAATTGCTGCATCTAAGAAGACTTTGTGCTTCTAATGCGGCAAACTATATTGTTCTCATAGATCTGTAGTTTGAAAGACTACGAAATGACTTTGTGCCTTCATGAGCCTTACTTTTTTCTATTTTTCTTTTGTTATAATCTTATCTGATACCTCTAAGTAGTGCTTTGCCAAGATAGGGAATCAGTTGTACTGCTTTTGGTAGGTTTCTAGTACTTTGAATTAATAACATTTTCAGCTGCGAAGCATTATACACATCTTCTCTGAAAAAAGAGAGAATGATGAATGCGACATGCACCCCCCACTTCATAAATACTATAAATATTTTGTAAATACTCTAGCTGGTTTCTAATTGTAAGAAGGGTGCCTCCCCTTGTTGAGAGGAGAGATTGAATCTCACATAGTTGTGGCTGAAGTCCTAGTTGTGTAATCTATTGAAAAAGTTGATTACATAATTTTCACCCAATAGTTTTTTGGCGACTCCGCTGGGGACACGATACGCATTCTAAAGCCTCATGCTTTCGTTTGAAGTATACTTGTGTCCTTTTTTTTATTGTAATTTATTTTCTTGTAAGTTTTTCAAGCTTTCACCAAGGACATGTAAATGGCTATTCAAGGTCCTTGGGGAAATGCTTTTGGTCGATTGAGTCTAGCTCTACCCCTACATGCTCTTTCTGAAGGCTCACGAAAGAACTTTCCCAAGTTTTTTGGTGATGGACAACATCCTGATGAGCACGTTGCTGCTTTCTACATTGCTTGTGGAGTTCATGGTGTTGAATACAAAGATGTATTTGTAAGGTTGTTTGTGGAGACTCTCCAAGGTGTCGCTGCAGATTGGTTTTATCACCTGGTACCAAGTACCATTACAAACTGGGCAACTCTCATAGCCAAGTTTGAAGGAAGTTTCAAACCTCCTGAAGATGTTCATGCTTTGTTGGCTCACCTCACCCAGTTTAAGAAGGAATCTAACATGCCTATGCGCGAGTTCATTGCTCACTTCAACAGGTTGACACGAAGAATTCCAACTGTTGCTCAACCTACAGCTGAGAATTTGAAATGTTTCTTTGTAAATGCTCAAGTGCTAGAGGTTGGTTTCCTATTGAGAAGAGAAGCCCCAACTACTCTTGCAATTATATAGACATTGGCGATAGAAATTGAAGATGATATGATTCTTGGTGGGAAATTAAAAATTGAATCAAATGAATCTGAAGAAAGCGCTTCTTTGGAGTTATTTTCTTCCATCACAAGGATGGATCCTATGGTGAAAAGGTTGGTAAATGAGCTACTTGTCCTCAAAAAGCAACTAGCTCATAATTTTGATGTTGGGAATCAACACAAGTTATCTTCACCTCCGAAGAGGCTTGCTCTTGAGGAACCATTAGTAAAAGCAGTAGCGAAGCATCCTGACTCCAATCCAAGTGATCTCGCTATTCTCTTCCAAAAAAAGGAAGTAGACATAGCTGGCGAATCCCATTTTTGGTTTATGCAGTCTCAAAAAGCCATTGATGAAAATTAGAAGGATGAAAGTCATATTTATGAAGTTCAAGTGAATGAAGATGATCTTGTCTTGAGATCTGAAAAGATGGACATGCATGAAGGTCTCAGTCAAGTTGAAAAGAATGCATCTATGTTTTGAGGTCATGAACTTGAACACGTGTTGCATATAGAATTTCCCAAAGGCATGATGAGGATTTTCATATAAATAATTTAGATTTTCCCAAGTTTGAAGATGGTGAACATCTTATTGACGTATGTAGTGCAGTCATATCTTCATCTAAATCACATGAAGGAGATCATTCCGATCAGCATGAGGTTGCCATGGTTGATGAATCAATTGTTCAAGTAACAACTAGTAAGAAGCATTCAATATTTGACAGATCAAGGGAATGTCCCATAAGACATCTTGCTTGGTTGGAGGCCAATGGGAAGACAGAGGTTCCACTTGCACCTGCGCGTGAAGATAAACTTGAGGATGCAGCTAAAGATGTATTTGTAGATGCGCAAGAGTAGTCTGGATTCGATGATTCATTTTGGAGCAGCAGTATATCTGATATATTTTTAGAGGTTGCTGAACTTGTTCATTTCTTCCATGAAGCAATGCCTCAACTTCATCTACATGTAGCTGCTAATGATCATGGAAGGCATTGCAAGTTGTTGAAGAAAGGAAGCTATTTTGTTGAACCTGTGAATGGTTTCATTTGAGAAGATTTCATTTATGGCTAGTTTTAATTAGGTAGGTTTTTACCTTTTCAATAAGTGCATTTGCATAAGTTTGCGTCTTGTTTTCGTAAATTTGTTTTTCGTCATTGTCACCTGACTCCAACCCCAATGGATAAAGGCACTTGAATTATAGAGTTCTTCTCCCTTCATTCGTTTCAAAGAACGGTTGAAGGAAGATCCCCAACAGGAGCCTGATATTATCATGGAATCTAGCAACGCTCGATTCACAGATAACCCCCTACGAAACTTGTCTGTTTCCTAGGTTCGTGAAGTTTAAGCACGTAAAACGAGGTGATTTTCAATCCACCTCGAAGTGCATTCCAAAGCCTCAAATAGTCAATTTGAGCATCCCCCTATGTTTTCCTCGTGAAGACCTTCGAAATGAGCTCCTTCGCGAAGTCTCACTGATCATACTTAGTTAAATTGTGAGAGATGCAGTTGTGCCAAAAAAGTGCACTCTAACTCATCCAAATTTTTGGCTAAGTGTTGAAAGTGCAGGGGTGCCAAAATTCAGCGACCCTGCATAAAAAGTGATTTTCAAAAAATGTGTAGAAGTGCTAAAAAAGTGCGCTTTTACACATTGTTGCCTAATCCAAATTTTTGGCTAAGTATTGAAAGTGCAGGGGCACCAAAAATCAGCGACCCTACATAAAAAGTGATTTTCCAAAAATGTGTAGAATCGCTAAAAAAGTGCGCTCTTACACATTGTTGCCTAACTCATCCAAATTTTTGGCTAAGTGTTGAAAGTGCAGGGGTGCCAAAAATCAGCGACCCTGCATAAAAAGTGATTTTCCAAAAATGTGTAGAAGCGCTAAAAAAGTGCGCTCTTACACATTGTTGCTAGACTTAGCCAATTTTTTACTATGGCATTATTTTTAGCACCTTTGCACTTTTCTTCTGGACTTAGCCAATTTTTGACTAATGCATTATTTTTAGCACCTTTGCGCTTTTTCCAGACTTAGTCATTTTTTTTTTGTGCAATGGTGCTGAATTTTAACACCTTTACACTTTTGGCAGTTTTTATCTTAGTCTCTTCAAACTTGCTCTATTTCCATTCCGGACCTCGTTTATTCACTCCCGCATCATTTTCTATGCCTAGTTGCTCGTTTCACACTTGCTCAACATCGTTTCTTGCTTCATGCTTCGTAATGCTACTTTTTCTGCTAACGCCTATTGATTCACCATCCTTGCAGTTTCTCTCTAGATTTCATCAAGTGATCCTAAAGGTGACATCTTCTAATCCAGTGAACTATCGCAGATCTACAAAGAAGCCGTTATGCAGCAAGTTGAGGATGACAGTTTTTCCCAAAGCCTCAATACATATCATTTGCGATAAATGGCTGACACTTGATAATCTCAAGACGCATCTTCGCAGGTGCAAGAAAATCCATTCATTTGCTAGAAGGTCGTTCACAAGAGCTCACACCCTTTTAGATTACACAGTCAGCCCAAATGATGCGATCATACAGGAGACCAAGAAGAAGTATGAAGACTTCGCGCCCAAAGCAAGGAACCATGAAGATTCTTGATCTCCGATGTTGAACATTTTGATGCTTCCCTTTATGCATCTTGTAAATAGTTTTTGACATCTTAAATGTCTTTTTTCGAAATGTAATTACACCAAGTCTGAGATGTAATCTTTTGAAAACAAATTACATTTTAACTTTAGTCAAAGTTAGGTGAGGTTTTCCTAAATTAGCTCACCTAAATTTCCTAGGTTTACTCTTCCCTCTCTTTTATAAATATGAGGGATTTCTATTGTAATAGGGGCCTTTAGTTTTTGCAACAAAGTGCTGCTCAATTTGCAACAAATTGTGAAACTTTGTGTTCATGTTTTGTGAATCTAAATTTGATCGATAAAGGAAGAAATTGCATACCAGACTTTGCATTGGATCGATTGTCTCTTGAATTTGATTGAGATTGGTGGTGATTAGTTTATGAAATTTGAAGGACTTCAAGTGATTCTTTTAGACTTTATGTCACATTTCTAACTTGAATTTGTGTTTATGTTTTAATGTTTTGGTTGAAAGATCTACAAGACTTTGAGCTTGTAAAATCTCATGCTGTTCGAATGAATTGCTACATCTAAGAAGACTTTGTGCTTCTAATGTGACAAACTATATTGTTCTCACAGATCTACAGTTGAAAAGACTACGAAACGACTTTGCGCCTTCGTGAGCCTTACTTGTTTCCATTTTTCTTTTATTATAATCTTATCTGATACCTCTAAATTGTGCTTTGCCAAGATAGGGAATCAGTTGTACTACTTTTGGTAGGTTTCTAGTACTTTGAATTAAGAACGTTTTTAGCTGCGAAGCATTATACACATCTTCTCTGAAAAAAGAGAGAATGATGAATGAGACATGCACCCCCTACTTCATAAATATTGTAAATATTTTGTAAATACTCTAGCTGGTTTCTAATTGTAAGAAGGGCACCTCCCCTTGCTGAGAGGAGAGATTGAATCTCACATAGCTGTGGTTGAAGTCCTAGTTGTGTAATCTATTGAAAAAGCTGATTACATAATTTTCACCCAACACTAGGCAAATTTTCACCCAACACTAGGCAAGGCTTATCTTTGATCAGCCCCTGAGACATCAAAATCCAAAAACATTCAAAAAACATCAAAATCCAAAAACATTAAAAAAAAACATCAAAATCCAAAATCATTCATAAAATCTTAGAAAGCCCCAAAACATTAAAAAAATCAAAAAATCAAAACATTTGTAAAATCTTGAAAATACCAAAAACAGCCTCAAAACATTTTTAAAATACCAAAAAACATTGAAATATTCTAGAAAATACAAAACCATCCATCCCATCTCGCTTTCACCCGCAGTAATCAATCATCCATAATAAATCAATCATCACACTCACCCTTTGGAAAAACAAACGGAAAAAACCACAACAATCAACAAAAAGCAAGCTTCAAATGTAAAATCAAAATTGAAACAACAAACTTTTAAATGTAAAATCAAACTTCTGATCATTTTCAAACATGTTAGTCAACCTTATATCAAAATCCTATCAAAAAACTTATCAATCCATCATCATCCTGTACAATGCATGTCCTAGGATATATCATTCCGACAATGGGCATCATTTTGGATATCACTTTGAATACTTATCCTAAACAAAACACATCCCCTTGGCTTGTGGTATGAAGAACATTGGCTTGTTTGTTTGCTTGATCTCTTCTTTTGATTTATCTTATTGTACCCATTCCAATGACTTGTCGATGATCTCTAATCAAAATGATTTAGAGAGAAAGGAATGAGGAAACGATCATTATCTTTTGTTTTTTGTGCTTGTTGGATGTTCTTGTAATATAACCTTGGCGAATACTTGCTTTGTTAGGTGTGTGTGGAAGGTGTTTTGGGCAGCTTGTTGACTATTGCATTGATGGGTTATACCTTTCCGTGTTTTGGTCTGAGATGTTTGAAACTTCTGAAGTGCATCCTAGCAAGGTTTCCATATGTCAGGTGTGAACAAGAATACCCCTATCTATTTGTCGAGTCAAAGTACATTTCACTAGATAAAACGCCATCTTGGTCGTCTATACCTTGATGCATTGTATTTATGTGTGTTATCAAACAATAAGGTAATTGGCCCTTTTAAAATCCCAACTCCTCGGTAAGAAAATCATCATCATCATCATCATCATCATCATCATCATCATTACCATCATCTCTAATAAAGTTGGCTTGTTGGTGTCTCTTGTCATCATCTTATTTTCTTCCTACTTCCTTTCGTGCTAACATGGTACCATCACAGTTAATCATAAATCATCGATAATGCATCCATCCTGCATCCACAAACCGTCAGCATATTGCATAATGCATATCATACCATATAGAAAGCATTAATCATACCAAATGCATTCATCCCCATCATTGCATAATATAGATTGGTTATTCTAAGATTTTCATAAACCATACATCTCTCACCCATACGCATAATCATAAAAGCATCATCATATCATATCATGTGCATCCATATCATCCATGCATCATCATATCATCTAATACATATAAACATCATAATCATCTCATCATCAATAATGTCATTGTCATGGTACAAATCAGGATCAAGTGGGTGTAATATATCAAAATAGGCATGAGGCTAGCCATGGCTGATGACTGTCTACATCATCAAATCTGTTTACATCAAACTTTCAAGTTGAACTGATCTTGAACCTCTTTGTCGAGAGATCTACCCTCAAATCAAACCTCTTCGCCCAATCTCTCGAGGGGGCAGTATACCAGCGTAATTCTTTTTGCTGGGGCAATAGTGGGGTATCCAAAAAATTAGAGATTTTTTGAACTTTGATCTCAGCAAGATTATTCTTTGAACCAACGCAACAAGTACATTGCTTCAAAGAGGGGAAAAATGTAGACACAAAAAATATACAGATTGATATGACACTCGATCTTGATCTACTAACATCGCTTCATCCTGAATTATCCCTCTATCTAACCATTTAATCAAATAGCCTTATTTTATTAAAGTCATCATAATTCCCCTTTTAATTAAATAAATCCCTCAATTTGATTAAATCATTGTCTCTGTGTAATTATCTAGGTCATTTCATCTTCCTATCTTTAAATTTAATTAAATAATCCATATTATTTGATTAAATCTCTAAAGTTCATCTAATTAAATTAAATAAATCAAACATTTATCTAATTTAATCTAACATCACCCCCTTTGGTTAAATAAATAAAAAATATTTATTTAACTAGGTCTAAATCATTCTCTTCTCATTTTGAGTTATTTAAATCCTAAAATCTAAGTCAAAATGGTCAAATCAACTAACATCATTTAAATTAATCAAATCATCATTAATGCTAATCCTAATCTCCCAAATCCTCTAGATTTTGCAACTTGCACATGAAAATCAATTTAATTGATTTATAAATCATCTATTTTCATTCAAAAAAGGCATCAAAGATGGAATATTCTTCAAATTTGAAATTTCCCCCCAAAAGGACTTGTCCCTTCCAACAAAGCATTTAAAATCTCTTACATGTCCTTTTCTTGTGCCATGTGCATTTGTTTCACCTTTCACCTCATCCTTCAAGCCATATTTTGAATTTGAATCTCCCCCCTCTTTGCACATTCTTCAAAATGTGCTCATTCCTCAACCATTCACATGATGACATGTGGCTTCTTCTCATTTGTTGAAGATTAGTCCCACATTCATCCCTTTTGACTCTTCTCTAATCAATCTCATCTATAAATGAAGAGCTCATCCTTCATTTGATCCATCCACAATTTGAGCAAAGTTATTATACTCAAATCCATAGCAATTCTTATCCATTTTTATCCAATATTAGCTAGGTTATGCAGATTTTTATCTTGAAGCACATTGGATGTCTTCATCAAGTGGATCAACTTTCATCATCAAATCACCATTGCATCATTGGAGTAGGGAAAGGGCCAATTTTCAAATCAAATTGGCACCAATTCCCTCAAGAGATTAGGAGTTTGCTTGCTTTAGAATAGAATTTGATATGTTTTCAAGTTTCATTGTGTTCTTCCTTTCATTTTCTATCTCTTTTTCTATTCAAATAAATTTATTGAGGAATCTAGGTTCTAACTTGCATTTAATCTAATTTGTTGATTGATTTCTTGTGCTATTGTAGGTTTTTGAAATAGGTTTGACACCAGGAGTTTGAGGTTTCCCTGAATCCAAAAAAGTGTGTATTCAGAGTGCCACAAGGCAAGCTATTGGGACACGTGGTGTCCAAAGAAGGAGTTTCAATCAATCTCGAGCGGGTGAAATCCATCAAAGAACTTCCCCTTTTGGTTAACAAGAAAGGAGTTCAGTCCTTCCTGGGAAAGGTAAATTTTGTTAGCAAGTTTATTTCCAACTTCGTGGGAATAATAGAGCCAATCACCCTGATGCTAAAACATGATCAAATATTTAAGTGGACAAAGGAAGCCAGGGAAGCCTTTAAGAAAATTAAGGATGTTATTTCCTCAGCTCTGGTACTGGTTAATCTAGTCTTATCTAAGGACTATATAATGTATGTATTCAATAGCAAGTCCAGTATTGCTATTGTCTTGACTCAAAAGGATAATTCAAAGGAAAAGGAGAACATTCGGTGGCATTCTACTCTTGGACCCTGAAGGAATATGAGACGAACTATAATTTCATCGAAAGGCAAGCCTTTGCAATAGTAAAGGGACTTAAAAAATTATGCCATCTAATTTCCTGCAACAAAGTGATTGTATGTTGCACATTCTAGTGTACGTGAATATATCATGAAGGGAGAAATCACATAAAAAAGAGCTCATTGGATCACCAAGATCCTTGAATATGACATTGAGGTCAAACCCACCAAAACCATTCGTGGAAGAGGACTGTACAAATACATGGCGCATGACAAAGAGATACTCGCTGAAGAAGAGCAACCAAAACTTGTTTTGATGAATGAGATAGAGTCTGAGGGCTACTGGCTAACAAATAGAGTAAGGTTTATGCAAACAGGAAAGTATCCACCAGGTCTTTCCTCCCAAAAGAGGAGATATTATCGGTTGTAGAATTGCGGATATGCGTTGGTGGAAGGGGTCCTTTTCAAAAGGAATTTCAATGGTCTCCTCCTCTGATGCATTACTCCAGAGCAAGCGAAGAGAATCCTCGACACTTTCCACAACAGTGTTGCGGGCGGACACTTCTCCACTAAGACCACCATCAAAATCATGTGTGCAGGTTACTATTCGCCCACACTTTTCAACGACTCACACTCCTTGGTGAAATCTTGCAAGGAATGCTAGTTCTTTATAGGCAGAAGGAAGAATTCCACAATGCCTCTCAAGCCTATAGTGACAGACGAACCATTCACAGAATGGGGCCTAGACTTCATCGGGATGATTTATCCCGCTTCTAGTGCCAAATAAAAGTGGATTCTAGTGACAAGGTTTGACCCTCCGAAGACTATCATTTCTGATAACACTAGAGCTTTCCTAGGCACAAAGGTATGTCACTTTGCATTAACAAATGGAATATTCCTTAAGACATCATCAAATTATTACCCATAGGGAAATGACCTAGCTGAGTTGACGAACAAGAACCTGATTTGACTCCTTAAAAGAATTGGTTCAGAGCACTAGAGAGAATGGCACAAAAACCTCTGAGCAGTGCTTTGGGCAGACCTCATAACTCCTAAGCAAGTCCTTAAGACTTCACCTTATGAGTTGGTATATGGAAAAGAGGCACTGTTGCCTATATCCATGGAGATTCTAACGCTTCAATTGTTGAAATCCCTTGAGATAGAAAAAAATGGTGCAATCGAGGGTCAGCTTGCCAAACTATTAGAAGTACAAGAAAAAATGGGGAAGTCCCAAATAGCCATGACAAATTGCCAGCAAGTGGTCAAGCGATGGTTTGCCAAGAAGGCATCCGACCAAGGCCTAAAGTGCAGAGACTTATTGTTGAAATTCAATGAAAGGGTTGCTAAGCTAGGTCAACATGGAAAATTTGATAGCCTTTGGGAGGGTTCATTTAAAATCATTAAGTGCAAAGAAAATAATGCTTTCAAATTAGAAAGCATGGAATAGGAAGCCTTGGGAATTTCGGTCAACGGGATTCATCTTAAGCTATTCCATTGAGTGGAAAATATTACTATTGTACATATGTTCATAATGCTTTTATTTTCTTTCCCTTTTTGTTTTGTTGGCCGGTCTTTTTTAGAATTAATTTGTGTTTCAGCGGAGAAGCAACCCATCATTGCAGAGAACAGGGTAGTAAAAATACTTTACAAGAATAATCAAGAAAACACCCATATGTAAAGGAAATCAACAAATATGCTGAAAGAAAAGAAACCCATATGACAGGATGCCAAAAGGAAAAAGAGCCATGGATTTTATAAAGCTATATTTCATTATATATGCATGCTTTCATTTTTACATGGTAAAAACAACTAGAAAGCCATAATTCAAAAATGATATGATTATACATGGTTTTATTTTCATATATATACTATGTATGGCCTTTTCAGGCATATATACAAAAACTAGACAATGGGTGTCGTATTCTTAAAAGAAAAAAACAAAAATTCTAGGAGGCATTTCATCCAACGACATGAGCAACAACTATCAAAGCATCAATGAAAGTGTCTACCACATCCTCATCAGAAGGCACACCAATAGCAGAAGCAACAGCATTTGGAACAACAACCATTGGTGGAGGAAACACAAGGTTCCTAAAGTCAGTGTAGCAGTTGATATTGTAGAATGGAAATAGGTTTTAGATGCGAAAGAGAAAGTGCAAGGCCTGGGTAACTCTTCGTTGGTACTCATCGTGTGTCTGGGGGTGGAATTCACTGAGAAATATAAGCCATAGAATGACCGCTTCTTCCTCAATATAGTGCCTGAGGTCACTAGTTGTTGGCAGGCCAACCCCATATGCAGCATGAGCAACAACGTCACCTAGACCATTCAGGTACTTTTTGGGAAAGATTTCTTTGACTAACTTCAGAACTAGGGGCCTGGGGATACCAATATCCAGCATACAAACAATAAAGTGCAAGAAAATATCGGTATTGACATGGTATTTGTTTTCGTACTCGAGATAGTCCCAACCCAGAACCCACTTCATAGCTATCAAAGCTAAGGAGTGTTTTTTTTTTGTCATCCTCTTTAAACACCTAGTAGAAATCTCGTTGAGGAAATCTATCTATGACTTATATGACACTAGCCTAATAGGAGTATCCATGGTACCAACACATTGCTATTACCCGCTAACTATTTCTGAAACTTGCCTACAACAAAGCCTATGAGAACCTTGCTAGTAATAAAACCAAATACTAAGCCAATGACCTATTGCTAAAAATTACTCAAATGCTAAGTGTGATTTTCTCACTACTTAGAGGCCTATTTATAGAAAAACTAAGGAAAAGCATGCTAATCGGCTTCTCAAAAACGTGATGATAACCAAATGCTAACTTGAAAAGCGTGCTTAGGTTTATTCGCATTTCTTGACTAGATGTGTCTGCTAAAGTACAGTTCAATGCATGTAGAGTTAATGAGAGCTAATTAATTAGCTTAAAAATGGTGGCGCTCATTGGTGGTGAATTGCATGGTCTGTAGGCTATTGTGTCACCTCACTGGCATTTCCTATAACCCAAGGTATGATTCATATCTTTTCAGGTGATGATCTTTTGCTTTGGCTTAATGATTATGTCTAGGATATTAATTGGCAGTGCATACAAATGCAAGGTTAAAAGTAAAATTTCTGGCTCAAGTTCCAAGGAAATCACATCGTATCACACGGTTTCCAAATGCAATAATGAATTCTTGTCACTCCAAATGGAAAGTAATTCATTTTCACACGAAGCAAGGAGTTGGCAGTACATGCCCAATTAAATACAAAAAACCCACTTTCTTCTAACACCTTGAGGAAAGATAGCTAAATATTGAATGCAAAACTTTTAATGCTTAAATGTCTTTTGAAATACGTTAAGCCAAGTGAAGAATTTTTTTGGCATATCCAGAGCTTAGTGAAAGTTACAAAAAATTCAAGCCCTGCAAAAGCTTTCATCTAAGGAGAAAAATGGTAGAGGATTCATCACAACAAATTCAGGAGGAAGCTGACCAACCCTTGCTTAGGGCTAAACGGTCATCAAAGGTTGTTACATCTATGAAGATATATCATATGCTATGCTTGGTATATTAGGCAAGCCGAAATGGGTGAATACAATGGAACTAGATAGGTCCAAAGATTACAGAAACCAAAAATGGGTCCATAAGGAATGGGACAATATTCATGATCCACACCTCACGAAAAAACACTAAGTCTTTGAGAGAAGCAGCCTGTGCAAGGATGAAAGCATCCTAGCAAGTGATGTTGACAACAAAAAAGTTATGGTACAATGGGCTTCCACAATACATGGTCCCGCTGGTGCATTATTTCCCGAAGCTAGTTGATGTGGCCATTCAGTGTTATAACCTGAGCACCCGCAACATCGAAGGTTGAACCTTAAATGTTAATATCATCCCACCATCCATTTGGAACATGCTATGTATCCCAAACCCAAGTTCCAGAAAGGAGAAAATTGAGTCCTTCACTCCTGCTAAAGGAGAAAATGCATGGACATGGATGAAAAAGAGCCTAGATTTCCTAATTGAGGAGATTGGAAAGAAGGGAATCCTAGGCGCTCAACTGCCAAGTATCTCGTTGTCGCACAATTCATTTGTTGAAGACATGAGAGATTCATTTTCAATGCTAGCATTTATGTGCGGCCTGGACTTCGATGAGATGGTGCACACCTTTCAATTAGGGTCGAGTTTCCAATTCCACAAGCAACACAATTTCTTTTGGTACGATTTCGCCGAATTGCTCATGGAGGAAATGGTAGGGAAAATAGAGAATTACCTGATAGAAGGGAAGTTCAGAATTTTCTCTTTCCTAGTTCATATGTTTCTACATCAAAATCCTGATTTCTTCAACAAATATTTTGAATTGTCTATTTTTGATGAAAAGCAGAGAAGGAAGCTAGTATCCACCTAGACACTTTTTTTTTCCATGACATATGACTACTATGCATTTTTGGATTACTTTATAACTCCAGTTTTGCAAGATTTACAAGGAGGAGGTGACATGACCTGGCTCAACATAGATCAAACCGGATATATGCAAAGTTTCACCCCCGCTTGTGACTGGTTCTTCGGCGTGGATTGGACAATCCTTTGGATGCGGGACTTCACTGATCAACCTTTCTGACTCCCAGCCTGTGTCAAAAATAGAGTACTTGCACTTGAAATGTATCGACAGGTGTGCATTATTGATTATACCTTCTACAACAGCCATAGCATCAAGAGGAAATGATTCTTCACTTGTTTGAAGAGTTTCAAAATAGTGGCCTTGGAAAAGAAACAATTGCACAAGCTATTGCAAGATAAATTGGCTCATTTAGGGTTGGTTTTGATATGTGATAAATGGGAGTACAATCCTTTCAATGATCTATTTCAGCCACACATGAAGGTTATTCACACTCCTTGACCCTACTGGGAAAAGAGGCGCAACCCGCGAGAGGACAAGGATGAAATTTTTGTTGAACTAGTGCGTATCCCCACACAGGATCACAAAGAGCCATGGTACAAATTTTACTTCAAAATTGCAGAGGCTAAGGATAGTGTCTAAATGGAGTGCACCATGTACAACAAGTTGTGGAAAGAAAAAGAATGGACTAATGAGAAAATAAGAGCCTTTTGGAAATATCACTAAGAAACAAGATAGTTGGATGCCCCTTATGGAAGCTTGAAGGATGACAAAGTATTTGAAAAATGGTGGGATGATGAGCATGCAACCTCTGACTCTAGCACCAATAAAGGAAATGACCTAGAAGGTGGGTCCGAAGAACAAGAAGAAGAAGAAGCAGGGACTTCTGCGTCCTTTGCGCCGCAAGAGAGAAGCTCTACAAGACAACCCACCTATGTAACTACAAATGTGTGGTTCAATGTATCGAGGGCCTTGCACACACTCACTTGGGCTGGTAAGGTGACTAGAGTGTTACAGAAGCAACTATCAGTAACTGCCGAGGTTGGGGAAACCCGACCCACAAAGCGACAGCCTACAAAAGCCATTGTTGGAGAGAGTTCACAAGAACCCATCACAAACTAGGAACCCAAAGGATAGGAGGAGTCGGTAACGAGTTAGGAGCCACCATTGACTAGTCAATAAGTAATTTTTGTTCCTTCTTCTCTTGCTTCTCGGTCCTTGGTATCCTTCACTGTCTCCACAACAACCCCCACCATGAGTGTTGGCCCTTCATTTTCCACCTTTGATCCAATATATGTGGGAGGTTTCTCCCAGTTCTCACAGGCCACTCCATTTTCCTTTACTCCTCTGTGAACCCTTACGCCAACTGTTGCCGCTCAATCCTTCCTTGCCTCACTTTCCGAAGGCTTACCCACTATTGGCACCCCTACTACTATTGCTGCAAACCCTCCCTTTCTTTCATAGTAGGCGGACTCCACTATGACAACTCCTTCATCGTTTCAGCCCATGATTCCTTCCGCTAGTTCACCAATTGAACCTTGGCAAATGACAAGCCCTTCTACTGGTTCTCAAACCAAGCTTTGGAATGTGCCTCCCTTCTCCCCACAAACTGTCACTCTCCAGAAAAAGAAAATGCTCGGGCCTATCAAAATTACCTATCTATATGCCCTACCTCTCAGTGCTCCTTTCATAGGTGGGCTAGTCTCCTCACCGGCCCAATTCATGGTACAGATTGACTCTGGAAGGGAAGTACGCACAAATAGAATGTAAAAGTGCAAGGCCAAAGATGATAGTAGGCCTATAGAACCAAAGATACAAACTCTCTATGATGAGACCTAACAAGAGCTAAAATTTGTAACCATGTACTCGACGGTAACCAAGCCACAAGGGGAGATGCATCCATAAGACTACACAGTGTATGCAGTAGGGCTTGACATGAAGGTGACCCAACCGCAGGATAAGGTCGAGATTATGGAGGAAACATAACAGGTGGTCACTTTTGACTTCCTTAAAACTGGTTGCCAGCTAAAGAAAATGGATGAGTAGCTTAAATCATTAAGGGAAAAGGCTAGTTTTTTGGAGAAAAGGGAGAAATCCCTAGAAGCAGATGCTGCGTGTTTAACAGAGAGGGCGCTAACAATAGAAGAGGAGAAGAAAAAACTTTATGAGGAAATTGTAAAGGTTCAAACCATCGACCTCGCTATGGTTGATGATCTGTGTACTAAGAATCAGGAATACCATAGCCAATTGGCTCTAGTGGAACAAAATTTCTAGCTAAGGAATGAAGAGTTGGAGCAGCATCGCATTGAATATGATCAAGGGATGGCACAAAAAAATGAGGCCTTAGAGCATCAGCGAGCTCAATATGAGCAAAAGTTACACGAGAAAGATGTCGAATTTGAAGGCTGAAAGGCCCAATTAGAAAAATAACTTTAGGAGACAAAGTCCTCTCTTGACATGCAATTGGAAAACCACTCCCGAGCTGAGGAAAACTGGCATAAAGAAATGAGAAGCTTTGGGGAGCAACTGGTGTCTAAAAAAAGAAAAGGTGCAGAATTGGCTGAGATCATTAACTTAAAGGATGCGAAGATCACCTCTCTGAGGAGCTCTCTCCTGACCTCCCCTACCCAGCCAAACCTTATTCCATTGGTTATGAATTTGTATGTTTCTCATTGGGAAAAGATTAATTTTTTTTGCCTAACACTGCAGCCCACGCTCCAGTTCATTTCCAAGGCAAGAAAACTAAGCTAGGAGGTTCATGGTACAATTGAGAAATTATTGCAGTTTATCTTGAAAAGGGTTCCAGAAGTAATGAATCTACTCACCAAGCTATATTCGGTCTCTGATGAAGACCTTGCCAAGGCAGGAATTGAAGATTGGAATGCTACTGCCCAAATGGAAAAAAAGTTTATCCATTGCCACTTGGTCTTCCAACGCACTAAGGCGATTGTAGCTACTCTGAACCAAACAATGGACAACATACAAGAGAGTTTCTCCAGGTTACGTGAGATGGGTCTGTCATCTTCATTCCTTGAAGATGGCTCTATTGCTATAGTCGAACATATTGTAGAAAGAATAGAGGCGAAGGAAAATGACCTAGATGCTTTCCAAAATTTTAGCCATCCTCCCACCGCAACTGACATTGAGGGGGTTATTCATCCTCTTGCACAACTATTCTTTCATTGTGAGGTAGGGGTCGGTTTTCCTGAGACACTGCCTTATAAGGAAGCACTCAACCTGGGTGGAGCACAAGAGAATTTGCGCAACATAGCAAGACCATCCGAGGACGATTGGAAGCCCATGTAGGCGACTCTTTCCAAGCTCTGAATCTATCACCTGATGAATGGCGCTCTGGTCTGCAAAACCAGAGAAATTTTGGGTTCTTCATTCCTCAAGCAAAAGGCCCCTGGTAGTCACCAAAAGCTGTGAATAAATATTCAGCAAGCTCCCTTCGAGTATATATTTTTGGTTAAGTATTGGCCCGCACATGGCAAATAAGCCACTCAGTCTTTTTGTCAAAATTCATTGCCCCCTCCATGTGTCTGCTCTGCGCTCCTCGAAAGTTTTCCTTCCTTCACATTTAAAAGAGGCCCCGCTATGCTACCAAGTATCATCGCTATGCACAATTGATGACCGCTTCCCTTCACTTTTGAGTAGAGCTCCACCCACACACCACATGTCACCTTAGCACAGGTTTTCGACGGCGAAAGATTAAGATTCACACGAGCTGCACTATACTACCATGTGTTTCTTCGGTGGGTTTTGTATTTGGGCGAAGGATGAAGCGAACCAAACACCACGACTGGTCGCCATCTGTCATAATTGATTTCTATTTACAGGGTGATGAAACTTGCCTGCTTGACCTCATTGGGACCATTGCCATCATTTGCAGAGGATGCACCTAGGCTTCGAACGATCGAATGCTTGGTTTCAAATATTTTTCTGTTGCAACGGCCTGGAGGAATACTCAATTTTGCATCATTGCCAGGGATCCTGAAATCTTTTTTGTTATTGCTCACCAAGGCAGTGGGAGTTTCAACTATATATACTTCTCTCTGTTTTGAGGGAAGGGTCCAAATTTTTAGAAGAACACTGATTTTAGAAAAGACACCAGGCCTTTATTAGTGTTTGTTATTATTGAAAAAACTCCCAAACTGAGCCAATTGTTCAGTCTTTCTGTTCTTTTATGCTATTTGATCAACTTTAGACTGTGCTACTATTGTTTGGATATTTCATTTGAGAACTTCTATAAATTGAATACAAGTTTGTTGGTCTAGATCATGTCCTATAACTCTTCTTAGCAGTAGGAATGTATGCAATGTTATTTTATGTCAATGAATGGATTATCTATACTTTAATCTTTAGTTCCCGCCTTTTTGGGACATCACAAATTACCAATCGGGCCCTTAGATCTATGATTTATTGTGCCTATTATTAAGTCTTGGCGCATCGCCTTAGATTAGACTTTATTTTTATATATATGTTTCCTTTTCCCTTTCCAAACCCCCATTATAGAAGAAGTCGACTTCTTTAAAAATTTGAAGGTCACTCAGTTTAGCGCAAAAGGTCCCCCATAAACTGAGTTTCCCATAAGACATTGTTACCTTGTCAAATTTTGACATCAATACGGACAAAACCTTTCCGTAATTGGAAAAAAAATTAGTACTCTACCCACTTCAAATTCCTTAATCTAAAATATAGTCAATCTAGAACAATCCTTCTTTCTATGTTTTTGTTCATCTAGGGAATTTTCCCCAAAACCCTTAAGATAATATTGATGTTTATATGGAGGCCCAACTAAATATTTAATATTTCCTCTAGAATCAAAGTTACTTCATTTCTCATATAGATACAAGTTAATTATTCCATCTCCTTTTCAATAATTTTTTTCATGAAGATCAGAAGCATAATAATAAGCACCAATGGGAATAGGGAAATAAAAATAGTTTTTGTTTACCTAAGAGAAACTTATGAATCACACAATTTCCAATATAAATTTAATAGGATGATCCCATTGTTAGGATACTATAGCAATTTATATGAAATATTGGTAAAAATCATCCACACCTAATATAAATGAATGTAGAAAATTGGATAAACTAATTTCCCCAATTAGTAATTGACCCAATAGCTTCCAAGAAAATTCTTTGGTAAAATTTATTTTCCACAAACCTAATCAAATAGAAGATAAATGCACCATTCACTTTATTGTATTTTTTTACTCTCTTTCAACTCCAACTAAGGATAGTGTTCATGTACACCCTCTTTTTTGTAGGGTTTCTGACTCCTAATTTGTTCAATCCATGGAAGATTGATCTCCTTGACAATATATGTACAAGATATGAACTCACGCGGATTTCTCTCTCTCTCTCTCTCTAAATTAACAAAGTTGATCAAGTAGATGATCACTGATTAAAGTTTCCTACTTAATATTATTCTTGTAGTCCATAATGGTAAGCAAAAAAAACACATCTATAAATGAAATTACTTGGCCATTGGATTTCCAACTAACTTGTTCAATAGGGTGATTAAATCGCTTACATCTTCAATGAACTCATCTTTGAAGGACCTTGAGCATCCTTATCATTATTTATCTTCTCTCAAACAATTTTCAAGCATTGAACAAAAGTAGTTGTATGCTCGTCATAATATTTATTTATAAGATTGATTGTAACTAGAGCATACTTTTTTTCAAGGAGAAAGACCAAAATTATCTTTAAATTATTTAGATGATATATCAAAAATTAGTTAATCTTTTAGTCCATATATATTCCTCTAGTTAGGTTCATAATAGTGGGCACATGTTAAGACTATCTCAAGAGATTATATTTAAATGGGGAATGATGTAACTTATACAATACCATAATGTATAGTGCAAGTATCCCAATGCGACCTATCATCCTCCTTACTATCCCTTTGGATGAAATATTTGACTTTTACATCACCTAAATCTATATTCACCAATCTCTATGAGTGTTGAAGTGGTCTTTGAAGCAAGGGAAAATCCTTTGAATTTGTACATCGTGTCTTTACATTGTTTAGAATTTAATGGTGATTGTCATGAAGATTACAAAAAAAACACCAAAAGAATGATCTATTTTAGACTTTTAAATAGAGAATATATTAAGGGTAATGTAGTGATTGAAAGCAATTCTCAAAATTTGTAATATATCTAGATAAGCATGTGGGATGTCATATTTTTAAGGTTGGGAAGTAATTACAAATTTACTTAGGAGATTTGAAATCCTAATGTGAAGCAACTAAAAAGTGGAGGTAATCAAAGGTTACAATGAAATATGTAGTTTTATAAGGTTGTTACAATTTGCTAAAGTCTTAAAGTGTAATTTTGGAAGGTTCAATACAGGCATAGAAACAATTTAAAATAATTATGGAATTTCTTTAAACATTGAAATCATTACAACACAAAATGAATGGAGAATAAGGCTTGGGGTGCAATCTATAGTTTGTGGGTTTGCTTATGCACTCTAAAGTTAGATAATTATTTTTTTGCATGATGAAAGAGAGTTGAGAAAATGAATTCAGTATTTGACGAAGGCATGGGATCTTTGCAAGATAAAGTGTGCATGCATGAAACAAAGGAAAGAAATACAAAAACCCTAAATTACATTATAGGGTATAATAGGGTTATCAAAGAAAATACCCAAATTGAATAAATTACTATTTAAAGGGATTCTCAACGAATAAGAAAAAAGAAGTGATTAATAGTAACAAGGCATACAAATACTTGTATTCAAAGTTTGAGATTGTGAATTGTAAGAGAAATCAACTAGGTTATTAGAGAAAACTCTTTAGACCCTACAAAATCTCACTCATACAATAAGTGTGATAGAGCAATCATGGAGAACAACTAAAATACATCGAAGAGAATTATTTATAGATGCGAGTCATAAAGGAGAGGTGAAAAAACTCAATCACAAAAGCTAATGGTTAAAAATGACATTTTGATGGGGAATATAGGCTTTTGTACATGCACAAGAATAGGTGCATTAATTTCTTCTTCATTGAGAATTTGGAGGCCAATTTAATTTTTGTATTTTTATTTGATTGCACTAATGAACATTCTTAAGTTATACTTTAAAATGAATTATAATTAGGAGCCAACTTATAATTTAGAAAATCATACATCTACAAATTGATTGTTACAAATTCCCACTTCATAAAACTAGTACAAATTAGAAAATATATAAAACTAATTCATAGAGCTCAAACTTTCTACTTCACAAATCAAGTACAAAAAGGGAGTCACTAAGAAATTTACAAAAAATACTTATTTTCTTGAAATTTATGAAGTTTTGTTTGAAAAGTTGGGAAAAAATTAAAGTTGTTTAAGCATCTTGTTAAAATTGTAAAGAAAATAAAAAACCCTATAGTGTACTTTAGTAGAAGTTGGAGGTGAAATGCAACTTGATAAAATTGTATGATAGCATGAAACTCCAAAACCTAATTTAATAAAAAACACTCGTGTTTGAATTTTGGTTGATTTTCACAACACTTAGTGTTATTCCAAATATTTAGAAGATGAAATCACCATTTTAATTTCAAATTTAAAAATTGACTCCATGATCTAAATTGTAAATGACAAAAAAAATTGAGACCCCTCGATGAAAACTAAGAACAACATATCAATAATGTCATTTTCTCTCTCCCAAGAAATTCCCTTTTCACTCCAATATCTTCTGCACCCAATGAGACATTTCACAAGCAACAAGCCCTAGTTTCTAGAATGTCTTTCCCTATTATAATGAGAAGCCCTTCTTAGGGAAGTTGGCCATACAAAAGAAATAATACACAAATAAAGAGTACAATAGCAAAACCTACAAAACCAGAAATAATAAAAGTTTTAAAATTTTTTTTATTATGGCTATACAAGAATAAAGATACACAACAATAATATATTGAACATCATATATATCTTATTGTGATTTCAACCAAAAAAAAATTCTAAAGGAACATGCATGCTATTAAATGATTATTCATGAGACCTTTAGATAAATAAAAGCTCATTCAATTAAAGATCTAATATTACTTGAAATTTATAGTCAAGAAAGTTTAACTCACAACTTTACATCAGCTTTTTTAAGACACAAATACTACTAATATTATTTCCCCCCTTAGTATCTCATACAAAGCTCTACTTAAAAGGAACTAAAATTATTTAAAGACTCCTAAAAATGTGTCTTAACTATTATAATTTTGTGGGATTACAGTAGCAAGGGCTAAAGATAACACCCCTAAGATTTTAATTGTTGCTTGATATGAAATCATCTATATTAAATAACTTCTATATATTTTATCTCATAAAAGAACATCGATAACCATATAATCATATAACCATTTATCAAAATAAATATTTTAAAATTTTATTAGCAACAACTTTTCCTCATAAAATTAATAGTTATAAAATTGTTTTTCAACAAAAATATCATAAAATTTATTGAAAATTTGAAAATGTCCTCACTAAACACAATCAAATTAACTTAAAAATCAAACTATCCAATTATAATTTGATTTTTATAGGTTGCAATGTCCTTTATCCTATCTTATTGTAAATATACCAAAGATTTTGTGCAAATCATATTTGCATTTAGATTATGAACCCCTAATACGACCCAAAATATATAGATGGTTTAACATTGGAACAAAAAGTTTTATCTTGTAGAGCTTTTATTTTTTAATCTTGTAGTTTTAGATTCTCAAGCATGGACCCTCATACCTTGAATGCTTATCCAATCATGAAAAATAAACAATGCAAAACATGACTATGCTCTACCAACCATGCATCAGCCAACCAAGGGATTGAGATCACTTGCATAAATTAGGTAGTCTAGAAAGATTTGACAACCAACAAAAATCTAGCAAAATAAATATCCACATAAAAATGGGCCTTCCTTGAAGACGTCATCGACGTCCGATTAATATTTCAAATGAACAAAATCTTAAAAGCATAGCAAACATCACGTAAGCAATTAAAATTCCTTTGTGAAGAATTTTTTATCTCAAATTAATTCTAATATGTGGGAAACCAATGAAATTAAAAGACGTAATTCTCAAATTAATGAATACCTTATGGTAGATGGTGACCCATAATATATATTAAAAACCCTAAACATACCTTTACAAATTTGACCACTCCAAAATATAAAAATAAGGGAAGGGTTTAGTTTATCATTGAGTTGTAATTTTAGTTTCAATTAATATGATATCAATGAAATATTAGTATTATTTATGTGTGTAAAATAGTTGGTGAATTTGTTGCATTATAAAGACTAGCGCTTGCACCTCAACGAGGTGCAATGGTTACGCCAATACTAGGATATACTTTGGCAATATATTGAAGGGCAGCCCGGTAAAAATCACAAAAAAATGTAAATTGTTTTTCTTAAGACTAACTATTTATAGCAAAAGTCAATTGATGATGGGATGCAAGAAGATTTGAATATGAACAAATAGAGCTTAATTTAAATCGGTATGCTATGCTAAATGGTTTCACAACATAATTTTTTTTGTACAATGAAAGAAGACTTGTAACTTAAAAGGTCGATTGGATTAAGTACAGTTGTTGCTGGTAAATGATATACCTTGTAACAAAATGAAACATAATGGAAAACTACATTAAATAGTTATAGTGAGAGAAATTATCAACAACAATATGTAAGAAGAGACTAAGCCTCATTTATTTTATGTCAAAGAGTAATGGGTACATAAACATACCATGGGCTAGCTTATCAAGGGAAGTTGTATCTTTTCAAGTGTTCTTTGGAGCCAGGCATGATCTCATTAGAATCTATGTGACTGATGTACCTGTCACAACAAAACATGAACACTTAAACCTAGTTGCAGAAAGATTTGAACTCTCTAGTAACGACATTGTAAACCTGAAGTCTTTGAAAACTTGAAGTTTGCTAGGGTTTATGTTGAAGAAGAGAGTAAAAAAATTCATTTTCAAAATCACAGTAATCTCCACATAGCAAACAATCCCAGTAGTTATTCTGAAGTAATTATTTCATCAGAGAGAATTTAAATTCAAGAAAAGACGAAATAACAATTTTGTTGAGCATTAACGGGGGGTATATACAACCAACATTCAATTATATATACACAAGAATGTCGAATAGAACAAATGATATAAATTTAACAGGCCAAATCAAATTGCCACATAATTATAAAGTTGAATCACATGAATATTAGATTAAACAGATTAAAGTGTTAAACTCAAAGAAAATGTGTGTTACGTACATCGAATCAAATTGTATTGGAAGAAGCTTTGAAATGCCCCAATTTATGCACAAATTCAATCTACAGGTCAACACTGCATCAGACAATCATTATCATGCAGGCGGGCTCAAAACCATACATGGTGACGTTAATCTACCATGAAATTTGTGATGCATGTACTCATTCTTCCCTTTGACCGGACCTCCGGGATGGTTGACATAATGTATTTACTTTTTGAATGGTTGACATAATGTAGGTCAGAGCGCAAATAGGCTTTCATAGTATGAGTATAAGCATATTGTACTCATTCTTCGCTCTGACCAGACCTCTAAAATGAATAAATTTACTTTTTGGATGGTTGACATAATGTATTTGATGTTTATGTCAAGAAAAACTGGGTGAGGTGGATGAGTAACCTTGTGGATGACTATTGTTGCTCCCATATTCACCATTTGCAAACTTGCTTGATCTTTCTCTTTCTCTCTACCTTGAAACTATATTTTAAGGATTTAGTAACTCAATGAAAGGAAATATCGATGGGATGCAAATGTTGGAGATTTGATTATTATATGGAGGGATTCATGAGTATGGAGGACTCATAAAGATCATGTTTATTTAGAAGAAGGTTGTTGTATGATCCTATTTTGAGAATTTATAGCTGATTACAAAGATTTTGATCTTGAATCTAATGTAGTTATGACTAGAGGGTCCAAAGGACCATCCAACTATGCAATCAACAATAATAAATACACATTAGATGACAAAATGACACAAGATATACCCTGGGAAAATCCTTAGTGAGGGAAAACCCCAATCCTCTAAAGATTTCTTATTATATTGAATTCTTAAGCAAAATTAAATATATTGCAATGATTTCCTATGAGCACTAACACATAAATTTAGAAACACCACTTTGTAACTTGTCACAAACGAGGTCACATAATGATTTTTACTACAAGAACAACACTTCTACATATACCAATTTCACTTGTTCAAATTGCACCCTATATCGTACTCATTGTTTCCTTACTCGAGCTCTTAGTCATTGTTCCCTCATTGTTGTACTTGTTACACCTTTACTATCTCCTAGTCTTCTTCGCCTGCTTATAAATAGCTTGAAACCACATATATACCCTTCATCAACTTCCCATATGATTTGCATTGGCTTAAAGGTGACACAAAACTCAAAACCACATGACACATGTCTCCAAATAAAAATAACAAACTTACAATTCCGAAAGTCCAACAACGGTAAATATCTACGTGGTACAACACAAACCCCTCTAATGATTATCCCAACCTTCCCAAATATTGGAGTATAATAGTGAGCAGTGTGTGTATGCTCACGAGTACAAAAAATCTTTAGTTTTAAGTTCCAAAAAATCTGTTTCATATTGTGAACTTTTGTAGTTAGATTGGTTAGTCTGGTCATAGAGGAATTTTTCTTTGAATGTAGAACTACAAATTTCTGTTGGCTGGCTTTTTAGTTGAGGGGCTTTCTGTGAATGTATATATTTGCTGATAGCGATGGTTGCTTGTCAGATGACTTTTAATCAGAAATTAAGAGTGTAAACAATTGATTGTCTACAATAGCTTGTTCCCCTCTTTTGAGAGTTTCTGTAATTATATAAGTGTCGAGAGTTGTATGAATATAGGAAACACCATAATAATTTGATCCATGGAATTGGTTTGCAGTTAACAGGGTTGCAGAACACGAATGATGGTTGGCATGCTCATGAGTACAATTTATTTCATTCTTAATGACTTTGATCAAGAATGCAGGATTTTATTGATTTAAGGTGCACAATGGGGATATTCTTACTTTCTTTTAAGCATGTGTTACTTTCCTGCTTAGGAAATAGTGATAGAAACCATGCATGTGAGAATGGCACAGCTGTAACTACTCAGATTGACCTAAGGGAAACTCGATGTTTTCTTCAAGTGACTTTGATAGCAGGTGGCTGAGTAAAGCTAGTCGGACATGTATACTGCATTAATTTTCTAAGGATTTAGAAAGTTCCATTAATTTCTTCTTTAGCCACATGAATTGTGATGCATTAAGTGTGGCATTATGGCCATGTGCATTGGGAAGTTTCACTATGGGCTTCTCTTTCTTAGCCTGCTTATTCTTACACCGGGCAACAATGAGAGAAGGTAGTCGCAGAAAAAATTGCAGTTCTGCATAGCTTTTTTCATCCATTAGATATCAATGGAAGAAACGGTGTGCTTGGCATTGGGAATTCATTATTCTCTGGAGATAATTCTTTGTCTTGCGAAGGAGTTCTGAAAGGGGTTGGTTCATTAAACACTACTTGTCAGCTTAATAGAAGTTTGGTCTTTCACGCTGATGTGAACATTTTAGGACAAGGAAATCTATAGATTCTATCATATGTCAATGTGGATACTGGTGTCCACGAAAGCATACTAACGTATCTTTAATGATAATGCTGGTTAGGGTTATCCACTTTTGTAATTTTGATTCTCATGCAGATTGCTATGAATCCATAACAAATTATTTTACTCCAGAATTGTCTGAATTCTCCAATAATAAATATGTTTAGTTTATGTGTCGTAGGAAATATAATGCCAATATTGGGGTCTGTAAAATTCTTTTCAATGGTGTTTTTTACGTCTACTCACAGTTTTCCATGAATTCTGATATATTTTTCAAGTCATCTCAAATGGATGTTGAGTTTAACACACACCTATCAGCTTTCTTGTCAGTTTTCTTTCTAGAGTGTGCATCTTCCTAGAAAAGGCCATCCATTTGGAGAAATTTTGCTTAATTGCATGGGCTTTTGTTGTAGGCCTGAACACTGTGCATTGGAATGTGTCTTTTATGTCATTTGTAGTATTTTATTTCTGCAATTATGCATATCATATCCTTATTCTTTGTATTTTTCCTTACAGAAATTCAGGGATGGACTTTGAATCACATTCACTCAATAAGCTTGTATTATGATTATCAAGGTCTACAATCAGAGTACAATTGTCAACAAAGTAATTACAAAAAGGTTTCCAGATTTTATATATCAACCTGCAAATGTGGATATGAGTTGAATTCTGAAAGGCATTATAGATGAAAATCTTCATATAGCATACTTGCTCCTTGTCATTGTCACACCCGTGGTGAGCTATGAACCATCTAATTTGTCATTGTCACACCCGTGGTGAGCTATGAACCATCTAACAAATTAGGCTGTAGACATTGTTCAAGACATTAAATAGCACTCTTGGTCAAAGTTGGCCTCTGTAATTGTCTTTTGATTAAGTACTTGGATTTTCAAAAGCACCGAATTAATTTTTTTGTTCTAAAATATTAACTTTTAAATTATCAGTTTTGTATGCCCCCTTCTTTTTGCAATTCGAGCATGGTGGTTCATAGTTCATACATTATATTCAACTTTAATTTCAAATGTTGCTATCATGAAATTCATAGTACTAGAGGAAAAATAGATCCAATGGCATTTAGAGCAATTAGGTTCTTGAGCTTCAAACAAGATTTTTGCACCCTTTCACACGAATATATTAATTGCATGAAAAGAATGGTCACTACTTTTTTATCTGCTTTCTCCTCTAAATCAAAATGCATCACGCTCTCCGGCAGGAACTCAACGCTTGCAAATATAAATGGGTTCCGTATTAGGGAGTTGCAAATGTGACAAATCTATGGGGACATTATCATGGGATCCATCATAATCAGCAATGGAATTCTGTGGTACAGGAAATTCATCTTTCACTTTAGCCATTTTATGACTAGGTTTTTCACAATAATTTGAATCCAATGATGGCTTTTGTGCTTCGGCTGTCTTGCCAAGAAGGCCATTTGTTGCAGCTGACAACAGATCAATCTTTTTCCTTGGTTTAAGTTTGTTTTTCCTCTCACCCTTGGCATTGCCTAGACCCGATTGGCCACTCCTAGTGGGGCCAGATCTGGTTAAGATCTCTTTGTTTTGTACCTTGCCCTCTCTGTCTCTTTCAGTACACTTTCTTTAGCCTCCCCAAGTATAGTAGTACCAAGAGCAGTTGCACCCCTTAGAATGCCACTGCCATTAACTTCTTCATGTAGAAGTTCTCTCTTTTTCACACTTGTTGACCACACCTCATCTTTCACAACAGTTTGCTCTGGATAAGACGCTATCCCTTGCACTATGTTACATAATTCCCTATCTCCATTCTCCAGCTTTTGTTTATGTTGGGCAACAAGACAAGCTGCTTGCTCTGAAGGGACAGTAGGATTAGTTGCAAACACAAAAATGAAGGAATGCATTTATGTTACAGTTAAAATTGTAATGTTACACTCAATCCACCACCTAGGCCTGTTTAAACAATACACTTCCTGGGGCAACAGAAGGGTAACAAGACTCTGTTGCAAGCTTTTAGTGCAAAAGAACTTAAAGTAAATATCCATTCATAATATATGTCTACATTAATAATCTTTATGCCATTAGTATTAAGATAACAAGCATTTGAAGAGACTATCCCCCACAAACCAGAATGAAATGGAAAATTTCAGCACACATATGTACAACACCTGATGTTTTGATATCTGAGAGAGCATGAGCATTATCAACAAGCACATTTGCAGTGTCACCTTTGACAGCAACACCAAGCAATTTTTTATCCATCTCCTTTGAGGATTTGAAGAACATTTTTTCTTTTAAAGATGCATTTGAAAAGCCGCTCTTGCCAGTCTCTTCAAACATTTTACACTTAGCTAGTGTTCATTTAACAAAACCCAGAGTAGCTTGCTTTGTAACTTTGTTTCCTGCACCCTTACAACCAGATGCATTGGTCCCTTGCAATCCCTGTAAAAGAAATAATTCCCTCAGATGACAACATAAAAAGAATAGTCATTTCTACATGATAGTTTTATGTAAGTATTTTAAGCTGTTATGAGTAGAAATTTAAAGCAGTTTTGTAGTGCCTAACAATGTCACATTTAAGATATTAAAAAATTTAATTATAAGGTTCTGAAACAGGGGTCTTTAAAGAGAAAACATGTAGCCTTCATTATTGGCTACTGCGTAGGATGCAATCTATGAGGGATGAGCTAGAATTGAAACATATTTAAATGACAATACATTTGATGGTACTGAGAAAGCTTCACAGAGCAACATATTGAAATTTGATGGAAGCTCTTGTAGTTCATGAGCATACAAAGTGTAATAGAAAGAAATCCCAAGAGGTTAAGATAAAATAGTCTAATAGACACTGGGAGAAGATTTTCCCTGCTAACAGACAAACAAATTAGACAAGAAACCCAAGTTTGCAACAACAATCACTAGATGTCAGATGAACCTTATTGAATGATGTATTTGAAAGGAGAATCATTTCATAAGGAACACCCTGCCACAATTTTCAGCATTCAAATACTATAGATGGTATCAAGAACTCTTAGGTTCAATAATAATGATAAAGATATTTTAGATGAATTACTTAAATCACTTTAAAATTGGGTTTATTTATGTCCCATTCTCCATGCCTTCCTAAAAATAAATTCTTTTAGAAGTTTCTACAACTTAGGGCTTTACTCTATGTCAGCACTTATCAGGCAAGCGCATGGGCTTTTGGGGCTGAAGGATTTCAAAAATATTTTTTTAATTTCGAACGGATTATTTTTGAAGCATGAATGTTGACCTGTGATTATCAAGACATATTAGTTCGTAGCTCAGCCATAGAATTATTATTCAATGCTACACCAATAACCCCAAGGACTACAGTTAAATGCAGTGGGAATAACCCCGTCCCTACAAACAGTAAAATCCTAATAGTCTTGCCTCTGTGTACTTTGAAAGAGAATTTGGCCAAGAGGAAGAAAATTTGTATAAATAGACAGGGCTGGGAATTGCTCTTAATATCTTGACCAAAGCCCTGTGGTTTCAAGAAGGCCTAAATTTAGGAGTCTCGCTAAATTCAAATAAGCTTATAACTAAAAGATGTTTGCAGCCCCCTTTGGACTATTTGAAAGAAATGACTAACGTACTTGAGAATAATGTGATCCTTGGGTCTTTTGCATTTACCCTAAAAATGGAATAATTAGACAACAATCGAGCCCTAACTCTTTTTCTTTTACTTTATTTTGTTCAACCTAGACAATTTTTAGCTAAAATAATTTGCTTGATTTGTGGCCTAGTGATACAGTTACTTGAAATGTCCTCTTGTTTTTTGGAGTTTTAGAGTATTTGAAAATGATGTGAGTCTTATGTATATTATTTATTCATTACTTTATTCAATTTAAGGAAAATTTAATTGTTCTTCTCGGTTCAATAAATTTTTAGTATAAATGTTGTGTGCGCCTTTTGATTATTTATCTCTAAAAATTCTGAATTATTGCAAAATTTGTGTTTCCCTGAACATGGTGATTCTAAGCTCTTTTTTCAATTGAAAGAGATTTCAACTTAAATATTGGACTATATTTTTTTGGGGACCTTGATAAATTAACTCTACATCTTCATACTAAACCAATTTAAATTCCTAAATTAATTTTATATAAAAAATTTATTAATATTATTTAACAAGCACACAAAACTATGTAGATTTGTGTATTAAGAGCTATGTTGGTGAACACGTTATATATAGTATGAATTTGAAAGTTTTTAGATTTGACTATGTAAACATTTTTCTATCAATGTTTCAAATCATACTCTATGATCTATCATCATATCAACATTTTGAATCATACTCTATGTCTTTAGATGTAGTGTTTCAATTGTTCAAGAGAACCCATCAAGTTTGGTAACAATTATGCTTGTTCAATTGTCTACTTGAAAATTAGTTGTACAATAATTATTATTTTTTTCTGTGTAAACTGCTTAAGACTAACGAAACTCATATATTTGTGTTGTTTACCCATATTTTAGCCACTAAACTAGGTACAAAGTTTATAGATAGAATGGCATTTGCCTATGATTAAGACCTAATGGAAATTCTTAAATCACAAATGAACATGAAAATGAAAACCATGCCCATTTGAATGCATCTATGCATTTTATGATGAAAAGGCATATAACCACTATTTTACAATCTACAACTAGATATGGCACAAGAATGTGTGATTAGAGTTGAAAAATTTGTATGGTTGAGTTCAATATATGAAATTTTGGGTTGAATCTTGTGTTTTCTTTCTATCAACTGTAAGCCTTCCTCTTTGGATCTAGCTTGATTATGGAAAAATATAAGCCTTACATAGCTAATCTTTCTTGCAAAAGTTGTTAGAGTTGTCATGTGTTTCTAAGTTTCAAGGGAGAAGATGTGAGAAACGTTGTAATTGATCATTTGTTTGAATCTCTCTATGGGAAGACAAAATGTCTATAAAGATGGTGACAATTTGTCAAAGGTGGAAGATATTTGGTTGAGTGAACTATGCCCCTTAATTTTTTCTTGATTTTTCAATATCAATTACAATACAACACGCACCCATTAAGGTTAGCTCCAAAACCAAAACGATGTGGAAAAGTAACTCTAACCAAGAATGCGCCCTAAGACCCCTGAAGGAGGAGGGGCGGGCATATGGTTAGAGGATCCCTAGGATCTAAATAACTCAATAACTGAAACTAATTACAACTGTAAGTGCAAAGATAAAACTCAACGCCAAGAATGTTCACCAAGATCCTTGGAAGGCGAGGTGATAGCATATGGCGGAGTACCAATTACAAAATTGAAATAAACTTAGGCAGATAACCATCCATGGAAGTTTTCAAAACTAACTAATTCATCCACTGTGACGGGCATCCACTCAAGAGTGGGAATTTGCCACTTTTCATTGGGTAACAAATGAGAGATTAATTGGTTCTTTCTCCACACTAGTGGTAAACCATCTAGGGGTTACAAATATGTGAAATTATACATAAGAATATGCAACAAATTAAATTACTAGAATAGTACTACTGTTTACAGTCTTATAATGATAAACAACTGCAAATTACAAGTGATATTACAATATTTTCAAAGCACCATGAAATAGATGATCTCCTACTTGATAATCTCTCAATTATTGAAGATAGAAACCAAAATCAAAAATTGAAATAAGTCTGATATAAAAATTTGTAGAATGAAAATTTGAACCAACAATTAATGAAATCTCCAAAATGAACAAAGCTCTTACCACACTCTGGAAACTTCTTCCAAGCTGAAGGCTCTTCAATTCAATGATTAGGCGACCTTAAAACAAGCACTTTCCATGCTTCAAACTCAGCAAAACACCCAAAACAGATTCCAATGCATTTAATGAATGGTACGACCCTAGGAGAGGGTTGACCTCACTCTAAAAATCAACCACTTCATCATAAATTATGATCTTGCACCAGAAGGTACGCTTGAAGCATACAAATGGAAATAGTCAATACCCATGTGCAAATAAAATTCACCCTTAAAGTTGTATGCAATTTTTCCTTGTAGCCATTAATGAATCAACAACACAAAACTATGAAAATAACATCAAATTCTCCTCTGAAAGAACTGAAACAAATTGCAAATGCTCTCTAGGAGGTTTGCGCCCAATATCCAATAACCAAACTACGTCAAAACTAAACATACAATTTACCACGAAATCCCAAAGCTCTCTTGAAATGGTAGAACTTGCTAAGAAGGGAAAACTCCAAGATAAATTTAGATACTTCAAAATAAATTCTAAAAATCTGCAATTAGGGGCGCCTATAGCATAGAAATCAATATAACCAATACCCATAAACAGAATAAAATGATACAAAGAGTTGTATTTGAAAATCAACTTCAACCATTGAATAACCAGCAAATAATAAACTAGAAAATATCACCAAAATTCACCACAATGAAGCTCTGTATGCACTTCTAAGTGAAGCACACTCGCAATTGACCATCTAGGGCGCCATAGTTTCAGGCCCAAAGAATGGTGTAGAAAAGCTAAGCTTCCCCTTAGCCGGGTTTTGAAATCAATTCAGCAGCATTTTGATATCATAAACCAAAGATGATCAAATGCTGGAGCAAAGCTTGCTTTTATAACTTTTTTGGGTGACTTTTCAGCTTCCATCTTTTCACCTCCCAAAATGGACGCCCCTTTTCACTTTTTGAAATATTTTAATTTTGAAAAACACTATATTTCTCCTCAATATGGCATCCCACTTAAAGGCATAAAATAACATTAGAAAATATTAAATATTTACTTCATGAAGCCTCTCCCCTTCATGTCCACCTTTTAAAACAACTTAAGTTAATTCACTAGGCCAAGGGGTCAACTTGAATTTAAAACATTAATGCCTTGAAATATACTATTTCTCCAAAAATTACACTTTTAAAGCCAAAACCAGAATAACTCAACTGCTCCAACAAAAGAACTCACTAAAGTGCTACCTACTGGACCACTGCCAAAACTAAACTTACTAAAAATAGCCAATGCCAAAAATAGTAAGTTCATCACAAACCAACATAAAGCAGAACTAAGTTGGAAGCAAGACTTATTGAAAATGGAAACTCTAAATTTGCACATTTGAGTAGCCTACGGATTCCTGAAAATAGGCCAAATCCAAATGAAGAGCGTATGGCCAAAAATGGGGACATTACATTGAGTTTCGAAAGAATGATTCACTAGTGTGATATATATAAACATTGTTAGAGGTCGATAATTTTTCTATAATCAAATTCTTAATTACGTGGAAAGCTATACAAAATGCATGCATTGTATTAAAAAAAATGCTTATAGGATAGATATTAGTGCAATAATTTTTATTTGTTTGTAGGATAAAAATCAGTGCAATAATTTTTATAGAAAAATAGTGAAAAATAATTAAAACTAAAATTCATGTATCATAGTTGAAATTCTATTTGTTAGAAATTTATTAGAACTAAATCCTTAATAATTTATTGGAACTAAATTCTATCTCATTTGAAATATTGTATCATAGTTGATTTCGACGTGAATTTATAGAAATTAATAATTTAAATTGAATCAAATAATATATAACTACTACAAAATTAGAACATAGATTCTAATAAACATGCACGTGCTAAAAAAATCAAGGAAATAAAACACAAATGTCCGAGCTTTTATTAGGAAAGATTTAAGTAATTATAAGCTCATAGATATTATGAACTTTCTGAACCTTGATCAAAACCCCTTGTTTAGAAGTAAGTACAAAAGACAAACAAAACACAAAAGTTGCATCAATAGAGGATAAGTTGAAAATAATAGAACTAAATCACACAAAAGAAAAGTGTACGTAGACTAGGCTACAAGCACAACCTTATCTTATATTAGTTTTCTCTTTGACCAACATTTATCATAGACTTTAGAGTGTAGATCTAGTTCTATGTTTAAAATAATAGAAACTGCATGTTGACACATCAAAATTGATAAGGAGCTCAACATCTATTTCCTTCTTTTAAATTTGTCATGACATTTTTTTTCAACTTTGATATTTTAGATTTGATTGTTTTCTATTACCTAAATATTCAATTAGACATTAAATTAAATAGGAAGTGTATTTTATTTCTCTATAATAATATTCTAAATTTTATTCCTATAAACTATAGTTAAATGTATATTATAATTTTGTTTCTCTGTAATAATATATTATATATTTGATTCCTATAAAATATATATTGAGATATATATACTATTTTACTATATATAACACGTAAATTTAATTTTGAAGAATTAATTTATTTCATTTACATTGTTTGCTTTATTTTTATTTGAAAAGTTGTTTTTATTTTACTTAAGAATGATTTTATTCATTAAATATGTGTTTTATTCTATCTTTTATAGTTAAAGTGAGGGTTACGACCCTCTCCCTTTGTATTAATTAATAAAAATATTTTACATATATTATCTATTGATAATAAAAGATTAATGATAAAACAAGAAGAAACTAGAAATCACAGTCATTGTAGACTCATGATAAACACCATCACAAAGTATGAGCCTTTTACTATGTAACATGAGTATTTGCATACATGGTCGATGAGCCATTGTTAATCAAAACTACCTAATAGAACTGGACTACATATATGACTAAAATTTAGACATAGATAAGTGAGATACCAAAGAAAGAAACTAGCTTAGTAATACCCTTGCACTAGACAAACTATAGGATTTTCAACATGGTAGCTATAGGCCAAAGGAACTGTCCTTTCTCTTGACCAATGAAACAAGGAATAATCATAAGTCTACAATTTGAGATCCATCCATAGGATTTTCAACATGGTAGCTAGAGGCCAAAGGAACCGTCCTTTCTCTTGACCAATGAAACATGGAATAATCATAAGTCTACAATTTGAGATCCATCCATAGGATTTTCAACATGATAGCTATAGGCCAAAGGAAGTGTCCTTTCTCTTGACCAAAGAAACATGGAATAATCATAAGTCTACAATTTGAGATCCATCCATAGGATTTTCAACATGGTAGCTCTAGGCCAAAGGAACTGTCCTTTCTCTTGACCAATGAAACATGGAATAATACATTGCACCTTCCATTTCTTAAGCTCTCCATTCAAAAGAACAACTTCATTTTTTTTGTTTTGGAAGTTGAATTGGATAATCCCATATTTTGGTGAACTCCTATTCCCAAACCATGCCAAAAACTAAGTAATTTAACCCAAAAGATCATTGATTTAATACATTCTTAAACTTCAAAATTCACACAAATGCAGATTTCCATATTATGCCTTGCATATTAAATGCCTCTGTTTTAGATCCTCTACTCCTAATGAAAATTTGAAAATATATATAACCAAAGAAAGCAGAGAATTTGATCTCACTAGCATGTGTGGTTCATTTACATTCCATGATTTCATAACCATTTCACGAAAGGGCTTATCTGATTTGAAAGGAGCAGCAGATTCCGTTGTCATGTGCTTCCTAGAGGAGAAACAATGTCCATGGTTCTTGGATGAATAGCCTGCAACAAATTAACTTTGTTGTTATACCAGTTCTCCTAATAAAAATATGATGTGAATAACTATTTTGAAAGATCAAATAAATTATGGAGCTTAAAAATTTAATAAAGCTCTGTATTTCTGGAAAAAACTTTTGCTTACCAAGAAAAGAGGATTTCCTTTTCTCGTTGTCTAAACCAGTGTTTGTTTTCTCAAGCTGAAGAGCACAGATATTTTTCACACACCCACTTCTTCCAAATATTTGAACTTGAAACACAGCTTCGATATATACTTGAACACAACAAAATCTCCCAATTGCAGCTAATGGTAATTGACAAAATTTTCACACCCATCTCGGAATTCCAGTCGATTGTTTGTACCCAATAATTGTACATCCCACTCCTGCCCACTTGGGCCTTGCAAAACCATATGTTCCTCTCTGTCATTTATAAGCTGTGAAGCAAATGCAGGAGGAATGTGCTGCAGTAAACACATTACAGAATTTTTTTTTACAGATTCTAACCAGTGTATATGAAATCAAAACTTCTAAACAGTGTATATGAAATCAAAACATGGAATGTAAAATTTACCAGTTTTTCTGCAAAGTCTCCAAGCATAACTTTGAAGAAGGAGAGACACCCATTAAAGCGCTCTTTCTCACGGTGTTTACCATGATTTCTAAAACATTTCAAACTGCACATCTTGCATGGTATAAAAAGCTCCCCGGTTTCTTCATCTTCCATGGCAAACGCAGATGCAAAGCTTATACAGAGCACATTTAAAATCCCGAAACACCTACATGCATGAATAGCCTATAACAACAACAGCTGAATGACTGACGTGCACTTGAAGTTAATGTCAAGTAGAATTAGAAAGAATGACAGTATTAGCGAGGTGTGCTGTGAAGGATTCCTGCTCTGGCACGTGAAGGACTTCCTCATGAGAGGTCCGAATTTTTGACAAACAAGTTTGACAGAGTTACCATTTGGAGGCGCTTGTTGTGACATGTCTACAAGCTCTATACAGTGAACTTGAGCATTGTCATAAATGGTAGGGCGTGTATGAAAGAGACTGAGAGACAATGTTCCCAAAAAACAATTATGGAATATCTTTATGATTTATGGGTTCTTTGTGCACAGGGCATGGGCATTTGTACATGTGTACTGTGTCACATGGGTCAAAGAACTTGCTCATCCTTCAAGAGTACTTTAAATTACCCCTTTTATCTTGTCCACTCAAGTTTTGATTTTATTTTCAATCCTCTCTCCCTCCATCTCCTCTAACTAAATATGGACACATGTCCTCCTCTCATCTCCCCATGACTCTCAACTGTTATGAGACATTGATCTCATTGTTTAATCTCATTTGTCCATTAGTTTCTCCAAAAATCTGTAAATTGAAGACAACCCATAGCCATTTTAACATATCATCTCTTATGCAACCATATGTTGCTAATAAGAGAACTCACATCCATAATCCTTCAACATAACCACCATTCCATGGTGCACACAAGGATTTTAGCTTGGTGAGAAATTTGTTTTCATTTACATTTGTTAATCCTTTGTTTAATCTGAATGTTGCATTTGATTGTCGATAAATGGATTAATCTACTTAGTTCAATGACATGCTCACTTTTTCAAGTACATCTATTTAGCATGTCTCATGGGACCTATGTCCCTTTTTTTACTAGTCCAACTTGTTTTTTTCTAGTGTTTTTCATTTGTAAGTTACAATTTGATGGTCACATTGTAGGCCTAGCAATTTCATCATTTCTTTCTTGACAGTTGCAGCTAGCACTCACTAACATTTTTTGGTGTTTTCTAGTTAATTAGTATTTGGTTGTTTGAAAGGATTTGATTTCAAGTGTCATTATTAAATTACTAATTTTTACTCACATTCTCTCCTTGTGTAGATTAACTATTGTTTTTGCAGGATCGGGCATCTTAGTCACTCTATCTTAATTTGGTGATTGTGCTACAAATCAAAGTTTTCATCTTATATTTCAGCAGGTCCATAGTTTATATAGCACATGTTAGCTTGTGTGTTTGAAAAAATATATTCATCATTTTCATTAGCATATACTCTCTATTTTCTAACAAAAACTAGATTTGCAAGGGTAAATACTATCAAAATTGTCACTCAACGTAGTTGAAATCAGATTAAACTAAATTTTAACTAACTATTTTTTTTTATGTGCATGAATATTATTTTAGTGGCTCCATAATTGGTCTAGTGGCTCCATCCTCTACATTAGTTATTCTATTGTAAGTATAAATTTTCTATTTTTAAATAGTTTAGTGGTTGCATTACAAATCTACAAATACATGACATATTTTGTTGGTTTCACTATTAGGTGCAATTTTTTGTATTTTTCATTTTTCAACATATGTTTCTATAGATTTTAGTGGTTTCATCTTGTAATGTAGTAGTTTCATCATTTCTCAAATCATCAAAATCATTAATATATTATTCCTAATCATTCTTATTTATCGTTGTGAGCTATCTAACCCCCTATTTGTGCAACACATAATCACTTTTCAAAGAAAAATCATAAAATTACTAACATTTTACTTGTAGAAAACATTTGTCAAAGAAATCATTTTATCACCAGTCTAGACACACTTCAATTTGTTAAGTGTTTTCAACCATTGTATGATATTCTTGTGGATCCCTCTTAATCATATGATCTCTCCTTGCACCCTTGGGTGATCATGGAGATCAAAACCTTAAGTTGATCTCTTTTCTATTTTCATTGTTTTATCCTAGGGACTCTAATTGTTTTTTCTTTCCTATTATGTTTCATACAATCTTGAGTGACAATTGTATCATCCTTCTAAGGGGCCTAATTAGGTATTTGATCACTTTGGATTATGACCCCAACTCTAGTGTTTTGGTAGAGTATAAAAGGTTGAGTGTGAATCAAAAGATAAACCTCTTGGAAGTAGAATTTTTTGATCTATCCAAGGTGTCAAAAACTTTATACCTTAGAGAAGTGATGATGTTGATGCAGTGCAAATAGCACTTAACATGCAATTTGACACAAGTGAAACAATGATCTATCACCAACAGTGACAAAAATGCAACAAACTGGATTCACTTGACAACTTTCATAAACTGATTCATCTCAAATGATGATTAAGTGCATTCTAAATCACATTGGAAACATTGCTATGGCAACCTACAGTTTTTTTGTAACGAACTGTCAATAATAACTTTCACAAAACAAATAGTGAATCCAATCTCCTCAGTGAGATTCAAGATAACATAATTATAGAATTTTCCTCCAATTTTTATGAAGATCCAATGGTGGAAATGAAAGTTATTGCATTTTTCCCCAAAATTTCAAACCCTAGGTAGGGTTCAGACACACTCTCACAAAAATGGTCATAACTTATTCAAATATTAATGAAATTTGATGAGACTTGAAGCAAATGAAAGTAGATTCACATGGAAACAAAATGCAATTGGTTTCAAATCAAAATATGGACTATACAATCTGCACTATCATGTTTTTCAGACTGCAATTTATGCACAATATTGTTAGAATAGGGTAGTATCACCAAAATGATCATAACTCCCACACAACTCAATGAAATTCAACAAGAAAAATATAAATGTAATCTAGAAATAAATATATTTCCATCCATATAGTATACTCCTTGATATGAGGCCATACCAGGCCATTACAATGCACAACTTTAGCCTGAAAACATTGTAAGAATAAAAAAATGCACACAAAATTGAGGTTTTCATTCATCAAACTTCAAAATAATGTATCCAAAAACCCCCCAAATTCGAGTTTTGGAGGGCGTCCTTATACATTTCCAACAAAAAAAAAACTATTTTCAACCACCTTTTGATTATTTTGTTTATGAAACACCTTAGTGACACTTTTTGACAAGTTGCTTGACAACTTTTTTGAGCAGCTTTTAAAAAATTTACAATATTTGCCTAAATTTCACCAAAAGACCAAAAATGGTCCTAAACCACTTAGTATGGTCTCAAATGACCTTATTTACATGAATAAAGCCAAAAAAAAGAAAAAACCAAAGTTTCACAATATAGCTTAAAATTGCATCAAGGGTGCTCTTGCACTATATGTGGAGTTGGTTGCCATATCCTCCTAGCTGGTTGAAATATTTCCCTTTCATCTATAGACTAGGTCCCACAATCTTTTAAGGTATAATGAGGATGCCTCCTAGAATCCTTTTAGCATCCTAGATAAGACATTTCTAACATCTCTTAGTGTGGTGCAACTTGGGATACATATTACTGCTCAAAATTACTTAAAATGTACCTTGGGTGAAACCTTTTTCCATCCTTGTTAAGGGATCCTATACAATACACCACTCCTTAAATATCCCTCGCTTAGTCGATTTATTAGATTTATTCTATGATCCCACACTAAGTTATAATCCCACTTGACTAATCATAGGTTATTTTGTACTTAATGTGTCTTCATTATCAAAACCCATGCAACCCATTATATCCAAATTCTTAAAATACAAACTATTTGCATGTTGATTAAGTATGACTATTTTCAAACATTTATAAGGTCAAACCTCCTAATCCACCCCATCCTAATCTATATAATCCATCACCTTAATTATGCACCTTCCCCAACCATAATTCAAACCCATTCAAAGGACCTTAGTTCCATTCCTCTAATCCATCCTAATCCAAATCCCATTCTTCTAATATTTTAAATCCATCATCAATTCTCTTCTTGCAACCATAATTATAATTCTTCATCTCGATCAAACCTAATCCTTTCTAATCCACTTCTTCTAAATATAATATTTCCTAATCCAATCTGTATCTCTTCTTCCTTCTCCATCATTACTTAATCAAATCCTTTTAACCAATTCTAAATATAATTATAAATAATTTTAATCCTTCCGATCGTTGTTATCCAACCATTCATCCCTAAATCAAGACCAACCCCCATCATTAAAATCAAAACCTTAATCCCATCTAATCCATTCATCAAATCAACACTTTATTGAAAACTTATCCTTTCTCAAGTAGGTAATCAATTGATGCTTTCTTGGGATTTTTTTATTATTATCCTAAGTATAGAAATAAAATCAAAACCATAATAATTCAAGGTCTTGATTCATCCCATTATTCCTTTTTATTTTATCCTTTCAACCTTTTATTTCATGATTTTTCTCTTTTACAATGACCTTTGGGGAGTTGTCACCTTCTCCAAGAGGACCTCTCATGTCGGAGAAGGAAGAGTTGGTCTTTAAGGAGAGGGAACAACATAGGAAAGTGGAGGAATTGGAGGAAGAGATAGAAGGGAAGGTGGAATAGGATATTGTGTGGGAACTTGAGGGGGAAGGGATGGGCATCTACACTGGAGTTTGAATAGGATTTTGGGAAATAGGTTGAGTGACCTGAATCGAGTAGTAGTTGATTCTTGAGTAGTTCTAGTGGACTCAAACCTTGAAGATAATATTTGGACCCTTCTTCCTCTTAATAGTTTGCTCCTTTATTTCTTCTTCCTCCTCTTATTGTAATACATTCATATTTGGTTATTTTCATTTTGATGACTTCCTCTTCTTTCCAACCTTCTTCTTTTAAGGATTCTTACAAGTTTGGTATGTTGGAAATGTGTGTTGTTATTGATGTATACTCAACATGTGTCATCATTATTGTCAAGTAAATGTCATTAGTGAAGTTGGAGAGACATTAAAGATAGTCTAGAGGATCATCATATGAGTTAATGGAAAAATATCAATCTCGATGATTGGTAAGTATATGGTAACACATTGTTACATATGCACTTTATGTTATGGTCATGGGATGCAGTTACCTTAGTTTGTGGCTACATGCTCAAGGAGTTAGTGGATTAATATTTGAGTCAAATTCATATTTGTTCTATTATGGAGACTTATCTAAGGCATGAATAGTGCACTTCTTTATGTCTAGGTGTTGGTAATTTGGTCTACATCTTGCCACATTATAAGATATGGTTATGCAATTTTGTAGTTAAGGTAATGTTTAAGGAGTCTATTTCCTAGATTTCAAGTCATATCCTCTTTTACAAGAAAATTATAAGTGTTTTTTCTCCAGATTACTATTCAATAGTATAATGTGTCTTAGTTGACTCACTAGAATGCTTTGCATTCTTTTGCAGTGATTGGTATGCTTGTGTGGATTTTGGGAGTATGTTCAAGATGGTCTAAGGATTCAGTGATATGTGTTCCAAGTGAATTGGTGCTACACAATGCTATGTCTTATGTGTTGAAGTGTCACAGATTATCTGGTTGCTCTATTTCTACCAGTTCAATGAGATTATTTACTTTTGTTAGATTTTGGTGATTGATTCTTCAGGAGATTGATTCTTCATTGGTTAAATGTTTTCCAAAATTCATAATGTATTTCTAGTCTTCAAATTATCTTAAACAGAAACAATGAAATTATTGCAAAAAAATAGACCAACATGATAAATATTTCCAAGCATTTAATGTTAGCCCTTGTAACAACAACCAAGCATCATAAGCGCATAATTAACACATTCACTGCCCCCACAGTCCACAAGAACTTGCTCAAAGCACATGTAATTTAATGTACACCCACTTGCCCTGTTAGCCCTTGTAACAACAACCAATGTACTTCTAGTTAACAAGTATCATAAACAAACAACGAAGCCATTGATGACCACTGACCTTCTACATTGTTTTTTGAGAAGCTTATATGTTTTTATCTCTCTATGTTAGCAATGCTAACAATGGCGTACTAGTGGAAAGCATTTTGTCTATTTGTTTATGATACTTGTAACATATAAATACTGGTTGCTTTTACAAGGGTTAGGGGGAGAAATGGGTACACAAGATCTATATGGCTGTAATGATAGTTGCTTGTTGAACAAGGAACTGGAAGGTTAGATTTTTGTATGATTTTTTCCATTGTTTGCTACAATATATAATGTCTACTTATTGTGCTAACTTAAAGGAAAACGAAAAACTTAAATCCATGCATTTACAGTTAACAGTCCACCTTGCGCATGACATTTACTTTTTCATATAATGCCTTTACTCACCCCATTAGCATTCTCCAAAATTTAATTGTTCTTTTGCAAATACCCTTTGGCTTTCGGACAATGAAACACTTCTCTTTGCATCACTCTTCCTCAGAACATTTGTAGACCATATTGTTATGCATTAACCAAAGGATAACTTTCTCTCCAGTCTATATTGTCATACGTTTACGTGCAACACCTTTTCCATTGTTACTATCTACATGCACTCAATCCATGTCTCAAAGCTATGCAACACAACCAAGCCACATACAAGCATTTTCGTTTATAACACTTCACCATTAACACATTACAATGTATTGGAATTGCTACACATCACTAGCCTCAACATATTGTTTTTGGTGTGACTTCCCAATAATGGAAATGGGATAATATTTGGAAAACAAATAACTAATATTTAAACCTCCAGTATGCTGTTGGATTTTACAATTAACTTTATATCAATTACTCTCTCTTTTTTCACTGGTTTATAGATGTAAATATACTTATATATTATTTCATAAAAAATAAGAATTTACTTTTTATTTAAAATTAATTATATTTATTTGTTTATATATACATATAATAGTAGTTCTATTTATAATATAAAATATTTTTAGAATTTGAGTAATTAAATTATTTTCGACACAGGACAAATGCCCTCATTCCACTCCGCTCCTGTAGCAACAAACATATTTACCGAATTCACGTGTGTGCCAATGTTTTTTTTGACACTGGTGACAATGTTGGATGCCTGTGATTGCTTTTCTATTTTTAGTATTCTCTCACAATGCACTACTGATTAGTAGCTTACCTTTGTCTTTATCATACTTGATAACTAGAAGTATTGCTTGCTATTCAAAGAGCTAACAGGACATAACAGTACAACCAATTACATATGCTTTGAGCAAGGTCTTCTCAACTGTGAAGGCATTCAATGCATTAATTAATTGTTTATTGCTTAAATGGACATTAGCCTACTGGAAAAACTCATCCATTTTTTATTAAAGGTCCAATGTTTCAGAAATTTATGGAACAAATCTATTTGTTTACAAATTTTGTCATTGTTTATGTCCTTCAACTTCAAGTAGTGCTTGTAGTTATGTTCAAAGCTAGATAGTTTGACCAACCTCTTCTGGGCTATAAAGGCATTGAATGCACTAACTTTCCAATTGAAGCATAACAAACAAAGTATTCCTTTGCCAAAAATTTGTATTGCTCTAGCATTTACAACATTGATTGAGAATTGATTGCTTTATGTTTATGAATTGCATTTAACATGTTATCCACTATGCTCATCTGTCTCAAATGCCTCTATATCAAGACCTATTGTTTACAATTTCAGTGGGCGACAAATATCTACATTGGCGCAAATAAATCAACGGTTGAACAATACATTATAGGTGAGACTCTCCGACCATTGCCCTTTTCTTTTTGCAACCAAACTTTTTCATGTTTACGTAAAATATCAACTCCGCTAGACTATACATATGTACAAAGTACTAAAGATTTCAAATTTGGAATGAAAACAAGACATCAAAATATAGAAACACTAGACATTAATAAGTATGAATATGCAAGCTACTCACCAGTCTCTAGTATACACAAATTCATTTAAAACAATGTTATTTCTAGAACAGACACACTTAAATTGAATGTTCAAAACTATTTCTTTGATTCAATACAAGTACCGCTGACTAGTACAAATGATGGAACAAAAAAAAAACTAGCACACCAAATGAAACACATGGAAAAAGACACAAGCAAACGGTAAACAACTTGTACTATCAACCTATGATATACATTTGTGCATCATCCACATATAAGATTTTCATTCTCCTCAATTCTTTTAGGACAAAAGTGAACAAGTCCATTTCAATCCAAGACTTAAATGCAAAAAAAATTGGTCACACATTTAGAGGTGAAATTCTTGTTCTCTATGGGCGGGGGCCCTAGCTCGGTTGGCTAAGTAATTCCGTTGCGGCTCTGCTGGTCACGAGTTCTAGTCTCCCCCGTCCCGTGGTACCAGAGGGCGTGTCGCGCCAGCGCCGACGGTCACGTTAAAAAGTTTACCAGGCGCACTGCAGTTTATAGGGGGTCGTGCTACCCGATTCCTGCAGTCTAAAAAAAAAAAAAAATCTTGTTCTCTACAAATCAATGTTGGAGAAAGAAAATGAAACAAATGAGGTATTGTGTGTAGATCTCACAACCCTCAAAGAAGAAATGGAAATTACACTAAATATTAGTGGAAACCTTGTGCAACAACATGAGCACAAGATAAGATCCCAGGAATAAGGATTTCAATATCAGCTTTCCAAGTGGCACGTAAAATAGTTCATGACAAAGGGGATTGTAGTTGCATATTGAAATTGACAGACACCAGCACAGTTGAAACCATGCCTCAAGTTTGTGAAGACAATTACTTCATTCCAGATACAACTATAGGAAATGTGCTAGCTATTACAGATCAAAATCCTATTGGGACAATAGGTGCTTTGGTTGTTGCTGTGAACAGAGTTGACAACCAATATGCAATTGATATCAAAGATGGCAAAGCAAAAAATGATAGAGAAAAAGTACAAATCTCTACATACCATATGGTACTAAACATTTCAAACATTTTTCTATATTATTGTGTCGTCTACTAAATTTTTTGTCTCACACTAACCAAGTTTCTCTTTGCCATGCAGCTGCGACTGCAATCATTTCATGAGAACAAATTCTTGCAAATAATGCAACAGCTTTCCAACAACAAAACTCCAACATTTATTTTCAAAAATATCCTAAAAACCATAGATCAAAAGAACATGTTCCACACAGGACAATCAACATTTATTTGCAAATTGAATAACAATTTGACAATGGAAAAGAGGCTCTAACTACATTGATGCAATCAACATTTACGGTAACTTTCAAAATATGTTTTCACTCTCTCAAACAAGCTCTTCCAAACCTATGCTGATAAATATTTACATTAACATGTTTCAGGTTTCAAGGACATTAAGAGCAAAAAAAGGACTTTATAATCCATTTGAAGCATTCTTCTCGATATGCTATTATAGATTCAACAATTATGGCATGTTGCAACAGGACAATGCTCATTGTAACGGATGTGACATAGAAGTCAATTACATATAATTACTCCATGTTCAAACTGTCATTGTAACAGATAGCAGCCAAAAAATCCACTATTTAGTTGAAAACTGTCATGCAACAACTCTTGCCCGCCTTTCAAAACATAAACTATTCAAAGATTAGGTGAAGGACAAACCAACTGTTGTATTTGCACTACGAGAATTTGTTGTCAAAGGCCATTTCAAGCTCGACCAAAAATAATGTCATTTCAAAAGCTATTTGCTTAACTGAATGAACATTATATGCTACAACAAGGTACAAAATAATACTGATACAAATACTTGTTTCTGACTTCCATTTGCAAATAATGCTTAAAATTGCATAGGAAAAATGGGTTTTATACTAATTCTATTAATTCCATTGCAAATGTTGAAGAAACACAAGCACCTCCAAAGTTACCTGATAATACACCAACTTGCACTTCCCTCTTCTCTTATGCTTATGTTCCTGGCTATTTGGCCTATATGACTATATTTCATTTTATATGGATTAAAACTTCTACTAGCTTTCATTTTACAGTTAACATGGTTTCCTTTATATGTTACAAAATGCTTAGTTCTCTCATTTATTGCTTCAAATATCTTCAAATCCAGTATTATGGTTTCCAAATGTCCTATATTTACTATTGCAATTATAACAATTCAATTTCAAATACTTGATTAGCTAATCAATTTCAAAAGTATACATTATTTGTCTACCTCCCTATACTTGTAAATTCAAGCATGTATTTCTCTTACCCACCAACATTCACTTTATAACAAAAATACATAGAACAAAAACTAATGGTTCATTTTATATTTACATTCTTCAATATTGTATATTTTGTATTTCTCATACTTGATATCTACAACTATTGTTTGATGTTATAGGAAAAACTAAATGGTTCACTACTTTTCTGCCAACCACCAGTCTCTAAAATGTTGTGCGATTTGCATTTAGCGATTTGACATTTTTCAAAATATACAATGTTCTATTTTGCTAATTTACTCCAACAAAAAAAATAATACACCTACGATTCAATGCAATAGCTTTAGATTGATTGCCAATGATGCCATATATCCAATGCACATCATACAATTGGAATAGTGGCCTCCTCTACTTGCTAGACTAACTTGCCTGAGCTGACACAATTTGTATTCAATTATCAATTTACTCATTTTTATTTGTAATTCTTGCTTCGCCAATTAAGTTTGACTATTCATTTTAGTTTCAGCAAATTACAAAAATATGGAAACAATATGTACTTGGAATTTATGGACATATTTTTCAAGTGTTATTTCACTTACATCATTCAAAAGTTCCTCCAAAAATATTTAGAATCAAATCATTAAAATGATGCAATAGGGAACAAAAACAACATAAATATGTGCTTCAGAAACAAAATATCCTTACCCTACTCGTATGGAGCAATCCCAATACCTCGTACTATGTCAATGGTAAGCAAGTGTAAATGAAAAATGCTCCTCTATGATTACCTTTCGCATGCTAGGTTTAATTAATATTTAAAACCCCTAGCGTACCTACAAAACTATTATTCATATGAACTTTATTTCTTATGGATAATAGAATTATTTATAATTACTCTATAAAACTAAATGAATTTATTTCAATGATATAAAAAAATTAGACATGCTTAAAATATTCCAAAATATTAGTACTAATTGAAAATAACATTATCGTTTTAAAAAACATTAAATACTTTGCACATTTAACTTATTACTGTTACTTAAATATTTTATATGTCTTCTATATCAATTGAAATAAAATACTTTTATATTTTTAATATCCTCATTTTCCCCAATGCTTCTCAAATTTCAGTCTATTGCTAATATATATATTTTACATATCTTAAATATAATGCTTTCAAACTTTAAAAATATTACTAATATTTGATCTCTTATGTCTTGCATTCCCACTCAAAACACTATTATGTAAACAAATTAATATCTTTACTAAATAATTTTATAGAAAAATTTGTTTATATTTTCTAACAAGTACACAAAAGATATGAATTTCAATATCGCTTCTCTATTTACGTATTCAATACAAAACACTAACAATTCCAATTACATATCCTCCAAAAAATATCAATCATTAATTGCATGGACCCTCAAAGCCTTGAATGCTTCTTTGATCATGGAGAATATAAAACTCTACTATATGATCTACCAACCGAGATCAGTTACATAAATTACTGAAGAAAGATTTGAATTCTGACAAAAATCTAGCAAAAGAAAGTATCCAATAAAAATGGGTCTTCTTTGAACACGCCATCGACGTCCAATTAATATTTCAAATCAACTCCAAAATTACGTAGAAAGAAGATAAGAAATCACGATAGATTCTCAAATTCCACAATCCTTATCCCTTATGCATCCATAGTAATAGAAGAGAGGATTTTTTCTTTCTTATGATGGTGATATGTTTTAAATAATAAAATAATAGCTAAAAAATCACCTCAAATAAATGTACTACTCTTATTCTCCTATTTTCACTATATATTCCAACTCATTGTGTTGTCCAACCATATATGTATACTCAACTTTGATGCATCTAGCTATTGTGATGATTCTCCTTGAGCAATTATATTCTTACATTTATGTCGATGTGAAGGAATTGAGGAGGAGATGTTTCTGAAGACAAATACCTTTGAGGAGGTATAGATTCACTAGAAAGAGGATATTCATGATGTACAAGTAATATTTCTCATGTAGGAGTCCCTTGAGGAGAAGACCTTTTCTTGTGAATGGGATTTTCTTTAGGTATGGTATTATCTTTTGAGGAGGAATCTCATCATGAACAAGATGATTTTTAACATTTGATTCTTTTTCATGAGAAAGGTCTTCTTTCTAACATGATTCGTCTTGGCGAAGTGATGGGCTAAGGCATGAAAACGTTGTTGAGGAAGTTTTGGAGAATTTTGTTGAATATAAGTTGTAATTATTATAGGGACTAAGGTGGTTGATTAGAAGGAAGAGAATTAGAAGAAGAAGCTTTGATAGTGGTTGCGGTTATGGTAGTCTCATTAGAATTACTTGTGTTGTCCTTTGCACTCTTGGTTTTAAATACAATACTGGGCTTCTTCGTTATTAATGGTATATGCTCATCTAAAATCTCTCATCCCTTTTGAATAATAATCCTCTTCGTAGAAGCTTTGGTGGATGTGTGAGAGGGAGTAGCCTCTTTTTCTTTTGCATGAGATTTAGAAATTTAATCTTTCTTTAGAACCCCCTCCTTACTCTTTTCTTCTCCTTTAGAGAGTTACTTCAACCATTTCAATATCCTTTCTATGATATTTTTTATTATTATTGATGAAAGTGTCTTAAAAAATAACTTATTCATTTAATGTATTGGTTGGAAATTTCTTTGATTTATATAATGGGGACAAAACTTTTCCATAATTGGAAACATTTTTAGTACTCTACTCACTTCGAATTCCTTAATCTAAAATATAGTCAATCTAGAACAATCCTTCTTTCTTTCATTTTTGTTCATATAGGGAATTTTCCCCAAAACCCTTAAGATCATATTGATGTTTATATGGAGGCCCAACTAAATATTTAATATTTCCTCTAGAATCAAAGTTACTTCATTTCTCATATAGATACAAGTTAATTATTCCATCTCCTTTTCAATAAGTTTTTTCATGAGGAGATGAGAAGTGTAATAATAAGCACCAATGGGAATGGGGAAATTAAAATATTTTGTGTTTACCTAAGAGAAACTTATGCATCACACAATTTCCAATATAAATTTAATAGGATGATCCCATTGTTAGGATACTATAGCAATTTATATGAAATATTGGTAAAAATCATCCACACCTAATATAAATTATGAATGTAGAAAATTGGATAAACTAATTTCCCCAATTAGTAATTGACCTAGTAGCTTCCAATAAAATTCTTTGGTAAAATTTATTTTCCACAAACCTAATCAAATAGAAGATAAATGCATCATTCACTTTATTGTATTTTTTAACTCTCTTTCAACTCCAACTAAGGATAGTGTTCATGTGCACCCTCCTTTTTCTAGGGTTCATGACTCCTAATTTGTTCAATCCATGGAAGATTTATCTCCTTGACAATATATTTACAAGATATGAACTTGCGAGGATTTTTCTGTCTCTAAATTAACAAAGTTGATCAAGTAGATGATCACTGATTAAAGTTCCCTACTCAATTTTATTCTTGTAGTCCATAATGGTATGCAAGAAATAACACATCCATAAATGAAATTACTTGGCCATTGGATTTCCAACTAACTTGTTCAATAGGGTGATTAAATCACTTACATCTTCAATGAACTCAATTTTGAAGGACCTTGAGCATCCTTATCATTATTTATCTTCTCTCAAACAATTATCATTCAAGCATTGAACACAAGTAGTTGTATGCTTTTCATAATATTCATTTATAAAATTCATTGTAACTAGAGCATACTTTTTTTATGGAGGAAGATGAAAATTATCTTTAAATTATTTAGATGATATATCAAGAATTAGTTAATTTTTTAGTCCATAGATCTTCCTCTAGTTAGGTTCATAACAGTGGGCACATGTTAAGACTATCTCAAGAGATTATATTTAAATGGGGAATGATGTAACTTATACAATACCATAATGTATAGTGCAAGTATCCCAATGCGACCTATCATCCTCCTTACTATCCCTTTGGATGAAATATTTGACTTTTACATCACCTAAATCTATATTCACTAATCTCTAGAAGAGTGTTCAAGTGGTCTTTGAAGCAAGGGAAAATCCTTTGAATTTGTACTTCATGTCTTTACATTGTTTAGCATTTAATGGTGATTGTCATGAAGATTACATAAAAACACCAAAAGAATGATCTATTTTAGACTTTTAAATAGAGAATACACTAAGGGTAATGTAGTGATTGAAAGCAATTCTCGAAATTTTTAATACATCTAGATAAGCATGTTGGATGTCAGAGTTTTAAGGTTGGGAAGTAATTACAAATTTACTGAGGAGATTTGAAATCCTAATGTGAAGCAATAAAAAAGTGGTGGTAATCAAAGGTTACAATGAAATATGCAGTTTTATAAGGTTGTTACAATTTTCAAAAGTCCTAGAGTGTAATTTTGGAAGGTCCAATAGAGGCATAGAAACAATTTAAAATAATTATGGAATTTTTTTAAACATTGAAATCATTACAACACAAAATGCATGGAGAATAAGGCTTTGGGTGCAATCTATAGTTTGTGGGTTTGCTTATGCACTCTAAAGTTAGATAATTAATTTTTTACATGATGAAAGAGAATTGAGAAAATGAATTCAGTATTTTACAAAGACATGGGCTCTTTGCAAGATAAAGTGTACATGTATGAAACAAAGGAAAGAAATAAAAAACCCTAAATTAGATTATAGGGTATAATAGGGTTATGAAAGAAAACACCCAAATTGAATAAATTAATATTTAGGGATTCTCTATGAATAATAAAAAAAGAAGTGATTAATAGTAACAAGGCATACAAATACTTGTATTCAAAGTTTGAGATTGTGAATTGTAAGAGAAATCAACTAGGTTATTAGAGAAAACTCTTTAGACCCTACAAAATCTCTCTCATACAATGGATGTGATAGATCAATCAAGGAGAACAAATGAAATACATGGAAGAGAATTATTTATAGATGCGAGTCATAAAGGAGAGGTGAAAAAACTCAATCACAAAAGCTAATGGTTAAAAACGACATTTTGATGGGGAATATAGGCTTTTGGACATGCACAAGAATGGGTGCATTAATTTCTTCTTCATTGAGAATTTGGAGGTCAATTTAATTTTTGTATTTTTATTTGATTGCACTAATGAACATTCTTAAGTTATACTTTAAAATGAATTATAATTAGGAGCCAACTTATAATTTACAAAATTATACATCTTCAAATTGGTTACAAATTCTCACTTCATAAAACTAGTAGAAATTAGAAACTATATAAAACTAATTCATAGAGCTCTAACTTTCTACTTCAAAAATAAAGTAGAAAAAGGGAGTCACTAAGAAATTTACAAAAATTACTTATTTTCTTGAAATTTATGAAGTTTTGCTTTAAAAGTTGGGAAAAAACTAGAGTTGTTTGAGCATCTTGTTAAAATTGTAAAGAAAATAAAAAACCCTATAGTGTACTTTATCAAAAGTTGGGGGTGAAATGCAACTTGATAAACTTTTATGATAGCATGAAACTCCAAAACCTAATTTAAGAAAAAACACTTGTCTTTGAATTTTGGTTGATTTTCACAACACTTAGTGTTATTCCAAATATTTAGAAGATGAAATCGCCATTTTAACTTCAAATTTAAAAATTGACTTCATGAACTAAATTGTAAATGATAGAAAAATTTGAGACCCCTTGATGAAAACTAAGAACAACATATCAATAATGTCATTTTCTCTCCCCCAAGAAATGCCCTTTTCACTGCAATATCTTTTGCACCCAATGAGACATCTCACAAGCAACAAGCCCTAGTTTCTAGAATGTATTTCCCTATTATAATGAGAAGCCCTTCTTAGGGAAGTTGGCCCATACAAAAGAAATAATACACAAATAAAGAGTACAATAGAAAAACCTACAAAACCATAAATAATAAAAGTTTTTTTTGAAAAATTATTATGTCTATACAAGCATAAAGATACTCAACAATAATATATTGAACATCATATATATCTTATTGTGATTTCAACCAAAAAAAACAAAATTCTAAAGGAACATGCATGCAATTAAGTGATTGTTCATGAGACCTAATAAATAAAAACTCATTCAATTAAAGATCTCTTATTATTTGAAATAACCCTTTTGCTCTCTTCTCAATTTATATTGGATTCAACCTAGTACGTTTGGGTAATGAATGTGTAGATCTCCTTTCACTGACATTTACAATCCCTTGTTTCCTACTAGCTAAAAACTTCTCAAGTTTCCTTGCCATTACTATTGCTTGCAATAAGGAGTGTGGTTGTAACAACTATACTTCATATTTTATGTGATGCTTTAGACCGCCAAGAAATAGTTTCTTAAAATTTTCTTATCACATTCTTCACTCTTAGAGAAAGGATTTGAAATTGTTAAATATAATTGTAGAGTGTACCTAAAAAATGTCTTAATGGATCACATTGGCTAACTAACATCTCTTCATCCTAAAATCCATCTTCTTTTCGCTTGTTTAATTAAATAAGCATAATTATTTAATTAAATGCCTCATTTTCACCTAATAATCTAATTGATCTAATTGGGTTAATTCACCCCCTCTCACACTAACATCTTATCCAGATTAATTAAATAATGCAAATTATTTAATTTTAACCATAAGTCCTCTTATTTAATTAAATAGCCTAAACTATTTAATTAACTAAGTGGACTTACGGTTAAAATTAAATAATTTGCATTATATAATTATTTAATTAAATAGCCTAAACTATTTAATTAAATATCATATTTGCATTCCCTTTTCATTATATAAATCAATAATTTAATGAATATCCTCTCATTCCACATCTTGCACATTCAAATTTAGTTTTAATTAACTAAATTGCTAATTTCTCCCTCATCCACTTGCATAGGGAATATTCTCCTATTTTCCTCCAAAAAAAGGGTAATGATTACTCCAAACAAACTTTGAAATAACTTTTAAAAGTTGTTGCAATGTGTGTTTGTTTGCATGATTGTGAGCCCTTGATTAAATATCAACTTGCATTCTCAACCCTTGATGGGAATCCATGATCCATGCCTCCATATTCTTTCCATCTTGACCATTGATTGATCTTTTCAATTTAATCCTTCGATTTCTCATTCAAATTTAGTTTTAATTAATTAAATTACTAATAAATCTAATTCCCCCCACTTGCAAGGGAATATTCCAAGGAAATATTCTTCTTTTGCACATTTCTCCAAAAGTAATATTCCCATGGAGTATTATTTCCCCTTTTGCACAAATTAAACTTTGTTTTAATTTGCTAAATATCTCTTTATCCTCACCCATGAGAATATTCTTACAAAACTTCATGTGCAAGTTAACTCAAAATTTCTTGTGCAAGTTAACTTGTGACATCTTGTACATGTTAAAAGTGTGTTTGTTTGAAGGAATGGGAACCCTTGATTAAATCGCATCTTTCATTCTCATCCATTGATGAGAATACATGATCCATGTTTCATCTCTCCTCCATTTTTGACCATTGATTAACCTTTTTAATCTTAAACCTTCATTTCTCATTTGCTTTCCTATAAATAGGTCACTATTTGGAGATAAATGGATCCATCTTTTAAGAGAAAACTTATGTTGTTAAAATCACTTTCACTTACACTTATATTTAGCATCCTTTTAGCTTAATTTACTTGCATCGTTAGATTAAAGCATCCATTAATGGCTTCCATGATAACATAGGTGCATACATTTAGCATATTTTGTAATTAGGATTTTAATCCTTTGAAGTTTGCATACATTTAGAATAGCTTTGCATACACCCATATTGATCATCTTAGCATATATCATGTTAATTTAGCATTTAAATCATGTTTATCACACATCTCTCATCGGTTTCATTGATTCTCTTCAATAGAATCGATTAAAACAAGCTCATTATCCAAGGGATTAGGAAAGGGCCGCCATTCCACATCAATGCGACACCACTCCCCCAATAGGATAAGTTTCATTGTATTAGATTAGAGGTTTGTCACTTGCTTTCATGATTTAGAATGTTAGTTTTAATGACTTCTTTGTCTTTGTTTACAGTGAATGATCTTATTGGGATTGATGCTTAGTGGGTTAAATATGCCTCAAATTCGTACGGTTTGAGTGTAGTTAATCTATACTATGACATTGGTCACATTTTGGCATTAGGAGGGCTTGAACTAATCAATCTAACAAATTTCTCTTTAGATTTTTTTTCCTTGTGTTTGCAAATACAACAACGCTTTTTTAGGCTAACTGGGTTTTATAGGTTGGATGATAAAAGTTGAAGTGAAGAAGCATCCTTGTCTTAAAATATTATAATTGTAACAAGCGTTTGAAGCTTTTGGGGCAATTATAACCCATCTATCATGCTTTTCATTTTATGTTTTAGGACCACACTAATTTTCATTTGGGTTTAAAAAGAACGCTCAAATGGGACTAAAATTGAACCCTTATTTCATCATTTTATTTTGGGCTTAAAATTGAACAATGAAACTTAACATTTTGTTTGGTGCATAAAATGAAGTCATCTTAGCTTTAGGGGTTAAAATTAATAAGTGTTTGCTATGTTTTATGATTTACACTTTTGTTATTGAATGCATATGCACTTCTCTCATGCCACTTGATGATCTTGAGAATCAAAAACATTCCTTGACATTTTGTATAATCACCCACATCTTTCAATTTGGATTAAAAATGAACCCCTTGCTTGTGTAAGGAAAAGGTGTGGTGTGTGTTCTCTCTTTGTTTCATGTGAACTAGGAGATCGAACTACAAATGTACTTTCTTGCTATTGTTTATCTTTAGATGGCCTGCCTCCCCACTTTGAAAGGAGGGAACAACCCAAGCAGTAACAAGCTAAATCCAAGCTCTTTCAAGTCACTATATAAAAATGGGTTTGTGATGAAAGTCATAAACAACAAGTGTGTATGTGTCATACCGACAAGTGTCACCCTTAGTATCCTTGTGATACGTTAAAATATCTTCTTAAGAAGAGACTGGGATGCCTCTTGATTGAAATAATCTTGAGCTAATGTTGTTGAGTGTATGGACACCTTGAACGAAAGCCCTTACAAAAAACCATTGTTTAGAAGCCAAAAACCTTTATGCTTGTTGGTACAAGAACATTTGTTTCGAAGCCACCCCACATTTTACTATTCAATTGTTGAAACAAAAAAAATCCTTAAGATCTTCGGATCTTCAGGATTTGAGATTTGGTAGTCTCGAGAAGTGTTTGTCGTGGAGGGGAGCTAGTGTCGCTAAATCTCTAGCTATTCACATTGTCTTAGTGTTTGGAGAAATACAAGTGGGGATTTAGCAAGTAGTATCTTCTGAACCTAGGATGGTAAATTCTTGTGAGTTAGTTTAATACTTTGCTTGGTTCCAAAACATTGCAAACAAACATTCACAATCTTCTTCAAATTTTCAAACCCTTTGGTCTATGGATACCTTTTTGAAATAGCCTTGATATTAATGCTTGTCCTAAGGATTTCTATCCTTAGATATTTCTAAATATCTTGACTTATATCTCAATCCATATTTCCCAAAGTTAACATACTATGGCTTGAATTTCATCCTTTTCCCAAAATGGACATTGTGAAATTTATGATGATTTTCACATAGAAATTTAGTTTGAAAACATAATCAAGACAAGTGTTTGTGGTAAAAATAAACTCACTTAAGCAAGATAAATTGACAAAATTTAACCCCACATGACCATTTGGCATTTGATCGCTCTGATTAAACAACCTGACCTTACACCTGCTACCATACAAGGAAAACATTGCAAAAATAATTGAGTTTTATTATCCAAAATCATTGAGTTTCACTTTACCAAAATCATTGCATACTATTTCCAAAATCATTGATTCCTTAGGGTTTGATCACTTTAGAGGTATAGCATGTTTCTCACTACCTTGGTCTTGCAAAACAAAGGTTCACTCTAGGTCAACATTGGGTCAAACATTTCATCCACCCCTTCATCAAAACTCATCCTTCACTTCACCAAACTTTGCAAAAATTTTGAACACATCAACACTTTGGACTTAGACATCTATTGATCAAACCAACCCCTAACTTAGCTACTTTTTTATGTGAAATGAATCCTTTTCCATGCATTTGGTTGAGTTAGTTATCATCTTTGAACTAGTTTATCTTGAAGGTCACAAGTCTACCCTAAAGATTCTCAAGTTCATAAACATCCTTTATCCAAACATCAAACATCAAACTCTAAGTCAAAAGTGTTGTCCCAAAAATTTTGCAAAGATCACTTACCCCATATCATTCACCTTTTCATCTCCCATTATTACCATTTCTCCAAAATGACTTAGGACGTCCCTTCTACCTAAATTTGAGCAAACTAGAGAGTTCAAACATTACAAATTTCAACACAACTCTCCCATAGGTGACCCAAAATTTATGGTAGCAACAAAATCACAACTTAAGGGAATAATAGAGAAAACCAAAGTCGCATTTTCCATCAGTGATCCCAATCCTCAAGAATTTGATCCAAGAAGTCAAGTTACCCTATCACAATAACCCTCATCTCCATCAAGGTCATATGAGATAAAGATGTCACAAACAATCCATTTGGACTTAATAGGGAAGAAATCATGGAACATCAAGCCTTAGAAAACATGGCTCCAATTTCCCCTTCTTTTGTTGCACAATCATTAACACAAGGCTTGACTTCATCTACGATTCAACCAACTCCATCCTTTGTCCCAATTCAACCTTTAACATATAGTCTTGCTACTAGGCTAGGAACCAACCTTGGTCTCACTTCATGTCTAGGAACAAACACAGCTATGGGTATTCACAACACAACCATTCCAATAACCACCAACCTTCCCCAAAACACAAGTTGGACACCAACATTTGGAAAAGCATTTACATTCCATGATGCCACAACAACCTCAACATTTCAAGCACAACCATCTTCATCCATCACCACAAATACCCCAAGTATGCCCAATGTTACATGAGGTATTGTGGACCAAGTTCCTCAAGTAGGAAAACAAGGGCAAGTTAACACTCTCATGCAAAGTAAAACCTTGAAAAATATCTCCAACAACCTCATTAACACATCGAAACAAGTGGTTATCCAAGCTACCCAAGTTAACCCACCATCCACATCAAACCCATATATCATTGACCCAAATTAAAACAACACCTTCGTTACGAATCCCATCAACCAAAGTAATACCTTGATCCCACCTCAAATACAACAAGGGAACCCCCTACCCTTTGGTCAAGGGAACCCTTTCAATTAGTTACAAGGTCTTAATGTGTCATTACTATCGCAATACCAAATGGCACAACATCATCTTTTCCCTTGGTACCCCACGTCATGCAAAATCAAATGACACCTCAATCTTACATTCCTCCATCCCAATCCACTATCTTGCAAGGGATGTTAAACCAAGTGAACCCCCAACCTCTCATCAACAATCTACAACCCTCACAAAACATCAACATCCAAAACCTATCGTAGGTGTCCCACCCACTGATTGATCCTACATTGCAAGCACTTGCCTTAGCTTTATAGCAAGCAGTCCAACAATAGCAACAACGAAAATTAACTTTAGTCACACAACAACAACAACAAGTAGCCCTAGCAGCACAAAAATGGTAGCAACAACAGCAAGCAGCCTTAGCAGCACAACAACAAGAAGCCCTAGTAGCACAACAACAACAACATCAAGTAGTTTTAGTAGCATAACAAGTAGCCTTAGTAGCTCAATAATAGCAACAAGCTCAACAATATACCCAACAACAACAATTGCTCGTACAATAACAATAACAACAGGGTTTATACTATAACCCTCAACAAAACATCATCAACCTGAACACATTAGAAACATATACACCTACACCATCATCGCCATATCCTACACCTCCATCACTACAACAAATCCCTATGATTAGCTCCCTTTTTTGCTCTTTTTTTTGCTTCCACCCACTGTTTTAATGTATTTTCTCCATTTTTTGGGAAAAGTCAGTGCTAAATCAGGCACAAATTTGTACCAACATTAGCACTGTAATTAGTGACAATACTAGCACCACTATTAACATCCATTGTAATGCCCTTATTAACTCCTAGATTAATGCTAAGATTAGCACCAAAAACTACACCTACTATAACTCCCAGATTAGCACCTAAATTAGCAACCAGATTAGCGTCTACGTTAGCACCCATATTAGTGCCAAGTTTAGCACTTTCTTTAAAGCCTTTTTTGGCACCTAATTTAGTGCCTGATGTGGTACCTAATTTAGTGCCTAATTGTTCTAATTTAGCAGGGATTAAGGGTGTTAGAACAAAAAATCCTTCCCCAATATTCACTAGCCTTTAGTTGCTTTCCTACATTTCACTTGCATCAAAAGATCTACTACCTTTGATTTTTCATTGCATTTAACATGAAATGCAAAAATTTGTGTGACAAGATCCATACTATCACCAAAATTCCCCATTTATTCCTCCAGATAATCATAAACAAAGCAAATTTCCCCTTTATCATAGTACTTTGTGTAGATTAAGGGTTGAGGGTTGAGAATTGAGGGTTAAGGGAAGTTAATGTATAGGGTAGAGGGTTGAGGGTTGAGGGACATATATTGTTCAAGGATTAGGTTTGAGGGTCCAATGTATAGGGTAGAGGGTATAGGGATTCATGAGGGATTAGGGTTTAAGGGTACTTGAGGGTTTAAGGGTTGAGGGATTTGTTAGGTCTCAAAAGTGCTGGTTTTAAAGCATAAGGGGGTGTCAATCCCTTAATACACCTTTGGCCCATGAACAAGGTAAACAAGATTGATTACCTTCTACTCTTCTTGTTCTACTAGACCTAGGCGAGTATACCTGAACAATAAGGCAGATTTATAGGTAAATATGGTTCTTGAATTGAGCAAACTACTCACTAAGGCACGTGAAGGTGGAGTAGATACAAAGTTTTAGTGACTAATTTCTAATGAGAGTAATTGAGAATTCAAGTTTGGGAGTTGTATTTTGTATGCAATATTTAATTATGACCACTGCCTACTTATATTGGGTGGATGGAGTGGAGGGGTGAATGATGGTTTGGAGATAGGATTATGTAAGATGGGTAGATTCACTCTTTGGTTAAACTCAAACAAGGCACTCTGAATGTTTTCACCTTGTGCAAATGTGCAAGTATGTCAGTTATTTGGGCTCTTCTTAGTAATCCTAGTGATATCCCCTTATACTACTGTGAAGTTGTGAAAGGATTTAATTCATATGTGAAAGGAAACCAATTGAGACAAACTATTCAAAAGGACTTTAATTCAAACAGGAACCTATCAAATTTGATTTCTTAAAAGGAACTTTAATTATTTTGCACACCGAAACTATTCAACAACATCACACAGTTACAAAAAATGTGTATTGATAAATTAAATGTATTTTCACACACTCAATTTGAATAACATAAACAACCACTCTAGAGACAGCCAAATAACATATACGCATATAAATCTACACAATAGTTGAGAACTTGAAATCAAAATAACAATTATGCATAACCTTCTCCATTATATTTATCTTTGAATAATATGCATTATAACAGTAGTTTCTAATATGAGATGGATGGGAGAATTGGTGCAATCTATCTTCTCACTAATGCCTACCCTAAATAGAAATGATGTGATGAAGATTTATTCTAGTCTTGGTATCTCTTATATATATATGAGAGGAAACAAGCTATATGTTATGCCTTGCATAACCACCCCATTTTATTTTGTTTTGGAACAAAATGGGTCCCCTTTTTCTTTTTTTTCATCGCCTTTGGTTGTTTGGTTGTGTCTTAGGAGTTTCTTTTTTTTCCTCCTAAGTCTGTCTTTTGTTCTGTCAAAGCTGGGTCCAGGGCCAAATCTAGACATGGAACTCTTTTAAGGTTTCTAGTTTGAATCTTGTCCCGAATCCAACTCTGACTCCGCCCTCCTCTTTTATTGTTTCTTTGTTTCATTGGTTGTTTTTGACTGAAATTTGGGTCCCTCCTTTCTGTTTTGTTTCCTTTTGTTTTGTGTTTTGTACCTTAGGAGTTTCCTTTCTTCCTTGGGCCTTTTTTTTTGTTCTGATGGACACGAAACTGGGACTGAAACTAAACTTGGAATTCCTTCCAAGTTCTAGTTTCCGTTCTGTTCCCAGTTCTGGTTCCGCCTCTTTTGTTTTTGCCTTGGGTGTTTTCGGTGTTGTTATGGAAGACGCAAAACCAGGACCAAAGCTGAACTCTAGAAATTTTCTAAGTTCCAGGTTCCAGTTCCGGTTCCGATGGTTCCCTTTGTGTTTTTTCCTTTTGTTCTAGTGGACGCAAGACACATAATGAAACTAAACTTTGGAACTTTTCTAAAGTTCTAGGTTTCAGTTTCATTCTAGTCCCGGTTCTGCTGAACTTTCTTGTTTGTTTTGTCTTTTTGTTCCAATCATTTGGTCACAAGATTTTTTCCTTCCCTTCCATTTTTCTTTTTCATCCTTTTTTTTTGTCTCTTTATATGTTGTCGGAGGCGGGATCAGGATGGAATCCGAGCCTAAAGCTTGGAAAAGTTTCAATGTCAGATTTGGTTCTGTTCCCGCCCCCTTGTGGTTCGCCCAGGATTAGTTTTTGCTCTGATCCCGCTTGCGTTTGTTCCCAGGTTACTTTACCTTTTGCGGACGCGGAGCTGGAAAGTGGGCTGGACTTGGAAATGATGGTTATTTCCATGTTTGGTTCTTGTTATGACTTTGGTCCCGGTTCTGGTTTCATCTTGGCTCTGCCCTCGCTGGTATTAAAGGAAAGTGTGTTTCTGGTTCAGATTTGGTTCTGCCTCCACTAGAGTTGGGTTTCTTTTTGCTAAGGATATATGAAAGGCAGGACAAAGAATGATGTAGTTTCTATGCTTTAAAGTACTAATGAAGGCATTGTTTTGCAAGATTAGAGCATGTCCAAAAATGGGATTAAAGCATGGCATGAAACTCCTGAAAGAGTAAAGTCGATGAGACCCTCTGGAAGTCTTGCTGACTAGCAGTTGTGTTCTATTCATTTGAAGTGTTCAGGTCGCCAAGACATTTTAATCATCATGAGTTTTTCTATCTCTCTGCCCGAGGAGAACTCTTGCCGACAGTTGTTCACAAAGTTGTCATCGGGGAGACTCTTGGCCGAATGGTTTACACTTGGTATGAAGTCATGCCGACTAAGAAAGTCTCGCTGACAAAAGGACACTTCAGTGTGACATAGAGGCTTGCTAAGACCTTGTTTCGACTTGTTGGTCTTGCCGATGGATGTGTTTGTGCTGAGCATCATCGAGACTCTTGCCGATGGTCTGGTCAGAGTGATATCTACTGTTAGGTGCTTTTGGTATGACCTCTTGCCGAAAGCTATAGTCTTGTTGATGAGTTTACTGTGGACTTTGGTGAAAGGTCTCGCCGATCTTGCTGATAGCGATAGTCTGGGCGATGGTCTTGGATATCGGTATGACTCTCGCATCTCGCTATGACCTCTTGCCGATAGTTGTAAGTTATGCCGATAGCGATGGTGGAGCATTGTAGCATCAGGGAGACACAACTAGTATCTCACCAACATGCGATTTTGTTTGAATAACTTTTGACTGTCTGAAAATCCTACGTGGTATGTGTTCAACCAATCAGAGGAAGTTGAAGGTGAACCATTGGTAGTTTGACTATTGTGATTGTTCCTGTGAAGAAGATCAATAGACTATGAGCGATATGGATCTGCTCTGTGATTGAAGATGATGAATCGGTTCGATGAACAGTGGTGTTCATTTGTAAAGATCTAGATAGGAAAGTCAGTTGCTGCTTCTCAAGGGGGTCAACTTGCAGAAAGAAATAGAACAAGAGGAAAGCAGAAAGGAAGAAGCCGCAAGTCTCAATGAAAGTTGGGATGTCTACTGGAAAAAGTAGATTGACATTAATGATAGTGCTTTAGAACATTCAAAGCAGCTCTGCAAAGAAGTCTTGAGGTCAAACATGAGGACTGCGAGTTAATGCAATGGTTGCAAAGGATCTGAAGGCCATGCTTGAGGGTGATCTTTCACCATCATGAGCAGAGTATGTGCATTTAATGCATCATTGACTTTATTCCAAAACTCCTCTAGGGCCGACGTGTTCTATAACTGACTCATTTTGTAAACCCTAAAATAGGGGTTGACTCCTTTTTGGCACGTTGGTATATATGGCACTTTTGCCTCTTTGTAAAGTAAGGAGAGACATAGACATATAGAGATTTTCTTAAGATAGATAGAGACATAACTAAATCTCTCTTTTTTTTGTAATAGGATCTTCTTTTTCATCTTCTTGGTTAGGGTTAGAAGGTAGAGAAACTTGAGAGTAGAAGTAGAGTAGAAGTTAAAGTTTAGCAGGAGGTGATGTATCTTCTAGGTTTTCTTAGTATAGATGGAGATAATTCGAAGACATGGGTTTTCTGTACACTGGTGATCTTGCCAAATTTGTAAATGTTGTTTATCTGTTTTACCAATAGTAGAAGCAGCCAGATTTAAATCTACTTCATATTGTACTCCAGAATGGTATTTATCTCAGGTTAATTATTTGATTTGGAAAGCTTTCAAGGAATGAAATTTTATCTTATATTTTGTTTAAATGATGATTTGCAACCTACTGTTAAAGTTTGCACTGTGAATGAATGAAACTATGTATTAATTACAAGTTAGTTTTATTCTGTAGTTTTAGTTTAGGAATTTCTTGGAAGATAACAAGTCTGATTAAGTTAGATCAATCAACATTCTCTTTAGTTTAAAAACTTTGATCTATCTTTTTCTATTTCTTTAAAACCATCGGTTAAAGTAGGTTTAAATATATGTTTGATCTTATAACAATCTAGAAGCTCAACACCAGCAGGCCCCTTAAGCATTATAGTTACATCAACCATTGAGTGAAATCAGCATACTCGAGAACCGATTACCAAGACCTTGGGAGTTAGATATCCATGTGTTATCTTTCTTTTTTCAGGAGAAACATAATAGTAATATTATGTTTAATGTTGTGTTGTTTTGACCATCAACACTATAGACCTGTTATAAAAATTCATGTCATTTGATAACTAAACATAATTAAGAAAACAATATATTGTAGCAAATGAATGCACCAATTCGTTAATCTCCAAGCAGAAGCCCATGACCACCTAAGATTTGTTCAAAGCTTTTACTCCATGATAGGATGCTCATGTTATCAGTTGACTCCTTTCATCCTGATGGTTGCCCCATTGTGTCTGGTATATCCATAGTTTGGTTAAGGAAGAAATTAAATGCAGAGAGGTGATGAATGTACTCTTGTTCAATACAAGTATCTATATTGGAGATCAATTCCCTCATATCATATTCCCTATACATCATCTTCTTGAGTTGTAGGTGAGTATTTTGTAAAATTATGTCCTCATCATTGATTTCATGTAGTGCATCAGTTAGAAGCGCATCAAACTCTTCCTTCCAATCATCATTCTCTCGAGGATTTCCCATATCATCTTAAATTTTTGGAGTTGAATTGAAGTAGTCGAGATCTTCGATGAGCCTGTTATGATATCCATTGTGTGATTCTACCAATTTGTTATGTGTGCATTATTTGTCCTTTTAGGATTTGTTTGTCTCGAAGCTCCTCTCTATTTTCAATTATTCTCCCTTGTAGTCATTCATTCTCTTCTATTGTTGAGTATACCTGCTTAAAATGTCTCCAATATTCATCAACACATTTCATCATCTTATTGAATCTCCCCTTGATCATTTTAGATGCAGTATTATACTTAATGGTTTTGACTTCTTTCTCTAATTCTTTACATTTTTCCTGAGATTTTTGTAGACACCTAAATTTGAACACTTGATTTATCCAAATTTATCCCCTTTCGTCTAAGCATCCCCTCATTTGGATTAATTAAGTAATATCGCTATTATTTAATTAATATCCTTAATTTTGTCAAATTCTTAAGGTATTTAATTAATAAATAAATACCTTATCTCTTTAATCCTCCTTTTCATCAAATGAATTAAATAAATATGACATTTATTTAATTCCTTATATGTCACATCCTCCATCATTTTTATCTAATCCTAATCTATCTTCTAATCTCATCATTAGGGATGTGCACATGCCTAATCCTTGATTAAGATGTGTCACATCTTCCAACTTTTGCAAGTTGGCCTCTAATCTCTCTTAGCCACCTAACCCTCCTCTAATCCTTCATTAACTAGCCTAATCAACCTCTCAAAGAATTTTTAATTCCTTTTATCCTTCCAAGGAATATAAAATTTCTTTTTCTTTTCCCCATGTGATCTTTGAATTGTCACATCAAGTCACATGTCACATCCTCCATAATCTCCCACTTGCCTCTAATCTTTCATTAATTTGTCTAATCAAGTATTTGCACAACCTTAACCACTTAATTAGGTCAACCTAATCTCCATGTCATGTGTCCTAAGTCAACCCTATTAAATATTTTTTTCTTTTTGGAGAAGGCACTCCATTCCCCATGTGAATTTTTAATTCACATTTAATCCCCCTATGCATTCCAAGGAATTTTAAATTCCTTTTCTCATCCCCATGTGGATATTTGAGTAATTTTTAATTCCTCACATGTCCTCTCACCCACATGGGGACAAGGACCTCTTTTATGAGGAGATCTTGTCCAATCCCAAGGTACTATGTAGTACCTCCATGTCATGTACCCTATCCTTCCACCTCATGTATACATCATCTCTTACAAGCCACTTCACATGCCACATGTCAAGATGTGAGGGCTTGTGATTTCTCAACTCACCTTAGTTTTACAGCTTTATCTTGGTGGCTCAATCTCAGCCATCCATTTCCCTAGAAAATTTCCAATTCTTTATAAATCCCCCCTCTTTTCTCTCATTTTAGGGGAGATCATTTGATAGTAGCCAAACTCTTGCAAAAAATTTCCTTGAGCCATACTTAGCCATTTTTCATACTTGCATCCACTTTCATCCATTTTTCATCCATCTTATAGCTTGCATCTCTTGTCATCCAAGGAGCATACAACACCAAAGATCGAAGGGCCAACCAAAGGATTAATTCGAGATAAGGTAAAAAGTTCCATTTTATTTTGTATTGAATCCAACTAGGCTAATCTTGAGGTGTAGGGTGTCTTTTGTTGTTATTTTTCACTCTCTTGTTTGTTGTCCGTATTCTAGCAAGTAAATTCACCCTATCACAATTTCAAGTGGCAATTTTTCCAATAAATTATATCAGCCATTGCATCCAATACTCTCTTATCCTTTTCAAGCCATGGGGAATAAAACTCTAGTGTAGAAGAGGAATATTATCTTTCTCTTTGATGTGCTAATTCCTTCTTCAACCTGTCATTTTCTTTAATCAGCTTATCAATCTGTGCTTTGGTGAATTTCGCCACATTGACATTCAATTTTTTTTGTTTCCATGGGATTGGTATCCCCTACTCTTTGGACCAAGAGATGTCTAAAAATTTGGTTTGGATTATCAATCACAACTGGTCTTTTGTCATGGGGGTACAGTGACCAAATAAGCAAGGTGGCCTCATCTAGATTGTATCTAGATCATGAATACATCTTATCACTTGATTCCTCTGTTAAGTTCATTGTTTTGTCCCCTCTCTTTCTGAAACTATCAAAGACAATTGCAGAGCTTATATCCCACCTAGGAAAAAGTAATCCTCCAGCTTCTTGAAGTAACTCTCTCCCTCTTGTTGGTATGTGGCGACTGATCATGCTATACTGTATAGCCCATGGTATACTATACACCTCGGCCCCCTATCCTCACTGGGGTCCGGGGGCGCAGCCCCCGAGAAAAAAAAAATTGCCTTTTTTTTCGCGTCGTCAGTGAAAAAAGAAAAATCTCCAAAAGAAAGCTGACTTTGTAAAACCCTAATTTTAAAGCTTCTAAAAGCTTGTTAAAAGGGGTTGGGATAGGGGTTACAGTATGATGAAAACGCGATTATTCACAAGATTGTAATAGGTTTTGCAATGGATAATAAAAGTATTGGATGGCTGCGGTTTGGTGGATGTAGCCCAGATTGGGTGAACCACGTTAAATTCTCTGTGTTATGATTTATTCTGTGTGTGTTTTAGTTTCTTTTTTATTTAAATTTGCATTTAATTGTTAGATATCTGCCATCTCTAACCCTAACAAGTGGTATCAGAGCGAGTTGTGTTTGATTATTGTCTGTGTGAAGGTCTCGCGATTGAGTGGGAGCAATGGCAGACGAGGGTAAGAAGGTTGAGAAGTTTAATGGGTAGAACTATCAGTTATGGAAGATGCAGATGGAGGACTATCTCTATCAGAAGGATTTATGGCGGCCATTGGAAGGGAAAGACCAAGAAACCTGCAGCAATGTTAGATGAGGATTGGGAGATCTTGGATAGAAAGGCTCTTGGCAGTATTCATCTATGCCTGGCACAATTGGTGGCATTCAATATTACAACAACAAAGACAACTCAAGAGTTAATGGAAACCTGGCGAAGTTATATGAAAAGCCTTCCGCTTCAAATAAGGTATTTCTTATGAAGCGTTTATTTAATATGAAAATGGTAGAAGGTGGGTCAGTTACTGATCATTTGAATGAGTTTAATACGGTCACCAGTCAATTAACTTCTTTAAAAGTAAACTTTGATGAAGAAGTTAGGGCTCTTTTGATTCTGTGTTCTTTGCTTCAAAGCTAGAATAGCTTGGTAATGGCTGTTAGCAATTCTGTTTCTGGTTCAAATACATTAAAGTTTGATGATGTTGTTGGTGTTATTTTGAGTGAGGAAATTCGTAGGAAAAGCTCAGGTGGAACATCCACATCAGGCAGTGTTTTGAATCGAGCGAGGGCGAGAACAAAGGAGAGGAAACAATTTTGGAAATCGTGGGAAGTCACAATGAAAATCAAAGGACAAAAGGTCCCAATCTAGAGACAAGAGGGATTGCTGGTACTGTGGTAAGCCAAGTCATTTGAAGAAAGATTACTGGTCTTGAAAAAATAAAGATGGAGACAACAAGGAAGGAAGCAAAGAGACAAATGTGGTAAGTAATAAATCTGATGAGGATGCTTTGATTCTTTCCCTTGATAATGCTGATGATTCTTGGGTATTAGATTCAGGGGCTTCATTTCATGCTACCCCCATAGAAGTTATTTTCTTGATTATGTCCAAGGGGATTTTGGGCTGGTTTATTTAGGAGATAACGAACCCTGTCAGATTGTTGGAAAGGGAAGAATCAAGATTAAGTTGCAGAATGGGAATCATTGGCTACTACGTGAGGTAAAGCATGTTCCAAAGTTAAGCAGAAATTTAATTTCAGCAGGGCAACTAGATGATGAAGGTTGTGTTGTTGCATTTAGTGATAAAAACTGGAAGGTTACAAAGGGTGCCTTAGTGGTAGAAAAAGGTGTGAAAGTAGGCACCTTATATCTTTGTACAGGTCATACTGTTCCTTCTACTTTAATTGTTACAGAAAAGAGTCAATCTTGAGGAACAGTTGTTGCAGTTCAGCAGGTAAAAGATTATACAGTTGTTGTGGACTCTAAATCAGCACTATGGCATAATAGACTTGGGCATATGAGTGCAAAAGGTATGAAAGTACTTCATTCAAATAATGTTTTACCGGGTCTAAAATGTGTTAATATGCATTTATGTGAAAGTTGTGTTTATGGAAAACAAAAGAGAGTAAGTTTTCTCAAGGATGGGAAGCAAAAGAAAGATGATAAATTGGAGCTTGTGCATATGGATGTATGGGGACCAGCTCAAGTATCTTCTCTCGGTGGCTCTACGTATTATGTTACATTCATTGATGATGCACAACTAGG